>JAVJGI010000032.1:6925384-6940701 GCA_035590275.1 Ibycter americanus | reverse complement strand
CCCTGCGGCCACCGGCGCACCGCCGCCGGGCTCGGCTTCGAGCGGTTGACGCTGTCGCGACAGAGTGTTGTCGCGACCGGGGGCGCTGTCCGGTGCCAGGGAGCTCTGTCCGACGGTACCATTGGTGGGAGAGAGCCAAGAGCCACAGCCCCCGTCCTCGCCAGTGGGGCTCAGCGACCTTCTCCCACCCCCGCACGGGGCCCCAGCCCTGTCCCCCCTGTGCGGGGATGGGGCTCGGCCCGGAGGGCACCTTCCCCGGCGGACACCGGCACATCACCATCCCCTCGCCGCCACGCCAACGTGACTTATTTCCCTGCGGCTGGTAACCTCCGTGGGCAGCCCCGGTGCCAGGCATGACTGCAGCAAGCTGTGCTTCGACGGCGCACCGTAACGCACCCGCGTCCCAGGGCCCATCCCAACGACAGGTCCCCTGGGACACCTCTGGGCACGGAGAGAGCTGACCCAGCTCCGCAGTGCCACAGCATGCCCAGCCCCACAGCCCCGCTGGCTGCTGTGGCACGAGGGCGGCGATGCCAAAGTCACGGGGCAAAAAGCTCGGCGTGACTACGGCTTCCAGAAGGATCCCCGTGGGGCTTTGCCAAGGGAAAACCCTGGGGCAACCCAGCCTGCGGCACCAGGGTGAAACCGATGCACTGGGGGGTGGCAGTACCCGGCAGTGCCCAGCAGCAAAGGGCCGAGCAGAGCAGCTCACCAAAATGCAGCTGAGGTCAGCCAGAGCGGGTGCCTCAAGTGTCACCCTTCCTGATGCTCACCGCATCACCGGCTTGGGGACAACGGTGCCAAACGGCCCCCGTGCGCTGCGACATCCCGCTCCGCCTGGCTAAGGGGCGCTTAGAGCACTGAGCCTGCCCGAGCAGGGTGAGACCTCCGAGGGGGCACACATGGCGGCGGGGGGAGGGGAGGGTTCTCGCCCAGCCACCCTCAGCTCACGTGTGCCCTTTCCGTACCTTTGTTTCCATGCCGAAATGCAAACTAGGGAGAGGCTTTTCCCACCTGAAAAAAACTGAACTGGCCCCTCAGAAAATGTGTGTGTGTGTGAGTACGTGCCAGCAATTGCGGAGAAAATGTTGTTTAAAAATAAAATTAAACTTTAGAAACTTACTAAACCTGATGGTTCCTTAGGAAAAAAATTAGTTTTCCAACAAGATGCTGGTTTTTAACCGCAAAGCTTCATTTTACCAGCAAAACCCTGGCTGGCTGGTCTCACACCACTGGGCAGAGACCAGTGTGCACTCATTGCAGGAGTGACACCCCCCCTCCACCACCCCCACAGTCCTCCGAGCCCCAAAATCAGCTTCCCGCCATGGAGGAGGGGAATCCCCACCCTTCCCATCCCACCCCACCCCATCCCATCCCGTCTCCCCTAACTCAAGCGCGGGCTCTTAAGTGCATTAAGCACATCCAGGGCCCCGCCGCCCCCGGCCACCTGCGCTCTGCAGCCCCGTGGGGCAGGGGCTGCTGTCCCCCCCCGCCCCGTCCCCAGCCGGCCGGCACTGCCAGAGCAGGGCTCCCAGCACACCGAAAGGCAGATCCCTAAGGCAGATTTACGGGAGAAGTTTAGCCGGACATGCGGACAGGCAGACAGACGGACACTGCCCCATGGCCTCCCTGTCCCACCGCTTTGTATTCCCAACTTATTTCCCTAATTATTCCACTGCTGCTGGGAGTCGTCTCCGTCCCCCACTCTCCGGCGTGCTCTGATTTATCTCTCAGCTGGGATAACAGCTCCCCCCACCCCCTTCTCCTCAGGGAATTCAATTTTCATTCATTTTTCTGCTTTGCCAGATTGATCCAGCCCCCTCTGCCCTGCTCCGGATCACTCCTGGCAGCGGCAAGTGGGCAAAGGGAGCCGCACAGCACCGAGCCTTCACCTCGGGGGAGCATCGTGCTGCCGGGGGCTGCCACCACGAGTGTCCACAAAATAAACCCCAATCCACCGGCACCTTCCTCCCTGCTCCCTCTCAGCTCACCGCATCTTCCCAGCAGAGCTTTCATCCCTCCCTCCCCTTGTAGTATTGCTTTGTCCCCCTCCACCCTTCCTACTGTCCATCTGTTCCTCACGTTTGTGGTTTTTTGGTCTCTTTGGGGTTTTGGGGTTACTTTTGGGTTTTTTTGGTCTCTTTCGGATTTGCTTTCCTCCCATTATCCTGGCATGTGGGGGGAGGAGCGTGGTGGAGGTGGGCATGAGCTGCCTGCCAGCAAACCCCCTTTGTGCCACCCAAGGTGCTGCCAGGTCCTGGTGGGGGGGTTATATGTGATGGGTGGGAAATGCCACCCTCTAGGCTTTCTCCTCCTCCCCGAACCAAACAGAGCTGAGGGTCTGTGGTGACCAGCCTGCAGAAGGGTGAATGTCATGATTTTCATCAGGTTGTATTTCTGGGGCAGTGGGGGGGGGCTCTGGCCTCACACATGCCCTGCTCCCTCCTTGGCATCGCCTGAACCCCCTCTGGCCCTGCAGCTGGATGAAGACATGAGCAGTGTGATGCAAAACCCGCAGGTGAGCAAGAATGGTGTTCCCACACCTTCCTTGCCGGTATTAATTAACAATAAAAAAGCAGGCAAACTCCAGAGCCTTCGCTTCGCTGCAAACCCAGCCCCCCCTCGTGTTCCCCTTCCCCAGGCACGCAGGACTGGGGCTGGTTTGGGCAGTGTGTCACCGAGGGGGGACATCAGTGCCTTGTTCCCAGGTGACAGAGGGGTGGTTCAAGGCAGAATTGGGACAGGGATGGGGTGTAGGGAAGCTCCACGTCTGGCCCATGCTTGGGGGTGTGTGAGCACAGCCGTGTCCCCCATCAGCAAAGCCCCGAGCAGGCTTGGAGGTGCTGGGGAGCTCAGCCGACAGCAAGGCTCTGTGCCACCCGTGCGGTGAGTTCGCCAGGTCTCAGCCCAGCTCCCAAAGTCCCCTCGCGGGACAAAATCAGCTCCCCCAGCCCCAGGTGGGGACATCCTGATGGGGCCAAAGCTGCCATAGCCACCCTTCAGCATGGGGCCACCTCCCCTCCAGGCAGCACCGGCTGTGGCACGCTGAGCCCCCGCGTGCACAGCACGCCAGCAGCTCCCCCTCCGCTCCCCACTTCTTAATTACCCCAATAATTAGCCAGGAGCCCATCCCACATACACCCCTGTGGCCTGGAGCGAGGACAACACGGCGAGACCCGGGTACTCACCAGCGGCCGGGGAAATCCTCTCCCCTCGCAGGCACTGTCGGACGGGGCGTTGCTAATTGTAATTGAAAATTAATCGACGTTAAAGCAAACCCCCCCCGTGATTTTATGGCTTAAGCGCTGGTGGAGGGGGGATGCCGGTGGAGAAAGGCTCTCGCCCGCGCCAAGGTGGGAAAGGGAAGAGGGGCATGGCAGGAGGGAGGGAAGGTGGCTGGATGCGCGGGGGCCGGCCGCCGGCCTCGCGGAAAATTAAATTGCACTTGAGGGTAAATTGTATTAGGGAATAGCGGCCGGCTCGCACCAGCCTGCGGCCATTTGGGTAATTAGCCCCGGGGACACCCCGGCTCGTGGCGGTGCTGGGAAGGGGTAACCCCCATCTGGGAGGGCACCTCGGGGGGCTTGGAGTGGGTTCCCCCCCCAAAAAAAGTCTGTCCCACCCGTGAGCGTGGCCATGGCACGGTTTGATGCTCTCCCTGTGGCAGGGCTCGGGTGGCGGAGCCTGCCCCCAAGTCACCATCGCAGGGGGGACGGTGTGGGGGACACCCCCCCCCCCGGGCAGCACCGAGCCCTGCAGCAGCCCCCTGCCCGCACTGCTGCCTGCCACCGTCACCTGTGCCTGCATTGGGACTCCCCAGGTGCCGGCGGGGGGGGACACCCCGGTGCCACAGCCTGGGAGAGCCAGGGCTCGAGGATTGGGACGGCACCAAACAGGATTACGGAAAGTCTATTTACTGGACTCTCTTTTTTCCTGCGTGCACGGCAGCTTTAGGCTGCGGGCCCGTCGGGGATGCTAATCTGGGCAGCCCTGCCCGCTGCTGCCTGCTAACCCCCCCTCCGGCAGCTCCCACCTCCCCAGCCCTAATCCCCACCCCCGCTGCATCCCCCCAACGCACCCCGCTACCGCATCCCCCTAATACACCCCCCAGCCTGGCCCTGGCTCCAACAGCCCCACTGAGATATTTTGGACCGCAGGCAGCCCCCCATTGTCAGCCCTGGGTGCCGTGCAGGGGAGCAGCTGGTGGGGAGGGGGTGCAAGGGGGGTTATTGATGTTGGGGATAAACCCCCCCAGGGAAATTAAGAAGGAGGCAGCAGGGCTGCAGCAATGAGACCTTCCCCATCCATCACCCGGCGGCGGGCAGGAGCAGCATCCAGCTGGGGGGAGGCAGCCCCCCACCATGCTGGGATGAGGCCACCGAGGACCTGGCTAAGGGACATGGCCAAGGCCAAGTGGGCCAGAGGTGGCAGGGCAGGGGTGCCAGCCCCACATCCCGTGGTGTGACCATGCACAGATACCAAAGGAGGAGGAATGATGGAGCAAGAAAATTTATTCCAAAGGCAGGCAAGGGAGGAAGGGCTGGAGGAACCAGAGCTCCTGGTGCCTGGGCTGCAGGGGGGCCGGACGCCCTCCTTCCCAATCCCACCGGTCCTTGCCTCCCACCTGGGCAAAGTGAAGATATCAAGAAAAAGGCTCCAAATCGGATTGACACCCCCCCTCCCCCTTAATAAAGTTTATTATCGGCCGGGCTCTAATCCTTTTAAATCCCCCACGCGGGGGGAAGGGCCGGGATTAGGGGAGGGCAGTGTAATCCCAATGAATTTGTTACAGGGGGATTTAGGCAGCGCCGGGAGAGCAGATGGCCCTGGCCCCGGCTCTGGAAAACAACCATTTTCCTTAATGATTCCTAACAAGGATAAAAGGGCAGAGAGAATCGGGGACAGGCGCAGGGGGCCCACACCAGCGGAGGTCCCCGTCCCCAGGGGGATGTGGGGATGCTCGCTTGTGAATCCCTGCTCTGGACCAGGGGCACAGCCAGCACCAAACTGCAGCTCCGTGGCTTGTGCCAACTTTCTTCCAGCAGCTTCCTACCCCCGCAGGCTCCCTCCCCATCACCCCAGCCCAGGACAAACCACAGGCCACCTCAACCATGAGGACATGCCAGCTGTATGGGGGGGGCAGGTGCATCCAGGAGCAAAAAGCAGGAGAAAATGTACAATACTAACAATTAAAATTATTTAAATGATTTAAATCAAGCCAGTGCTCTTCCTGGGGTGATGGGGGAGGTCCGAGTGGGGCCAGCCAGGGGTGGGGGGACGGCAGGGAGGGGAGGTGCTGCCCCGGTGTGCCGGCGCAGCAGAGACCAGCCGACACAGCGGGGCTGGCGTTGGCAAAAATAATTTATTCCACTAAGACAAGCAGAGACCGAGCAACAGCACGGGGAAGGGTGAAGAAAGGTGGGGGGGGGCCCAGTCCATGTCTCAAAACAGAGGGGGACACATAAAATGCAGCTGAACCCACGCCTGCCACGCAGCGCCCGCTTTTTGGGGAGCTGCACCCCCACCCTCCTGGCCTCACTAGTGGTTTGACCCCAAAGGGCTGCTCCCAGCACAGGACTGGGCTTCCCAGTTTGAAACCAGCCCAGCACTGGGGAGCTCCCAAGGGCAGCTGGGTGCCGAGACACAAACCGCTGTCGGCATCCCAGCTCCCACGTACCCGAAAACATGGCACCATGCCCTGAGAGGGGGGTGCTCCGACACCTCCTTCCCCCCCCAAAAGAGCCCTCCACCCTCCACCCCCCACCCTGGGTGAGGCGACTGCTGCGAGTGAGGCAGCTCCCAGGAGGGATGCACCAAACCCTTTCCTGCTGGAGGACACAACGCTGTCCCAGGGGTGTCTCTGGCTCAGCAGCCCACCCACCCTGGGGGCAGCCCCTGGCACCCTGCAACCACTCTCAGGCCACGGGGAATCCAGGGCGGCCTTTCCGGGAGCGGGTGCGGAGTCGGAAGAAGGTGTACATGCCCAGCAGGCACATGGAGGAGAGGAAGTAGAGAGCGACGCACAGGCTGATGTCCAGGCGGGAGAAGCCCAAGCCGAGCACCCGCAGCCAGGGGCTCCTCCGCACACCCTCCCCAGCCTCCTTCTCCTCCCGGACCAGGACACCGGGAGCCCGCCGGTGCTCCCGACCTACGCCGGCATCCTGGGGCAGGACGATGGTGTCCCGCTTGCTGAGCCGCCGGCGTCGGCCGGCTGCCGCTCGCAGCGCCTGGCTCTTGAAGTGCTGCTCGCTGAAGGAGTCCAGGTCCACGATGTCCTCTCCCATCTCCCGCAGCTTGGGGTTCAGCCGCACAATGCTGGGGCGCCTCGGCTCAGGGGAGCCCAGTCGCCCTGGAGCTCTCATCTCGCCTTCCATCTCCTTTTCCTCCTCCTCTCTCTCCTCTTGCGGGCCCTCGGTGCTCAGCCTGGTGCTGGTCCTCTCCCCGGCCGTGGGGATGGGGTCGGCCTCAGTATAGTCCAGGTAGATGTTGGCAGGGGAGAAGTGTGCCTTGAGGAAGGTGAGCACAGCTGGCTCATCCCAGGCGTGCACCCCCTGCTCCTCCTTGTGGCACTGGGGACACATGTCTGGTGGAGGCCACTGCAGCTTGGGGAACTTGGGGTCCTCTGTATCACCTCCTGCAGGGACCGGAGCCGGCGACTGGGTTAGAGGGGACACGCAACGCAGCCCTCCCCCTGTACCGCTATAAACACCCCGGAGCATCCAGCAGCTGGGGATGGTGATGGGGACCTTTGGAGGAGCAGTCTCAGGAGGAGGGGTCCTCCGAGGGCAAGTGGCAGCTTTGGGAATCTCCCCCTGGGGAGCATGTAAGATCCAACCACATCTCCAGGGCAGTCTGATGCTGCGTGACCAGCTGCTGTCCCCTGTGATGGGGGACGATGACAATAGGATGTCCCCACTGCTGCACCCTAATGCAGCCATTTGCCAGCTCCATCCAGGAGGAGGGATGCTCTTCTACCTCACCTCCCCTTTTCCCTTGGGAAGCCACCCCGGCTCCCCTCCTTGTGGCCCCCCTTACCTGCCAGGCGAGCATTGACCTTGTTGTGGTGGGACCAGAGCCAGAGGGCAGCCTCCTCCCGGCCCGCCACCTGGTCCATGGACTCGGCCGCCATGGCCTCGAAGTGCTGGGCACACTCCTGGCAGCCGAAGAAGTGCCGGACGTAGCAGCGCAAGGTGCCCAGCACCTCCAGTGGTAGCTCTGGGGAGAGGCAGAGGACGGGGGGGACGGGAGAACAAGTCAGGACCTCACAGTGCCACCACCACGGTCCCATGGCTGAGGTGGCAACCCTGTACCCCAACTCCATGGCTCTTGTCACCCCTGCAAACCTGCCTGGGGGCACAATGAAGAGGAGGGGAAACAAACCTTTGCCTGCATACAGCATCCCTGCCTGTGCCCCAGCCCACCTGGACACGCCCCTCCCTGACCCCCTCATCCCCTCGGGGATGCCAATACCTTTGTCAGGGCCGCTCTGGGCAGCCTGGATGGTCAGCAGGTGGAAGATGGTCCAGAGCCCGCAGGGGTAGCCACGAAAGTGGGGTTCGCTGCCCTGGCAGCCCACCCAGGTCATGTTGGTGGGGAGCACAGCAGGGTGGGAGGCCTGGTGGACAGACGGACACAGCGTGATGGATGGGCTGGGGGCAAGGGGGAGAGGTGAGGAAAGTGGGGGCCAGGGTCCCCATAGGCATCTTACATCTCTGTTATTCTTCACGGCCTCCTTCAAGGCGCTGCGGGGCAGCTCGGGCTCCGTCCAGTTCCTCAGCCATCCATCCAAGGACTGCAGGTAGGTCTGCACGCAGGGGCGCCCAGGGAAGTACTGCAGAAGGGGGAGGGGGTGAGGAAACCCAGACTTTGCTATGGGAGCAGCCCACCAGCACCCCCAGCTCACCCTCACTGGGACAGGCGCTGGGCAGCACCAGCATCCCCTATGGCAGCGTGTGCTGGAGGGCAGCACAGTCCCGGCAAGGTTTTGGTGCCCACCCTGAGGGCCTGGGGGCTGCGGCATGTCCCCCCCGCCTCCAGCAGCGAGACCCCCGTGTCCATGTTCAGGTTCTGAACCTCGGCCCCATCTGAGGGAGGCAAAAAGCCACTCTGACCATAAGTCAGCTCAAAGCCGATTAGCAGCAGCACTTTAAAACCGCAGGCACCCCGGGGAGAGGGGGCAGCCTGCCAGCGCGTGTCACTGACCCACGGATGGACAGAGGGACCGACCCGCAGGACGGATGACACCAGCAGCACACGGGAAAAGCGACAGGGAAGCAAACGAAGGAGCGTTTTGCTAAGTCTGAGCTAAGTCTTCCCAGGCCCATGGGAATCACACCGAAAGTCCCAGATTCACAGGGAAATTCATCTGCAACTTGGTATTTCTGCTGTAAAACAGTCCCCCCTGGCCCCTTCGGCAGGAGGCTTTGCCGTGCGATTCCCTGCTTTCCAGGCACCACTTCTTTCCACCTTAGGATTTTTCCTCCCTCCTTGTCTTAAATACCTCTTGGGAATGCAACAGTTAAGGCTGGGACCTGCTGGCTGAGCTCCCCCAGCCTGAGCCCTGCCGGGCTGGCAGCAATCCTGGGGACACTGCTCCGTCCCGTGGATGAGTGCGGCAACGGCAACGCCAGCTCAGCATCCTCAGGGATGCTCCGGCATCCTCATGGATGCACTGGCACCCACCACCCACGGCTCCGGGGCCTCCTGCCCACGGTAGGGATGCAGCGTTGCCTCCTTGCTGGCTCCGGTGCCACAGCTCGCTCTCGGCCAGCGAGGGGAAAGTTTGCAGGAAGAATTAAAAGCTGATCAACTGCAACCACTGCCGCTGGGGGCAAGCGGAGGAAGAGCCACATGAAGCTCTGAGCCGAGGACTTCAGACTCATTGCACCAGTGGCTCATGTTTGGAGCACTTTGCCGGGGGAGAGCAGGCAGGGGTGGGTGCCGGGGGTGTCTCATATCAGTGAGGGCTACGCAAGGTCCAAACTGAGCGTGAGACTCTGGGTAGCAAAGGAGGGAGCAAAGGTGGCAGGCATGGCCGGCTGAAGGTCTGCCAGGGAGCCTGGGCTGCGACAGGGATGGGGACAGGGCTCCTGCAACTCCGGTGCTGGAAACCTCAGCCAAACACTGCAATCCAGCGCACCACGAAATTAAACTGCCCTGCTCTGCTGGCTTAAAGCTCCTACACACTTCAGTTTCACCAAGCCAAACAGAGAAGACAAAAGGAAACCTTAAATTAGGCTCTTCCAGAGCCTGACTCAGAGTGGGAGTCCCTTTCCTGGACTATCAAAGGAGCCCACAGTGTCAGCTCCCCGAGCCAAGCATCCAAGTCAGGCAGATCATCACCTCTGGCAGCGGGTGACAGCATCTCTTCTGAAAAGACCTACTACCTCGACACCTGCAAGCACCGATCCTGCTCTGCCCACCGATACCTGCACCCCACGTCTCACCTGAAACGCTCCAGCACCCGCTCACGGCTCCCATTGGGACTCTGGGCTGAGTTTGGAGATCCATGGGGATGGGGACAGCCCCATGGCAGCCGTGGGACAGGTTGCGCACCAGGACACGGGGCTCATGTCCAAGTCCACCATGCTTCACTACCTGCGAGCACTGGGACATGGTGGCCTGCACCCTGCATTTGCATTTCACCTTATAAACAGCTACGTGGAGGCATGGGCAGTTCCTCTCCCGACATCAAGAGCTCCTCACCTTCACTAGTGTGGCCACGTAGCACTTGAAGGCAGCCAGCTGGGCTCCTGACAGCGTGGCAGCGCGGGCAGCCTCCACCCGCAGCGAGTAGTGCAGTGTGGACTCCAAGTCGGCCATGTACAACTTGGAGCTGGGGAGGGCAGCACAACACGATAGTCCATCAGCCTGGTAATCCACACCCGCAGGCACCCAGCCACAATTCGGGCATTTTCCCAGGGGAAAGACAAGGTCCTAGCCCGTTGCCCACCCATGGCCAGGGCGCCTCCTCCTCTCCCAAGCCTCAGCCTCCCACAGCCCCAGAATGATGAAGGTGGTGGGGGTCTGACCGGTCGGCATGCTTCGGCTGGGGTAAGTTGGTCTCATTGGAAGCGCTGACGGTTGTGTTCAGCTTGTAGGAGCCACGGGTGACGCCTGAGAGCGCACGCAGGTAGTAGGTGTAGAAGGAGCGTGCCTCCATGTGCCTGCAAGGAAGGAGAAGCCATGAGCAAGACTCTCTTCCCACCCAAACAGCCCCTGGCCCCAAGTAGGAAGCAAAGGAGACCAAAGGCTTAGCCAGACGGGCAACTCGGATCTAGGGAATGAGCGCAGGGCGGTCCGTACTCTCCCCCTGCCCTGGCAGTGGGTATCCTGGCACGCAGCCCAGAGCAGAGCTGAGCCCCAAGCAGCTGCACTGTGCCACCTCCAGGCAGATGTGGCTGAGGGATGGCTCGGTCACAAGCCATCTTCTCTTCCGGCCAGCTCCAGGCAGGGCTGGCAGCCCCATTCAGTGCCCACCAGCAGCTCCTTGCCCCCCGCCAGCCTGACTAACCCAGCCACTGTCTCCTACAATCACAAAGGAAAGCAGAGAGATGGGGCACAAGGCTGGCACCCCACTAGGGTCCCCAGACCCGCCATGTCCCACACTCACACTGGCAGGCGGGAGAAGGAGCCGTTGTGGAGGAGCAGGTAGCCGGAGGGGAAGGTGGTGACACCAAACTTCTCCACGAGCTCCTCCTCGCTGCTCAGCACCCTCCTCACTGCCACGTTCTCGTACTGCAGCATGTCCAGCGCCACCTGCAAGACCAGTGGCCCCAAGGTCAGACTGGGGGGCAGGGGGATTGCCAGCCCCACCGGGGATGCAGCAGGGCTATTTAGCATGCTGTGTAACACTTTGCATCTGCAAAGCAGCATGCAAGCCCACCAGGGAGGCTTCTAGGCGAGGACTCCACTGCCAAAGGCACCCAGGAATTATTGGGTACCGGGGATACAGGCTTCAAGAGAAATGGGGGATAAACGCAGCTGTACTCACCTCTCTGCCCACGAAGGAATTGCTCTTCTCGAAGATCAGAGCCAGGTACTGCTCCTTGTTCCTCTGGAAGAAGGTGCGAACCTCCTCCGCACTACAAGAGAAGAGGATGGCAGCGGGTGCCTCAGTACCAACTCAATGCTCTGCCCTCCTGCCTGAAAGGAGTTCGGCCCTCGTCTGCTGGGATTTGGCAGGGGATACCACTGCACGTTCAGCCCTACTGAGCAGGCAATTCCTTCCCGCTGAAGTTTCCAGCCCAATTTTCTGCTCCGGTTCACAAGCTTTGAGAAATCCTGCAAGGATTAGCTAAGGAGGCGGAAAACAAAGCACGGGCAGGGCAGGGCAGGAAGGAGCTGCACAGTCGCCCGGGGTAAAAACAGCAATGAACTTGAACTGAGGCTGTTGGTTTTTTTGGCTAGGACACGAAGGCACCGGAGACCTGAAGCATGTGCTCAACCATCACTTTGAGAAAGCCAAACGCTCCCCTGGGACAGCAGAGCAACTGCCTGTGTCTGGCAAAGACAACCCAGATCCCAATAAATTTGTACTGAACCAAGAAAACCCTTTCGCGGGGCAGGAAAAAGCTGTTAACGGCAACAGCCTCACTTGCATGGCATGGCGCTGCCATGTCCCCGGCCCAGGCACTGCTTGCTCTAATTAAGGCTGATGAGCAGGTTTGTTAGGGAGATGCAACAACATGGCTTGTCTCAACGGGGCCACGTAAATGGCTCTGGCGTGGCCAGGTCATCTGCGTCTCCCTGGGACCCGGGTGATGCAGCAGCAGCTCCATGGTCACTTTTGGCTCAGGATTTCCCCAGAAACCTGCTTTCCATGGGACAGGGGCCACCAGAGCCACCCCCCCATCACACACCCCCTACCTCGCTGGCTCCAGCGGAGGACAGGCGGGCGGCCAGGCATCCTGGCTCCGCTCAAGGTTGGTGATGATAGCATGGCGCAGGTCCTCGACGGTGGCACTGGGATCTGCAGGGGGACAGGATGCCAAGCGGTCAGTCCTGGGGAAGCTGCTCCCATGGGCTGAGCTGATGGGAGCTGCTCTGAGCTGCTCCCCCGGACTCCCCAAGCTCACAACACATAGTGGGTGCAGGCAGCAGGGCCACTCGCACCACCTAGGGTAAATAAACCCTGTGGCTCTGAATACTCACTGGTAATCCTTATTCCATCCTCTGCTTTCTTGCTAAAAGCTCTGAAGAACTGAAAGGGAAAAAAACCCAACACGAAGGGATATTGGAATGTGTTTGGACTGGGACAGGGAGGCAGTGCAGCTCAGCAGGCAGAAGCAGAGGCTCCTTCTGGGCCAGCTCTGCCTCAATTTCCCCATGATGTTACAACTTGTCAACTGATACCAGCCACTGCAGAGGGAGCTCCTGGCCAAGTCCCCATCTTGCAGGACATCCCTGGAGGGGAGGGATGTAGGCAGGGGCTGGGAGCCATGTCCAGCCCAGGGCTGAGCGCTGGCAGACAGCAGGACAGGTGCCTCCAGGGGTCCCAGGGAGGCAGCCAGGACCTTCCCAGTCCTGCAAACCACTGTCTCCTTACTCCAGAGCTCCCACAAAGCAAGAAGAGGGTTTTTTTTTCCCCACTCCTGGCTTCCCACAGTGGCTCCAGTGCCCATGGTACAGCCAGAGCAGCGAAACCAGGTTGCATCAGACAAGTGTTTGCTTTGCGGGCTGGGCCGGGTGTGCGGGCTGTTTGCAAAAGGTGTTTGGCAGGGACAGGGGATGCGAAGCAAGTGACTTCTTGGCACCACCACATCAGCACGGCTCCTTGCCCTGGGAGATGTTTCAGTCAATGTCCCACAGGCAGTGAGTGCTTGGTGAGACTCCAGGGCACAAGCCAGTCTGCCCAGCAAACTCCAAGACCTGACCTCACCTTGGGCTGAGCCTGTAAATCGTAACTGAGGACATATCTGATGAAACCCTTATCCCCCTCATTCCATCTCAAGCCGATCCTGGCTTTTGCTGCCTGCACCTGGAGTGCTTCGGCTTTATTGTTTGTGTTGGAGCAAGGTTCTGTTTGCAGTGGGAAATACTGCAAAACAGCATATTGACACAGCTAAGAGGCCAGGCATTGGCCCAAGGGGAGGGACTGCACCTTTCCAGCTGCTGCAGGAGGCTCCCAGGAGAGCCCCGTGCCGCCTCCCGCAGCATCCCTGTGCCCTCCTCCAAAACCTGCACCTGCAGCTGCTCTCTGCCCTTCAGCAAACTTCCCCAGGCATTTCCAATTCAGGTTTCAGACTCTCCCCTGTCCTAGGAGAGATGTGGCTTCTACATTTCACCATGAAGCAGCATTTTGTCTTTCCCCCTCCTTGTTGCTACATCACCCAGCAGTTGCGCTGCCTGCAGCCCGGCCGCAGCTATGTTTTGGGGAAGGACGGAACAGCTCCAGCCTGTAAAGCCCCAAAGGGAATGTTTTGGTGCAATAGCACCGTCAGTCTGATTGAGCAAGAGAGGGACAGGCCAACAGGCAAAGCCCAGTGAAACGAGGCAAGTACCTGGTACACACAGCCCTTACCTTCAGCGTGGGGAAGCCTGTTATCCCAAAATCGGTGCACACTTGCTGGTTGGCCTCATCAGCACAGTCGATGGCTGCCAGCATCACCGCAGGCCTCCACTCTGCAGAGACAGAGGATGCGGTCAGCCAAGCTCAGCCCCTCTGCAGCCCCAAAAATCACCGCTCTCACCTCGCAAGAGACCAACCGATGGTTTCCAAGCCCCAAAATACCCAAAGCTACAGTCCATGCTGGTGTTCGGTGCCCTACTTTTGGGGCGGCAGGAGTGCAGGGAAAGCCATGTGAGGCGGGACCAGGCTTTGCACACCCTGCCCTTGCCAGTGCTGGAGTGCAGGCAGCTCTGCCCGTGGCTGCCTGCCTGTCCGGTTCTGCCTGCCCAGCCTCTGCCCCAGCGGGAAAAGGCCGCCAGGAGAAGAGGAGGGACAGCTAACCACGGCTGGGGGCGAGCAAGGAACACAGGCTCCAGCTCGTCTCACCCCAGACCAAGAGCACAGTCAATAACCGAGAGGGAACAACCCAAAGCCAGTAGCCGGGGCAGTGTGGCAGAGCCTGCACAGGTGCTGAGCATCTGCTTCCCCCTCTGCAACTCTCCACCACCACCTCCCTGGGGAGGAACAGCAGGTCCCTGAAGTAAAGTAGAAACCAAGAAAAGGGGGCATGCAGGCATTTCAAGCAGTGGGATCTGAAAGCCCGTAGTAAAATGGAGATAAGAGCTCTGAAATGGCTTCTTTTTAGAGTAAGGGATAGAAGCTGGAGAATGTCCAGCCTCTCCTTTGAGTGGGACAGGGAGGGACACGGCACCGGCACACGGATGGAGCCCGTGCCACACTAGGTGGGAGCCTGCTGGAGGTGGGGACCCACTGGACTGTCCTGTGTTGCAGGTGACCTGCTTCCCACTGCCCCGGCACCAGTAGTACTGGGAAGGCTGGCTGTCAAGCCCTGCTGCAGGGAGCCAGGAACACTCCAGGACTCGTCAGCACGTGGCACCCACAGGTCACACCAACACACTCCCCATCCAGCCCATTCCTGTGAAAACCCACGCGTGGGAACGGCAGTGAAGATGCTGAGTGGCACAGGGGCGGCTTCCCTGCCCAGCCTCCATGGCATCCCGTCCGCAGTCCAGCCTCTGGAGCGGGGAGCCCTGGGGGAACCCCGCTTTGGAGAGGGGCCAGGAGAGCCGGCATTCCCCCACAGGGCCTGGGCACGCACCCCATTCCTCACATCCTGCCCCATGGGGGAGCGCTGACGGCATCCCCTGGGAGGGACGGCATCCCCTCGGAGGGATGGGATGTCTGCCCCGGCCAGTGCCCTGACTCACCTGGCAGCGACCGCGCTCTATCAATTAACGCAATAACAGGGAGAAGCCGTGGGCACCCCGGGGTGCTGAGGGAGGCAGGATGAGCCCCGGTGGGACAAGGGGCTTGGCAGCAGGGCATGCGGGTCCCCAGGCGGGGCTGAGCACTGGCCAGGCCAGGCATCAAGGTCAAAGCCGGGAACAAACCAGCTGGGATCAGCACCTGGCCGCAGCGCCCTGCCAGCCTCTCCCTGCAGGCACCGCGGAGGAGTGGGGCTGAGGGAGGGTCTGGGGGGGGCAGCGGGACCCCCAGCGCCTGGGGCAGGCTCAGGCTGAGCTTCTCCCAAGCAAAGGGGGCTCCAGGGATGCTGCTAAGCCAGGCCTGGTCATGGTAGGGGGGGCCCTGGGCCTTCCCACCAGGCCGATGCTCCAGGGGGGCTGGGGCACGGGGGGCTTCAGGGGGGCGGGTGGCAGGGAGGGTGGAGGGGCCTGAGCGGTGCTGA
>JAVJGI010000032.1:6863007-6924138 GCA_035590275.1 Ibycter americanus | reverse complement strand
TGCCCGTTGCCCAGCGCCCCAGCGCCCAGCCGGGCACCCACGGCGGGGGGGGGCAGGGCCCTGAAACCAGCCCCCCACCCCCTGGGGCCAGGCCCCCGGCGCTGGGCTGCCCATGGCTGCTGTGGGCTGGCTGCTGGCTCGGCCCCCAGGCAGGCCATTAGCCACGCTGGGCCCCACCTAGGTATTTGAGGCAGACTTGCCATGCTAGAAAAACGAGCCTGCCACCGCCAAGGCCTGTGGTGGCAGGGGAGGGCAGGGGCCCCCGCACAGGGCACAGCCCGGGGGGCTGCGGGGCTCCCTGACAGCCCAGCCGTGGGGGACAGAGCCCGTCGGACACGACATTCGTGGGATCGCTGCCACGCATCATCCGCGGGTCCCGGCTGATGCAAATGGGGCAGAGGATGGCCTGCCCCAGCCCTGCCAGCTGTAATTAAATGCTTAAGGGATTATCACACCTTGCTGTCCAACTAGGCGGAGAGAGGCGCAGCCCGGCCCGCCGGGGCTGCTCTGGAGGTGGTCCCTCGCTATTCCCACCGCCCTTGACCTGGCCACAACGTGTCTTCATCCAGCTGGTGATTAAAAGACAAAAAATCCCTGTGCTTAAGGATGTTCATCACCGTTATTTTACCCTGGGCTAAAGTCCTTATTTTAAGGGCTCGTCAGCTTGATTAGGTTATCACAGCAAAGGGGAGGTGCTCAGCACTGGCATAATTGCCAGCATCCTCCCCATCCAGCTCACCCCTCCCTCCCAGGGAGCCCAAATTCCTTGAATCCTTGCAAAAGCGGCATCTAACCCGAAGGCAGATGGGCAAGAGCCCGCACCCTGGGGCTCCGGCTCCTTCTGAGGTGAGCCATGCCATTGCTCATCCACCGAAACCCTGGAGTGAGGATGCTCCTGCTTCCGGCTGCCCCGGAACAGCCAGGGCTGCGGGTGCTGCCAATGGCCCTGCTGCCATGCTGGCATTCCCAGTCCCCACAGCTCCCCAGGGAACTGCCTCCTTCTGCGGCAGGGTGTGGGGCTTTCCAGGCACGGGCTTGCCCAGAAAGTCTTTTTTCCTTTTAACACTGCTGGGAAGCAAAAGATGAGGCTTTTGTTCCACCTTAAACTGGGAAGAGCCAGATTTTCAGTGCAAAATGCCCCAAGACAGGGCATGGGCACCAAAAGCCAAGATGAAGCAGAGATTTTGAAACAACCCGTTTTAAGATGGGTTTGAGAATAACTAAGATGAATTAAAAAAACCAACCAAGAAGCAGTAGGAGTCTGGCGGGGTTTTAAAAATGCCCTCCCGGTGCTGCCTGCCCTTTTGTCCACCCTTGCTTTGCACCCCCTCGCTGCTAGCGGAACTGCGGGCAGCAAAGCACAGGGGCTGGGGGCTGGGTGACCCTGAACGCCTGGCTGCTGAGCCCCCAGCCACCCCCAGAGCCCAGCTTTAGACCCTTGTGGCACGTTTAGGAACCTCCTTGGGTTTTCAGCTGCGCTGCACAGCAAAGCCTTCAGCACCCACCTTGGCATCCTTAACTTTGGGAAGAGTTCACTCCTACATAGCAAGGCCACGGGCTAAGGACCCCTGTAGACGTTCCAATTCCGCACAAGTCCCCATGCAGCAGCTGAGCGGTGGCTTTAGCTCATTAAGCGCATCAGCTCTCAAATCTCCTTTCCCAGACTAACAGCCAACAGGAATCTCCTTGAAGTCAGTGAGGTATGGGCAACACCAACAAGCTGAGAGCCTCAAAGGCCGCTAAGATCTTACCGAAATCATTTAAGCCCTGCAGAACTTGTTTTGTGCACCCAAAATGGATCATTTTCACAGACACAAAGGGTTACATACACTGTGCTGGGTTAGAGACGAGAGGAGGAAAGAGCGTTGGGTTTTTACGTATTCGGCCCCTGAAGTGGTGGAAAGGAGTACACTTGAGAAAATGGAGAAAGGCTTTTACTGTCCATTTTTTAAACGTATAAATCTGACTGCAAAACACCAAGAGCTCAAAATGGCCAGGTAAGCTGACCCCGGATCTTCTCACTTCCCTTTAGTTGTGAAGGTTCCAGGACAGGGAGATCCTGAAATGGACTTTCTTCCTTGAAAATTAAAGAACACGTTCCTACCTAATTGTGTGATTCCAGGAACTGACTCCAAGAAAAACACGCAACCAATGCAAGACTCATGATACAATCATGGCAACCC
Organism: Ibycter americanus; assembly: GCA_035590275.1. Taxonomy (NCBI): domain Eukaryota; kingdom Metazoa; phylum Chordata; class Aves; order Falconiformes; family Falconidae; genus Ibycter; species Ibycter americanus. The sequence continues at coordinate 6,921,955 of JAVJGI010000032.1, read as the reverse complement.
CGTCACCCGGCCCTGGCATTTCAGAGGCTGTTCAGAGAAGTTTGCATGCAACTCCCCCGCAAGCATCTCGGAAATACCAGTTGCAGAGGAGGCTTGACCATTTTCCTTTCCCTCCAGTCACAACAAGATGGGACCGATGGACTCAGTGAAGCCCTCCTCAGTCTGGAGCACAGTACTGCTTAAAGTGTGGTCCTTCTCTAAATAAAAGAAAAAGCCTCATTTCCCCGATCAGCATCTTCGAACAGCCTCAGAGGGTGAGCGAGAATCATGCCCCCTGCCACCTCTCAGCCAGCTCAAGTCAGCTGGAACGCTCCAGTCCAGGTGGCACTTTTCCACTGGTGGCACCAGTCACACCTCCTCTGAGACACGGTTTCAGACAAGACCTTTGGCAACACCTGCATGATAAACCTGCCAGCTTCTGTGGCTTTGACGAGACAGGGAGTAACACACGGAATGGACGTGAACCCCAACTGCTTCCCGCACCCTGCATCGGCTCTTCTGGGCTCACACCTATGAAGACCAGGAAAGCCCCCTGTAGCCCCCCCGGGAGCTGGGAATTGCTGAGTACATGAGACAAGCTTAGTTGAATACAGTTGATTTCTACCTTTGAAGCCCAACCAGCCTGTAATAACAACAGGCATAAAAGAAAATCTAGGGTGCATTCTCAGGATGTGATGAATGTGTTCACATAGTTTGTGTCTGCAGACAGAGACTACAGCAGTACCAGCCCCTTTCTGCTACTCACCCTCTGCTGATTCATCCCGGCTCGGGAGAGCAGGCAGTCACAGCAGTGACGCTGTCCTTGCTCTTTTTGGGGGTACCTGGGGAGACTGGAAGGAACTGCTGCTGTCTTTGGTATGTCTGGGTAGGAAACGTTTTACCCGCAAATTTAAGATCTACTTAAAGTCATAAATCATCATCGTGACCCAGGATGCACAGAGCAGATATTTTCCACTCCAGCTCATCTGCCCAGCTTCCAGGAGCAGATCGGAGGAGGCCACACCGCCCAGATTTGCCACATCATTATTTGGCAGCTGGTTTAATTGCAGCGCATGAAACTGAGAATACCACATGGATGACAACGGAGCACTCCTCTCTTGCTGTGACAGTAGTCCTGCAACGTAAGCAAGGGCTCACCTACCAAGGACTGCTGTGCCCAGTCGCAGGTTCACTGAGCAGCACTGGCTCCATCACCTCTGCAGAGTAGTGCAGCAGGACACGGACACTGCTCCTCAGTGAGCTCCTCAAGCCAAGCAACTAGAAGGATAGGATTCCCTGCAGCCACCTTTATTTTGCTGGAATAAAAGAAAACAAAATCCCTGGGACAGCCCCCCAGGGCTGGCATTAATTCCACCTCCAGCAAACTCACAGACAAAGCCCTAGATTTCACGGGGCAGTGACAGACAAGTGAGTCTGCAAGACAAAGCCACCTGAAACCAACATCGGAGCCCACGGGACACAGCAGGTCTCACACCGCTAGGGCAAAGGGCTGGAAAACTGGGGCCAAGAGAAACATGCAGAGCAGGAACCAACCAGACCTGCTCCAGGCCATCCTCACACAGCACACTTGACTGGCAAAAGAAGGCATCTCCACCCCAAGTGCCCTCCCTATGCCCTGCTCCTACCCAACCCTCACCCTCCTGAATTGAGCTGCTGCCTCCTGACAGTTCTATTCTCCTCCTTTTCCCCAAATTTCTGCAGAATCTTATTCAGGAGGAGGCAGGAAGGCACAGGGCTGAGGCTACGGGTTTTGTTTGCTCCAGTTTGCAGACCTCGCAGGGTGCCTCTCCCTCCCCCCTCACAGGACCCACATCCTGGAGAGTGCCCTGTGCTTTCAAACTCTATTACATCTCATCTGCATTCCGGCCCGCCAGTGGCCCGTGCTCTGGGCTGGGTGCCAGCGGCTGGGCAGCCCCCCTCCTCTCCTTCCAGCATGCTGAAGAGAGCTGCTGGTGTTCAGCAGCTCCCCACAGGCTCCTTTTCTTCTGAGAGCTGTCTTAACAAGAGCCTGGACATTGCAGAAGCCCTTGTGCTAGGCAGGGAGCAGCGATGTCTGGAGCAGAGTCAACATTTCAAGTGCTCCAGAGCTCTGCCAGGCATTTTAGGATTGGGAAGGCACCTGGGAGTAGGTGGCACCCAGGCAGGGAGGCACCAAACCAGCCCCACTCAATGCAGCGTGCCAGCAGAAAGGCGGCTGCCTGCCATTGCCCAACACGGGAGTTTCACCAGGTCCATGGGTGAAATGGCTGCCAAAGGCAACTGCGCTCCGAGGGTTCTGGGAACAGTTGCACAAACACCACCGTAGAAAGTCAGTGCCAAAGTGAAGCAACATAGATTTGCAAATGAGGAAATTAGAGCCTTCACCAAGCTGATTACTGGCCATCCCGGGCAAGGACAGCAGCAGCAATGCAGCAGTTTGCTGTGTCACTCACTCACCAGAGCATTGTGGCAGCATTCCCACCGCTCCGGCCGTTTTCAAAGGAAGCCAGTTCTTTAGCCAGAGAAGCACAGATGAGTTGGGTTTTTTCCAACATGCAATGTACTCTAAGCCACTTCCAGGTATGGATGCTGACGGCTGCAAGTAGATCACTGTCCAAAAATACAGGACTCGGGGAGTAAAATTGCTGCAGGGTAAGGAAAGCAACGACACGGATGCTGTCCTGCTGCTTGGTAATGAGAGCGCAGAGGCTGCAGCACCACTTTGTCTCGGCCCTTTGGACATCAAACGACCCACTGCAGCGCTTTGGCCAGTTCAACCCCCGGAGCTCAGAGGGCTGTGACATGCTTCTCTGTCTGTACAAGGGCTGTGGACGGTGTTCCCGGCGCTCTCCGCTGAGGACTACCACTGCACACTGGCACCGCCAGACTGCAGCAAAGCTGCTTCCATAATGAAAGTCCAAGTGCAGCAAGTCCTTCTCCAGGATGACGTACATCTACTAAGGAAAAGCAAAGAGCAAACAACTGCTCAGCACAGAGCAACACCTTTGCAATGGTTTTGTTCACGCAGGTTGCCTCCCATTTAATGCATACACCTCTCCCAGGTAGAGAAGAGTGGTGAGTAGACTGCCACACAGCATCCTCCAAGCTGGAAAGACCAACGCTGGGTTTTGTAGACATCTGTAGTAAACGGAAAGCAAAGCCTTTTCTGCTGGGCTGTACCTTAATAAATGGCACCAAAACAGAGCAGAGGTACAGGAGCAGCAGCAGCTGTAGGCATTGAGGAGGCTCCATAAACACACTTGCTTCTGGCCTTACACATTTCATGCTGCCATGCATTTGCCATGTGCCCGCATGCCTGTGGTTTGGCACTGCAAGTGTTCAGCTGTCCTCTTACACAGCTCCGGGACCTTTCACATGGTAAAGTGAGGTTGGTGGTTGTTTTTGGTTTGTTTTTGTTTTTTGGGTTTTTTTTTCTGGAAAGGAAACAGCAAAAGATTTAGGAAGTTTCCAGGCAGCAACACTTGCCCCCTCAGTGAAGAAGTGATCGGTGCTGGTAACAGCAGCTCTACAGAGCTGTAACAATTTACAAACCTAATGGAGGGATCCAAAACAAGGGCAAGCTTTGAAGAATTTAATTTCAAAACTGTTGCTTAGCATAAAAATAGCTCCACCCCAAAATGTTTTAAACAATGAGTTTTTTAAACCTATTTTAAACAAACTTGCGCAAAGAGTAATTTTTCTCCTGCAGATCATGCAGTGTGCTCCTGCAATGATGACGCAATGCTATTTTCTATTTTGCTTTTGTCAACACTCGGCTTTAACAGTAAGGAAATTCTAATAATGTCACGATTATAATTAAGGCAACTCTAATGGGATTCTGTGGGCTGTGATTGGCATCCCAAGTACAGCATCAGACAGGAAGGGGAATGTACAAGGGACAAACCTCCAGGACACTGTCAGAATTAGCAACCATTTGGGTAATTATAAAACTCCATTTTATAAAGAACCAGGAAACAAGATTAATTTATAAATCAGTTTATTTACAGATTTTGTTCTCTTAAAGTACATTTCAGTTACCAAAGATATTTACACTGGTGTACACAGGGACCACCCTGGTTATTTTACAGTTCTTAATTACAAAAAAAACCCCAAACCCTTCCACATCCTTGGGTCTGTCTACTGTGCAAAGCTGCTCTGGATGTGAACGTTAGCTGAAACTGGCCCAAAAACCAAGTTACCAGGTTATTTACACATACACAGTAAACGGGTTTCTTTTCAGCATCTCCACAACACAGTACACAGGGAGATGGAGCCTCCCAAAAGGCGGCTTTGCAAGTGTATATCAAAAGGCTCTGCAAAGTCAAGGAAAAAACTAGTAAATGCAAGTTAATTACAGTATTTCTTTCATCTGTATATAATTTTGCATTTAATGTTTAAATTACAAATAAGTTCAATAGTTTGCTTTTCTCCATTTTAGTTGATTTGTAAACACTTCAGATGCACTAAATACCTTATAAGATTCAACTGTTTCTCTGCTGAAAAGTACTTTATTTTCCTAATATTCTTAAGGTAGCGAAGGGATATGAAAGTCGGAACTGCATGAAGTTCCTCGCAGAATAGTCACTTAAAAGGTCTCTATCACTGTGCTACTGAAGATCTTCTGCAGGTACACACTAATTCAAGTATTGCAAAAAGCTAAGGCCACTTTTTCAAGAAAGGAAAGTGAACAAGACGGGATTTTTCAATCCCTTATTCCACCTTGGAGCAACAAGCCTTTTCTGAAAGGCAGAAGTACTGATATTCCACAGCTCGGCTCAGGGAGCATCCAGCTGAGAGAGAGGTACTCGCGCTCCTTGTCCTCACAAGCCTGGGCTTTCCCATCTGGCACCGAGATCCCTCCCCAGTGATGACAGCCACAGCCCCAAACAGCTTACGGGCCTCAGAAAAATCTCAGCCTTGAATCTTCTAACGTGGTTGCACCAAGATTACCAGAACCCAGGAATATAATCTTGTTCTTACAATGGGAAGGCTGGGGAGAGGAAACAGAGAATTCAGCCTCTGTTTGTGAGGCTCCAGGCTTCCCCATACCTCCTTATTACAAGCTGCAACCCAGACAGACCATTGCTTCATCGCTGTAATCATCAGTCCACAAGTACTCAAGACACTCGAGGTTTTGAGTATACACTCAACTCAAAGCAACTCAACACACTTTGAGGTATTGAGAAGATAATTCACGTATGTTCAAGTCTTTTTAGGGTTGCTCCTAGCAAGGATTGCTACCAAAAATAAATGGGGGTGTTTGCAAAGGAATGAAGCCATTACTTTGACACAGCTTCCTTCCGCCCAAACAGCTGTAAAAATAGTTATTACTTCTGTTGAGGGTACTAAACTAGTGCTATCCAAGCCAGCAAGACAACAGGCGTATGATGTCCAATGGTCCCTGGTACCTTAGCAGGACAACCGTACAACCTCCTCCCTGCTGGTGGGCAGACCAGAAAAGCCACGCCAGCCCTGCAAAACAGCCGAAAAGCCTCAGGGGTGCAGGGCAACCTTCTTAACAGCAGCCACGGAATCGACAGAACAGAAACTAACTTTGTTTCTTGGATACTCCAGCTACAAACCTACGCTGCAGGTTTCTGCCTTCTTTCTGTAATTGCTACCTATAAAAATAGCAATCCTTGCTATTGAAAAAGATACACCCAGGAAAGGGAGTCTGAGGTGGTGACCCAATCAGTGACACCATGCTGGTTAAATGTAGCAGCTTTAGTTTGCTTCTTTCTTAAGCATTCAAGAGTTTCCTGGTTCAGCATCATAACATTTTATATGGACAAGTGAATCACTGAGGAAAAAAAGCTGAGCAATGCTTCACCAAGACCATTTGACTTCCAGCCAGCCAGAAGGGCCACTACTGCAGGACAGACGTGCATGTGCCCGTTGAAGGTGTTCCTATACACCATTACCTCCTCCTTGTTCTTCTACTCATTAAGCTCCCATGAATATGGCTCACCATTAACTCCCAAGTGAGGTGCTGGCAACACTACATCTGAGAATCTGCATGGACCTCTGACAAATCCAACATTTCCCAGTGCTCTCCCTGAAGAATTACCAGCTGTGTGTCATTGTGCAAAATGCAAATATTCCAATGATACCTTTAAAAAAAAAAAAAAAAGGTGGAAAAGGGAAAACAAAATGGAGCAGTAGCAGAGGTATGCATAGCAGGAAGCCCAAGAACCAAGCAGATGAACGAAATGGTAAAGATCTCCCTGCCACACCTGTTGTGGGCCACAGCATCTTTGGGGCACCTCTGAGGGCTTCAAAGTGTCTTTCTGCACTCCGGTGTGTCTGAAGAATCTGACTCTCCTCTGGGTCTTGTCCCAGGTTAGCAATCAGGGACGTCCCCTATTAAGGCATCAACGTTCAACCCCAGATTGTCTGCATTCCTCCAAGAAAAACACAAGAATGGGAGGGACAAGGTTAAGAACGAGCACTCAGCAGAAGGACACTGCACTTGAACCTAGCACCAAACCAACCACGTAACAGCTGCCCATGGCCTAGAACTTCTGGGAAAGGAAGGAAACAGATGGAGCAGGGAAGTTTCACATCATTTTTCAGCTCAGCTATCTCAACTCTCCATTGTTTCTGAGCCAAGCACGGTGAAGCTCCACTCCTAGTCCTGCATTTGCATCCCACCCCTGGTCACTGAGGTTTGGTTCTTTCTTACTTTCCCCGCCCCATATCTGCCTCAAGAAGCTGCAAGTTTTGTGCAAAGAATACAGGGCTCTGGAAGTTTCCAGAACAGATGCTTTCTCAAGTTCAGCTGTCTCAAAACAAAAGCCAGCGGCACAGGACACTCTCCTATAACCTACTTAATAAATTATCTGAAAATAAATAAAAAACCCACAAGCAGAAAACATGCAGACAGTCAAGCACTGAACACCGCTTTCTTTGGTGAATACACTCTGTTCTCTGAATTGTTCAAGTAACAGCTTCTCCCAAGTTATTAGGTGACAGTAAGGGAGGAAGCTGAGGGATTGAAGGCCAAATTTTTGTGAGGAAACGTTTTCCACTCCTGCATGTCTCGTGCCTGAGAAAATCCTGAGTATCCATTATCTGGGAGCAGCTGGTGCTCCATGAAGAGAAGTGCTACACAGTAGGAGGAAAGTTGTCCACGGGCTCATCTTTCATACTTGACATTAGGCGGCCTTTATCTTGCTCCACCTCGGGACTGAAGCAAGTTACATAGGAAAAGCAGCAAGAATTCTTTACTTGAATGCAGAAAGCAACATCACCTGATTTCCCTGGACTGGCTGGCACCATACTTGGTACCACATCACAGAAGAAAGCTGAAAACCAGCTTCACAGAGAAGGGAATTAAATGGGCTCTGGAGCAGAAGAAACTGATGCACATTGTTAGGGCTGCAGGAGAAGAGGTGTTAAGATTGTAACACTGTTCAGTACGGTAAGTCTCCATTTATGACTAAAACCTGACCAAACGGTTTCTTCTCCGAATTACTCACATTTCTAAAGACAAGTCAAGTACTGATGGCTAACAGCCATTCCAGCAAAACAGCCAACAGCCCAACTTAACCCAACCCTCTCAGAGACAAGCTGAACATGGCAAAGCCCCAGGCCGGGGCCCCAGACAGCTGTTGAGTTATGTGGCATAACTGCATTGGCACATGAACTGTCTTGAGCACTCCACAATACAGCCTTGAGTGAGGGATCAGCTTGTTCCAAACAATAAATCTGGTGCGAGGTCTCTAGTGGCAGTGGATGCAGATCCAGGTTCCTTTAATCACATCTGAACTGCCAATACATGGAAGTTTAAATCCAACGCATGGAAGTCCAGCAGCAGCGCTTGCAGGGTGGAGAGTACGTCGGGAGTCAGAAAGGCCCGTGACTCAGTGGTTACACAGCTGTATATTTATTTTCAGCACTGTCAGACAAGCAGTAATCTCCGTCGTTTCTCATTTATCTGGTTCAGTACATCAACAGTGTCTCTGATTAAGGCCTCGAAGATCCCATCTGCCAACTGCATCTTTACACACAGTTCATCCTCATCATAGTTCACCCACTGTGCTTCTTCCTCGTGAAGTTCCTGCACCTTGGAGGGTAGAAAGGAAAAGGCAATACAAACATTACAATTCTGTTGCTCTAGGATAATATCCTCTGCAAAGTTCCAGAAAGAGTCCAAACCAGCGTGCATCTGCCAACAACCTGTCTGTCTTTGTAAGAGATTACAGGAAATGCTTGGAATAGCAAAATGAACGCAAATCTATTTGAACCAGGCTAAATGTTCACTGTTTGAATGTTTTCCACCTTTCACTGTAGTATCCATTTTAAAGGATTTCATATTACAGTACAAGTGTTTCACTTGAAAGAACTCAGCTAACGGGATATTCTTGGTCAAGAGCAGAAGCTCCACTTAAAAAGTCCCAAATTCTGTACTTGCAAGAAGCTGGTTCCATGCAGGTTAAACTGGGAAGAAACCATGCAAAGGCCTCGAACAGGGGAAGGAGAAAAAGAAAAGACTATACTGCTGTTCCATTTATTTGAATAAGAATTAGAAAATCTAAAGGAAATAACTAACTTCTCCAATTCTTCTGTATAGGAAGACAAAATGTTGGCATGTGTTGTATGATAGTATTACAACTCATTTGCACAGAATACTCCATGCTTCGTTGGATTTGACTGCATTATTATAAACGGAATTTTGTACCATTACATCTAAAAGCATTACTCAAGAGTATTTATTTCCCTCTGTTCCTAAATTGTTGACAAGCAAAATCCTTTTTGCTGGTCACTGGCAAATAAGTGTTTTAGTAACAGACAAATATATCATTTCATTCAGCAAATTAGGTCTTATCAACAGTCTCTCCAAACTGAACATCTCCAACTAAGCTTATTAAAATTTGTCTTAGTGACCATTTCAGTATTACAGATACATCCTAACAAAGCTCAAACTTTTGAGAAAAGAAGGAGTGGGTGCAAGCATCGCTCATATTTAAAATGACAAAGAAAACCTGCTGAAAGCTCTTTCTCTGCTCAGCTTCAGCAGAAAGCTCTTCTGACCATAAATCCTACACTCTCAACTCAATACACATCTATACTGTCCACTTAGACAAGTGGGCCAGACAGCTAGACACTGCCAAAACAAGGTTAAAACATACTGAAAATCCACTAATGCAGTATCAATATGTAATAGTGTCATTATCTAAAGAGAGTAGATGAACTATAGCCCCAGTACCCTCTCTTCCTCCCTTTCGCCTGAAGCTGAACTACCCAGAAACTTGTCTCTTTTGAAGGTGACAGCTGCTGTGGCATAATGACGATTCAATAACTCAAACACAGTGTGAAGCCCAAGAACAGGCTGCTGTGGGAACCCCGGGGAACCGACATGGCTTCAGGGTTTGTAGCCATTCATAAGGCCTCAGTTATACACGGCTTTTCAGCCTGACAGCTCCTTTCTCCCTCTCTTAAGAGAGCTCAGGGAGAGGGGCAGGGATCTCACCCTGCAAACAGCTTTGGAAGGGTCACGCTACATGCTTACAAAGCTCTGTGCTACCACAGCGAGCACTCCTCTTTGGCACAGCTCTCATTTCCCATACAGCTGTCAAAAATGAGGTGTTAATGGTTTCATATGCTTCTTATTAATAAAGAAGAAGCAACAACATTGGCAATCAAACTTTGAACCAGTTTTGTAGGTGAAAAATAATTTAAATTGAATGCTAACAAGCAGCAGATAACTGCGTGTAAGTCTGTGTGTGGGGTGAATATCTGAAACAGACTTCTGAACTCTCAAGCAGAAGTGTGCTGCCTGCAACCCGGTTGTAAATTTTGATAAACCCATCAATAAAGAGGCGTAAGATAGAAGCACCAATTTCGAGGCCAATCATGTGTTGTGTGTCTGCATCACAGACTATTTAGGTGAGGAAAAGCAAGAGACAGGGGTATGAAAAGAAGAGGTGGTGCCAAAAAAAAGGGTTCCTGAAAAGCAGAAGTGGTCTGGGAAAGAAAACATGGGGCCCAGAGGGAAAAGGTGAAGATCCTGGCTGGAGGAAAGCCTGGAAATGGGGGAAGATGCTGGAGAGGTAGGAGGTGGGTGAAGACAAAATGCTGGGTGGGGGGTGCCCAGGGACCTTGATCAATGATGTCCAAGACTAATAACCAGGAGCAGCTGCACAATACCAACTGATGCCATTTTCTGCCTGACCCTCCCAGGCCAGCAGCAACCTTGCTGCTGGGAAGCAAAGTCGACACCTAGTGAACCTAACACTGGGGTTGAGGGGAAGCAAGACAGTAAAATAATCAAGCAGGTTAAAAGCTCTGATCCAATATCTGTATCTGACCCCAATATCCAGATCCACACTAAGCTGCTGTTTATTCTGTCTCACCTGGAACAATGTGATGGGACAGTTCCTTTACTGTGCTCCAGGAGGAAAAAGAGATACGTGGGATAAAGAAGTGCAAGTAAACAGGAGAGGAGAAGGTACCTTGATCCAGGCTGGATGTTAAATAGCAGCAGAAAAATGAAGAAAAACAGTATCAGTGATTAGTTTTCTCTTGCCTCCATCATTCCCCTCTTTCTCAGAGGCACAGCGCACAATTTCCGTTGGCATTAGGAGGACTTCCTTGAGCATACTTTTGTAAAATACAGCAAATACGCAAGCTGCAGCTGGAGGCAACTCTTGTTTATAGTATATTCAGAACACATGTGGAAACTGCCGTGTTGCTTTGCAGCCCTTGCTGCAGACATCTGAGCTAAGGCAGCTGCGACTCCTTTGTCTGGGAAAGGTTTGATCCATTTGTTGTATTACCACAAACTGCTTCTAAGCAACGGAGACAGTTTGCTTAGATTTAGCAACTATCGTGGCTTTCATGGAAATGGACTTTACACTGTCCTCAGGACACACAGAGCATTTAAGTTCTTGCACATTCTCCTGACAAAAGTAAAACTTCATGTATTTGATACCAGGAAGTAAGTTCTCTATACCAGAGGGAAACTGCATTTGGGAAAAATCAGGACAAGAACTGTTTTAATGAAACTGAATTCCATGCTACAGGAAAAGATAAACAGTGACACAATGCAGAAGGCTAAGAGGTATGGTTTTTTGATGTGTGCTTTTTTCTGTATGTATACTTTTTTTTTTTAAAACACAGAAAGAAAGAAGGGGGCGTGCACACAAAAGAAAAACCAGGAGACAACAAGGTAATGTGAACCTGCTGGCCATCCAATAAATGTCATGGTACCCAAACCCAACACTTAATATAATCTGAAGGAAACTTTAGAGAGTAAGTTTTGTTTTCTGGAGGTTCCCATTCAAAACCATGAATATCTGCAAAACAAGCTACATTTAAGGAGTCACCAGATCATCTGGGAAACTGAAAAGAATAAAAATCCAGATAGAAACTAGTGCCTCGGAAGAACATCAGTAAGAGATATGCAGGCAGGTGCACTGTCACAGCCCTTCGCTCTGAGTGCCTGGAAATCTTAAGACACACCACTGTGCATACAAGCAGGCTTTGATTCTCTTCTTACTGTTACGCTCCCCTTGGGTTTAGATCTCTGGTGCCATTGAAATGGGCTTTCCGACTAAGCCAGCTTGATAGGAACAGTTTTGCTTTGTTGCGGAGTTTCTGCATGGAGAGAAACATTCTAGCTGTTAAGTCAACAGGTCAGAAGATCAAGTACTTTTCAGCACTCTGTTGGCAGGCTTCTCAGGTGTAAAAACTAAACACATAGGTTTGGCAGTATCATGGGAGCTTTGCTTTGATAAAAGGGAAGGGGGGGTGGGGGGGGTGGTGGAAAGGAAAGCAATGGAAGAGTTTGTTCTAGCCCCCAGCACACAGATGAGCACAGGGAGTTCTGGCTGGAGGCCCAAGTGGGGGGCGGGGGGCGGGGAAGTAGTGGAAACAGTCTATTGTTAGCACCTGAACTTAAATAAGGAGATAGGAGGGTTCTTGCTGTAGTTTAAAAAGAGGTTTTGACAGGTGCAGGCAGCCCTGATGTACTGAAATGCAGCACCTCAGCCTACGTGTACATTTGAGATTTTCCCACAAAGGACAGATAGCATACATGTGATAAAGGTGGCAACACCAAGGGACATAAGAAGAAAGCAAACACCTAAACATTCCTTTACCTTGATTTTAAACAAAGTAGCTTTTCATAAATATGAATCTCCTGTACTTGTTTACTGAAAGCCAAGATTTGCTGTAAATGTTAATAACTGGGGCAACTATCCGGCAGATCAGAGAGATCTCTTAAGGAATCCCAATACAAATGCTTTCTGAGGACAGAGATGCCTGATAAAAGTTAACAGTGCTGCAAAAAAGGAGAACAGGAAGATGGGTTTTCCTCACTGGCAGAAAAACATGGCTAACTATATTGGTGTCAATGCTGGGAAGCACAGACAAAAGTGAAAATGCAACTAAAGATGCAGTGACTAGGTCAATTAACAAAGATCAAGGCAGAGCAAGGAGGCAAAGGACAAACCCATTCCTGTTCTCTCCTTAATTCCCAGTACGTGAGCCAGCTGATTGCAGTTACCCACAGGTTCCAGCATCACAGAGAGCACCGATGCAGCACAGGCTGCTCCTACTGCCGTGGCTCCTTCCCTACAAGGCTGAACCTTTGGTGGAGACAAGAATCACTGGGAATTGGGTTTAGTACGATAATCCCAGAAGGACACATTCAGGAATAATCAGGGAGAGAGTAAGTTGGGCAGAATAGCCTGGCACTTGCTTCTGTGCCTTCAGAAGAAACAAAGTCATGCTTAGCTCCTGGGCCAGACAGTATTGGACAGTCAGATGTGTTCAGTACTCTCATTGAAGTCACTAAAATTACAAAGTTGTCTCAACAGAAACCTATTAAAGGATGTTTTCCTTCAAAGGTTAGTTTTAACTGAAGGGGAAATGAAGAAACTGGGAAGGATCTGTGTTCAAGGTTTACATGCAAATAACAGAAGCCTAAGAATGTTTACTTCTGCTTTAAAAAGATCATGTTTTATTTTAACAGTCTTTGTAAGCATCAAAAGAGTGCAGAGAATCAATCAACTCATACGTGTACCCACATGACATCTCCTGCGCACTGCAAGAGGCGTATGTTGGCTAAATCTTCACCAAAACTTGAACAAAGCATTTTTGACTGTGATTTCTAAAGAAGCTTCTACAGCACCTAAACCTACCAAAAAAGTCTTGATTTCTCTTTCAGGAAATTGCTGTGTTGTACAACTTGAATATACTTTTAAAAAATTTGGAAAACTCCAAACCTGACCTCTCAGTTTAGGGCTACACCATGAGTTCCTAGCGGATAGGCAGCAGATCTTGCACAGACCTCTATATCCACTTAGGACCTTGGATTTGCGTTATCACAGAACTCATGACCTTAACACAAGTGGGAGGTTGACTAGGAGACAGAGGAAGCTATCCAGTTACTTCATGTTTTACAGAGATTTTAATAAAACAAAGGTTAAAGAAATTGAATGCTATCTCCCTTAGGTTTTCAGTCAGAAGTTTCTCTGATAGTGTCTCACATTACAGTATAAATTTGTTAGCAATGCCACTGAGACTGTCTTATTCCTAAAGCATGGCATGCTGCAACCTTCACAGAGTTATTCCCAGCCTTTGGCTAAAATTTTATTACCATATTCTTGTGAGAACAAAATAAAGTTAAACACATTATTTATTAAGCCAAACTTGTCAGAGCTCCATTAATCTTTGATGTCTGGGTCTGCATGTAAATCGCAGATCAGATCGTCTGAACTTCAAATATATTCCACCTAAAGCACTTTGGATGCCTTCAACCAGAACAATTTTTTCCAGTCAGGAATCTTTCTTTCCAAGCACGGTTCAGAGAAATTAGGATATTGGTACAGAGACATAATAGTTGTGCTATTCTCTCAGGGATCTAAACATAAGAGTTTTTTGTTCATGCTTTAACAGCCTCCATATCCCAGAATTGAGTGTATCCCAGACATACAGGAGGTCCTACACATAGATATTCTATTTACACACAATTAAACCCCTGGGAAAAAGCCTGCACTGGAAACCTTCCACTGATGGGCAATTAAAAGACCACACGACCCATGACTCGGAGTTACTTATATGTGCGCATGTGTGGAATCAATTTCAGGTATAATTAAGTGAAGCACAGTGTTAATGACAACTCATATTCCCAAGAAGAACCTTCACTATCATTATAGCCAATAAAGATGTTAATCATCCTGCAACACAAGCCAACAAGTAACTTTCAAAAACTAGTACACAGCCAGACATGCTTGATCTTACGCAGTTTTAATACCGAACTGCCTCTGCCCCAGTGGCAGCTGCATTCACTAGTTCACGCAAAGTACTAGAGGGAAAGCTCGGCTGTGCGCACCATCTGTTAGACTGGTTACCGTGTACTAGAGACTATCCTGTCCCATACTGTCTCTTCAGAGTCTTTGCTGTTCTAACCCACTGACTTCTGCAACCTTTCAGTTGAATCTGGTTAGCAATCTGGGCTATTAAGTTCTCAATATTACTGTCTCCAATTAAACCATACCACTTCAAAATAAAAACATTTCAAATTAAAGTAAGAGGAAAAACATATTCCCTTCCCCAAAAAAACATTTGTTCTATCAGCCAAATATTTCAGCGTTTCCTTCTGTAAATTCATGCTTTAAACTTTTGGGAGTGGACAAGTCTATAGTCCAGTCAAATCAGTAGGCATGAACGGTGAATTCACCCCAACTGCCTCACTTCACTGGCACTCGACCGCTCTTTTTGTCAACAGGGTGCTCTCTAAAATTAAACACCTTCTATCAAGACCTCAAGTGCACTTTCTATTCATTAAACAGCATGATCGAATACTGAAAAATAGAATCGTATGTCACACTTCAGTCTGGTGGACAGTATCTGTCATGATTGCTTATTTTCATCCACTGACCAGTATTTGATCCACTCGGTCTCGTTTCTTCCGCCCAAATTTCATCATCTTCTGCCAGTCTGTTTTGTGATTAGGCTCCTTCCTCAGGCTGAACAACTTCAGTACTTCAGCTGCAATGAAGCTCTACAGAACAGTAAAGGTGAGATTTATCACATTTGAGCTAAGAAATAAAATGCCTGCACAAAGTACCTGCCCTAAAACATCACATTATGAATGCGTAACAGTCTTCTGTTTAGCTAAGAGACATACAGTGTACGCATGAAAGTTACAGTGAAAGTCTTTGAGGCAGCATTACACAGCCAAAACAATTACTAAATCCAGAAGTGAGGTGGGGGCGGAGAAAGATACCCACTGCTGTAACAATCTTGAGAACAGAAACTTTCAATTAAACTGTACAGCAAACAGAAGAATTCGTTTTATGGGACACTATTAAAGAAAAGCAGGGCTGGAGTTTGGTGTCTTTGTCCTGTGTCCCTGCTCTCCCCCCTGCCACATACTGCTGAAAATCTTCTCAACAGAGTGACCTAGACACTATTTCTGCCTTTTCTCAATAGTTAACATGCTGTATCTTCAGCAGGTTAATCAAAAATACAGCCAAACACACACACAAACACCCCCCCCACCCCCCCAGTTTCAGAAGAAATAGTACAGGTGGAAGTCTTTTTGTTTCCTGATGAGCTGTACGGGAGGTTCTTTGTTGAGCGCTTTCAGGGAGACAGTTTCTTTCCAAATGTCCAGCACTGCAAGTTTCACCTAGGTCCAGTCAGGCTCTAGTTTTTGGCATTTTGTCCTTTCTTCAGCACTACCAGCAGTAACAGAGGCCTCCTCTGGCTTGCCAAGTACAACAATGCCCTCACCCGTCAAATTTTGGGTCCCTCTGGGCAACTCCCGCTGTCCTTAGTGAGGCTGGCACAGGTATGTCTGAGTAAAAAATCCAGCCCATCCCATTTGGCCCAACCCTACCGTTGGATCCATGCCAATATATCCATACAGAGTTCCACTGAAATCTGCTAAAGCAGCAGTCTGTCAGCATACCAATTTTATAAGATCAAGGTCATCCTGGCAGTTCTGCACAGAGGACTAAGGTTTAAAAGCAACCAGTACCAGCCAAAAGAATAGGGAGGCAAACCTGCTGAGTAAAAAAAGACCATTTTGACAAACTCCCTTTCAGGTTTGTAATCTCATTTCTCTTCCCAACTCATCTCTTGCTGGATACACCTGTTATGATCTTTTAACACCCAGGCAAGTGCCAGTACAATATTTTTCATCTCACTTCCCCTGCACGACAAAGATATCTTCCTACCTTGATTTCATCCAGATCATTTGGATCTTTTACTCGGCGAAAGTAAGCAGATGTGATCCTACATGGTTTCATCCAAATAGGCTGATTTAGATTAGGATCATCAGCAAAGATCTCCCCGAAGATCTCTCTTGTTAAATCAAATACCACCTTAACAAACAAGAAGTAAAACTTAAGGCCTCTGTTGTTCATGGTAAACATTCAAAGGGCAAGAACAAAATGCCTGAAGACTGTACCTTTTTATAAACCTGCTTGTTTATCATGTCTGTGTCCTGCTCTTTCAGAGTACTGCTAAGATCTGTATGAAGGCTGAAACTTTGCAGATCACGACCCAGCTCTTTCAGTTTCCAGAGTTCCTCAGCTGCTGCATGCACCATACCTTCCACCTCCACCGCAGTATGAGGGACCGCCAAAGGCTCCTCACATGGCTTTGTTGGCACTTTCTGCGGTTCCACCTTGGGCAGCACTGCTGGTTCCTCAGCTTGCTTCTGCTGGACCTTACGGGAACTCAGTCCATAGTCCTCATCAAACCAGTCTTGATCATCTCCCAGCACACTCAGGAACTCCCGATTGAGCTCCAGCTCTGCCAGTCTCTTGGCAAGCTCTTCCTGACCACTGGCACCAAACACTGGACTCTCCTGTGAATTAAGAGCCACAGAGTAAATATAAAAGTGGTGTCACACCATTGTCTAACTCAACTCGGATTTTTAGAATGCTCTACTGATGTAATCGGCAATACATGCACAAACACTCAGAAACACAGTAAAGAGCTCACAGTGAAACTGGAAACGTTTTGATTCAAATACCTGAGGTTTCTATCACTCCTGATGAATGCTTTCAGAGAGTTCCTACAGAGCTTAAAAGACTGTGCATCCTGCCTTCTGCCTGTCCTAATGTTTAACTGTTTATGAAAGGCTGAGTGGTTTAAAAACCGATAATATGACATACAGCTTTTCACTTCACTTACCAGCAGTCTCAGATCTAAATCAAGAGCTTAAAAGCTTTTAGCAGGTGATGGCTGTTTTAGTGACTGAGTGGTGCTATTACTGGTGAAATGGGCTGAAGTTTTCTGTGATAATAATATACTGAGATCAATGGCAAAGCAGACGGGTTTACTGGGATCTTCAGGAGAAAGGCCAAGTCCTGTACCTGTATCATCAATGGTTGTTCTAAGGAAGCTTGGACTTCCACTACTCATGATATATTAGTTCAGTGGATAGAGCAGTCTGACAACTTAATGACATCCATAGCAACTAATTATGTTGAGGACGATTATTTCGTATCAAGAATAGACAGAGGTAAGTTTACAGCCTATCGCATTTTGCCATTTTTAGAATAAAAAATGAAGGTAAGGACTAAATACAAATTGAACATGTAAGCAGAATGCAACCTAGAAGAAGTATTTTTCACTTTCATGTGCCAAAATGCAACTTTCAGCCTGCAGGGCTATCAAAACGATCCATGACCTGGGATACACAAGCACAAACATGTAAGACATACACACACGCAATCTCCACACCACTCAACAGAACCTGGGAAAAAACAAACTGGTGCCACACAGCGTTCCTCAGATTCAATCATCATCAGTCAAAGGAACAATCAGCTCTTAAAATCAGTTTGCTACTTACTGGTCTGGGACACATGTCTGGAGAGGAGAGTTCTTCTCTTTCATCTTCCAAATTGCAACTTAGAAAAAAGTTATTCAGTCCATCGGGAATCTGCTTTTCTACGTGCTGGCATGGGGTACTGGCATCCTCCTTCACATCACAGAGTTCCTGGTTGCTGAGCTGGATTTTCTCATTCCTGACCTTCTTTATTTGCTGTAACTGGTTGACTGTGTCTTTCACAAAATCTCTAAGTAGACTGTCTGTCAGCAAACTGACTTTTTCCAGTTGGTCTTTTGACTTTTCTTCCTCCCTAAGCGGTAGTCTAAGCTGTGCTTCTAACTGGTTCTTTTCTTTTGTCAGCAAATCCAGAAGTGGTGTTGCAGGCTTCTCCACGACTCCAGGAGAGAGATCATCTAACTTTTCAGCACATTCTTCTCCCAGTGACTTCTGCCTCTCCAGTTTTTCAGCAAGAATATCTGAGATGTCATCCAATTGAACAGTGGAAATCTCATCCACAACACTAGGAGTGCGAGAAGCAAGGCTGGTCTCCTCTTTTACAGCATGCTTCAGATAATCCACCACTGACTGTTCTTGGGCAAATGATTCAGTAGCTACATAAGTCTCCTTTATGTTGTTTGCTTTAGAAGACAACTCCTCATCAATCCTTTCTTCAGCTGAGGCTTCTGAAACAGCTGTGTCTGCAGGAGCTTTATCCTGGGAATAGTTCTCTGTTGCATCTCTGCTCTGGCCTTCATCCTCTTTGCCAGGTTTGGAACTCCCTCTGCCTTTCAGCTCTGCTTTGTGTTGCTTCTCCAGTCTATCATCAAAGAATGAGTCTTCATCCTTGTTTGTGTCTAAATGGCTATCAACACTTTCTGTAATGTGAGAGATTTTTTGAGGAGGAGCAAAAATACCATGCTTTTCTTTGCAATCAAAGTATTTAATACCATCATAAGTTCCATTATTGTTCCCTTCAGGTTTATCCAACTCCACGCCAGCCCAAAACCCTTTGGCAAATTTAGTCAGACCTTTGAATCGCAATGTTCCAGGTTGGACTTTACTCACAAGTACTCTATCACCAATGTTGAAATTCGGCAAACTATCTGTTTCTTCCACGATCAAAACAGAGGCCCACAGTGGTGATCCAGCAGGGGACTGTTCTTCCTCCACATCTCTGCGTTCAGTGTTTTTTATAAGTTCTGTTGGGGACTTAAGTTCTAATAACCTCTCTGAATGCATGCTGCCAGAGAGAGAGAGAGACCTGTCGCTGAGGTATTCACTGATTTCGCCATCACTGCCGAGGCTGGTGGATCTGCTTCTGCTGGTCTGTGTGTGCTGTGACCGCTCTCTCAGTGACTCCGCATTAGGGAAGAGAAGAGATGCTTCAAAGTCATCTTTGTAATGTTCCCCAGAAAACGTTTCTTCAATTGATGCTTGTCTTCTGGAGGAGGATCCTTCAAAGTCTTCAAGGTGTGATGGTTCTTTTTGACTAAAGAGTTGTTCTGAAAGCAGGTAACCTTTCTCCTCTGCAGATCTGCTGAGCCTGTGAGAAGACTCTTCTACACTTGGGCCAGTTATGGCTTCTTTATCTGCCAGTCTATGTTCTAAGATTTCTTCTGTACCATGAAGACTTTCCACAGCCAAATCAAACAGTTCCTTCTGACAGTGTTTGGTTTCAGAACAGAGGACTTTCTTTGGAAGGATGTCCAGTGAGCTCTCCTGTTCTTTATCTAATGTCAACAAGACATCAGAACTCTCCAAAGGTTTAACATGAGAACCTTCAATCTCATATTCCTCTGACTTTATGTATTCCAAGTCTTCCTGTATCTCAGATTTATGACTGAAGGCAGCCTCATCATTGGATGCATTTGCCACGCTGTTCATTGACCCATGGGATATCCTGCTGATGTCTTTCACATGTTTGAAAAGAGATGATGAAGGTACATTATGTAAGGAATCACCAGATCCTGCTCTGGAACTTCTTGGTGACATTAAAACTGAGGAAGATGTTCCAGAAGCATGAACATCTGTCACAGTCACCTTCTTGGTGTGCACAGGCACAGATCTCTCAGTCCTTGATGACACAGCATCTTGAAGGAAAATAAACAGTGAATTACAGCAGATCGTATAGCCTGCATTGTTTTACCGAAAACTGCAACCACAGGCAACAAAAACTAACATCAAGGTTTCTGTGCTAAAAGAAGATACAAACTGGTGCCTTGGAAACATGTATTTCTAGCTGTCCTATGAATATGAGCAACATTCAATTCAGTTCCAGGGTGCTAATACTTTCCTTCCAATTCTGTTCCTTGTACCAGTATTTCATAATGCCATAAAATACTGAGCCCAAGGCAAGTTATTTGTTTGCAAGCCGCAAATATAACCAAGGTTAGAATGGCAGATAATGATTAGATAATGATCAACAGCATAACATCAAAAAGTATCTAAAGAAAACCACCCCTGTTCCTAAATTCTTCATGATTTCTGGTTTCCTTACTTTCCTCAAGTGATAAAGGAATAAAAAATAGAAGCAAAAAAAGCTGTCACTTAATTTTGGTTTCACACAAACCTCAGCATGAGTAAAACTAAACCCCGAATATACAAGAAACAGCAAAAGTAGAAGCCTACTCAATAAAAATAGCAAAAAAGATAGCTTGATCATTACGGTTTTATGAAGTCTGCATCATCTCTTAAAACCTCTTCTTGAATCAAGAAGGCAAAGATTAAAGAATTTTAAAAGAGTCAGACTTTAAGATCTTAATCTGTAGTACAGAATCTTCCAGTTACATACCTGCATGTTCTGAAATGGATTCCAAAGATGCTCTGGATCGCTCTGATTCAGCCAGCGATTTCCAGTTTTTAGCTGTCTCAGGCCTAAATTTGAAAAATCAAACTGCATGAATCATGGTTACACCACAGTATATTGTTTTGGGGTTTTTTTAATAAATAAAAATAGAAATACAAGCCTCTGTAATTATAATACCGCACCAATGATAACATAAACTGTTTGCTTTGTCAACATACTGTGACCTTAGAAAATAGGAATGGGGACAGAGGGGAGAGTTTGGCAAGTCCAGAAAAGTAGTTTTTTAAAAGACTGATCAAACTTTAGCCTTTTCTGCAGCCAAAAAAAAAAAAAAAAAGAGAGGAAAAGAAAATAGCTTTTTTGTTTTTACTTGAATGCACTAAAATCGCACCATCTGCTGGAGAAAAGGAAACACTTAAAAATACACTGAAGTGTAGAAATTCTCTCCCTTTTAAAACCTGAGATCTAAACCAGATTTAAGTTGCAAAGCTGAATGGTTTGCCTCACACTATGGCAGGCATGAGTGACCAAAATGGGGAAAAAATTCATTCAGGTCTGCAATCCATACAACCATTTGTCACAATGCTTGCACAATTGAAAACTGTTATTCAGAAAGAACTTGAAAACAGGACCTGAAAGGCTGGGCAGGACAAAAGTGAGATGCGTATGCTTACAAGGACAGTACACTGCATCTGTTTTGGGTCTGATGAGACCAGCAAATAGGTCAACAGGATACTGCCACTGTCCAGTGCTTTAAGGAAGAGCACTTACCAGCTTTCCTTGCACTCATGGTTACCGCTAAAACAGCATTCACCACAGTTTCACCATAATGTAAAAAAGAACAAATCCCAGTTACCTATGGAGCGGTGGTGCCTTAATCTTTGGTTTTTCAGCAGCAGCTGAGGATGGAGTTTTAATCTGAGGTTTGGCTGTTGGTGATGCCTCCAGATCTTGGCTCAGCTCTGCTTCAGTCTTCTTGATAAACTCATCATATGACTGCACATGGAAAACAATTATGGCTGTTAGTCTGCTAAACCATAACTACAACTCAGCAATCAAACCTATTACATTAATAAAGGATACACTTGGTTTCTCTGTAAAGCCATCTATTTAACTTCCTAAAGCTCTACAGTTGTGAATCCTAGAAATTTTAATAATTTACTTTCAAAAACAAACTACATAAGCATCATTCTTTCATCCAAGCTAGGATACTAATGTGTATAAACATAGATAAGACCCCTGAATGCTACTAGTAGCCCATTAAAGATACACATTTCAAAAGGGAATGGCATTTTTGCCTCAAGGCTCTGGTTCATTATTGAAAACAATTAAATAGCCAGAACACAGTCACACTTATATCACAATAACGTGTCTTTCACAGCTGATACAATATTCTGTCAACAACATCCATACTATAATGACCTATCCAAGGCTAAAAGTCTTTTACTTTGCCCTTCTTCCTACTGTTTCTAACCTCCAGTTGTTTGATCAAACTGGCTTCCTGGGCCTTCAGTCTCTCCTTTTGTCTCTTTTTCTGTTCCTTTTTCAGCTGGTAAACCACAGACTTCCTTTTCCGTAGTTCATCCTTCAGGGCCCTGATTCGTCCTTCAATGTCACTTTGATCAGATGTGGTTTCTGAAAAAGTTTAGTTTTAGTCTTTGTAAACTTGCACCTTACAAAACAGCCCTATGCAAAGCAATAAACAGTTGTTTAGTAAATACAAAATATGGTCCAGCAAAATATCAATGATTTTAACGTCAACATGTTCATTTTAACATAGAAAGGTTCTTAAAGCAGGATATGAAAAAGTGCTGCATCCTAGTTAATTCAGAAGAGAAAGGATTGTTATCTAGAAGAAACTTGTTACCAAACTTGTTGACATCAACTGCCCATGTTTATGCTGCTACCTCATTAACTGCTTATCAAGTCAGCTGCTACAGAAATCCATTTTTTTCTGACATATTTAAGAATATGACAGCTTAAAGATGCATACCAAAAATAGATCTGAAATATTTGTTTACAATCACAATATACAGTTTTGAGCTACAGGGTACACTTCATTGATGAGAATATCACTTGGAACAGTGGGCTCCAAAACAAATTTAGGTTTCTGGCCCATTTAAATTTTCTGCCACTTAAATACATCTATGAAATGGAGAGCTGACTGGTCAACAGTTGGAAGGAAAGTCAATTTGAACAACGCAGAGATTTTCACTGTTGTAAGGCCTCAGGATGACTATTTATCTAGGGTGAATGTGGGTAGTGTTGAGCTTAGACATGGAGGACTACTCAATAATAGCTTATACAAAACTTCTTGACATATCTTTGCTCCAACTTCAATTTTACAGATCCTCCTATGATGCCATTACTGTTGTAGCTACCTTCCACCTGAACAATTTTTTTCTTAATCATTATCCTTACTAACCTCTATAAGATCTTCTCCGTTCCTCTCCATCCTCAGAACTTCCTGCAACCTGGTCTTCCAGTACTTCTGATGTTTTACCTCTTTTCCCTTGATACACTGTCCCCAGGTACTCAGACCCGTTCCCAGCATGACAACCCCATTCTACCCTAACTCTGCTACTTTCTTTATTTCTGCTGTAACAATCTCTCAAGAGTTTATAGAGAGACTGACTCAGCATCTCATTACTTGTTCTTTTCCACCCACCTGATTATGTCTACTTGTTCCTTGTTTTAAATGTATACCAACATAGTGTAAAACAAGATCCTTGTCCCACATTGGTGCTACCACAATTGAGCATCAAAACCTCTTCAAAATATTTATCTGACATAGTCTTACTGGAGCTCCTCCCTGCGGCTGATGTCCCCCTTCTTCTTCTATAGCAACAGCTGCAGAACTCCTAAGAAGGATTCTGGCTGGTTTGCTTTTCTAATGCTCAGTATTACGTATAATGTTTTCTGAACCACAAGGCTTGGATGCTCACAGACGCCAATTGCTGTACTGAACATCCTAGGAAGTAAGTCACCAGTCTCATTTGGTCAGCCAGCAGGAACAGCTGGACATTTTGCTAAACAATCTCATTTCTCAAGACAACAAACCACCATAATGAAAGATTTCATCATCAACAACAGCCAGTAAATACAATTAAACTACCGTATTCTTTTTCCATTAACAACTGTTGTTAACCATTTAGAGAACTTAAAAAACCCCCAACAAACCAAACACAAAAACCCAAACAAGCAGAACAAAAAGAATGGAATCTCACTTGCTAATCAGGAGTACTTTATGATGCCACTGTAATTAAAAACTCCTCCCGAATAGTAAGTGACCATTATGTAATTATAGCTTTTCTTGATCAACTCATAAGGGAAAGATCTGCACATGCTTTCATCTTTGACGATCTTGTCTACGCATGCATTGGACTGACATAGCAATGACAACGTTACTACTCAGCAGCTTGGAAGATTCATCTCTTTATAATGGAATGATTTATTGTGAAACCAGCACCATCCTGATCAGCTTCCCACCTCGTATACCTTTTCCTCAGCATTTGAAATCAAAGATTTCTAAAAGAAGAGATAATATATTCCAGGAATTTCTGTCTGCCTCCCCACATCTACGTCTACATTTCAAGTTTACTTGTTAAAAGCAAAAGCTTTGAAAAAGCAATTTAAATCCAAGTGGGTATTACACTTACCTGACTGTGTCATAGATAAAGATTCATCAGACCAGTTGTGAGATATCTGATGAGACTTCACAGGTGAACGTAGCTGTCCTCCAGTTCTATGGCTGCCTTTGCTGGAATCTTGCTTTGATACAGATATGCTGCTTTTGGGAGGAGACTATGGGAGAAGAAAAGGACAAATAAGTAACTGCTTGTAAAGCTCAGTCTGAAAGTACATCATTGTCATCAGAAGCTAATTACAAGGAAAGAACAGCATGACTAGAGAACATCTCATAAGCAGTGGTACCTATCCAACTATCTTAAGAATAATTTAATCTTAGTTTGCTATCTAAAACAAAAATACCAAGAGCAGCAATAGCTGACTCCTTACTTAGAGCCTAAACTTCAGTAAACCTGCTTAGATTGTTCTTATTACCACCTGAGTGAACCGACATCATTCTGACTCGCAGGTGTTTGATACAGTTTCTGTAATTTTATTTGGTAACAACTACAGCAATAGAAACTCCTAGTACAATGTATTGGTGAAAGCAAAAGGACCATTTCATGCACGGGGTGCAAGATCACAATCTAAACCACTAAAACAACAGAGCACTATTTCTCTGAGGCCAGGCAAAATATTCTAAGAGCAAATATTCTTCCAAAATGCTGCTTACTGCTTCAACATTATACCACACGCCTTGAACATAACCTCTGGCACACATTAGATCTTTTACTTCACTATCTTCTCAGCAAATTTTCCAAGAAAGTATTTGTAATAAGTCTAGATGAGCAGTTCTTTTACCCCACAGACACTGCATTTTCTGTCTCACTGGGCAAAGTTACTAGGATAAAAAACCTGTCAAAATTAACAACCAAGTAGAAATAACAGTTGGAATACAACAATAAGGCAGCATTAGCTAGCAAGCAGACATAATCTAAAACCCGAAGGATTGTGCATGAGGTTGCAGCTCTGCTTCTTCTTCCTATATGCCCTGGGATACATTACTTCCAAATAAAGCAAAGCGGAAAAACAGAGCATAGTTTCCACGGCCTCAAAGAATTTATACAATGGTAACAAGCTAGCCTACAGCTAATTCGCACTGGTAAACTGGGTCAGTGTTCCACCACTTAATACTGCATACCTACGTGACATACACAAAACATTTTGCAAGACTACCCACAAGTTTAAAAATACCTAAACCCTGTGCTGAAGCAGTTTTTCCTCAAGACTTCAAAGAACATATCTGATCACAATGTTTATTCACAGTAATGTAAAATGGCACTGCAAACACAGATAATAGTTAATCTCTGACAACTGGGATTTTACAAGTGTAAGAACATATACAGCACAAAAAGCTCACTCACAAGTTTGCCAGGTGAGGTAGAGGACTTGAACTCTTCAGAATAAACCATTTCTTCATTACTTGTACTTTGATCTGGGCTTTCTGGCTGTCTGTGGCACATAGTCTCTGATGGGACAGACTCAGCAGCTAGACTGCCAAGATCTTCTGGGATAGAGCTTTCACTGTTCAGATGAGAGCAAGAAGGCACTGGAGACTCTTCTTCACTAGCTGTTTCTTAGATTCAGTGAGAGAAAAAACAAAGTGTGTAAGAACTTGCACTGACCTACATGCCTTCAGAGATACTGCTGCCTGCATATAAAGTAGCAACTGCTACCAGCACGTGTCAAATCAGTGAGCATTACTTCACTCACCTAGACACCGAGGGTGGAATATTTAGCAAGAACAAGCACATTTACCAGAGAAATATGATTTAAGACTGCCAAACATTCTTAGTGATCACTGAATGTCTAAAAATAAAGAGGTTTTTGGGATATTCTAACATTTTCCAGACAACACACTCCAAAAAGATTGTTAGGGAAACCTGTCCTTCCAGTTGACCATACACCAGCAAGAGTTACTATTAGTCTTAAGAAGTCATGAAGGAGCATATAATCTGCAAGCCAGATCTTGAATTTAGAATTGATTGCTTCCTTTACAGTAGTTACAGAAAACATTTTAATGTTATGATTTCATCATGAGTCTCTCCAACGCCAACAAGTAAAATAATAAGTTGGGTTTTCAATATTCCTGTTTACGAAATTCCGCAGGAGTCACAGCATTACTGAGGCAGCCATGGAGAACTATTCAATATTTGAGCAAGGGCTGGGGAGAGGAACTTCTGAAGCAGGGCTGTGCTCCAGTGCTTACTGGTAGATACAAATAATAGAAAGCAAGTGTATTTTCTCATCTGTTGATGAGAATTCAGCATTCGTGCTGAATTTTTGTTCATTGGAACTCACCAACTCATACAGACATCATCTTTAAAATGTCTTACAATGCCTAAAATCCACGTGACTGTTTTCAGTAACAAGTGTAATAGGGCATAATTCTGAATTCCCTTTGCACATTCAAAGGACATGCTGCCTGCTTTCAGCAAAGTGGGGAAAAAAAGGAAAATTGATTGTTTCTAGAACAATTCCTGAAGTTTCACTATTTTCTCCCACCACAATCCAGTTCTCTGTGCTTCATGCCGAAAGTATGGTCCACTTAAGACAGAACAGTGAAGCTGTAGCTCCCAACATCTGGGAACTTACTTTTCCTCACAACAGCATCATTTCTACTAATCACATTCTAGCACACTTTAGCTCAGTTGCACATTTCAAACAGTTATATATTGCATTAAC
Organism: Ibycter americanus; assembly: GCA_035590275.1. Taxonomy (NCBI): domain Eukaryota; kingdom Metazoa; phylum Chordata; class Aves; order Falconiformes; family Falconidae; genus Ibycter; species Ibycter americanus. Next base: position 6,895,064 of record JAVJGI010000032.1, on the reverse strand, counting down.
AACAGAGGGAAGAAAAAAATGCTTTCAATTTTTTGAAAACATAGACAAGGGGAAAGCAGCTGCTGGTAAGAGCCATCCTCACCAACATAAGGCTAAGAGGATAGACACTTTGAGCACTACAGGGGAAAATGGTTTTAATAAAATAAGTTCAGAAGATGATCAGCAAAATACCATGCAATATTTTTGTTTGGAAAGACAGAAATAGTTTAAATTGTATGTAGAAATACCTGATGGGCCTATGCTGCACTGCTTACTTGAGAAGATACACAGCAAAGGAGGAATACACATTTAACTAAGGTGTAAAATAAAAGAACAAGGCAACAGGAGGCAGTAAAGAGTGCAGAAATCAAAATTCCAAGAGTGTTCAGAGAAGAACCACCACCAAAGCATCAAAAAAGGAAGAAAGTGCAAACCTAAGCAATCATTGTGTCAAATTATACTTTACTCGTCATTTGCATCACTTCCCCCCACTTCCTATTACCTTTGGGCTCAGTTCTCTGATCCCCCAGCTCTTTCTTGGCGATTTTGGTTTTGAGCAGCTCTTTGTCCCAGGCAGCTAGAGCCTGCTTTTCTATCCGTCGTATTTCTGCTTCCTCTGCATCCAGGCGGCGTTTCCACTCTAACAATTCTTCAGCATGTTGTCGACGCTGCATCAGCTTCTGTTCTCGCTTAGTTAGGAACCTGACAGACAGAGCAGAAGACAATGGGAAAACAGCCAACCACACTCAAAGGTGCTGATACTCAGATGCTCTATTGCCACAACTCGCAGAATTCTAGCTATTCAAATTGTTTTCTAGGATAATATCCATACTAAATACTATCTCCTAGATTTCTGATGTGCTGCTGAAAAAAACCCACACAAGTAGCAAGAGTTTTTGTCTTTGCAGTAAGTAGAGTCTATAACATAATGTAAACACATTGCTTACATTTTAAAGATCTTCAAAATAATTTAAAGTGTTACTAACTATTCACTGAAATGAACAGGGTAAATTCCCAATTTCAGGATATGAAAAGTACCTGTGGTATTAAACTGGAACCCTCAAGAAAGCAGTGACTGTTTGAAAAATGAACCTTTCTTTTTGCTAATCCCAGCAACAGAAAAATTGTAACCCCAGTTGCCCACAGTTCTTTCCAAATACATAATTATAAGAGAAGGTGATTCTGTATTAATAGTTCTCCTGATTTACTGGAGCTTTTATCCTTGTTCCTTTAAGCATCATCTCTATGGATAACTTGGAATGTTAATTGTGAGCTGAAAGCATCAAGAGAATAAGGATGCAGGACTGTTTTTTCCCAGCTATTAGCATATCTGGCTACTAGTTTAAGAATAAATAAAAAGTAAAGGTCATGCTGAAAATTAGCAGATATTTTCTTTCTGACAAAGATTTCTTAGGTCATCCATGAAACCACAGAAATGAGGAAATTCTTATCGAACTTAGTAGGTGTAAGTTTATGTGCATATATTCGTTCTGTTTGCCAGCTCCTGAACAACTACATCTCATTTGTAAACACGGAAGTAACGAAGACCATAGCATTTAACCTTTAGGATGGTAAATGCAAATAGCAATAGCAGAAAAAGATAAGCAAGTTCAACATCAATTGCACATACTTCTTCTGACATGCCAAGTCTAGAGAAGAGTGTATATCAATCCATTCATCTCCTGCATTGCCATTTTTAAGATATCACAGAATCACTCTGTAGAAAATACAGGGTTTGCCAGCTAGAGTGGCAAACATTGTCATTGCTACAGAAGGCGTGGTGCCTAAAAAGGCAGCCTTCTAAGACTTGTGATGTTTTGCTTTGCAAGTGCCCTTACAATTTGTAATTTCCAAGTCATCCTAAACACCTAGCATCAAAGTTTTTAAGCTGCAAAGCAGATAATAATTTCATTTGTGCCTTTTAATCTCTCGTGTTTCAAAAAACCCTTTTATTTACAAATGCTGGAATGACCAACTGGCTGATCTGCAAGTCTTGCCAGCTAAGGGACATTTCTTGTTTGCTCACTTAGTGTTCATTCTGTTCCCTGGAAAAGTGAGCTGGCAGTTGATCAGAAAGGTTAAGATTCAGGTAAGTCCTTCTCTAAGACAGATTCAGATAAGGTGGACAAGTTATGATGTGAAGATCAAAGTTTCAGAAGCCAGTAAAACATGCCTACAATCTTCTTTCCTATGGTCAAAAAAAGAGCAAGTGAAAAGTAGAAGCACTTCAAGAGCCTCTGGAACACCTGCCACCTTCAAGCTGACAGATTCTGTTCTTTTGTGCATTACTTTATCACTTTCTATAGACAAACACCAAACACTGTCTATTCTTAGGCAAAACCAACAGATTAATAACATTAAGAAACCAGACTACAAACAGTAACTACATTACAAACATGACATGGACAGTCATGCTTATGTTGTGTCTTTCACCAGCACTATTTTATCAACTCTTACTTTCAGATACACATCAATTCCAATTAGTCTAGCAGATCATGGGTTTGGAACTCATTATGGAGGTCATTATTACAATTATTTCAGTGCAGAAGGCAACCTTTTCTTCTTCCTTCACCTACTGTTTGATTTCCTCAGAATGTCTGGATCTTCACAGTTTACTGGATTTTGAGGGAGGCAAGTCCAGTTGAAATAAAATGCAAGAGAAAGGCTGAAATAAATGGATTCAAAAGAGCAGGACTCCTTAAAAGCAGATGTCAAATGAATTAACCCAGAAGACCACAAATGGGAGAATTAACTAAATGACCATGAATCAAATCACCACACAAATACTACTTAGTAAGAAAGGTAAGTCAAAAGAAGTGATGGGAGAGAAAGAGGGTTCCAACATTCAGTCTATAGGAAGAGGAGGATTACAGCAGCATGGCTAACGATGCAGACCCTTTTATAACCCTGGGGTTTAAAAGGTATGAGCCACAAGGCAGTATATGCACTGCCTTAATATTTACCACAGTCTAGAGGGTTCCAGTTGCAATGCCAAGGGTACACATTTATCCTCAAAAGCAGGGGCATCTTCACAGAAAAAAAAATATGCAAAACTACATCTGGCATCTACGAAGCTTTAAATCTGGGGGAGTAAAGAGGAAGCAGCAGCACTCAGACTACACCAGCATTTCAAAGTCTAACTATTTCTCTGGTGCTAACATCACACACTTTATCCATGCATTCCAAATATTAACCTGGAAGCATTAACCCGCTGTTCTAACCTGTATGTGTACATTTATATCCAAGGTATATAGACTTAAAGCCCAAAGCAGACAGTTTCAGCAGCTATTCTGAAGTAGTGACCAGACAGTTGGAGCAAAGCAAACTGTCTGCCTGTCACTCAGAACACAGCAGAAGTAAGAGACTAGAATCACAAAATGGCTTGGGTTAGAAGGGACCTTAAAGATCCTCTAGTCCAGCCCCGCTAGTAACAAGTGGGACATCTTTTACTAGATCGGGTTGTTCAAAGCCCTGTCCAGCCTGACCTTGAAAACTTCCAGGGATGGGGCATCCACAACTTCTCTGGGAAACCTGGTCCAGTGTCTCACCACCCTCACTGTAAAAAGTTTCTTCCTTATATTTAACCTAGATCTACCCTTTCTTAGTCTAAAAATTGCTATCCCTTCTCCTGTCACTACAGGCCCTGGTGAAAAGTGTCTCTCTGTTTTTCCTGTAAGCCCACTTTATATACTGAAAAGCCACAGTAAGGTCTCCCCAGAACCTTCTCTTCCCCAGGCTGAACAACCCCAATTCTCTCAGCCTGTCTTCATAGGTGAGGTGTTCCATCCCTCTGATAATTTTCATGGCCTCCTCTGGACCCACTCCAACAGGTCCATGCCTTTCTTGTACTGGGGACCCCAGAGCTGAACGCAGTACTCCAGATGAGGTCTCATGAGAGCAGAGTAGAGGGGGAGCATCACCTCCCTCAACCTGCTGGCTGCACTTCTTTTTATGCGGCCCAGGATATCGTTGTGAGTGCTCATTCCCAGCTCACATCCCGTTTTTTGTCCACCAGCACCCCGAGTCTTTCTCAGCAGAGCTGCTCTCAACCCACTCATCCCTCAGTCTATACTGATATGGGGGATTGCCCTGACCGAGGTGCAGGACCTTGCACTTGGCCTTGTTGACTGATCTTCATAAGGTTCACAGTGGTCCACTCCTCAAGCTTGCCAAGGACTCTCTGGATGGCATCCCTTCCCTCTAGTGAGCCAACTGCACCACCCAGCTTGGTGTTGCCTGCAAACCTGCTGAGGGGGCACCTAATCTCACTGTCTATGTCATTAACAAAGATCTGGGAACAGTGAGGAAAGTATCAAAAACATTCACTGGTGAAGAACTTCTTGACTTTCTGGGACTGAACAGAGCATGCTCTATCAAAGAGTCTATCACTTGAGAAAGATACAGTTACCTGACCAATTGGTTGTAGATATACAGCTGGAATTTGGGGTGGAGGTTGGGAAAACAGACACTGAGAGAGGCCCAGTGGTGAGACGTAAAGACAGAGAAGAAGTAGTGTACAGGAGAGCAGTGTCTACAAAATAAGGAGGAAGAGTTTAAAACTAAGATAGCAAAAAAGGCAGAAAGAACGAGAAAAGGATAGCATCTAGCAAAGAACTTTAAAATTAATTGCATTTAACATTGTATAGTTATTACCCAACATGTGAAGCAGAAAAACTATACACTGTTATGCGTAAGGTAATAGAATACACACACTTACAACACTTCATTTTCTGTTAGTTAAGGCAAGCCACTTCCACAATGCTGTATTTTTCTTTAAATTTTGGAAGGAGTTTTATTACTTGGATGCAGAATTCCACATGCACTGGTTAACATATCTCAACGTGATCTTTTTGCAACTCCTGCTATTCTAACTGCTGATAGAGTATATTATTAGCATTAAACAGCATGCTGGTTTTGCAATATGAACAACTTTGCTAGTCTGAAACTTTAAACACATTTTCATTCACCTGGTGAAACCTCAGTAAAATTACTTCTCCAAAGGTAAGCACCAGTGAAAGGGGGAAAAAAAAAAAAAAGAAAGGGAGAGATATTAAATAATGTATTTTTAAAACATGAGCAATTCCAGGAAAAGCCTGATATACACCCGTAATTCAACTTCTAGCTGCTATTTTGTTTTTTGCAACCAAGTGCAGACTTGGACTCAGAATACTCACATATTGCCTCTTTCATTTGAAGTACTAACTGCAGAAAGATAATGCCTATTGTTTTTAAAAAATCTACATAAACTTACAGCTGTGCTTAAAATGGTATTTCCTGAAGAAATACTATTTTAAGCTAATTCCTAATGAATTATCACATTTATAGAACAATACCATGCTCCATATATAGCTCTATCAACTACAATGCAAGCTAAGCAGCATATTAAAGAAAAGCAAAAGAAAACAAACATTTCATCAGTTCTTCTGTTGCACGGATTATCATTAAAGTTGCATATACAACAAAATCAAGGGGAAAGTGGTTAATTCTCTTTGACAGAGCATGCTCCTGTTCCATGCAGTCTACACAGACTCATCAATTAAAACAGAACTATTCTTCCATTCCCCTTTCAGCAGAAGAGAAATATTAAAGCTGCCTCATAAGTAAGGAAGCCAAAGGATTTCTGCCTTGCTACGGAGTACAGCAAATCCAGCATAGCAGGCTTTCTCAATTCCTTCCTCTAGTTCCTTTGTACTTGTCATCCAGCTTCTCTCCTTTTGCTGTATCTCACAACCTGATTCCCTTCAAATGGCAGCTTCCTACCATTACACCCCAAACCAAACATCTCACTCTATTATGTTAATATTATTCTTATGGGTTTTAAAAAAATGACATTAAAAAAAAAGATACCAAGTCAGCACTGTTTTTCAATCAATAAGTACTGCTATCACCATCACAATACTTGCAAAAGGTGTGCAAAAGCTATACAATTAGGAAGATGCAGTTCTAGAAAAACATTTATGTTTACACAAAATGGTACTTCCTTTGAACATAAGCAGCTATCCAAGACAAAATTGTGAAAACAAAACTACATTGCCACATACATTACATCACGCACAATTTCCACTCGTTCTGCCTAAAAGCAATTGTTTCAGCTCAACTCTTGCTATCCACGTTTTGAAAAGTATTCTCCAGGTGAGCAGTATTTTGAACTGACAATTAAAGTATCTTTAAGGGTAGAACATACTTTGTATCTACTACTATACCTTGTAATAGTAAGAACATTTGTTTATTAATATGCAGGTCTTTCTCTAATCCTAAGTATTGCTCAGAAATGAAGGTACTTCAAAAAAATAAGATTTCAAAACCAATACTGACAAAACCACTACCTGAAAAAAAGTGGCAAAGGAAGTCTTGAATATAAAAGTATATTTGTCATCCCTTATAGTATTACTATATCTCAAAAGTCATAAGCTGTAACTCGGTTTTGCATCACCACTTGAAATTTTCTATGTTGAATCTTGGGTGGAAAAAAAAAGATAAAGACCCTCTTTTTAACAAAAAAATAGGATCAGAAGAAAAATTTGGTTGCAAGAAGTCAACATGGCCTACAGAGCATATCCTTTTGAAGCCCTCATCTTAAGCCATTTCCCAATCTCAAAACATACTTCGAGAAAGAGTTTGCTGCTGTAACGATGGGGTGGTTTTCACCTGACTTGGAATGCCAAGAATTTCGTATTGGAAGTATGACACTTCAGAAACTTGAAATCATTTGTGATTTTGGCTGTTCAGTTTACCAGATCTTACCAGAAGAGTCTGAATAAAACCGCAATCAATTCAGGCAAGAACATGAAGACCATGTAACTAAAACGTGGTTTTGGTTTCTTCCTACTTACACCAAATCCTCACTTACTACTACTGTTTTTTATCTGCATCATATACAAATACATGCAAGTGTTGGAAATGTGCTTCTCTAACGATTTCAACCAAATAGGGTGCTAAGGAGTCACAGACAGCTTGCCTTTACAAGTGGAAGTGCTTGCTTTTTGATGTTTTATCCAGCTGAGTTAGGAGTCTCAAGACAAAAAACATTACAAAGAACACCCATATGGACTAAAATATAGTCACCTACTTTAGTTATAAGTTCAAAAATATAGTTTAAGTGAAGACTATTTCTTGTGGTACCTGGCAGAGGCCAGACTTTTAATGGATTAGTCTCAAATAAGAATCTAAGGCTTCAAACTAATGAGCACATGCTCATAAAGCACTTGGGATGTTTAGTGCAGACAAAGTAATTCCTACACTGAAAAAATGCAGAAACAATTTTTGATTCACAACAATTCAACAGGTGAAATCAAGAGATTCAGTCTTAGTTTTCAGACACAGGAACTGCACATATGCTTCATTATTTCCTACCAATCTTCTACAATAAAACCTCGACCATACAGTTTGCCAGCTAACAACGTTTGAATCTGAGTATTCATGCAAGAATCATAGCCTTTAAAATATTATATTCAAAGATTAATATAGTTCTATTAATACTTCCAATCAACTATTTTTCAGGCAACTCAGATCAAAATGCATGTGATTATCAATACCTCTAAGTTTTCTGATGGCCATTTTTAGTGCAGATACTGGCCAAACAAACTCGTTCTATTAAATACAGTAAATTTTTGTATAAGAAAAAAAGTTACTTTTCATCCATTCTGCTGCGCATTTTTTTAAGTTTCTGCATAATGCTACTAGTCTCACTGCTGGAGATGGAGATTGGGGAAGGGCTGCGTGTTTCTGCATCAGTTGGAAGTGGGCTCGAACCATTGCTCTGCTTGATGTCATCCTCGCTGTGAAGTTCCTGCAATTGTTACAAAAAAAAAAAAAGCAACATTAAAAGTAAGAATAGTTATTTTACAATCTTCTTAAAAATTGTGTTAATTCAGCTTACTTCTCCCCAGATTACATCAAATACTACTTCAGGTAAGTTTGTCCACCTGCAGATTTAACTTCATTTTCCAACTTCCTTTTTATTTGACACAAAGTATTTTAGTACACCCTTTTCCCCTGTAATTTAAGTTCTCCCTTAACTGTATCTAGAACAAAAAAGCCCACCAGAATTCAGTTACCCAAACAGGAAACCAATCCTTTCTACACTACTACTGTTAAACTTGCGTCTTCTCAAAATTTTGTAAGGAGGCAGACGGTTACAAAATCCCATCTTGCCATCTTGTAAAGCAGATGCAAGAAACTTAGTGTAATGACACTTACATGCACACAAAGCAGCAAGTTTTGGGTTTAGCGGTAACATTTAGTTCTTTGGAGTCTGATAAATAATGAAGCAAAATCAGAGCCTAAGAGATCTAAGCATCAAAACACTGATGTTCTCGAAGTCATTAGTTAAGCTTGAGAATTAACAAACACCATCCATTGCCCAGTTAAAATATTTTATAACTTTTACAAATGCATTTCCTTAATGCTTTGAAGAAATTAAACATAAAATTGCTGAGATAAAGAGGATGAGACTGTTTGAGGCAGACCAAACTTTCAATTGATAGCTCTAATCTCTTAGCTTTCCAATCCTATAAACACTGAAGTCAAACACCAGCTGCACAATCAGAGGCAGGACGTCAGCTTCTGTACTGAACACTTACCAGCTTGTTTTCTCCTGCAGACTTTAGTTTTTCCTGCAGTTTCATTGTAGTCTGACGGATTCGTTCTATTTCTGCCTGCTGTTTAAGGATCAGCTGTCTCTCCTTCCGAGCAGCCTTGTTAGCCTCTTGAAGACGCTTAATTTCTGCCTTTTAGGTATAGAAGATTAAGCATAAGAATTGTGACAGAGAGCTTTCAGGAACACACTCTAAAGCTGCCACAGTATCCTTGCTACGGGTTTAAAATGACTGCAATTACATGACGAAGTAACTAGCCCGGACTTCAGCAGCAAAGAACAGAAGATCTATGAATACTTCAAAGTCTCAACCAGTGAGATTATTGATACAGAAGGACCCTTTAAAACAATGTGTTAAGTAGTACAGAAATGTGAATAAAACTTATCGGTAAGAAATACTGCTAGCTTCCTATCCAAAAGCCTGGTACGGAGTTTTCTCAATTCTTAGCTTTTACAGTGTCTGAAACATTTAATGGCTATACAGGGGTTTCAACCGGATTTTCCTAGAGGGCATCAGTTACCTTTTCCTGCTGTAATCTGAGCAGCAGACCACGCTGCCTCTTTCGAATAGGAGGCATCTTATCATCCTCTCCCTTGTCTCGCAAATGCCTGCGAATAGTTTGGAGGAAAGGATTAAATAAGAAAAAAGTGCACAACCACCATCCTTGTACTCTTTAAAGCAAAAAAAAAAAAAAGCTGACTCTTCCTAACCTGCAGAAGAGTATATGCCTGTACTTAATCATTGGCATATTCTATAGTGGAATATTTTGTACTGTGTAGTTAGACATGTACAGTTCAAAGGCCAGGTAAAATGAGATGTCACATAAATGGGTAGAAGCTCTGGAGAGGTAGCATGCTCACCACTTGAGTAAGTCCTGTCCCAGGGAAGGACACCTGGGTCACTACCTCACAATCCTTTGTCAAACCCACAATGACAAGAAATTAGAAGAAAACATCTGGTGAACAATGCAGAGTGACCACGGAAAAGTATTACTGATTAAATCTGGCCAACACTGTTCAGTAGTATCACTAGGTACTTCCAGTAGCATTTCAGGACAAAGCATATGTTAGGCTGGAAACAAATCATGAAGTACAACACATGTCCAGATTCACAAAATTTGACCTGAGTCAACCAAAACGACCTCAGACAACAAGCTAATGGAGGTCTCTTTGATGGTGTCACAGCTTCTAGAGTTAAAACTTGTAGAGTAATGGCTGGGAACTACCTTCTCTGACTGACAAACATCTGATTCTCTAATGTTTCAAGGAAATTCTCTTATATCAGACCGTACTCAATGTAAACATCAAAGCACATTTACAAACTGGGTTCTGTTCTTTCCAAGTGACAATAATGTTTGTATAGATTAGATTATAAGGGAGGGGTGAGCTGGAAGCAAAATCTTACAAAAAAAATTCAAGTAGAGGTGCAAGAAAAGGGTCAGTAAGCATCAGAGCTGTCTTACCTCTTCTGGTGTTCCAGCCAAGCTAATTCAGCCTTGGTCTTCTCTTTCAGAGCCTTCTCCCGGAGCCGAAGCAGTGACGACTGATGAGCTGCTCGCATTTCCTCCTCTTTCATATACTGTCTTACCATCTCCATGGTAAATTTAGAGAAACTATCTTGGCCCCCTGAGAATGGCATGCTTAGCTCCTAGAAGGCAAGACAAATATGGCATGATTTGATAATACAGAAATTCCAAGGCTTTTTTCAAATACAAAGTGTGCATGTACACACACACAAAAACAGGTGTAAAGAAGGGAAGCAGTTTTTTCTCTGAGCTTTGTGCAGACCAGCTTTTTGTGCCCTGGGCTCCATGACAGTTTTGGGATGTCCCTTCTTTGGCCAGAGAGCATCCTCTTGTACTTCCTAGCTGTGTGTAAGCATAGTAGGAAGACTTAATGCACTGGGCTTTTATAACCTGCCTCAAAAAGTCACTCCTCCGAAGCCCCAAGAGAACAGGTAGAGGTGTGGATGGACTGTTCTGTAAGCCAAGTCATCACACTTGTACAACAGTGACATAGTGCATGATTCACACAACTCTTAAGTTTTGAGATTCTCAGAGAACCACAAAGAGGAAAAGAACCCTAAAGTTTGCAAACACAACTACAAATCGCTCACTTGAAGCTCATCAGCTTAATCATTTCAGTTCAGTTAATTTACCTTAGCTATGGTTGCTTGACCTACCTTGATAGATGACAGAGCTGTTTTCTCTGGGGAAACTTCCTCATCAGAATCATCACGATTACTCCGTTTCTTCTCCAAGTTATTTCTGCGATGACTCTCAGAAGGCAGCAAAGACCGAAAAGACTTTTCCTCAATCTCATCCTCTGTCATGGACTCATCAAATTTCAGGGAATACTCTGTTGCAACAGAAGCAGAATCTGAGGGAGAAAGCAGGAAAAGTGGTTTTACGTTCAGGTACGTACCATGAATGCAGTTTTAACTCTCTCTCATATCAGTGAAGTTATGGGCGCACTAAAGACAGGAAGATAACTAATGCAGAAAAATCGGTGTTTAGAAAAGAGTGACCTCGAGTTAGAAGACATCATGAAACACTGTTATCTAGCTTCAAAAGGCCTAACAGACTTCTGTACACAGGTGTAAACACATTTCTGGGAGTGCTGAAACACTTGGCATTCAGCCTGTGTATTCAGCAAGTGAACATCCAGCTACAACTAGCACAGCAGAAAGCAGAATAGCCCACAGACTCCATCACTCTGATGTGTAGAATTTCAAAGGTTCCCATCTCACTGTGCCATCCTCTGTTACCTCTTAGGAGGCCACCGATTCACCTGGGGCTCAGCTTCCTTCACCCATATTTCCTCATTTATTTCAGAAACTAATTCTGAAACAGCATCTCCCTCCCTTCCCTCTTAACACCTTCGTATTCATCACACACAAACAATACAGCTAACCTTTCTCGTCTGGCAGTGATAAAATACTATCACTCGGCAAGGAATCATCCACACCAGTATGAGCCTGCTCTTCAATACTGCTAGTTATCTTCTCACGACAGGAAAGCTTTTTCTCATTCTCCTTTGAAGAAGGAACTGAAGGACTCTCTTGGCGGCTGCTGGTACTACTGTGTTATCAAGAGATATGTTTTTTTTAAAACATTACTTTGCACATTTCAAAATATTTATATTACATTACTACTGTAAATACCATGATTAACATCGCAGCAATAATCGACATGCAGAGGGTTTGGTTTTGTTTTTAAAACACAGCTTAGCTACTTCAAAATTCCCAGCCTCATCAAGCCGCTGATTGACAGCAGAACTGATTTTTATTCTATCTCAGGATGCAAGTGATTTGTAGGTAGACACACCCTCTACCTGGCAATAAGTACTGATGATAAACCACTGCAAACATCTCTCCTTACAGTTTTTTAAAGCATGAGTGAGATAGTAATATCGTTTTAAATCAGAAGAACTACAGAGGACAAAATCATTCCAGCTGGTCAAGATCAGAGAAGGGCTGTGAGAAACTTCACAGGCCCTAATTAGATCAGGTAAGTGAAAAGGAAACAAAAAGCTAAAGTCCAGTATTAAACACAGGCAAGGTACTGGAAAGCAACACCAGAAATGAGTCAAATCTAAACCTCAGACAAGCAACACTCCAGGCACTTCATGTAAAATCTCAACCCAGTGCAAAGCAGCAGTGAAGAAAAAACAAACCCCTAACAAAATGGCCAGATGCACAAAGAACAGAATAGAAAGTAATGCACATTACAGAGTAGGCAGTTCTACAGGTCCCTGCACCGTGTTTTCATTCTAGTCCATTTCAAAAAGACACAGAGAAAAACGTGAAGGGAACAAAATGCAAGTATTTAGGACAGGGAAACAGACTCAGATAAACAGAGACTTAAAGTGACTTTTAGGTTCCAAAGGTGACACAATATAAGTATGCAAGTAGGCCAGAGCACAGAAATCCAAATAATCTCAGCTCAACAATTTCTGAAGGTATTGCATCCAATCAAAGTCAGGGCCACGTCCCAAGTTCTGAACACCTGCAAGGACAGAGGATCCCATGACCTCCCTACACCCCCATTCATGTTTGACCACTCTCACAGGGAGCACTTTTTTTTCCCCAATGATTTTCCCCTTTCTGCAATCCATCACCATTGCCTTTTGTCATCTCACTGTGCACCTCCAAGAAGAGTCTAGCCTTGTTTTACCTAACCACCCACCTTTAAGATACTGCAACTAGATCAATGCACCCTTAAGCCTTCTCTTTTCTAGGTTAAGTTAGCTCAGTTCCTTCAGCCTCTTTTACATCACATACTCCAGCCTCCTAACCATCTTGGTGGTTCCCCACCAGACTCGTGCCAGTATGTCAATGTCTGCTCTTTACCGAGGAGCCCAAAATTGGACACTGTATTCCAGATACAGAACAACCATTTCGCTTCACCTGCTTGCTAGCCTCTTGCTAATTCAGCTGAATGAGAAAGCACATGTGGAACTCAACTAATTCTTAAGTTACAAAAGAGAAAAGTGTCCAACTGGAACAAATACAAAACTGAAGATATTAACATACAATATACCATCACACTGCTGACCACAGTGTGGTAGGACTTCTAATTAAAAAGACAAAGCAAATTCTGTTAGGCATGTAAACCTTCCAGCTCTGGAATATAAGGCAACTTTACTTGTTGGAAGGTTTAATACTGACTTTCCCTCTTTTTAAAAAAATATTGAAGGAATTTTGATAGTCCTTTGTACTTTAGTTCTTATTTATAGCAAAAAAACCCTGTGTAATCTAAACTCTTCTTACCTCTGATCATGAACCTTTGACCTTGAGGACTCTGAATAACTATCAAACATTGGTGAGTATGTCTGTTTTGAGTCACCTGTCTCCTCTTTACCTTGTGATATGGCACCAGACTCACATTTCCTGAGAAAGAGAAGCATTTTAGGCAAATCTGCATTATCTTAAACCAAAGAATAATACAGTTTTCACAAGCTTTCATCAGTTTACTAGAAATTTCTGAAAAGATCACAGCTTAAGGCTAGTTACATTATCCCACAAAACATTTAGACCATCTTTTTCTACTCTTCTATATAGAGCTTCACAGAATCAGTTAATGTCACCTCTGGCATACACTATTAAGGGCATAAAGATGGAATCTAAATTCTTCTTAAATGCTCACTCACAACATCTTAAAATTTCCTTCATGAATAGGTGAAGCAAAACCTAACAAATCTTACTTCCCTCTTCCCAAGATGTGAAATGTTAGGCAAAACCTGTTTGTATCAGTACGAGCTCTCAGTTGTTTCATGAACTCTGAATGATGCTGTCGCTGATGGTCAAACAAGGTGGTGACTGGAGCAGCCGGAGCACAGACAGAATCTGAGATCTGGGTTCGTGCTAACTCTGTCATCTGAGCACAACAAAAACCAAAGAAATACAATGAGCTTATCAGCATCAAAATGTTTTTGAAAGAGAAAATAGTTACTCTCACAGGCAATTTACTGATTTATTGAACAGACGTGTAAGACATGGTTTTAAGATGGTTTGTAATTACATACGTGTCAATTTTGGTTGTAGGAGGTGCATATTGCTCTGTAAATACATATTCTTTAACTTATGAAGAGTGCAGTTATTGACATGAAACATGCAAGATACTACTTATATCATTCTAATCAACCAAATTCTGATCAGTAGAATGACTCCTGCATTATAAAATATTCCAGACTTACCATTAGAATTTAAAATAAAAACAAAACACACAAATGTCAGAAACAATGTTTTCTTCTTCATTTGAAGTGTACCTTGCCCAAAGAGCAAGAAGTATTCTTTCCGCTCCAAAGGAAGCAACAAGTTTAAGTTCCAATACCATGCAAACTGCCAGGTCTAAAATTGGCAGGATTAAAATCAACAGATAGCCATAAATTATCCTTTTTAATGTATGGCAGTCACTGTGTACCTGACTAGAAATAAGAACTTCAGAAATCACAGCAGATAACACTGGTTTTCAGAAGTCTTAGAATTTAGTATTTTTCTTCTTGTTCAAGGGTCTGTGTCTTGCAGAGCAGGGAACTCTGGTTGGTATTAAAGGTAGGAATAAGCTGTATTTCAATAACTTCCAATACACATACTGAGTTTCTTCATTAAGTCTTCAATTAACATATACAAATTTTATAGAAGCAAGTAATTTTTTTTAAAATTGGATTGTCTGTATACATCACCCACTGTTTTATCCTTCATTAGTATGACAGTCAACTCTAAGCAAACAAACTTATATAGTAGCATGCTATATTATCTCTTTTGCAGAAGATAAACTCCATTCCTTTACACATAAACAACTGCAGTGTACATCCAAAAATATTCCCAGCACACTGGTAACTGGCATTTTCATTGCTGCGTTCCAGTTCAAATAGATGCTTTCTCAATGAATTGATATTCATCAAAATGAATATCAGAAGTCACCTCTGAACATGGACGGAAAAGCTACTCTGCTAGCCCATCATCACTGACCAGGTCCTCATCAACCTCTCCTCTTACTCTCGGACTTCAAACATAAAGCCAAGAAATTAAAACCTTACACCAAATAAAAGCTGTCTCTGTTTCTTCTACTTTATTTCCTAATTGGTTTCCACCCACTTCAGCTCTATTAACTACAAATATTTCTTTGTCTTTATCCAAGACTTCATTACCTACTATCAACAACCACTGCATGTATCTCAGACGCCTGAGATTTTCTGCTTCTTTAACCTAACCCATTCTTGTCCATTCAAAAATTATTAAAACTTCACATTTGGCAAAGCTCAGAACAAGTACATCAGTATTACTCTACAGTCCCATCACCCCTCATAACACCAGCCTTGCTAAGCACCAGCCTGTGCATAAGCTGTGAAGAAACAGTTATGTTCACAGCCATCAGCTTTCTCCACTCCATCCCATAACCCTAATCCACAGTCACTGTGACTGCTAAACTATGAAGAAGCAAAAACATTTTTTCTGTGGTTTGTTTTTTTTTTTAAACTGTGTTTCTTACGTATACATGAAGCAGCTGCTACATATTGGGAACAACAAATATGCAAACTGATAAACCAATATATAAAACTGACAACTAATAAATATTCTGTATACCACAAGAACAGAGACTCAAAAAAACTTCAAACTCTGTACCAAGTTAAGAGCTCTGCTGAAGATCTCCCCCTTATTTTATTTTTATTTGTTGGTCCCCTACCTTCAGAAGTAAGCAAAATTGCTATTTCCCTGCTTTTCCAATTTGATTTGCATATGAAATAGATACAGGATCAACCCCCGACAGAGTGCAACTCTTACAAATTCAAGATCATGTGTTCACTTTCATCCATCTACCCTGGAAGAACAAACTTCTTAACACTTCATTAAGTGGAAGATCATAAGAATAGTGAACACGGATTTAAGGCTGCTGACTGACTTCTAAGTAATGATGCCAGAAAAGCTCCTTTAAAGTCCTACCATTTGTCACATTATGAAGGTGAAGAAGTTGTGCTGACACTGAACACACTATAACATAGATGCAAAAAAGTATCCAAAATAATACTGAAATCATAACAGCTCTTTTCTTTCACTCAGGACCTCACCTCACGAATCTGGTGAGCTGCATCTGCAGCGCCAGGTGCAGTTTCTGCCTGCTTGGTTGCAGCCTTGCATGGGGTCTCTTGTACAGCCTCCTGCCGTGACTGGACCAGTTGCTGCAGTGACTCTGCATGGACCTACGCAGAAAACACAGCCAGTTCAGCTCTTCAGAATTCTCCAGCTGTAATAACTACAGTTTTATTTCTCAAAACCTATGTGGAGAAAAGTTTGAAATGGGCCCCTAAGAGCTTTTTTCAGCTATATTAAACCCCTTCAGCACTTCCATTATGTTTACAGCTTCAAATTAAGAATACTTGTAAGCATGAATTTACTTACAGCATTTTGCCTGTTATACACTCCACATTTTTTGAAGGGCAGCATTACCTGAGCTGCCTTCTGCCTTGCCTCGTCCAGTTGTCTCTGACTTTCTAGAGCTTCTTGTTCGGCCTTGATTTTCAAAAGAGCTAAATCCCGTTCATGGCGCTGCTGCTGTGCCTATGGATCAGGAAAACAAGTTTTAATCAAGTTACATGAAAAGACTTTTTTTGCCTTAGCCATTCACTGCAATCACCTCTGAAAGATCTAGACCTACTCTACCGGTGGTGCCTCTCCTGCTAAAGTAAAATTTTCAGCCTACCAACTGACCCTCTCCTTTTTTAAGTAGACAGTAAACAATGCACATTCCTCATACTCTTCCACCACAGTGTAGAAAGAAAGAGGATTTAAAGACCAATTAACAAACTAGAACAAGCAATCTTGTCAATGTAAAGAAATTTCAACCAAAAATATCCTTTTAATGGAGTAAGACAAATGATCCAGCCGGAACAACTACACTGCATGCCACTGGGACCCAAAATAAAATTTTTATTTTACTGAAGTACACAACTAAAGCAGCAATTCCCACTAATGGTACATTAGTGACACATAATCTAGTTACCAGTTTCTTGGTGTCAACTTAAAATAAGAAAGGTAATAGGCATTAATCCTAAAAACTGGACATCGTCAAAGACGCTCCATCACACCCATCATGATTTCTCTGCATTGCTAACAAAAGCGTAACTTGCCCTAATTTGATTAATTTTCTTGCAAAATAAAAAAAGGAAGGTTAAGACAAGGAAGTATTTTTCCATTACCTTCAGAATCTGAGCCAAAGAAACGCTCTCCTGCTGGGCAAGTGATATGCCTCGTACTCGTTCTGCATCGGAAAGCTGTCGCACAGACTCCTCAATAGCACTAAGGTAGTTCAATTCTGCTGACAAACGATGCTGAAGACCAGCAGGGGAGAAGCGCATACATCCTGCAGGATAAAACTTAACAGTCAACCTCCATAGACTTTAGTGCCCCACATCAAAAAATAAAGGGAAAAACCCACAACTGCTCTGGGAGTAGTATGGTTTTACCAAAACAACTCACCACTCGCTGAGGCTGCTCCTGCTGCAGACCTACTAGTCCCCAGACTCAAGTCGGGGAAGGCTATGTTAGGCTTCAGCCCTGATGCTGTGCTTCCAGAAGCAGGTGACTTGACTCTTTCGGCTGTATTGCCTATAGAATCAAACTGCAACATTTTTTGGGAACCAGATGGGGAAGAAGTCGGCGTCTTCTGGGATCTTCCCTTATCTGAGAAACTGACAGTGAAACAAGAGAAGGAGTCAATATTCCCCTAAGTCCAGCCATTTGATAAGACAATAAAGCAATAACCTAGTTCTTCCACTAATACACACCACACAGATCCATGCAAAAGGCACAGTCTTTTATGGTTTGCATAGGCCCAGTCTGCCTTTAGGAAATGGGCTCATGACATGGATTTTGTACCTATATCCCAGTTTCGGGTTAAGTTTCTAGAGCACTCTATTTCCCCCCCAAGTATTAAACCTAGTTAGGGCGCACACACACACAAAAAATATTAACATAGTATCTACATGTTCTTCAGGGCCAGACAAACAGTTTCAATGCCTCCTGTTAGGAACCTGGCATGAGAAAGTCAGGATGCACTCACCTGCGTGTGCATTCACACATCTGTTTTGAGAGGCTGAGTGAAGAACTTTTACTCACAGGATATTAGGGCAATATTTTGGTATCACAATACAATGAACAGTATTTTTCAACAGTAAACAGGTTACTATCAGCATGTGGATGCAGCTGAATGAGATAAGCCACTGCCCTGAGTCTTGATCTCTTTCACTTAAAATGCAATGAAATGCTTGAAGGCCAAAACTTCACTTATACAGTAAAATACTACAGTAACACTGCTTAACAGAAAATTAAAGACATCTCTTCTTTTAAACACACAGAAAATAATGCAGACACTTCTTAAATCTGATATTCCAATTTTATTAAGCCAAAGAAGATTAATTAACAGTGGCTGCTTAAATCCCTTAGGAAGATGTTTTGCTTTACTTGCCACACCTTGGGAGGTCACAGAACCTTTCAAATCTAATACTGGATTATCAGTGAAAGTCACCCATACAAGTCTACACTCTTTTCTGAGGATCAGTTCACCTCTCAAAAAGCATTAACTCACAGGGCTGCATAGGCTTATGAATATTAGCTGAACACAAGTATAGCCAAAAATGTCTGTGGATCCAACAGAAAAGGGCAAGATGACTGCACAGGTTGACTAGCTGTTCCTCCCTCCCCTCCGTCTTACATACCGTTTGACAAGTGGAAAACGAAAACTGTATTTCAATGCTTAAGGTACTGAACCTGACAAGATACCTATATCAGCCAGTTATCCTTACAAAAACAGAGGAGTCATTTGGGAAGGAATCACTGTTTTGTATTTTCTCTTACTACACCCATCTACTTTAGGCTTTCATATTTAAAATATGAAAATTTTAATTTCATTTAAAAATGAAGAAAAAAATAATAATAAAAAAATTTGATTTTCATTAAAAAAAAACATTTTCTGCATGGCCATCTTACTAATATTTGATCATTCCTGTTACCTTCCTTTTGCATATCCAAAGACATCGCAGTTTTCAGTAACATGCCATGACACTACCAAACTTAGTTATATTTGCATACCGTCTTATAATGTTCACGTTACCTCATCAGGGAGTGTCCAGACAAGTTTTCCAGTGTGCTGTCTGTATCTGGGTTCTGCTCATGTTCTTTACTAGAAATTCTGCTGTTTGATAAGGACTTTTTTGCCTGTTGGAATCCCCACTCTAATTCAGAAAGCCTTTTATCTTCTTCCACAGGGAAGTGGTGAGAACTTCCATTGAAAGAGTCCAACCCTAAGAAGTAACAACATTGCCTAAAGTTTACGTTTGGTATTCTATTTATGACTATCTTATCATCAAGAGCCCCAAAACAAATACTTGAGATTTTTTTTTCCTCAATTAAAGATGCCTTTGAGTTAGAAGTCTACAAATCCAACAAGCAAGAAACATAAATTTGGCAGCTTCCTACAGGAGATTAAGTTCTCTTCTGCATATTGTGTCCACTGCCAACAAAATTGTCATTCAGCTTTCATTTCAGTGCACTATCTGTTAATCTAAAGAAAATACACACTCTGACTTTTCGATACTGATAACCAGAATAAAGCCTAGCTTTCTCTGGGTAAGCTAGAGAATTTTGAAAAAAGAGGAAAAGAGATTATTTGGAATGCCCAATCCTATTTTTCTCATCCTTTTATTGGCTTTAAACCTAACTTTTTCTTATGTTATCCACTGCTTATATAGTGAGAGTACACCAAATCTCAAGTTCCTTCACGGTTTTGTAATATACAAGTTCACGTAGGAATAAGTGTATTTATTAATTTGTGCGCTTATAAAAACTGCCTTTGATCCAAAGATGAAGCATACAGGCAAACTTGCTGTCGCTTTCATAAATGTGGCCCAAACTCTGACTTCTCAGCAGCCTACTGAAACTTCCTCTGTACAGAATCTGAGGATAGTTCCCATATGACAATAAAATTAACTAATTTGTTAGAAGGCTGGTTTAGGAAAGGACAACTTTTCAATGCTGTTAACAACCTCTTGCTTATTTAATTTTAAATTATTGTATTTTAAGGTCAGAGAACAATCAGAGTCAAAAAGAATTTCAGAAGGAATTACTGGAGGAATAAATAAATCATACTATCACTATTAGACAACAGTTTCCAGATATGTAGAAGGACCGCAATTTTCATGACAAGAAAACCCTAAAACCTCCTTCAACAAAAAAATATCCACAAACCCCAAACCCTACAGTCAAGTACTGCACTTACGTTCCTTTTTCCCTCTTTTTTTAGAGGAAGCAGATGAGCGAGAAGATGCTGCAGACCGTGGTCCAGATGAATGCTGAGAAGCAAGCTCGACAGATCGAGGTTCGTGGGGAGACTTCCTACTCAGAACTTCTTCCTGCATGCTTGAATTACTGCTGCCAGCAACACTAAAAAGCAGCACACGGACAGTGATTAAGGACTTCCAACTCCCACATTACATTGTGCACAAGAAATCCACCACACTTTAGAGACAGATGGATAAAACTAATTAGCCCATCTTGAAAAGCATTGATTTTGAGATTAAAAACTATGATAGCTAAAACATGAGGAAGTCTGGCATGATACTGAACATACTGAAACATGCTTCCAATAATACGAAACAGTAAAAGATAGATAACAACCATCCCCCCTAACGCTAATTAGGAGCTATTTAACTACAGACTTGAACAACATAAGAATGACTCCAAATATGACGGTATTTTAGATCACCTCTAGGCATACAGATATCATCAATTGACAGATATATGAGCGACTTTTAATAAAGGATTTCAAAAAATTTGCAAAAAAGAGGGTAATGCATCATATACTAAATAATACCAACAGAAGACCTACCAAGAAGTTTAATCAGAAAGAAACTTTTTTGCAGCCAACATGGTTTCAGCATACAAAGTGCCTTTTACCTTCCTTTCTTCTGAGGTAAAGTATCACCAGTATAAACACAATACTTGCAACCTCCCCCAGGGTGCCCAAAAGACCTAAGTATATCTCATTACCAGAAAAGGGGTATTAGGAAATTCAGGAAGCCACATGAATTCAGTAGTAACATGGAGAGTCTAGGATTTACAGTCTTCAAATTTTAGTCTGAACAAAAGGGTTTAGAAGTTCTTACAGACAATTTATGTATCCATTAGTAAGCATTACTGAACCCTTACTGAAAGCAATTACAGGTTTTTCACAAAATTTTGAAGTACTGAAGATTTTTTTAACACTTTCAAGTATCTTTTCCCTTTTCTAAATTACAACGACTGACCAGCTGAACATTATAGCAGCCACACAAGTTGGAGAACTCATTTTTACCTGACTACAAAGGGTAAGAACCTCACCTAAAGTTACCTGGCCAGACTGAAGAACAACAAAAATTAGAGAGAGAATAGGAATACTTCATTCATGCTGGTTGTTATATTGACTGCAAGGTCCTAAGGAACTACGTCATCACTTTGACTAGTATACAATACAGCATAGCATAAAAGATATCCAGCATATTGTGAAATTTTGCATTAACTATGTTCTGTCGAATTCTGCATTTTGATTTTTTACAAGAAGCCTAACACACAGTTACCTGAAGTCACGTGCCATCTTTTTTTCTGTTAAAGTGCCACTTCCCTGCGACGAGGCAAAATCGTCTTCGTAAGAAACCACGCTCTCTGGAGGGCTCATGGCAGGCAGTAAAGGGCGCAGAAGGGCAGCCCCTCCATTCGACCTTTCCTCAAACACTAAAGTGTGGATAAAGAAGGGAAAAGACAAAAATGATACCAAATGCAAATGTGCATCAAGCAGGTATTAAAGCTGCAGGAATTAAAATGCTCCCAACCATGAGTTACACAGCCTTCCTTTCAAACACACAAACACCAGGAGAACAACAGTACAGCCATCCCATGGCAGTTTTAGCAACATAACATGCAGTCTTCCTCTTCTTGTAAATTATTGAATACTCCATTAACACACTCCAGCTAAAACATTCTTGAAGAGTACAGTGCTTGTGAGTAGAGCCATCTGCCGAAAATTTAAATGCAATCATCTTTAAGGGAAATAAAATGAAGGAAAAAAGAATCAAGAAAAACCACAAGATAAAAATCAACTTCTCAGAAAATATTCCTCCTCCAAACGAGGAACCCAAGGCAAGAGGAACAACACTCATAAAATGAAGAATAAAATTGTACAAAATATGAAAATCAAATGAAGTGTCCTGCATGAGGCACTTGTAAAGCATGCCCTAAGACACCAACACCTGAAATAGGCTTGTTTAAGCAAGAGACTTTCCCTACTGATACACTAAAACCTTACCTTTTCAAAATCCAATATTGTTACTGGAGCTCTAATTGTTGCACTACTGTGAGACAGTATTAAGTAACTCATATGAGCAAAGATGCAAAAGGGAAGTCCACATCATTCAGCCACTGAAGTTACATGTTTCTAACGATATAGTAAAGCTGTATTATTCTTGTGTAGGAAGAACTCTGCATACGTGCAAGCACTCATGTTTACACCATAAAGTAAGTGCTGCATAAAGCATGCATTTCATCTTTCTGCCTTAACTGAAACAGGAATGATGTGTTATTACAGATGATCTGGAGTGCATATAAAGTAGGAGGATGCACATTCCAATCCAGAGGATCTGTCCTCCACAGTGGACAGAACCATTTCCAAATGCATGCTGGGCAATTCAGATTTAGTATGCAATTTTTTATAAAATAAATGTAGACTTCACATTCACAATCCTGTAACTACAGGTGTCCTTAATACATGCAGCCCAGTACATGAATTAGTTATCGATCTAGAAATACAGAGCAATCTAATACAAAAATAACCTTCTTCCAGCCCAAAAGTACGGGTTTTCTTCTTTTTACCTTAGACAAGAAGGCGGGGGGAAATAATTTATCATCCCAAAGTAAAGTGAGAAAACCTTACACAGATTCATGTTTGAGACATCCAAAAGCACACTCCTTACCTGTGAAGTATAAAGTGTAAGGAGTAGCAACACTGGGAAAGCAGCAATTCACAAGACCTTTGAGAAATTTTTCCATTTTTACCTTTTCCATGAAGCTGGTAACTTTTCGCAAAGATGTTGATGACACTGTGGGGACTTCCCTTTGCCAGTTCCTCCCACGGCCCCTTGCTGTGCGCGCCACTTGTCTGAGTGAAAAGTGGCAAATACTTCTCAGCGGCTTTCTGAAACTCCTTTATGGGCTCAAAAGCATTTCTCTCCCGAATGCAGAAATCCTTCTCTTTCAACGTCTCCAGCATCTTCAGTGGCAACTGTTTGTGCTGGCCTCCTTCCTCTTCAGAGAGGCTTCCATCACTCAGGAGAGGCCCTTCGCTGATGGATTCGATGCTGGACTCATGAGGAATTACAGCTTTGTTCAGAGTGTAAGCCTGGTTTTCACGCCCCGGGGAGTCAGCCTGCCTCTTAGATAAATGTCCTAGTACCCCTTCACACCTGTTAGCAGTGGGGGACCTCATTACAAGGCTGACCGCATCAGTATGAGGCCTGATCGTCTCAGGGAGTTTTTTAAATTCACTAAGGTTGCCTACCCCAGGAAGGCTGTCATCAAAGGCTGTATGAGACACACAGGTACCCAACATTTTTTGAATTCTGGCTGAAAAAGCATCTTCATTTTCCTCTCTCACAGGAGGACTCACAACCTTTGCCCACCGCCCATCTTCCTGGTTTTCTTGCATAAATTCATGGCCCGAGTTCCACATGGTACCATAATTGATACCAGCCCCAGCCAACTTTTTGGCTTCACTTTCAATCCTGCTAGAAAGGGAAGCAGCTGTAGCTTTCAAAGCTTCAATCCGATCTAATTTGCTCTTATATTGGTTAGCAGTAGGTTTTACTACAAGATTCTGCTGTGCACCAGGTGAATTCAGGTATGGCTGAGGCATCAGGGTCAGCGATCCCACAGGTGCAGCATGGCTCCTCCTGCCTGCCAACATCGCATCACACTCCTTTGACAAAAGGTCCATCTGCTCCAGACTCCAGTGCTGGGAGCAAGGGCCTCCACTTGAGCCCATGAGAGCTTGTGGATGAGAAAGCTGGACTCTCGGGCTCAACCTGTCTGGCTGTACCCATGGAGGCTCCATCAAATCACTCCTGAAATGAAAAGTCAACATTTAAGCTGATGACTTATACAAGTTTTAGATGGAAGTATCATTGCCACTGATTAATTTTACAGGAAGAAATACTTTTTGATGGAATCAGAGGGGCAGGGAATGGGACTGTAAACAGTTACAGAATGTTATTTAAAAAAGCTCCAAACTACACAGCACATTCCAAATGTGAGAGGCTGTTTATGGCGTACTGTGTGTTTTAGGGTGGTAACAAGCTGAATGTTTTCAGCAGCAGCAGTAAGTCTTTTCCAAAAGTTTCTGACTTCAAAAGAGAGGAAACATTTTTTTTCCTTGGAATTTTTTAGTCCCAGCCTTCCCCCTTCAGTTTAACCCAGCCCATGTTTCACTGGAGCTGTCACTTGGGATAGGCATGAGGAACAGAGAAAAGGAGGACTGGAAATCCAAGGATGTTTAAAGTTCTTCAACACATCTTATCTTATTTCCAGAGAGCTCCCACTTGCATGACAGGAGCTCTGCAGAGATGTTCTTTCGCTAATACCACTTGCACATATTCTGCATACTAGGAAACCTGGAAAGCCCCTCACAAAAAACCTGTTTCTCTGCTTACTACAAGGCTCTTCAAATAACTTACGCAGCCCTTTAAGTCTCATCTCTCCCCTACGTTAGTACTTACATTTTTTTTCCTTACCACGTTACACTAACAATATTTACTGCCATATGGTTTAGCAGCTTATGTTAAACACAGTACTACACAGCATCCCAAGTGCTTCCTTGAACTTTTTCCAGAAAGGAAACAGCTCTCACTGAGTTTACAAAGTCAGCACGGATTTGACCAAGTTAAGGTACAGATAATGAAGCAAGTATATATTTAAGCAGCAGACATTCATTATGTAACTAAAAATGAAGACACACTAGTACAACAGGGATACTAAAGATATGCAAGAAACTATCATTTTTAGTTCTTTATATTTAAGTGTTTGGTTAGGCACCTTGATTTACAGTAAGAAAAACTTTGACAATATACTGAACAACTACAAATGGGGAAAGCAGCATGGAAGAAAACAGGGAAAGGCTAGTTTCCAAGCAGAAGAAGAGGGTTTTCGTACTTTAGAGACAGTAACTAAAGGCCTGAATCCAAGACAGCAGAATGAATAGAAACACTGAACAAAGCAAATAATAAAAATCAACAGATGTATTCATACGATCAGCTTCCCTTGCCCAATGGCAATGGCAGAGAAGTCTCCCAATATGAAATGCACATCCCTGATGTCAGCAAAAGATTAACAGCAACCACCACTCACTTTATTTAGTTACAGACTCCTTAAATACCCATAGCTAAAATTTTCATGTGCTTTGCTGCATCAGCTTCCTCGTAACTGTGAGGAAACATTATAATTGCCATAAAGACAATTACTCTCACTAGAACATGAACTGAAGAACGTAGTCGATTTTCAGCTCTCAGAGATGAAAACTAGAGTATTTTCCTCTCTCTCAAAAGGCCCACAATGGCTCACCTCAGTAGCGGCTGCTGCGGTTCTGAAAGCGACATGTCACTACTTGAAGATGCACTAGGAGGACGCTCTTGAGCCTTGTTTTCTTTGTCGGATTCCCCAGATGGTTGATAACCAGGTCTGGGCTAGAAATGAAGACAACCAGAAAAATGCATTTGCAAAAGCCTGTAGGAGTTTAGAAGCTCTTGTCTCATTAAAATCGAAAAGGCTTACATTTCTCAGCGTAGTACCACATCCCTCCAACCACGCAAAGGCTTAAAAACACAAGACATTTATGTTTTTGCCTCAGCAGAATGTACTGGGAAAAAAGCTTTGCTCACATAGTGAACTAGTTCAGTTGAACACATCAAATTGATATTAGTCTTTTACCATATATTAATCTTCTTTCAGTTTCTGATTAGCAAACTTATTTAACTCACTGCAGCTTAAGTTCATCCACTGAAAGCAACTGCAGAGAAAGCTCTTCAAATCACGGTTTGACTGACATTTACATTCTAAAGAGCCAACCTTTATAGCTGCTGTTAGCTAATATCCAGAATTCTGCTACTATTCATGACAGATGATTTCAAATCACCTTTCTAGGAGGCCTTGCTCTGCCGAAAAGCAGTCACTAGCAAGGAGGGTTCAAATCAAAACCACTACATTTCAGAAAAACCTATGCAGTTTTCTTTGTATCCTTTTTCTTATCTGATAACCAGACCAGGACAACTCATGACCTTCCTAAACATCTGACCTCCTATTCCTGCCATCAACTGCAACACATTAAGTTGGTGAATCAGCTGTACCTGTGTTTCCTGCACCGTAGGCAGCTGAGGTGGCTCTTCTAAAAGCGTTCGTTCCAGCAATAGTTTAGAATAGGTTTCCTGTAACCGTTTGGCTGCTGAAGGCTCAGGAGGTGGCACATTCTTCACTTTAGTGAAAGCCTCTTTCTGCTTTCTGTAGAGCTCTTGGAGCCTTTTGTTCTTCTGTTCTGTTGCCTCTTTTTGTGCTTTCTTCTCTTCATTCTGCTTCTTCTTCCTCTCCTCTTGCTGCCTGATGATGTACTGACGAACCTCATCTGTATCATAGTGACGTTTCTTAGAGATCACCTGAGGCTCCTCACTGGCAGCTATCTTGTCCGGTTTCCTTTTGGTTGGACTGTGGCTCCTGGCATTTTGAGTAGACAAACCAGATTTCTGATTCTGCTTTTCCACATCTTTCTCTTGCTTTATACTCATGGAATCTAACTGCAAGTCATCAAGAATTCCACGTATCTCCATGGGTAGGAAGTCCTTATTTACAGAGGCATGATCTTCTTGGTTATCATCTGGAAGAGCAGCCTCCAGTTTTTTCAGGTTATTCTCAGACCGTACTTTACTTCTCGACCTTTCAGAACTTCTTGAAGAGCTTTTATGGGTAATATCCAGTCTGGAATCTGAACCTGTTCTTCCAATACAGCCTGCTAAAGAATAAGACTTGTCAAATATTTCAGGTAAAAATCAAATCTGGAAAATTAAATGTCATCACCGAAACAGCTGCAAAAGTGAGGATGAGGGACAAGTGCAGATGTCACTGTAAATGTGCTTTTGCTTCATTCAGTGTCACAGCCTGAATACAGCAGCCTTTGCTTAGACTGAGCTCACACCCCTTATACTCTTGCCAGCCGCACCACCTCACAGTGATAAGAAGCACAGCAGCTACTACTGTCGCTTACTTGCCCTGTCTGAGATTCTGGATAAATTCTGGGAAGGGCTGGTGGAAGAATCAGTGAAGATTTATGATGCATATGGATGATGTGATACAGTATCTGGAAGAAACACAATTCCTGTAAAACAGGGATGCCCAACCATAGCTTACATATTATATGCAGCCGATCTGGAAAATTCTCGTGACTTGTGGACCACTGCTAGCCATTCCTTTCCCCGCTAGCTTCAAGAAGCAAAGACAGATTGCAGGTGATCCATTTTTTTGGTTGCAACCAATTTCCCAGCTTTTCCAGAGCTCCTGAGGATCTTTGCAGCATGTACTGCCCCTCAAGTCACATGTGCAGGGCAGGCTTCCCGTGACACCAAGAAAAGTTCATAGTCCACCCAGGCAGAGGTTATGCATCCCAACCACGGATGTGAGAAAAACTCCCCCCACTTCCCCCCTCAAACCCCAGGTTACAAATAGGAGTAATTTTAATAAGAGACCACTTACGTTCTATCTCAGAAGCCTGCTTTATTCTGCAGACATGTAGCATTATATAATAAAGTAAAATGAAAAAAGTCCAGTGATAAAAAGTGCAACTTACCAGACTTGGCAGCTCTCTCTCGTCCTGTTCTGTCACTAGATACAGCTCTTCTGTCCTGTTCTATTCTGGGAGCTGGACCCAGTATCTTTTTTACTAGCTTTTCTCCTTCCCGCCAGGAGGATGCACTTATTACATAGTTTCCACCTGCACAGTAAGTATTAAATAAAAGTCAAGCACTAGACAGATGTTGCAACATATAAAAAGAAGTATTTATTGCAAGCATTAATCATTTCTGTACCATTTAGTTCCGCATAAATGGTATGGCTGCAGTCACACAAACCACTCATAATGGTGATGTACCATGAAGACACTCAACAGCTGACTCGCACAACTACCAGTGCTTCATGCCCATGCATAACACAACATAAAAATCCAAAACATACTGTAGCACATTAAAGCCCTACAAAAATTGACTTAGAAAAGGAAAAAGGGTGATGCAAGTCTGAAACATATAAGCAAATATTACCGGAGAGAGGGGAAATATTTGTACAGGACTGAGAAGCTGTTCATCTCCACTCAAATAGGGGAAATAAGAAAAAAAGATAAGAGGATCTAAAATGTTATAAGAAAAAATAAAGGTGGAAGATAAAAAACAATTCACCTGCATACTAAAAGAATATTAGCTGATATTCCAGGAGAAAAACCTACACTTTAGAGATTAATTGTTGAGATAGGTATCTTGTGAGGACATTAAAAAATACCAAGCAGCAGTTCTTCTATGCCAATGCTAGCTCACTGTCCTCTAGCTGGAACTTCTGTACCATGACTGAAAATAGTTAAGATAAACCCTATTAGGTGATCTTAAATCAAGAGCAGACTACCTTGCAGGTGACAGAAACTCAATAAAAATGTTATTAGTATTATTTTATCTTCCTGCACAAAATTAAATTATAAAAACTGAGTACAGTGGCATCTTTACCTAATATTGGTTAGATTAAATGCTAGGTTTATTCAACTCACCTTGCATTCCACTAACTTCTAATATTATTTATCTTTTTTTAAAAAATAATGACCTTAAAGAGCTTTGGAGAAAAGCATCATATAAAAAAAGAAAATTATTAATAACCCAATTCAGACCATTCAGCAATATTTTATTGCTAGAAAAGTACCTAACTTGAATACACAATTTGCAGTTGATTTCTAATTATTCAGTTTCAGGTTCTACCTCTGACAGCACTGCCTGAACAAACCCAGACACTGCAGCACGAAAATACTACAGCCACACAAACAGGGATTGAACTCTGGGCCCAACAGGACTTTGGAGACACGGTAGCAAAGCAACTTCAAGTGAAATCCAGGACAGCAGACCCACAGTGGTTTGACAACCCCAGTACTCAGTCCTCCCAGTCCCTTTTCTGTTTGTTATTTTAAAGCAAAAGGAGGAAACCTGTTCAGTCAGAAGTCTGTAGCCCACTATTCATCCATTTACTAACAGTACTCCTTGCTTGCATTGTAAATTATCCAAGTATTTTATAAATCTGTCACTTGAAACATGTCACTACAAGCCTCTTTGAAAGAGACGTATCAGCCAAAGGGTTTCTCTTGCCCAGCTCGCTGTTCTCAGTTACTTCTGTGTGCATTTAAAAAGGCGGTGTAAAGTCTCATCTTCCATTTCAAGTCAGCTGTTTGAACTAAAACACGCTAACAGAGCGGAACACGAGCTGTGGCTATTTATAGCCTTGGCTATGTTAAGCAGTTTCTTACTGTTATGACTAAAGGAGGATGGACCATCACAGATATGCCACTTAGATCTGGTTCTTGTCTTCTAGGGATTTCAGGCCATCATTCTCCTTACATTTAATCCATTATGGAGAATAATCATTGCCATTTAAACTTGCAGCAATCTCGGTGCTCCTTTCTCACTTGGAGCTGTCACAAGCATGTAAGTTAGTTTGGTGTAGTTCCTAAAGTGTGAATTGATCAGCACAGGAAGGAACAAATCCATATTTATCACTTACTTTTAAGTATTAGCATTCATTACCGCAAAATACTCACATGCAGCTTCATGATTTACAACATGCACAAATGCATATTCACACTCTAAAAAACCAGTCTGTAATAATTTTTTTAAGCAGCATTTTTTCTTCAAAAAGTGTTTACTGATTATGGGTCACCGTATGTAAGGAGAGATATAAAAACTTAAAAGGTGCAAGAGATGCCTAACCTTGTATGTGTTTAAAGAAAAAAAATATGCTCTGTAGTGCAATTGCAGTCATAACTCCTTACTTTGTATGAAAATTAAAACCAAATATGAAGCAGATGTGGAAATGTCCCTAATTCTTTTGCTACACACAGTATCAGAAATTAGCATTACTGGAAAACTAAGAAGTACTGACATAACTCAACATGTAGTTAATTTCATTTCTACTACAAGGCACTGCTCTACAGCAACCTACTCACATCATCGTCTCTAAAGACTTTAATTTTATTTAATAGACAGCAGAAATGTCAGACAACAGTGAAAGTAAAAAATTCTTAATTGGCAAAATAAGTAAATATTCCTTTATAATATCAAGATTTGTAAGACTTGTTGGGGAACATGTTTTTACATTCCTTTACTAAGTGAAAATGCCAGGAAGGGGTCAAGCCTGAACTGAAGGTGCAGGACAGCACCAGCTTGACACAGGGCGTAGAACAACAATAGCCAGAGAAGAGCCAGAAGGACATCCTGTTCTCTGCTTCTCCGTTGAGAAACCGTACAAGAGAACAGCTTTCGCTGCACCCCTCCTCGCAGAGGATAGCAACTCAGCAAGTCCCACTGGCACTGTTTTTTAACATCATCTCCAGTCCTCCTGTCAGCATTATTCCCTGAGCCGTAGAGCAAGCACTAACCAGCTTCAACACAACCAAAACAGAAGGAGGATCCAGAATGAACAGAGCTATCGCTGTTTTTTGTCTGTGTCGGCCTGAGAGGTACCTAAGGATACCTGTCGTCGTCCCCCCAAGAAACAACATGCTTCAGCAGCTTCTGTAAGGTGCACACAGCAAGTGGAAAAGCAGAAAATTAAACCAAAAAAAGCACACACAGCCAATCAATAACAAACACATATATTCCCAGTGCAGCATACAGTCTACGAGCACACAACAGCACTGTTGCACATCTGAGAAGACTTTGAAAGCAATATGCTTTTTTTTTTTATTATTTCTTGAGACAAAACTCATCTCTGAAGGGCATGAGACAGTCTTCCCTCTACAGTAAAGCTAGTCACCTTGTTTGGACTCTGGACTTGACAACTGTGCCAGTTTTTGCACTTTCCGCACTGGTCTGGTTGCTTTTTTCTCTTTGTTTCTCTCACTAGGTTTTCCTTTCACTGTTGAATGCTCTAAAAACAAACAAAAGCTGTTAAGTGATATTCCACAGGACAGAACACAGAATAACAAGCTTGCTTCAACATTTACCTTAAAAAAACAGAACTCAGAGAAACCCTATATAATCTGGGAGAGTCAGTGAATTTTATTTTGAGATCAATTACTCCTGGTCCAGCATTTTAAAATCCTCATAGCATGAAAATTTTGAATCAAGTGCTGTTTACCTACACACTGGAACACAGTGAAGCCACAGCATCACCATAATATAACTTTACAAAGTTAATTTTCAATTTTAAAAGAAATGTTGACAGTTTGACAGGAACAATTGTTGGTTCTCTTCTACTATAGATATTACATTTTACAGCATTCATGTTCCACAAGAACACATAGTTCCTTCACTCCTGAAACACACGGGCCGCTGCTTCCACATTAATGCATGACAGCACATTCATTTGTTGCCTCCATGCTGGAGCATGAAAGACAGGACACCCATGTGCTCTACTTTCTGCAAAACTTGTTGTAGAATTCACTCAGTGATCGAGAACTATTCTGTATCACTTAAGCCCTCATTCACAACACAATTGGGCTTTACACTTTAGAGAGGCCAGGAACACTTCGCAAAGATAAAGTAATATTTTCCCGTGTTTTCACGTTAGGGCAAAGAACAAAAACAAAACCTGAGATGTAGCTCAATCACCATCCCACTGAGTGGGCTTTCCAGCTATCTAAGGCACAAAGTACAGACAAGCTGTATAATCAGTCTC
>JAVJGI010000032.1:6841871-6862907 GCA_035590275.1 Ibycter americanus | reverse complement strand
TACTATAGATATTACATTTTACAGCATTCATGTTCCACAAGAACACATAGTTCCTTCACTCCTGAAACACACGGGCCACTGCTTCCACATTAATGCATGACAGCACATTCATTCGTTGCCTCCATGCTGGAGCATGAAAGACAGGACACCCATGTGCTCTACTTTCTGGAAAACTTGTTGTAGAATTCACTCAGTGATGGAGAACTATTCTGTATCACTTAAGCCCTCATTCACAACACAATTGGACTTTACGCTTTAAAGAGGCCAGGAACACTTACCAAAGATAAAGTAATATTTTCCCATGTTTTCACATTAGGGCAAAGAACAAAAACAAAACCTGAGATGTGGCTCAATCACCATCCCACTGAGTGGGCTTTCCAGCTATCTAAGGCACAAAGTACAGACAAGCTGTATAATCAGTCTCAGCACTCTACACTGGACATTTCAAAGATTTATTCAAGCATTTTAGTTTACATGGCTTGAAGATGCTCTTTTCTTAATCCCAAAAGCAAACTGTAGATAAGGAACTCCATGGCCACTACTACCACTCCTTTCTTGTTCCTCTTCCATAAAGAATGTGGTCAGACAATCTAAAACAACCAGGATGCAACCCTCTCCATGGATAGATGTGAAGCTTTATTTAGATAAATATTTGCCAATACTAACTTTTACAGCCCCTAATTTCAGCTGAATCCACTCTGTGATGGATGCCCATAGGAAGTATCACAGACAGAACAACAGGTCACATTAAAGGATGTGGGAACAGAATTTTAAGAGACTTTCTCGCGCTTAATATCCTTTCCTTACAAATTTTCCAGTCATCTTTGAGGCTGACAACAAGCACAGGGAAGACAGAATCAATGCATCAGGTACTAGAGGCCTCAGTGACTGCATCTGCAGAAACCTAGCTTGCCTCCTCACCTCTTTCAGTGACAAATTGCTCCTTCCTAGTTCCAGGAAACTGCAGGCTGCTTCCCACTCACTCTATTGAGATTACAGCAATTTTGTTCTAGTATGGCAAATCCCGAACATCTTTAAGACAGAATTAGTGGAAGTTCAGGGTCCACACAATATCCTTTAGCCTAATTGCTAACTAAAGATAGACATTCTGTATGGTCTACGCCTACATGTAAAATCTTGTTGCAATAAAGAACAATGCTTCTGTAGATTAATTAGATATCTTATAGCTTATTTTAGCACTAGAGAGTATGGAACAATTTTGATACAACTGACTGTACACACCCGAAACTCCACATGCTGTAACTTTAATACAGAATTAACACATGGATAGATAATCTCTGACAACCTAAAAATACATTTACAGTATATATTACGTGCAGCACCAGCATTTGATCACTTGGAATCAGCTATTCAATATAATCTTTTCAGGTCAGAAAGGAGACATGTTCCACAACAGCTGTTCTATGGACAGGAGTACAGGTGAACACACACACACAGAGCTCCTTCCTTTTGCAGACAAAAGTCCACTGAACACATGATCCAAGTGCCTTTTTAATTGGACCTCTTCAACAAAACTTTTCAAAAATCTGGATTTCTATAAAGAGCTCATGAATCATTTATATTATGCTTGTCAAAACTTAAAAAAAATAAATTAAAATGCTAGTATACATTAAAAGTCTTTAGAAATCTGGCACTACTTTCATGGACTGATGCCGAATATAGGATTTGCAAAACAATTTTACTGAAAAGAAGCAGCTCTTCTTTCTGAACATTTTTATGAGTGATTCCAGAAAAATTCCTCAGTAACTTGTCAAGCTGTACAAGCAAAAGAAAACTGAAATCCAGTAATTTCCATACCAGCCACTGTACTATCAACATACAAAGACACCTACAGATTTACAATCTCATCACATTTTCCTCCAGTCCTAGATGTTTCAACCAATGAGAAAAGTTATTTTTAATATGCAAACACTTAAGCTGCAAAACTAGCAGTGCTCAGGGGATTTTGTTTTCCATTCCCTTCCTTTTTATTCACCTGATCTCTTCCCCCTCCCTCAACTCAGTCAGTCAAAAGCAATTCAATCTTACAGTGCTCCACTGTAACCAGCATAACAAATCAAAAAGCACACTTGGGCATCCCACCCTAGATCACCCAGAGAAAAGAGCTACCAATGGTATTACAGTTTTCCAGGTGAAAAATTCATAAAGACTGGGTTTTGGAGCAGTACATTTGAAAACATAAAGCATGTATTACTGTTTTGGTCTTCTAGCAGCGCATCGGTCAAGCAAACACATGGTATTTTTTAATCGTCTTTGCTCATAGTTTTAAGCATCAGAATACTGTATTGGTAAATGAGCTCATCACCTAAAAAAAGATCTTTTTTCCTGTGTTGCCATTTTGCAACAATGGTATTTAGTGTTTTTTCAAAAGACCATTAAGCAAAGACGAATGAGTAACAGTTTTCCAAGCTTTTAACATTCAACATTCTCTCCTATACCTTCATGTGGAATAAACCCCAAAGGTAACGTTCTGTTAATTTACCACTGCAAAGTTACACGGTCTCCCCTCCCATATCCTATCCAAGCCTTGTAATACTGAAGGTAAAAGAGCTGTAGAGGAAATAAAATCTAAATAATTTAAAAGGTTTCTTAATTCTTCTTCTGGTCTACCTGTTCTCCCCCTCCTCAGGGAATCCAAGGAAGACCTCTAAAAAAGTCCATGTGTACAAATCTCTGGGACAGAAATTTCTCCAAGAACTTCAAGACTTGGATAATTTTGACATAAAGCAATAAAGTTCTACAAGTTCAGAGATATTAAACCAACCTAATGCCATATAATCTCATGACCACACATAGCTGAAGGCATACCCCTTTACTGCAGGCTATCTACTCCATTTTAAATAAGTATTCCCAGAGACTTTCCACAGCAGATGCCCCCCATCTCCCCTTTAGCTTCCCATACATTCCAACTAAACCACTAACAATTCCCACAGCAGCTCCAGGACTGACAATTTGTTAACACCACATTGAAGGAAGTAGAATTCAGGCTTCATTATACTGTATATGGTGCACATACCACTTAAATGGTGTTAAAAATGGCAAAACCCCCATAAATCTAAGTTGTTCCCATGAGATAATACAGGTTTCATCAAAATCAAATGTGGTTTTGTGTTTTTAAACAGGAAATTGCATTCATTCATGCAAACATGTATAAAGACGTTACAAAATTAAACAAAAACTGTTCTAATGAAGACTTTCTCTTTTTTCTGTTTCAAAGAAAAGCCATCACGATTCTTTTCAGTATTGGTTTTCTATTAAAAGCATTTGATGAGAGAATGGGGAGAAGGATTTTTTAATTTGTTTTAGTGTTCGACAAGTTACTTCTGTGGAGAGAAGTACAATAATTTAACACTCACTGCTTCAATTTTTTTGTTTCCATGACTTTGTAGACTTTTACAAATACATTTCTCTGCCTCTTAAGAGAAGATTGTGTGACTTAACTCAGTTTGTGTCTCACCCGTTAACTGGAGTGCTATATCTCTATACAGCTCCCGCCTAATGTGAAATTCTTCCTCATGCCAGATCTTTCCATCTGGAGCACGAATCTTTGTTTCGGCAGGATTGAAACCTGAAAGTAAACAATTTAAGAGTTTAAAATAACTGTGTAAAATGTAAATAAAGCTTTTTCAGGGTGGAAGGGGTGGGAAACTGCCAAGTAAGAAAGGAATTACGTGAATTTTTAATGGTAAGAAAGCAATATACCAGTCTGCCACTTGCTCACAGTCCGAAAACAGTGGACTGGGTGAAGAACAGGTTATTAAAACCTTGAAAGGCTTTCTTAGCCAATATAATGTTATTAAGCTCTGGCACCATAAAAAAACATATTGAAATAAACCCAAACACGAATACAGCGAGATTCTTTTCTATAGTAATTTGTAAGAAGAGACAGGAAGAGTTTCAAAAGAATCCACACTTCTATAAATTGGCAAGGATTTCTTTTCTTTCTTGTCCTGTGATCAAACCATCCTATCCACTCCCATACTGCCCAAACACAGCTATGAGTCACATCCACACTCTTGACATGTCGCCCAATGAATTGAACTCTGCTCCTTCACCACATATAACCAACAGGGAGGGATTCTGCACCTCCGTACCTCTGTATGATGGAGCAGCAGGTGCAACTGCCACTTTCCTGACTTTGGGAGTCACTGCATTCTCCACGTTTGTGATCACAACAGGTTGCTCAGCATACCCCGAGTGCTTTCCTCTGCCAACTAGCTCTTCAGAATGCTCCCACTGCTTTCGAATCCGCTCCTTCAGTTTCTCCAACTTTGCATCATGCTGACGCCGTTTCAAGATTTCCAGCCTATGAGCACTAGAAGTACTCGTGGCAGAAGGGGAAGATGCTTTCAGTTCACTGTCCTGGGACGTGTTACTCTGAGGAGTTTTAGTACTACTCTCATCTCTGGAGCCACTACTTTTTTCCTCTTCCAGTCGTGGAGGTGTTGCAACCTTAAGAAATGCCTCATTATTCTGCAAGGCATCAATTGCTGGTCTGTCATTCAAATACCTAACCACAGTCTCATCGGCAGCAGAAGAACATGGGCTTTCAAAATCTCTGCTGTGTAGATCCCGCTCATCTCGGTCATGTATCATATGGCCTGTTGTTTCAGTCTTCCCTTCTGCTTCACTGAAGTCCAAAGTAGAGAGCAGTTGCTTGGCCTCAAGTTGACTAGAACCATGGTAAGATAGAGAACTGTATGTATCCCTGATGTAACGGAAGGAAAAAAACCAGTCACCACCAGATACACAACTGTAGCACCTTTCAACTCAGCATGTTCATTAACCAAAAGAATTACTTCCTACACCTTGCCTCCACTTTAAAGGCAAGTTCTTCTAAATTTTGATCACCACACATTTAACAGTGCAAGTCTGACAAAACTGAAAGAGGTTTCTGTTCAAAATTTTATTCTCTGCAGTCTCTGTCTGAACAGGACTACATAAAAAGCTGAAGAGCTGAAATTAGGGCATATAGAAAATCAGCAAGCAGTAACGTCACCCTTCAATTTAAAAAGATTTAAATAAAAACCAAGTGTAAAACTTAAGCATAACTAATGTGTTCTCTAAAACAAACCAATGTGCACGTGCACAGCTCCTCGACAGCACATTAATTAGCTGAGAAAACAAATAAATTGCACCAAAAACACTGCCCTTTATTTGAGCATTAAAAAGGCAAGCCCCTGACAAGAATTTCAGAGTGAACTGTCTTTATTGCAACAAATGTAAAGCTTACTGAGAGCTTAGAATTCAACAAACTAAGGCTCTCAGCGTTTTTTCACAGAAAAACAGACTCTATATTTGAACAGACTCATGTACGTATGTTGTTAGGGCAAAAAAAACCCTGGCTTGCTTCTTC
The DNA here is from genome assembly GCA_035590275.1 of Ibycter americanus. Taxonomy (NCBI): domain Eukaryota; kingdom Metazoa; phylum Chordata; class Aves; order Falconiformes; family Falconidae; genus Ibycter; species Ibycter americanus. Next base: position 6,857,530 of record JAVJGI010000032.1, on the reverse strand, counting down.
AGCAAGTATGTTTAAAGAACTCATTTAAGCCAGGTCATAACATTTTACTTGCAAAATTGTCTACCCCTCTTTCTCTAGTAGCAGACTCCTGCTATATAGGTAGTAATCATTACCAATCAATATAAAAGTCGAGTGGTTTAACTGCACAGAATTTCACCAAAAATGTATACAAATATACACACACAGGGACTGTTCTACCCATTATTCTGGTTTTGTTTTCCTATGCACACTTTAAGCATCAACTACAGGCTGTTCTCAGAGAAGGAGTAACGTGTTAACGTAGCAGCTCTGATGTTAATCTCCAAATTCATCCCCCCCAATACCACACACACTTCTTACTGTAAGAAGGCTAGTCTTTTTGACTGGATATAATGACATGAGTCTAGCTGCTCTCATTTCCTTCTTCTCCTGAAGCCTATTAGATTTGCTACCTGTTTTTAAATCAAATAACTGATGTATGCAAGTTATTCCAGACTGAGTAGACAACACAGCTGTTCAGTTAACAAAACCGACCCAAGATTACCCAGCCTCCCATGCAACAAGGAAGGAGAAGAACCTCACAGCTGACACAAGAAGTGGAAAAGGAGACCAAAACTCAGAGGTTAGGATAACAATTATTAATAGATATGTAGTGGAATTAAAAAAAAACCAACAACAAAAAACCAAAACCACACTGTCCCAACTCCACTCTAATCGTTCAACAGCAATTCGACTTCACTGGGACAACATTCAGAAAAAAATGCAAAGTATGCGTTAGAATCCAATAAAAAACTATTACCAACCCAACCAAGCTATTCATCAGGGATGCCTGTGCGAAGAACACACGCTACATATAAAACGCAAGGAACTGAAGAAGTTATGGTAAACGTCTTCTAGGCTCTGATATTACAGCAGGTTATAATTAGTTTATTTCTGCTGCAGGTTCTCTTTCTTTTTGAAAGCTTTTGAGACATCTTATGTCCACTACAGTACTTAACGCAGGTTAGGAAAAACAGGCTTTCCACATTTTCCTTCATTTCTCACCCCCCAAACCATGTTCTATGGCCTGCAATATTCTGTACCACTTTTCCTCCTTAATACAGCTGTTCTTATTTGAGTTTCTCACACATACAAAAGCCAACTGCATCTTTAGTACTAGATGGTTTTACTCTACGCTGTCTTATGGTAATACATTTGGGAACATGTGCCAAAGAACTAATGAAACAAAGCTGGAAAAGCATGAGGAAGCACTCTTTTTGGTCCTTATTACTGAAACTAAATACCTATCAAACCTATCAGGCCACTGGGGCCACAGCCACATCATCTTGATGATCTGGCTCCATTTCAACACATTGGACTTTAAACTCATATTCACTAAACAAAAAATAAATTTGTAACATTTTTTAAAAAGGAAGACACTTCTGTCCAACATCACATACTGCTCATGTGGGTGGGTGAGGGGAGGAATCAAATCAATTTTTGAGGAGTTGTCAAAAACATCACTATTAGCTTAATTCTGATCTTAGTGTATTTTTTCTTTGTCAACTGTCCCAGCACTAACCTGTATGAAGCCAACGGTTCACGAAATTCCACACGATTGCTTTTTTTCACATTGCTTTCAAGAGTGGTCACTCGAAGAGGGCTACGTGAGGACTTCTCCTTGCTTGATTTATTTTGGCTGGAGGACCGGGAAGCTGGAGCAGAAATCAAAGAATCTTCTATGTACCCATCTCTCCAGAAAGAGAAAGCTCTTGGGGCTTAACAATTAAGAACACAGTTTTTCTTGGATTCGAGCAGGACTCCAAAATAGCATTTGAAGTACTCCCTCTCTTTTTCAACAACCTGATTCTGACAACTAGGAGCAAGGTGGTAAGTGCTTGAAACAATGAGCATATTTAAAGAGAAATTATAATGCTTAAACATTAATTATAAGTAACTAAATCTGTGAAAGTTGACTGTGTTGCCACTAGAGGTCGATCTGCCTGTTCTTCTCCAGTGGCACGCTACCAGAATGCTCTACATAATATTTAAAAAAAGGGCTTATTTCTTACAAGCAAATGCTCTCCTTAAATGAAATCAAGGAAGCATCAGATTTAGCATTCTATTAGGGCATAACAGTCGTCAAACATTAAAAAAATAAACAGGTAGCCCAGAGTAAACATAGGCATATACAACTGTTACCCAAACCCCCCACAAAAACAGGTAATGGAATGGGATAAGCACTGCTCACTCACAGTGGGGGAAGTTCTGTCACTCCCTCTAACCAAGTGGCTATGACAGCACACTTTCCTTCCTAAGCTAAGGGAAGAAACATTATTTTCTCCTGGGCAATTAGTGTTTCACGAATAAAGATCATTAGCAGGAGACAACTTGGGGGCAGGGATGAGAAATCAAGTTTCCCCCGAATGCAGTGGCTTCACCCTGCCTTACGCACCATGTCCTCAATAATACATACCCTTTCTGCTTATTTTCCTGCTACCGCTAGCAGAGGGCTTCTTGGCATCCATGACAGAATCAAATACAGCTGTGCTGGTGGGAGCTATTTCCAATTTGTTCTCTATATGACGTAGCTAGAATTTGAACATAATGTAAGTTAGAAAATTGCTTTCAATTTTTAAGCTACAGGTTTTTTCCCCTAAGATGACAAATTTCCCCTCGTTTTTGTGAGTAATAAAACTGCAGGCAAAAGCGACTTCACAAGGCTGATGCTGCAAAACTGTATGGCCTTATGGCCAGAAACTACCTCAGATTATTAAGTTTTGTTTAAAAGGGTTATCTAAATCAGGTTTTGTCACATACTGTTGTTTCCATAAGTAGGCTGTTATGAAAAAAAAAAATGAATAAAAACATGCCATTCAGAGTCTTAATGCTTGGCCTGAATGAAATATTAATTCCACTTGGAATAAATTCTATAATACTCTTTTCAAAAGGGAGCATGATACCAGATTCCACATGTAAAACCCCACACTGATGCTCAGCTATTAAAAAAAGACAGGGCAAGGCTATGGGAAAGAGCTGAATTCCCCAAAGAAACAAGCTGCTTGGCTTCACTGAGGCCAGGTTTTAGAAACTAGCGTGGTATCTTAAGCATCTAAGTTCTCATAGAAAGACAGCAATTCCAGTGCTCAAAGATGGAAAATTATGAAATACACTGGTGGCGTCCCAGTTTCTGACTTGTTTGGGTAAGCAAGAGAGAACTATTTTTTCAAGTGTTCAGGAAAATGAGAAGTCACCTCTTTCTTAAATAGAAAGGTAATACTATGTTCAAGACTTAGCACATATTACTACACTCAAGACTAAGCTTGCTGTGGCAAAAATTTCTTCTGCTGTATGTGGAAAACTTTTTCCAAGATGCAACAATCTTCAGCATGCATGTACTCCAACTGCTTGCCCTATTTTCAACTTGTTTAACAATCACTGAGCAAAATAATACTTTGGTTAAAGCTTTTGTAGCCATTAACTGATTTGAAAAGGAGTAAGGAAAAAAAAAAAGAAAAAAAAAAAAAATCAGTACTTACAGCAGCCTTAGTCTGAGAAAAAGTAGCCCATGCTGCGGTTAGATCTTACAGGGCAGAAACAAAGAAATAAATTTCTCATTAGTACATGGAAAACAATGAAATAAAACGTTGCTTCAAAACAATTTCCATGGGCTCACTAATCAAGTTCTTTTAATGACTCAGTTCAACCTGTAAATCTTCTCTATAAGAGGCTATTATTAGTCAAGACTCATCTTAACAGAGCAATAAAGTATTTAATGTAAAATTTAATGAGTTCACTAGATTAGGTTGAATGCATTATTACAGTTGAAAGCAAACCTACCACAAATTATAGAAAATGTTTAGAAGATAAAGTAAAGCTGGTTATCTACCCCAGCACCAATATCCTACATTTTCCTGTCAGACTATAGTTTAACTATTTTTTTTCCCTTCCATTTTCTTCTTTAGTAAACTAAGCATGAATACATGGTCACTGAAAGGCCTCACTCCAAAATCAAGCTTTGAACACATGAATTTTGAATAGTAATCTTTCTGAACTGTACACCCTAAAAATAAAACAGAAGCAGTGTTTGCAAAGAACAAGCAGGAGGCACTAGTCAGCTTCAGCCTTTTAATCTAAACACATTTCATGCGCCCTATGCGCAAACTAGTTCAGTAGGATGCAGCAGCATTTTCTTCTAAAAATATTTACTTCCTCAGTTCCCCTCTTCTTTTGGTTTCTAATGGTTTTCTTCTAATCTAATAGTTTACACAATGCAACATCCAAAACCTTACTGCGCATCAGAACCATGGAGAGTAGTAGTACTAGACTGTGAAAAAAAAAATTTAGAAAATTTTTTCTTGATAGTAAAAAAGCTGCCAATTCCATTTGAGGTAAAACGCAACACCAGAAAGGAAGAGGTCAAGGAAGTAGCACTGAAACAGCTTTGCTTTGACTTCAGGAGATGGTGCTTCATGTCTACAGAACACCTCAGTTCCACAAGGTACATAGTTTTAAAAGAAACTGAACATATGACAGGAAACAATCAGCAATAATGTCTTCTTACACATACAGTTATATAATCCTGTCTTTCCTTTCAAAATAACTTCTGGAGTCCAGTTTTGTCACAGTGGAGATCATAGGACTGAACTTGAACCACAGATTTAACATGAGACTCAGCTGCTCTACAGACTAGAGCTTTCTTCCTCTCAGGGATGTACTAAAATTTTTTTTGCCCCCTCCTTTTCCAAATTACAGAGTAATCATGACAGTAAAAAGCTAACAGGATCTCTCCAGTTCAGGGAGACAAAAGTGCTGCAAGTCATCTTAGTGGCAATGTACTGCTGCTATTCAAGTGTCTTCAGCTCTTCACCACTCTGGAGCTGAGGAAGAGTCAGGAGGAACTGCCTCTCAGGCTTTCCCTCACTTCTTTCAAGAGCCTACAGCTCCCAGTTTCTGTTCCTGCACTGTTCCTCCTCCACAGCACTCAAAAAAAATATCTGTCTCTGTGCCATCTTGGCAACCGTATCATAGGCTGGCAATTCCTAATGCAGATCAGCAAATACTCTGCAGATCAAAGCATGAAACTGCTACCTCTGCAAAAAAGAAGCCATATAACACATGGTCTTAGCTTTCAAACTGAGGCAGGAGAATGCTTTCTATAAAAACTCCCCAAAGTTTCAAACAACTCATGATAAAACATCTTCACAAACAAGACAACAGAACAGAGAAAGTCCATACCTCTGGTAGAATCCTTGTTTTGGTTATGCCTTGGATTTTGTAGAGGCACCTCATTTGACTTGTTGCTCCACATTGTGTCAATTTAGCTACAAAAAAAATAGTCATGTAAGAATCAAAGAAGTATAAAGTGAGAATAAATGTATCTTATGCTAAAGGGAACATAACCTTGATCACTATGATGAACGTTTACCTCGTATGATGATTTCAAAAACACATCATGAACGAGATCAGAAAATCAGCACCAAATCACAAATGTGTTTACAGCTTGCAGTTTTTCAGAAATCACATAATTTTGTGGATAAAGAGGGGTTTGCTTTTGTTCTTATTTGTTACAAAGAAGAGTGAGCTTGATGAAAGGAAGCCCAGAGGTCACAGAATTTAGATCACAGTAGTGAGTATTCCAGCAAGCCTGAAGATGACCACCCTGAAATACTGCAGATGAAGGGGTAACAGAGGCAGCACTGCATGGCTTGAACCTATAAACGTTTGGCAAAAATACCCAGTTCTGCCAATGACAGATGGATGTGTCACCTATCCCTGCTAAAGGAAAAGGCAGAACAGAACTGTGCAGCAGGACGCTACAGCCAGGAAAGAAAGACAGGACTGGAGCTGCCATTGTTTTCCTGTGAACTTCAAAGGCAAGACTCACAGCAAAACTAAAAAGGCACGAACTCTGAGTAACAAACCAGGCAGCCACTATTACCAAAGGAGTTTTTTATAAAGGAGATTAAAAAAAACCAAAAAAAGCTACTCAATCAGGAAATACAATTTTTAAAAGAAAAGGCAGATAATTTACACAAATAGTTATTTCTCATTACTTTTGTTGCAAAAGATGGGCTATCACATGTAGAGTTGTAACAGACTTTAAAGTGCTATATAAGAAGAAAAGTAAGTTTAAGAGAGCTAAGAGGAGCTCATATAGCCAGCAAGAACTCTGATTAGTCATACTGCCACTACCTTCTCAGCAAGGACCTCCTATCTGGTGGCACATGCTTACTGAGCTGTCTTCACAACAGTCTGAGGACATTTCTCTTTAGGGAAAAAAAAATTAGATGACTACAGAATTCACACAGGAAGTTCTGGACCTCTGAAAGAGTCATAAAGGCACATTTTCTTCTCTCTTCTCTCATGCACTCCCAGATGTAATTTTCCTTATTTTCTTAATGTCTGAAAATTTCATCTGCTTTCACTTCCCTATATAGTGTGCCACACAAAAGGGCATTCAAATATAAAGGTCATTCTTTCAATAAACTATGACCAAACATCCCACAAAATTAACATTGGGTACTAATCACTGGAACAGATCATTGCCTGTATATTTTGACAAGGATTTTTATCATACATGGTTTTAAGGATACTCGCAGTGACCAACAGTGAAGTTTGGTTCTCACAATAGCCTGTATTTATGGCAGCAAGTTATCCCACAAAACTGTTCTTATGCCCTAACAAAGACTTGAATAACAGAACACAGGGCTTTAAAAGACCTTTAGTTCTGACTTTCTTTAAAGAATCCAAATAAATCTTTGAAAGAGAGTGGAAAAGGTATGTGAGCTTATATATGTACATACAGAAACACACACACATATTATTGAAGTCCACAATAATGCAGAAATTATAGATAAAGTGGAGGGTGTTTTCTTTTTTAAGTATCTAGTTATAGGCAGCGAGCCAAGAGAAGTTAGAAAATTCTGCTTCTAGGACAGGTGCTGCAGAGCTCATTCATGCAGAGCTGCAGCTTTGTGTCTCACATCATCCATGCTCTAAACCATAACACTGCCCTGCCCTGGAAATCATCTAATTGATCTTCTCCATCACTGGAGCAAAAAGCTGTTCTGCTAGAAACGTAGAAAACAAATATTAACAAAAATGGGGGAACTTCCCATAAAGAACCAATTCTGAGAGCTGCTGAAAATGTCCGACTGTACCACTATCGGTTTCTTGCCCAAACACAAACGTAACAAATCCTACTCAATATGTAAATTTAGCATAAGGGAACTTCTGGACCAGCAACTGTTTCTTAAGGGATTAAGTATCCCTCTTCACGTAACTGCTTGGGATTTCTTCTTATCATTAGAATTACTAGCATAGATAGGAGAACTTAGTCAGGGACTAGAATTATTATTATACACACAGAGATCTATATAGTTTATTTTATGATGCCCTGTGAATGTGGTATTGTAATATCTCTATGTATTCCCTAACTCTCTACGAAAAGTACCAGACTAATTTAAAAAAGTCTGAAATTGTTTGTTATACCTTTCACCCTGACAATCAAGTAAAAGCGGTCCGTGCTTTACCTAAGCTGAACAGAACACAAGTCAGACAAACAGTGAACACACTTCCAAGAACAGCTTAGCTCTACTAACAACTCACAGATGCGTGCTGATGATCACTAATGGTCAATAATTCTGTCTCAATGCCTTGGTTCAAAAGTATATGATGCCCCTCTAGGAAAGGCCACTCAACTCCTCCTCCCTTCTGTACAAGCCACTAAGTAATCACAAAGCGTCCTGCTTTATTTCTCCTAACGACTACCTGCAGTGCCGGCTCCGAGCATACAATGTGACTCTTACTGACATCAGTGCAGCCAGCTGAGATCCACAGAGCAGTTTTCCTTAACTCAGGTTGCTGCTGTTTGAAAAAAAGACACCTAAGAACAGAGCATTCTGGAGCTGTCTACAGTTTCAGGAAGGCAACACTGCAGTAGTTTTCAATCGCAATGTAATCTTTGCAACTGTAAGGATTTGGGTTTTAGATGTCCCTCTCTCCCTCCTTTGGAAGGGTGGGAGCAATTTATCAGCTTTTCAAAACCTACCTACAAATGATGTTGATTCCCATCAACCTTTGAATTCCTATAGACTACTAAAACAACTTCTTTTATTGCTATAGCTTACATGAATATGCAGTACCCTACAAAAACCAAGTACTTGTATAATTCAATACTCTGTCTCTGCAAGAAATTAAACCAGACAGAAAAGACGCTTTAATGCTATCAAGAGTACAGCTAGGGGGTGGGGGAGAAAAAAGAAATAAATGAAGACACAGTGCCATGTCTGTCTATAGGACTTGCATGCAGGGTAGTCAACCAGTGAAACACTAAAATACACTGAAATGAATACTGATCAGAAAATGATACTAAAATAAAAAAATTATGCAAAGGGAGTTTAAATTCTTTTTTAAATACATTTTACATCAATACAAAATTTGTCTCAATGTCCCATGAACAACTTCAAGAAGAAACACATCATAAAAATTACATTCTGAAATGACTGCTTCAAAAAGATTTTTTTTACTAAACTAAATGATCCATCACTTTTTAATATAGATCTTAAGGAAGAGATTGAGCTCAACGGATGAAATGTTTAAGAACTTCTGGGGAAAAAGCAGTGATGGCAAAAGGTTATCTGCAGGTTTGTTGAAAAAAGGTGGAGGACTGCAGAATCGGCAGAACCAATCTCCGGGTTATTTGATTGCTCCCTGGTAGACACAGACATACTACATAGGTTCATTCAAGGCTGGTTTGCCAAGCCTCGTCTTGGGTGAACGGCTAAAACACAAACACCATTATGTTCTGACATTTCAATCCCACGTCCAGGGCCCATCTCTTTCTTTACACATTTGTCCAAGACAAAACAAAAAAGTACACAAGAGAAGGCACAGCAGAACTTCTGCAGATAAAGACCTAAGAGGAAACTAGCAAAGAAAGGATATACTCCAAACTCCTGGAAGAAACTGGGGGTGGGGGCATGGTGTGTGGACAGGGGATGTGCTAACCACTCTCTTCTGCAAACACTGTTCCTATGGGAAGGCACTGATGAGAACTGACAGGTCAGAAAGCGCATGGGAAGACACCAGAAAGGAGGAAATGGAAATGAAGAGAAAAACCACTGCCAAATAAAAAAGATGAGCAAACAGCACTACATTTACTGCCAAACATACCAAGGATGGCATTGAAAGGTACAGTGGGTAACAAAATAACAAGTCAACATAGTTAAGAGGACAGCATTTTAAAAGGAATTGAGAGATATGGAAGTAGAGTATGCTTAGCAAAAGTAAACAAAAATGTGAAGAGATGAAAAACAGGGCTGGGAAAAAGAGAAAGAAAAGCAGTGAGAGAAGCAGGATATAAAAAGGAAGAGAAAGACAGCAACGACAGAGAAATAGAATGAGCTTTTGAAGAACCAGCATAAGAGAGTGGCAAAAAGGAAGAAAAGAAACAGGTATATTGGTCCAATTGTAAAGTATTTCCAAGTATCCTCAGTATGATTTTTTTCTTAGCAGCACAGCCCCAGTAAGAAAAGGAAAGAAGAAACTCAGATGTCATGGCACGGAAACAGGAGAGGAAACTGAATCATAGAGATTCAGAGAAGGCAGAGAATGTAAGCAAGAGATCACCCAGTGTTATTCTCACTAACATTTAGTGGTTATGCTAAAAAAGCCCCAGTATGCGCAGGGAACAGTATTCCTCAAGACTTTGTTTCCTATAAAAACACAAGGGATACCAAATTAAAGGGATACCACTGAAGAAAAGATGAAGCTTTGCTAAGAGTAGAGAAAGAAATTAATTCTTAATATTTACTTCTATGGGGTATTCTTAGGTGTTTAATCCCCAAAGAAGCAGGTTTTCCTACGAAATGGGTACACAGTGGACGAGGCCAGCACTTCACACAGTTTAAGCTACAATAAGGCTGCAGTGCCAATAAAAGAAACCATCTTTCCCTTCCTTTATGCCTTAGTCTCTCTTGTGTCATTCAGGCAGAAAGTCAATGGGTTTATGTGGTAAAGCAAAGTGGACTGGGAATCTGGTAAGGTCTGAAAGTAGTGGTTATGTTATTTTTGCTTTATTAGTTTTCGCTATGTCATACCATGAGCTACAACCCCCATGCAAGCAGAATGAGAAGGAATGGAAACACTGGGGAACAGCTGCATCAGTCCCAGTCCTGTACTAGCTGCCGTTGCACATCATAAACTGCGGTCGTTCCCCCAAAACAAATGCCTGAAGCTGCTACTGCCTTTACCTCGAGGAGAGCGAGTGGCATAGGGGAAACCAAGAACCATTCCCATCACCTTCTTCTTACCAGTGGAGATACCACTGGAGCTCAAGGGCAACACAGGAGTCCACACACCCCGCTCCAGTGTATCCTGTTGCACCCATGCCTCACACAGCGCAGACAACCTGTCCATGGGGGAAATGGGCTGAGACAAATAAAAGGTTTTAGGGATTTTTTTCCTGTTTACAAAAATAGTTTAAGTTTCCACACACAAATAATTGAAAGTTGACTCCTGAATCCTAAAGACCCTCTGGAGCTCTGCCCGTGCAGCTACAGTTCTGCATTACTGGCAGTAACAGACATACACAGGTGGACAGACACAATCAGACCTAGTCAGGCAAACTATTTTTCTGAGCCAGCCTACTGAAAGTGATGGAATTTCTATTTAAAGATGCCAGAAACACTTTCCATGTCTTCTCAAATACCACAGAATACAATTTATGATGATACGCTTGAGTCTGGAATACAAATACCTTTACCTACTCATTTTTCTGGAATCCAAGCCTTTACCATACTGCATTATCCCATTTAAATAAGAGCTAAAAATACCCATAATATGTTGTTCTAAGACTTTTTTGGGTTATGTTTATGGGCTTTTAAAATGTTTTTTAATATATGAGTAACGTACTTGGGTTTTTTGGTTTGGTTTTTTTTTTGCGCTTTAACATATTTTGAGAAAACTTTGTCTCTCAACACAATTAGATGCAGGTGATGTACTGACCTTCCTCGGGACTGAGGACAAGTTCCAGCGCAACAAACAAATACATGACATACTTGTCAAAAAAGTGCCACATCTCCAGAATCTCTAGCCAACTCTGCAGAATCAGGCGGGTCCTCCCCCCACCCTCTTTCGATGTTCATTTATGTAATAAGCCTTCAAATGAAATGTATTTCAGGGGCAAAAGTTCTTAAAGGAAGTTAATATCCAAAATTCACGTACAGCTCCAACTGCACGATGCTTTACAGACACAACCTTCATCTCAACACTTCTCTATCACCTTATTTTGAGTCTGTAATCTCTGCTGTGCTCCTCCAAAATGATTTCTGCTACAAAGTTGGGGATTTTTCTTCTCAGGATTTTTAAGTGGTGCTGAGCTAAAAAGTTAGTGGGTTCAAACTATTCAGAGTGCCTTTATAGGTAGTTTTTCTGGTATTTAATCTGACCGGCTGCTAATTCTATTTGACTTAGAAATGTTTTACCGGTCCAGACTGCACTGCACCCCAAGAGTGGGGCTGTATGTAATGACAATGGACACAATTACGTAAAACTGATGCAAGAAAAATCTGAAGTAACAATTCCCAAGGAGCTTGTGCATGTTAGCTACTGTGAATAAGTCAAAGTTTAGATAATATGCAGTATTTTGTCTCGTAATGCAAACAGTAAATATACCAGAACTCACATTCCAATACTATGATTTTGGAAAATAGTAAGTAAAACCAAAAAAGCTTCAAAAGTGAAAGAAACACACCAATAAAATTTGATCTGTCTTAAGCTAGAAAACCATTTAAAAAGCTTTTAGGGATATTGAGGTACTATTAAAAAAATGAGCAATCAAGATACACCACACACTTGCAGACAAAAAAGCAGTAAAGAATTTCAAAGCACATGCCACTACCTCTAACTGTTAACCAGGAAGATAAATGACACCAACAGTTATACACACATCAAATGTCAGAAAATACAGAAGAAAAATACAAATATGTTTCCTGAGCTGTAAGATTAAATCACTGGCATCAGCCAGCTGCTAAATTTGCATCCAAACTACAGTGAGGATTTTTTCTATACGTGAAACATTTATCAATCTGATTCTCTCCAACTGTACATGAGGATGGACATTTACAATGCCCTTCTGCCACGAGAAGACATGGCAACTTGTGCAGAAGTGTCTCTGCTGCACCACAAGTGATGCAAAACTGATGAAAAAAACCCCTGGCACTAAAAATGGATTAGCGGTTTTACTGAAAGTAAAATGCATTGAAGGTCTTACGCTGCTGCATCACATGCTAGGAGGTACTCTGAGGAAATCTATTGAAATGAATGTTGTGACAGCTAGTGCAACTCGATTCATTGTTCGTGAAGAAATCAGAGTACAAAGGCACAGATAATGCATCTGTTTATTAAGGAGATGCACACAAGGGTTTGCCTATCCATTCAGAAGTTCTGTATTTTCTTTGACTTCAAAGACATTTGCATTTATCATGGAAAAGAAAATAAGCAACATACCCTCGTTTTAAGAGCAAATAAAATACTCCTGCATTTGTTTCTTTGGCCCTCAAAACAAAATTTCACTCTGTTCCATCTCCAGTTACTAGAAACTGCACAGTAGAAAATTTCAATTCTTGCAGCCCATAATAATTCCATTCAGCAGAATACGCTCAAATTCTTCAACAAGTCCTGTCTCAGCTCACAAGGAACACTCCACTCTGAGGGAATCTTCATGGAACTCACAAGCAATCCTTTCAGCCAAGTAAAAGAACCAGACCTGCCAATTTTGAGAGTCTAAGACAACAGCTTTCAACTCTCAACAATACCAAGGACATAGAGGCAGAGCAGCAACTTCATCTGCATCTGTGTCAACTGCAGACCGATGGCTATTTTTTTGTCAAAGCAGAATAAAGTGCATGAAAACTTCAGGGAAAATATTCCAAATGTCACTTTCTCAAGTTTGATGTTTTTGCTCTGAAACTGCATTCAGAAGTAGTGTCAGAAAAATAACAACATGAGAGGTCAGAAGGAAAAAAAACCAACCTAAAACCCCATGACAAGGTGAACAGTGACCACCAGCTGTGTTTCTGACCTGGAATTAGAAAGATTGATACCAGGACTCTGCTGAGAAGACTTTTTCTTGAAATAGCTAAAAACAGCAATAAAGTATTTTCTCATATTTAAATAATTCCATCCCATTAAAAGCTTTAAGTAACTAAACCCTAAATCCAGACTTTTCTGTTTCAGTATAATTCCACCTGATTTATTTTGCTATTAGCAATCATAACACATCATGTTAATGACTGAAAAATATCAGAGAAGAACGTTTTTTAAGCTTTTACACTCTTTTGCCATGGATCGGACTTGGTGTGAAGTTCTGCCGTCAGCAAGGAGTGTCCTTACAAAGCTAAAACACAGCCAGAATTTTTGTTAGCATTCAGTAAGTTTCAATTGACCTAGTATAATTGATTAGTTAATTTATTTGCTCTATTCTTTCTCCAGTATATTGACAAAGGTTTCAGACTTACGCATACAAGTAAGTTTATTCTCAATCCAGTAGTCCGTTAAAGTCTATTACATCAATAGCACAACGAGAAAGATATATGTATCTTCCAAGTACTTGTATCTATGGATAAATCTTGTACTTGTTCTGATCCAGCCACATGCCTAATATATTAACTATACTGGAAAGGTGTCCTCTCTGCACTCAACTAGCAAAACCCTTCTGTTATCCTTATTATACCACTATACCTGTTCTCCTATTAATACACCTTATACAGGTTTGAATAGCATTAATTATATTAGTTCATGTACATCAGTAGCACAGTTCAAACAGCACTGCTGTACTGATAAAAAAAGTCACACTCCTGATGTAAATTTCTAAGGTAGAGATTGAACAACTCAACAGTGATGAAGAAATGCATATATTCCTCCCCACCTTCCCCAGCAAACTTGTGACTCCTCTGTGATAGATGCAGTGCTCATCTGACTGAGTCACAAGCCAGTTCAGCTCACTAACCCAGCAGAAAATTATTCACTCTTTCTTTTTTTGTTGGGTTAGTTTTCTACCAGTTTATCAAACTGAGTCAGGCTGCTGCACAGCCAGTGCCAGAACTGGGGAAGAGAAGCAGCAGCAGCACATCATGCTCACTCACCTTATGTCGTGCAACTTCACCTAACTGCCATTGATACAGCAATATAAAATAGGTCTAGTGCTATCGTACTAACGCTCCTGATGTCAAACACATGCCTAACTTTGAAGATGTTAATAGGACTACAGCCTCATCTGGGCACTCTAAAGTCAATGAGACCAATCATGTTAATGACTCTATCCACAGACGTGTTTGATACAACATAACCTTCTCAGCAGAAACCAGCAGTATGTCTGGTGGAAGGGTGCAAGGAGACACAGAAAGGTCATTATACCCAAGTCAATAAAATCTTTAGAGTAGATGCAGCAATTCCAAGATTAAAGTCTTACCCATTTAAGGGATGCTTTTACTATGGTGGCACAAATTGCTGATCAAGTTAGCTGACGACATGAATGACACCATCCACACTGGGACTGTTGTATCTGTAAAGTCTTTCCAGTGTTACAGTAGCAAACTTAAGCTATGCACCAAAGCTTAGTAAAGCAAATCCACACAAACAAAATGTTTTTATAGTTTTAAAATCACGTTCTTTCAGTTACCACCACACCTAGCCTAGGGAGTCTACCTGAAGATCTATACCGATCAGCAGCAGTATTTCCGCAGTACCCTGGCCCCTTGTAGAAATGTGTCATTGCTAAATTAAATTGCTCGATTTAGTGGATGCAGCATACCTTTGTTCAAGGTAGCGTCACAGAAACTGAAGCCTTCAACAGTTTACAGTGTTCGCGTGGCCACACCCTCAGTTGCATTTAATTATCTAAAGCATTACCTAATGAAACTGTTGTAGCAACCAGAACTGTATGAAAGAGCAAGCAGTTCACGTAACTGAGCCTGTTCACACAGACGGACTGACAGAACATTCTGAGCTCACATGCAAAACAACAATCAAGCACCCCACTGTCTACGGCTCCACGCACACCTGTCCCACAAGTATTACACTTTTGGTCGCTGTAGGCTCTTGAATGCGTTTTCAAGCCTGTACGCTCTGTGGCACTGTGAAGGAATTTAAGATGATAAAAACGCAGAACTGAGCAGTGAAGTTGTAAATTTTCAATTGCAAGACACTGAATGGTTCATCTACGCAATGAAGTCATTTGACACGTAAACCTCTATGTGCATGTATGTATGCAATGTGCCAGCAGACGTTTGCTTGCTGAGATAGAGCTTATATCCAAAGACAGAAACAGAGAAACTATTCCAGAAAAACTACATCAACAGTAGGCTTTGTATCACAGAAAACTGCACCCACGGAAAAAAAAAGCCACAGTCACACTAGCATAAAAACCTTTATGCCAACAACAGCCAAGATGAATGGCACCAACGAAGTCACAAAGTGCTTGGGGCAGATGCTACCCAAGGATGTAAGGCACACTTTCAGCGAGCTGACACCAAGGGATCCCAGTCCTCTTCCCCCCGCCCGGCCAGCCCCAGCCCAAGGGCTGGAAGCCCCCAGCGCCCACTATACATTTAAACTTTCAAAGCGCCGTCACAAGCCTGGCGCAGCGCAGCCGGGCGGCTGCCGAGGGTGCCACGGCCCGGGGCAGCGGCCGGGGG
>JAVJGI010000032.1:6808860-6822529 GCA_035590275.1 Ibycter americanus | reverse complement strand
CGCCGCGCCGGTGCTGAGCCGGGCCGCCAGCGCTGCGGGGCCGGTTTGGAAACCAGCGGCCAAGCCCCTCTTAGAAATTCCGAGGGATTCCCACGTACTGGAAGAGGCAGGGTCGAGGCGGATGGCATCCGTAAGCTGGAGCATCGACAGTGCTCCAGAACACACTGGCTCACGTTGGCCATGTTACTGGTTTGGTTGGCCGTGTTACCGGCTTGGCGGGGTCGCAAACGGGGTAGCTGTGCCCTCAGAGTAGTTCCGGGCGCTCCAACAGCAGGCTGGGTGAGGGAGGTGCCGTTCAGTCTTGGCTTCTGCAGCTGTCTTTGTCTGTGCATGTATTTCAAAATAAAACCGATTTTATCGCTACAGTAGCCCACCGTACCTGTTCCAGTCTCACCCAGAAGCAAGCTAATACTCCTGAGATGAACTACGTGTACCTTCTTGGGTACCAGCACTAAATGCCATGCAAATGCCATTCTTCAAAGACATAAAACCAGAACCCGGACACGGAAGAATACTTTCTCAAGCAAAA
This sequence comes from Ibycter americanus, assembly GCA_035590275.1. Classification (NCBI taxonomy): domain Eukaryota; kingdom Metazoa; phylum Chordata; class Aves; order Falconiformes; family Falconidae; genus Ibycter; species Ibycter americanus. The sequence continues at coordinate 6,822,000 of JAVJGI010000032.1, read as the reverse complement.
ATAAGGGGACATTACAAATGCCACATCGGGAGGTTTCAAAGGACAGCCTGACTGCCCGTGCAGTGCCCATCAAGTAGAAAGAGACCTGCCAGTGACTGGCTCATAATTTCTGACCAGGAAAGACTACAGGCAGCATCGCTTTATTTGCAAGTTGCCAAAGAAAGTTACTAAATGATTACCTTGTGTAAATACTTACAGAGCATGGCCTTTACAATTCACCTGGTCACTGGTGATTCTTCTGCAGTGAAAAAGAGAAAATGTTATTCCTATTTCAATAAAACCCTCCCTCAAACTTGAGTTCAAAAAAGACCACATTTTTTAAGTTACGATTCTCTATCCCAGCTCCCATTCCATGACTTTGTGAATGCTAAGGACAGAAAAGCAACCGTACCCAACATCAGCATGCTTTTTTGTAACAGTTTTGTGATGGTACATGACTTCATGTCCTGGGCCCGTGGGGTTCATTCACCTGCCAAACTGCTTTTCCCTAACTGGGTTCTCAACCCGCACAGGCTGAAGCTGCCCCTGATTTTGTCACGCACTCACCTCTTTCACCTGCTGGGCTGGAGCACAGGCGGGTTTAGTAAACACATTAGTTAAATCCCACCCTTCAGCCTTCTGCTCTCAAATCTGAGGAGTCCCAGTCACTTGGTGCCTGCTCCATACTGGCACCGTTTCGGTTGCCTTTCCCTGTGCTTCGTCTCAGCCATTTGCCGCCGGCTCCTCTGGGGAGCTCCTCTTAGCAAAGAGGCTGCACATCGAGTGCGAGAGGGGTTGCGGTCTCTGCGCTGTGGCTCCTTGCGCCGATGCCTTTCCCCTGTCATGCCCTGCTCCGTGCTGCCGCTTCCCATGGAACGTGTCCCACGCGGGTGGGAATGGGGAAGGGGTTGGACCGTACCTGTCCCCTGTGCGGGCACAGCAAAGCAGATCCTAATTTTTTTTGAAAGTCATTGCCCAAATGAGCCCGGCGGCAGCTGCACGTGCTTTCTCTGACCTTCCCCCTGTTGCATCTCTGGACCACGCTGGAAGGGGAGCACTGGGGGGGCTCCCCATCCCTTTTCCAGGCTGATGCTAAAGATGCTCCATTTCACAGCCTGTGGCCCCGCAGCCTCCCAGCACTTGCACAGTGTTACGTTTCCAGAGTCTGGGGTTTGCTGGCTACATGTTCGGGTTGTTTTTCTTGTGGTATTTTTCATCTTCATAAATCAACTCTCAAAACAGTTCCCTCCTCACCGTCATTTCGTTGTTTAAACATGCAACACTGTTATTTAATGCAGGAAGCTGCCAGCCACCCAGTTTGCCTGAAGGAAATGCTGCACGACTGCAGAGTTTCAGAAATACAGCCAAAAAAAAAGTTCCCGTTTCCTGAATGCTCCCGAGGTGGTCGGCTGTTCACTGGGGAAAAGCCGCCTGCCTTTGGTGAGGAGGAGGGAAGGAAAACTACAGCTCCCAGCAGCCTGCGGCGCACCCTTGGAAGAGCAGAGTTCGCTGTCACGTTGACAGTGGAGGATTAAGGGTGTGCCTTGGGGGCACCGGCTGTCCTGCCACCAGCAGAGCCAAAAGGCCTCTGGGAAGGGCAAACAGAGGGGCCAGCGCTGGCCTCCCCTTGCCACCCCTCTGCTTCACTTCGTCACCCGGACCAGCTCCAAACCGGCCCGGGTAAGCATCCGACTCCGCAAGCCACTTTGTTCCTCTGACTTCCTTCTTCTGCCAGAGCGTCACCAGCGGGAACAGCGTGGGGAGGGGAGGGCGAGAGTCGGGCGGCAGAGAGCAGCAGTTATACCCCTGCCACCTCCGAAGCTTGCATTTGGCAAGAAACTCAGCTGTAGAGACAGTGCTTGTGGGGGAAGGTGCCCCCCTACGCTGGAAGAGCTGCTGAGAAGGCTGGGCTTGAGATTTTTGTACGGAAATCCGCACAAACCTCTCTCCAGCAGGGAAAGTTTCTCGGGAGTTTTCCATGCCGCCTAGTTTTCCGTGGGCAGGCGTTGCGCTTGTGAAAGCCACCAACTTTCTGGGGTTATGGCTGCGCAGCCGCGTGGTCCCAAAGCACTTTAGCAGAGGGGGAAGTGCCCCCTCGGATGGGTGCGAGATCGGGTGGGGGCAACGCTGCTGCGTAGCAGCCGGGCGGTGTTTCTGCCAGCAGCTTCGCCTTCCAGCACCACCATCCCCTGATCTGGCCCGCAGGAGGCAGGAAGGTCGGGTGGAGCAGGCTCATGGATCCATGTTGACCCGGCTGTGAGATACCAGGTGCCCGAAAGCATGTGGGGCAGCCTGCTGAGCCCAGACCCCCCTAGGCCTGCCATCTCGGAGCATAGCTGAGCCCATTGCAGTCCATCCAGATGAGAAAACGGTGCCTCACCCCACTGGCTTGTCCCAAGAAAACCGCGGTGTGCGTTAGCCCTTGGACTGTTTGTAGCCTGCTGGCAAGCAAAACAGCTAACGGCCTTTGGGCTGAAGGTTCACCCTTATCGTGGCATCCACCTATTTTCACACCACCTTGGCCATCATGGAGGGAGGAGCCTCCTTCTCCACCATGAATCACCGCTCCTGTGTTTCTGCTTCTCAGGTTTATTGGCATTTAGTTGCCAAGTCCCAAGACCAAGACAGGATGGTGCCTGTCGGGGGCATAGCACATAGCCAGCAGCTCGAACTGCAGAGAGGTACAGACATCTCCTTATGACCGAAGGAGAAAGTGGGACAAAACAGTGCAGAAGCCAGAGCTCCAGGAGAGAAAGAAAATGGAAGAGAATCCAAGCGTGGATCTGTCTGGAGGTAAGTGAATCCTGCGCTTACTCCATCTACTAGGAAAATCCCTTTGCAAGAAGATTTCAATAGTGACATGGGAAACCTAACCAAAACAAAAATAAAAAATAAATGAATTTGCTCTTTTCCAGGCTAGGAAAAGCAAGTTGCTATCTCTTTTTGAAGGGTGAAAGATTAACAAGTTACTTTCAGTTTTGGATGCCTGTCAGCAACAGGTTTACACTCTGTGTCCAGGATGTCAGCACAGGGAAGAGTAAAGATGGAGCTCCAGGCTGGAAGAGCTTTCTTCCCTGCATCCCAGCGATTCCCACCTACAGATGCTTAAATAATAAGCCAGTTTTCCACCACCTGCAGATGGGAAACCTCTGGAAGAGGCAGGGCAAGGAGTACTGTTTGTGCCCAGCTTGAATAGCAGGATACCTCCAGGTTCTTCATATTTTAATTTCTACTAGAGTACTTACATTCTCCAGGTACCTTCTTAGGACTGTCATGTATGAGTATTTCAGTGATACTGTGATGCCATAACCAGCTCCGATCCGTCCTTGGTGGTCAGAAGCAATCCCATAACAATCAGCAACAAGGAATGTAAAAATCACGCTCCGAAGGACAGCATGTTGTGACACATGACAAGTGCATCTTCTTTGTTTTCAAATTAGTAGGGAGTTCCTTGCCATTTTTGTCAGTCTTTATTCTAATTTTAGCAGAATCGTTTCTGTCATTGTAGCGCTTGATCATTCATAAGCAATTTTGCACAAAGAACGCCTGAAATTTGAGCTGTGCTGTTGGGTTTTGTAAGATTCAGAATACATTGCAAACACTTATATTCAGCCTCAAAATTTCTCTGTTGAATTATGTTTGTTTTTAATTATACATTATCATAGCTCTTTGGGAAAGCAGCTCCAGAACAGGAGCAGAGAAGGAGCACAAGCAGAGCTAACATTTACATTCTGACAGATGCTCGATGTGTGTTGACATAACGCTTCTGGCCAATACTCAACAACAGCCTTAGAAATTCTTCAAAATCCATCACCGTAATTTACCAGCCTAGGAAAACCCACTATCTGTGGAAGCTGTGGTAACATATCCTACCACTTAATGAAAAGAATTGCCCGCCCACCCAAGATAGGACAGCATGGGACGTAGGCTGGGATTGAGTTAACTTTTGTCATAGCAGCCTGTACAGTGCCGTGGTTTGGATTTGTGGCTTTCAAAAAAAAAAAAATGTTGATAACACAGCAGTGTTTTGGCTGTTGCTGAACAGTGCTGGCACAGCATCAAGGCTTTCTCTTTTTTGCCCCCTCTCTCTCTGCCAAGCAAACGATCTGGGGTGGACAGAAGATCGGGCAGAGACCCAAGGTGGGCAGAGGGTTATTGCATACAGTATAAAATCATGCTCAGCAATGAAAACTGGGGTACAGGACGAAAGGGAGAGGGGGCTGGCTTCCAAGGTGGCCCTTGCTTGGAGACTGGCCTGGCATGAGTCCACTTGCAGGAGGTGGTGAGCGATTGCCTTTGCATCGCGTGTGATTTCCCCCCCCTTTCCTTCACCTATTCAGCTGTCTTGATCTTGACCCATGAGTTTTCTCACTTTTTGCCACCCTGTTCTCTCCTCCATCTCACTGGGCGTAGATGTGTCTGAAATGCAAGAACTGGGAGTTTTACAGGGTGGTGGTGAAGCATGTTCTTGACTCCTGTATGGCTAGCTGAGCTTGTGAATTCCAATCCCAACAGCTGGGCCAGTCCAAGACAAGGTGGAGAGCACAGCAGAGCTTCCTGTGCACCAAGAGCCCACGCAAGAAACCCTTGAGCACCAGGTGACAAGCGGGTGGCCTGAGACCTCCTGTAAACTGGAGGATGACTCTTTGGTGTGTACATCACCAGCTGTTGATGGAGGAGAGATGACGCTGTCAGATTTAGCTGACCTCACAGCAGAGGAGAATGTTCCCCAAGAAACTGAAGTCTCACTGGAAGAATCTGGGAAGACAAAAGATGGTGTCTCAGAAAGATCCCAGGAAGAAGATGACTTGATTGAAGGTGAGTCTGTCCCCATCCCTGTGTGCAGCGTTTCCAAATTGCTGATAACCTGGGCCTTTGCTTAGAGGAGGCAGAGCAGGAGAAAGCGTTGTCGGTTCTTGTGCTGAAAGAGACTAAGTGTAGGTCTGCGAATTTTATTTCCCACAGCCAGGGTGGCCCATGATAAAATGGACAGCAAAGGAGACAGCCCTGTCCACCAGGAAACATGGGAGGACCCTGAGACAAGCAGGCAATGTGAAAGCTCCTACACAGCAGAGGAAGATGCTTCATCAACAAGCAAGGCACCAAGCTCTGACAGTAAAATGACTCATTTGGATGAGGCTGCCACAGAAGATGTCACCAAGGGCCTCTCGGCAGAGAAGAGCACCAGTGCCCCTCTCCTGGACTGGGAGCCAGAACAGCACATAGAGCAAGAAACACGGGAGAGCGGATCCCAAGGCATGTTAAGGAGCAGACATGGGACTAAAGGTGAGCTGGTGGCTGCACACTGCTGTTCTTCCATCATGCACGCGCCTACGCTTTCCATCGGCACTAGGGAAGTGGTATGGTGACATCTCCAGTGCCCATTGTTGAGCAGGAGTCGAGCAGGAAAGAAGGTATAAGAAATGAATTGGCTTCTCTCTCTCTCTCTCTCCTTTGCCTGCTGTCCTGCTTTGAAAGGCACGAAACCACCCTGTACTCTGCATCGTCCTCCTTCCCCTGCCCAAAAAGCAGAGAGATCCAAGACTCAAAGCAGTATTAACTCAAAGCAGTCCTCTGACCCTTTTCTTCAGCTGGGAGCTCCTGGCAGCTCTTGCTTTTCTTATTACAGCTCGATTTACCTGTTCTCTCAACAGTGAGTGGCACATTTCTTTCTCTTACTGTAGGGCACACAGCCCCAAAGCCAGAGGCTCAGTCCTGTTTGCAGAACGTCACCACCCAAAACACAGACCAGGAGAAGGCCAAAGGGTCCTTCTTGCTGAAAGGTGAGGAAAAGAAGCTTCCCTTGCATGTTATTCATCGACCAGAAGGCACTGATCCTCCAGGAACAAGTAATGAAGCACATTTAATTCTTCTTCTCTCTCAAGACATTTCACAGCCTTTTCTGAGGGTTTGAAGGGAAAAAACATCCCCTTAAAAATAGGCTCAGCTTGAGCCTATAGTAGCAGGTTTCCCTAAAGCTCTCCAGCCCCAAAAGCAGGCACACTGTGTTCAGCATGCTGGGAGCACCCTGGCATGTCCTGGGAGGTCTGGGTGATGGTCCCCCTTCCCAGTCCCCCTCTGTGTCATGGGGCCCCAAGCAGGAGCCGTGATGCTCATCTGCACCACGCATTTCTCCTGGTCAAAACAGACCCTGCTTTGCTATGGAGAGTGGTGCAAGCAGTTGTGTCTGGACCTCGGTGTCCTTTTCTGGCCAGAAGCATGGTAGCACAGCTAGGAGGAAGGCAGTGAACACAACACTTCAGCTGGGTCAGACGCTTCCCTATGTGGAGGCAGGTGCTCTGAATGGCCACAAACCTTCAACAAAACAGAGGAGGGGGAAAGAGAAGAAAGCTTGCGGCCAGCTGCAATTTCCTCAGGAAATTTTGCACCACCACAAAGCTGTAGCCTTGCCTACATCTCTGAGGCTGTAGCCCCTCCCCTGGTGTGTAGGAGTGTGGGTCTTACAACATGGAGCAAGCAGTCTTCACCGTTCCCAGGGCCCCAGAGAATGTGCCAACCTGAACCACTTTCCTAGTGCAGGGGGAAAGGTCTGAGAACAGAAAAAGAGCCCTCGTAGATACTTTCCAGCATATCACCACGGGTCACTTGGGACTGACTTCTGTTCCTCATCTTGGGTCTCTCCCCTGCTCAACAGGGCTTGTCGTCATGAGCCTCCTATTGCTTGCCTTCTGCATCTTCTGCTTCAGCATCCCAACCGATTCCCAGCAAGCCCCCAAGAACCCCACAGTGGAGGCATTCCTGTCCCAGTTCAACCAGCTTCAGGACAGGTTTCCAGGCCAGAGTCCCCAGCTGTGGCTTCGCGGGCGCAAGTTCCTTCAAAAGCACCTTAATGCATCCCACCACACGCAGCCAGCCATCATCATCTTCACAGCTGCCCGCAAGGGTGAGCGGACCTTGCGATGCCTTAGCACCCACGTGGCCAACACCTACTCGGCTGCCCTGCGTGGCAGCACGGTCCAGATCGATGGCAGAGATAAATCCAGGCTCCAGAGTGACCAAGCTAAGCTGGAGGTGGACTCAGACCTGAGCGAAGCTTTCCAGGCTGGGGGCCGTGCTGCGGTGATACACCGCTTCGAGTTGCTGCCGGCAGGAGCCACCCTCATCTTCTACAAGTACTGCGACCATGAAAGTGCTGCTTTCAAGGACGTGGCCCTGCTGCTGACCGTGCTGCTGGAGGAGGAGATGCTGGAGACACACATCAGCCTCCAGCAGGTGGAAGAGAGGGTCCGTGACTTCCTCTGGGCCAAGTTCACCAGCAGCAGGACCCCCAGCTCCTACGACCGCATGGACTCTGACAAGCTGAGCGGGCTGTGGAGCCGCATCTCCCACCTGGTCCTACCGATCCACCCAGTGCAGAGCATCGAGAAGGGGGGCTGCCATGTCCACACCAAACCCTAGGGACAAAGGCTGCCAGAGCCCCAGGAAGGCTTGGAAAGGTGGTCCTGGCTGACTCCGGTGCGGGCGGAGGCACAACCAGTGCTATTTCTCTCCAATTTGTTTCTCCTGTCTTCCTGGGAAGAGTTTGACAGGTACAAGCTGACCCAGGCCATTTGGCCAGCTGAACCCTGGAGGCGACAGATCACACGCTTCCTTCTGGCAGAGGGGAAGAGTGGGTATTTTAGGCGGCTAATTGCACAGGAGAACATCTCTGTGTGGGGAGGCAGGAGGGAAAACAGGACTTTGCAGGTAGCATTTCTATCAGGAGATACAGAAATAACGTTCACAACTAGTACGCCAGAAAGACACTTCAGTTCCGTAGCTCTTTCATTTCTCCCTGCCCCTCAGTTTGCTAATGTCATGTACATCGGTCTCCTAACTTGCTTGATCTAGGAGGTTTCTCTCTCTTTGCAGAGAGCCACTGGAACACAGCAAGGTCAAATTCCCCAAAGCCCAACATTTTGAAGGCAGGCTTCAAAAAGAAAACCAGTTTGCTAGGCAACGGTTTGACCAGTCAGTCCTGATAGGAGTCACACTTGCACAGACTGACTGACACCCCACAAAGATCAGATCCTAGATATAGGATGTTCAAATACACCTGCAATTCAGAAATCCCCTAAACACCAATTACATGAAATTTCAGGTTGTCAGCACATAAACACAGCTCTGAAGGGGGGGATCCCACATGCCAGAGAATAAGCTCCAAAACCAGAAAGCAATGAAACAGAAACCACCTTCCTTGCTCTGATAGCGTGAAGCCTCAAGGGAGGTAAAAGAATAATACAGTTTAACTAAATGCTACTTCTGTAAAAAAAAAAAAAAAAAGTCAGCTCTTGATCCCTTTGCCACCAGCACAAGGCTATGACTGTCTCTCTGGGCTGATGCATCAGCTTTGGTCCCACTCGACAGACTGCTCTTCACCCAGATCTCTGGTCGGTGTGTAGGGCAGAAAGCCGTCTGCCTGCCTCTCCCCAGCTAACTTTTACTGATGAATGTAGATGTTACTAGTGATATTTATTTCAAATCGCTTAGGGTTGCACACCAGGTCCCTGCCCTGCCAGGCAGCTGGTGCCCTGGCATATGCTAAGGAGCAGAGCTGAGATTAGCTGAAGATGAAATCTCTGGTGTTAACACTAAAAATCCTCAACAAAGCAGGTTGGTTTCTTACCATGCCTTCTGTTCTGCACCCCAGGAAGAGAAATCTGGGTCCTGGAAACACTGTGGTGCCGTGGCACATGGCATTTCTGCAGATGCTGTGGGGCAGAGCAGCCAGCTCAGGGAACACCTAGGGGGTAGGTGCGGGTTACAGCGTTTATAATACCCCGTCAGCCCCGGGTCAGTCCTGTGTGCCTATGGTGCTGCCTGCCGGAGAGGGAGCAGCTGTAGCGGAACACGGCTTATTTACACAAGCAGCACAGACTGGGGCCTTGCAGAGCCAGGCTCTGTGTCCAAAGAAGACACGAATCGAGAACACTACAGTATTTTTACAAGCAGCACATCTGAGCGCTCCTTACAGAAACTGGACCCCGGTGTTGGCCGGGTCTCCTGCCATCGGTGCCTTGCTGAGCTGCCCCACTGACGGCTCAGCTGAGGCCCAGCCTTGCACCCTAAAACCACAACCTGCCTCTTCTTTCCTCCTGCTGTGTGCCTTGACCTGTCTCAGGAGATTTGTGGCCATTCACTTGGAGGAGGGCACAACACGAAGGAAGAGGAGGGGGTTAATTGTTCATGTTCTAACCAAAGAACAGATTTCTTGGTTGGCTGGGGGCATGAAGACAAGACCACAGCGGTTTTAACTGTGTCAAACACTGGACTAGATGTGAGAATTACCTGCTGGAGCCCAGCATCGGCAGGGCAGCCCCGGGCACGGTTTTACACAAGATATGGGTTGCTTCCTTCCCTCCCTCCTTTCTATTGCCATACACTACTTTGGTAACAGAAAATACTGCTTCTGCCCTACACAGTTCAGTATGGGCGCTGGTGTAAGAACCAGCAGAGCATTAACCGTGTTACGCCACTATCTTGGAATTCTGTATTTTAACTTCATCTTGCTCTCAGTTTTATGCACTGTGTTTGTAATGCATAGCCAAGGCAGCAAGGGCAACTTCACGCTGCTTGGGCACATCGCTGTAAGCATCATCCACCCAAGCTGTTCTAATAGAGAAATGTTTTTATGACCTTTTAAAGACAAAATATCTGCTTGCTTCTGAAACAAGACTTCTATTTAAAAATAAATAATGAGATTGTGAAAGAAACCAGCAAAGTCTTTGAAGTGATACTGGAGTCTTTCTGTATTCTGGGGGTTTTTTTTCCTAGCTATTTTCATTTCATTAAGCAAAAGAGATCATCATATTAGGCAAAGTTTTATATAGGTCAGGGCTGTAGTTGTGCAAACAAAGTGAATATTTGCTTTTTCCGGAAAAACTCCAAGCAACCTTCTTCTCAGTTGTTGGGGGCAAACATTTGCAGCTTTTTCAACTATGGCACAACTAAAAACAAATCCCCAAACAGCTGCTGAATTCAACCGAGACTGAAATATACTGAGTTTTGCATAATGCTTGATTATAATGATTAAACCGAAATCCACTGACAACTGAAATATTTTAGAAATACAGAAAGCAAATATTTCTCATTTCAACACCCTTGATCAGATCAGTTCCACCCAATGTCACAACACCTCAGCACACACAAATTTTTATGTTCATGGTGAATTATTTTTCCCAGCTCTGGCCTAAACAGCGAGAGGGCTGGGGATTAAAAAAAAAGAAAGAGGATTTACCCTTTTATTCCAGATTTTCTTCAGTCCCTGTCCAGGCCCTGGCAACTTAAATACTCGTAACATCGGCATCTGTTTTCACATAGATGTTCATGTGATCGATTGCCAGAAGTAAACATCACTCATCTCCTGTTGCCTGATGCAAGAGGACAAGATTTGATCCTAGCCCAAAGCTTCAGATGAAAATCCGGTGTCACCAGGTGCAGTGACTGCTGGATGCCAAAACCAGGCTGCTTTTTCAGTCTTGCACATGAATTCAAAAGCAAGTCCAAAGAAAGCAGCTGAGCAAGCTCCAAGAGTGTCTCTAGGCAGAAGGGTACACCGGTGGTTTCTCCCTAGATGATGTGGTCACCATGATCTGCGTTGGCAAATAGCATCATCATCTCTGTACCTGCTCCAAAAATCGGGCTGAACCGAGAGTGGGAGTGATGCTTGCGGTTGAAGAGAAGCAGGGAAACCAAGTCCAGAGGCTGCTCAGCAGTGACTGCACCTCTCCATTAAAACTTTGGGGCTAAATCTGCAGCCCATTCAAATAAAAGATCTTTAATACGTACCAATCAAGAGCCTCCTGTGAGTCCCTTAACTGGCAGAGCAGTGCCTCCCCAAAAGGGAGAGACGCCAGCGCAGAGGCGTGAGGCCAACCTTCCCACCCACCGTGCCAAGCTGCAGCATCTCCACACCGTCCCCTTCCTCTGGCATGGGGCTGGCCCTGGGGTCACTTCAGGCAGGACACCTGGACCCCCAGCAAGGTTTCTCCCAGCCAGGGATTCAGGTTCCCTTCTTCCCAGACTGTGAGTTAACTCAGAAATGCTGTGCTCTGGCATGTGCTTCCCTGGGGTGTGGGTGCAGCAGCTGCAGAGTCCCCGGTGAGGGTGACGCAGAGGACATGGGGCACAGCCAAGAGCGGATACACCCACGGCAGCTCCGGAGCAGCAAAAGCTCCCCCTTCCCATCAGCTCTCTGACGGCTGTGACAGGTCAGCACAAGACCAGGATGGAGCAGGACATGGTCCAGTGCAGTTGCATCACAGGTAAATGATTCCTCCCAAGCAGCCATCAGCTGTCCCCCTACCCCTAGTTCATGATCTCTCCGGGAGCATCTCTTCCTGCACACACACACATCGCCCAGGCACGGCACGGCCATGGATTTGGCAGGAGCTTATCAGTTGCCTGGCGTTACGTCAATGCTACAACTAAATTCTTTTTCAATTCCTCAACTACAAAACAAGAAATAAATTATTCTTATTCTACTTGACTTATTAAACAATGCACCCCCTCCCCAACTATCCTTCCCTTTGTTTTTTTTTAGCCCGGCTCTCTGCAGCAGTAGTTCTGCAGGGAAGGATGTGCTGCCGCGGGGTGCTCAGCAACCCTAAAAATTACCTTGAAAATTACATAGCAACTCAACCGAGGGGCAAAACCAGTTCTGGAAGGCCAGTCTGGACTGCTCCACCACCAAATTAGCACTGATTATACATGTGAGCATGCCGCTGCCTTGTGAGCTGCCATAAACTCGTCAGCCCCAGCCGGCACTGCACAGGCTTGGCATGCCACCCTGCTCTGCCTGCAGCATCCCTGTCCCTGTGACAGGCACATGGCGTCACATCTCTTTTCACCAGCATGTGCTAAAGCTGGAAGGAGGCAGGATGCAAAGAGACAGGTAGAGAACCCAGCTGAGCCTCATCTCTCCTGTTGAGCTTTAACCTCTGAGAGCTCGTCCACAGCTTAACCCTGCTGCAGCTCTATGCATGGGCAGGCTCCGCCGCCGCAGGGCTGGTCCCCTGGAGTCACTTTTAGGCCTACAAAACCTCTGTTGTAAAAGAGATTTGCAGATACTGGGAGCTTAAAACCATTTTTATTTCCCCCTTTCGCCTCTTCAGGGGACACAGCCATAAAATGAGCTGAACAAAGGAGCTTGGCCTCGGCCTGTGGGATGCAGATCCAAGAGCCTGCAATGAAAAAGCTTGAAGAATACAGCTTGCAAGTGTGTTCCCTGCACAGGGAGGGGGCAAAGCCCTAAACAGACCTCCCGCTGGCCTCTGCCCGCTTTGGCTGGACTGCCCAGTTATGCTCAGGCTGAGAAGAGGGCTCTGCAGATCACTCGCGAGGGCACTCGAGAGCTGAGGATCCTCTCGGAGCCAGAGCCGAGGCAGCAGCATGGTTTGACACAAGGGATGGAAACAGCCTCCCCAGATCACACATCACTTTGAGGTCTGCTCCATCCTCTGCCCCAGCAGCCTAGGGACCACTCAGGCATCTCCAGGAAGCAGTTTTGGGTTATGGTGATCTCCGCCGAGAAGCCTCTTCCCACAATTACAACTCGAACTGAATGAAGTCCCTGTTCTCTTTATGTTAACACAGCTGAACTCTTGGAGCTGCTCAGAGCGGCAGAAAGAAGGCCAAGCCATTTCCCTGGTCAGAGCCTGTGTCTGCAGAGGGGAGCCATGGAGCACACAGGTTCCTCCTCACAGGGAGAGCAAAGTCCAGTTGTTGTTTCTGCTCCTGGGGCCAGGGAGGGGCATCTGCGCTGGGGCAAGCACCAGGTAAAGCCAACTGAGTTACTGGGACTGTTCGGCCAGAGGGATGGAGTAAAAACCCAGTGCAACATCCTGAAAGACAGGCTCCCTCCAGCAGCTTGGTCAACAGGAGAAAAACACACACACACGGAGAGAGAAAAATTAAGAGCTGTGCAGAGACCTTTACACTCCAGGCCAGTCTCTCACATGCATTTTCCTAAACTCTCAACCTCTATAATTATGATCCCAGGACTTTCCCCACGGGAAGATGGCTGCCATCTGTGACGTCTGCAAGTGAGTTGTGAGCAGAATAAAGCCCTTCAGGTCATGTGCATGCCAACAGCATCCTGGCTTGTACCAGAAACAGTGTGGCCAGCAGGACCAGGGCAGTGACCGTCCCCCTGCACTCGGC
>JAVJGI010000032.1:6791183-6805095 GCA_035590275.1 Ibycter americanus | reverse complement strand
CAGGGCGGCCCGGCCCGGGGAGCGGGCGGTCACCTCAGGGGAGCGGCGGCCCCTCGCCCTGCCCCGCAGGGTCCGCGTTCCTGCAGGGGGTGGCCGGGACCTGGGGGTCCCCCCGCTGCCCTCCCTCAGTCGTGGGGTGCTGGAGGAGGGGGTTTCGTCGTGCGTCCCACACGTTCACCCCGAGGACCAGGCGCTTTGCCCGCTCCCCAGCGGCCTGGCACTAACAAAAGGGCGGGGGGTGGGGGGTGAAGGCGCCTGAGGGGGCTGCCCGGCATCACCAGAAGGACCGTGGGGGAGCAGGGCCTTTCCTGGCTGGGGGTTCGCCCCAGGCTGCCCCCCATGTCCATCCCTCCCAGAGTGTTGACTCCAGTTTAGGGCGGAAAGCAAACAGCTTTTCCTCTTCCCTCTCCCTCCCACCACCCCAGGCGTGGGTTTGGGCAGCTGCTTTCTCCGCAAGCTGTGGGGTGCCCCACGCTCCCCTCATCTCCGCTCTCCTCCACAAAGGCCCTCCGCAGCCTGGCCCTCCTCGTGGCACTTGTTCCGCAACAGCACCGAAGCCCCTCTGCCAGTCCCCTTCTCCTTCCCGACGCCTGGAATGGGAGAATCGCCCCCCATATTGTGGCAGGGGAGGCAGAAATCCCAGCTTGTAGGGCGCCGGCTGTGCCCCTGCCTTCACGGGTCACTGTGTGCATTGTGGCTCGGTGCTCTGTTTCCCTGAGGGGAACCCGGCTGGATTTCTTTGCGGCTAAAGGGATTCTGCCCTGCTAAAGGAAGAGAGGTGTGGGTTGTGTTTCCCACCCCCCAGCCCAGACTCCCCATGGCTGGGGTGAAGCAGTCTCACATGAGGCACCTTAATTAAACACAGAGAAGACCAGACACTGCAGCTTTATGGCAGATGACCCAGGTTTGAGGAGCATCATCATCTCCTGTTCTGGGGTTGTCTTAGTTTTGAAGCTCAAGTGTCCCATTTCCACTTGGTTTTTGCCTTCACGCGCTTCTGCTGCCTGTTCTGTTTACCCCTCAACTGTAGGGCTAAGTCAGAGAGAAGCTTCAGGCAGAGCAAGCCGGGTCAAGCTAAACAGATGTGAAGTCCTTCACGCAGGGCTGACCTGGATGGACTCCTCCATCAACATGTGTACACAAGCCTTGGCTGCTCGTGGTTCTCCCTACCCCCAGCAGCTGTGTTTGTACAGCACCTAAGTTGAGAGCATCCGGGGCTGGGAGCAGGGCTGCTCAGCCCTCCCCAGGAGAAACCTACACCAGTACTGTTGCCTGGCGTGCCCTGAGGACTCCTGCACTCCAGGAGATCCCTGCAGAGCACTGACCAAGGATTGAGTGGTGCAAGTTGTCGTTGCTCATATTGATTGGTATCTTTGGTGCAAGACAGTGCACAGAATGGTCATTGGGGGATTAAGCTTCAGTTCCTCTTGCTGTACCATTTTCTATATACAACATGATTACACAAAGAGTGTCATAGAAAGCCTCAGTCCTTAGATGGGGTAAGCAAATCCCTTCCTACATGGGACTAACTGCATTCAATACCTCTGAAAAACCTGATGGTAGACATGCCTGTCATGCACACCACCTGTTACTCCCTTCTGCCCCTTCACAGATTTCCATCCTTTCTACCGGCTTGCCCCCAAAAAAGTGTGTTAATCCCACCTGAAGGGAATAACCTAACTGACTTGGATGAAGTATTTTGTAATGACATGCAGCACTTGCCTGTGAGCTTTCTGTCACAACCGGATTACAAACAGTACTTGATAGTTCTCCACGGGCTTCTGTTCACCGGTTTTCTAATTTGCTTCTCATCTGCACCTCATTATACGTTCAGATTTCTGTTACTTATCTGCTGCAATATCACATATTTAGCGAGCTACCGCTTTTCCTCAGGTTAATGTTCTTCCTGATCCCATAAAAATTATTCTGCATTGCTCATTTTACCTCAGGATACCTTCCCCTCACAGAAAACTCCTTCTCAAATACCTTATTTTAACTTTGCTAAGGAAAATTTGCGTTTCTGTCTGCTTCCAGCATTGAATCTCACACAAACTAACTAGTCTACCCAAACAGGATAAGACAATGACAGGGTGAGAAATAGCTTTACACAAACACCAGTTCTTTTGTAAAACATCAGGGCATCGTTGCAAATGCTATTGTTTTTTTCAGGGCTGTGGTAAAGTCTGTCACCACAGCTTTAGTTAGAGAATGACATGGGGCATCCAAACCAGGGGAGTTGAGCATGGTCATTTGTTTCCAGATAACAATCTGACATCCATTCCAGGCATTAAGACATCTGAAGCTACTTAGTAGTATGGAAAGAAGCCCTTAAGCAAAGGGATTGTGGAAATTTTTGGTAGAGGGCACGCAGTTAATGGCCTCAGAAAAGATCTGTAAAGAATTTATTTCATTTTCAGCTGCCGTTTCTAGTAGTCTTACAAGCTCAGACAGGGTTGAGCAGAACAGTTTATGACAGCTACTGTGCCCTTCAGTGGTGGGCCAGCCCTTAAGGCATGCCAAGCTGCAACAAGAGCCTCCCCCACCCCCAACCCCCGCAACCTCCTCTATTAAGGGAACTAGACAGGCATGTTTGTGGTCTCTCTTCCCAGACAGCTTTTTTCCAGGACCCAGGCTCTAATGAATCTCAAGATTAGGCACAACAATAAGCAACGCAGGAGGCTGGGCCACTGACACGGTAATTGCAGTTATTCCCAGGTTTCTGGGAAATCCAGCATAGCTCAGAGCTGATCCAGAGCATGACAGAGAGTCAGCGGAGAATTTATTTTATCCCTTTCAGCTCTTCAGAAAGACCGCCTGGAAATCGGATAGGATGTCAGTCCAGGCCCCCCCTTCCTTGCAGGGCTGAAGCATTTTGTTTGCGGCAGCCTTTGTTTGGCACGGGGGAGAGGGGAGGCAGCTGCTGGGTCTTGGGTTAGACAGAAAAAGCTTTCAGTGATGCTGGCTTAGAGACTGATTTTTCTGTCATTCATATTGACAAATCTGGAGACAGATATTTTATCCTTGAAAAGTTCCCTGCAGGTTGGGTTTCAAAGCTCTGGTCCCTTCAACAAGGGGACGGGAGGGCAACGTTCAGCTACTCGGTTGCATGGCCTCCAGCGTAGGGGCAGAGGCACAGGAGTAACCTGGTTAGCCTCAGAGAGGAAGAGCTGCAACTACATAATCACCCGCGCCAAGCCACAGACACCTCAGGGGAAATTCTTATGGAGAGCACCTGGCTGAACTGGAGTATGGTCTATTCTAAGGATGTAAATTCTAAGCCTTATATTCCTCATCACCTAAGGAATTGTGCCTGATCCTCTTACCTCCTTTAAGTAGAGCCCTCGCCCAAGCCCAGGCAGAGCCAGCATTATAAAGACTGGGCCTATGTGCATTTCTAGCCTGCCCTGTTTGTGTGATTCTGCAGCAGAGTGCAAATTAGAGCAGCTCCAGCATCTCCTATAACCAGGAGAGTGTAAAAGGGTTGTTGTAAAGCCCCTTTGATTTCCTCTGCGAGGAGGGGCCGAGGGGGATTCACTCGGTCAGGAGATAACTCTTGAGATTTGCTGAGGGGTTTGGGAAACTAAAAGCTAGGAGCTAATCTAATCTGGAGTCTGTCCCACGGTCCTTATTATCTGGAAATCTGGAAAATGCAAGTATCTCAAATTAAAAACAAGAACCATTTGTGTGTCGTGGTTAATGCAGATTTATTTCTGACAATATAATAAATTCAGCACAGATTGGAATCAGCTGCCCCAGCTCTAGGTACCTGAAGTTCCCCCTCCACGTCACCGGGCCTAGGACTTGGATGCAGTCATGCTGTATGTCTCACTGGCCAAGGGGACAGCTCAGCATTGTCCTTGCTTACACAAGAATATAAATGCTCCTAGGCAAGGACTGGCAAGGGAGCTTGGTCATGGAAAACCTGAGAGCCAAATCAATCTACTTAAAAAGTGATTGATTCCTTCAGTGCAGAGAGGAAGCAGGAACAGGGCTTATGGATATAGGGGAACACATTTTATGTTAAAAAAAAAAAAAGTCTCTTTGACTAGCATCCTTCAATAAATCTTCATTTGGGCTCCTGTCATTCCTGAAAGTCGCAGTGCAGAGAGGAATGTATCCTATTCTAATCGCAAGAAAGAGATGCACAAAGGCAGAGATGCTGATCTGCCTCAGACCTCAGCTCTGCCACCACATGCAAAACTCCCAAGAGCAGTAACCCTGAAAAGGAGCCTGCAACTTTCTACCACTCCAAACGCAACAGAGTCTTTTTCATATCCAGGGGTAGGTCAGTAGAACAGGCTATTTCACTCCCCTTCGTTTCCCTTCTGCCCAGTCTCAGCTATTTGAATTGTAAGATCTCTGGAGCAGAACTGTCTTGTGGGTTACATATACAGAGATTTTTATTGCCACCTGGGGAAAGCTATGTAAATATTGCAGCTTTTCATCCACATGCCTTCCCTCCAGGCAGTCCATGTGCCTGGTGTAACTAACTACTCAGTTGAAGTGATAAGACACCAGCTTTGATTATTACCCCAGCCATGCAAGAATCTGCATTGCGCTGAGCGCTCCGCACAGGCACTGGATAAATCATTGGCATTCCCCTTCCCGACAGTTGTGAAGAGCTCTTTCTCCACAGGCCTTGAGATGCTTATCACAGAGAAGCATAGAACGGGTCACGGAAAGATTTTAGTGAAAAATACCTTACAATAAGAGGCCTTTGGTTTCTTTCCTTTGTAAATGCAGAAGCGGCATAGCCAGCATTTCCATTTACAGTCTGATAATTATACAGGCAGACAAAAATTCTAACAAGAAATAGGATGATCATTTGGAAGAAGAGGAAAAGGTATTTTTGAAAACACTTCTGTTTTAAATTTTGTTTTTCTCTTGAGCAACTGAGCTGCTGGCCGCAGCATTTTGTCCCTGTCAGGCAAGTCAGCTCCAGCCAGAAACTCTTAAGTACAACAAAAAGTTTTGTTGTATTGTTTTCAAAATTAACTACTGTAATCACTAGAGAGTAAAGCACCAGGTAACATAGTGCTTTTTTGCAGCAGAGTAGATTACTTCCAACATGCTCTGGCTATCACCAAGAAGAGGCATTATGCGCATTTCAACCACACTAATTTACAGGTTAAAAATATTTGCATAAAACCAGCTGCATCTCCTCTGCCCAGAGGATGTTCTTTTGGCAGATGCTGTAGAAACAACAAGTTCTCAGGCAGGAATTACACAACAAGATGAAGAACGCTTTGGCTTTATTACACCGTGAAAGAGTATAAAGCCAAGGGACAGTCAACCAAAAGAGTGAACAGAGCACATTTAGTGATGAGCAATTCCTGCTGAGTTTTCTTTCAGATCCATCAGTTAGGCTTTGCAGACCAGTTCTTTGCAACAGGACTATCAGCCACTGCCACAAACCAGCATGTTTTGCTAATAATAGCACTGATACAACTTCCCTGAGCCCTTACTTTAACATAGCAGACTTCACACACATAAAAATTACACATTGTCTTCTACTAATACTGAAACACTGTCAGTGTATCTGGGTTCCAGTCACTGTTCTGTGTTAAACTCATTGCTGCATTTAACACTACTCACAGCTGTATTTCAGTAAACAGCAAATTAGTTCCTGCACAGGCTAGTTTGCCAAAGTCCCTGGGAGCTTTTAGGCCATCAGACACTAAACAGGAAAATACTGCAAGTAAAAAAAAAAACAACCCAGCTAAAATACAGAATCCCTTACCTGCTGGGAATTGTGGAGGCACAGCCAACAGCAGCCTGCTGCAGTGACCACATTGGGGCCAGAAAAGCTCAGGTTTGCCAAATTTAAAGGCTCAGCCCCAGCAAGGCGTGCTGGGAGAGGGAGCAGTCCTCCTTGGAGCATAGTGGGATGCATGGGGAGAGGGGACAACAGCAATTGCAGGAGGCTCTGGTTCTGAAGCACTCTTGAAAATGACTTTTGTGAGGGTTGGAGAGCTCGGATCTGAGCTGATCTGGTCACGAAGAGAAGTTTACTTGTTGAAATGCAGTTCCAGTGAGTGACAGATGCATACCCCCAGCTTCCCTGCAGGCAGGCCTCCGCACGGCCAAGCACTGCAGCTCTTCCTCTTCTCTCCCCACCATGTGTCAGTCACAGGCAGGGATGGCAATGAGCTGTGAGCTGCTGTCCTACCTGACCTGGGCTGGGAGTGATGCTGTGGGGTCAGGCTGCAGCCGGTGCTACTGTTGCACATGTCCAACCCAACAGCCCTTCTCTGCATCACGTCCTGAGATCCCAGAGGCACCCTTCTTCCCATGCATAACCCAGTCTTGGAGGGAAATTTGAATTTTGAGCCATAGGGGCCTGATCCTGCCACAGTTGTCCCAGAGCTGCCCATTTGGAAGGCATCCAGGTGACATGGTCCCTGGGGGAGCTGCCTTTGGAAGGCCCTTCTCTGCCTGGGGTGGGGAGGAGCCAGGTTCTCCAGCTAACCATGCTCTGTTTCTGTCAGGACAGTAGTGAGGCAGCAGATGGAGCTGGCCCCTGGGATGAAGAAGTCACCAAGTGGTGGGGAGAGTGGAGCTCCTGGTCCACCTGCTCCCGGTCCTGCGGGGGAGGTGTGATGTCCCGGGAGAGGCACTGTTTGCGACAGAGGTGAGTTGTGTCCCAGCCTGAGCCCTTGGCCAGGTCTCAAGTGGTGGAGGAGAAACGAGGTGCCCCCAGCCTGCATTTTGGGACCAAACCTTCTGGGTTTGCAGGGTCAGCCATTCCCTTTTCCGTGGCCCTTTGGAAAGGAAGGCAGCTGTTGCCCACAGGTTAGGTGGTGAGCAAGCAGTGGTGGAGAGGACTGACGAGGGAGGAGCGCACCGCAGTGGGGCAGGTGACAGGCCCCCTCAACGTGTCACCCATTCAGCCTGGCTCATCTGATGGGGAGCAAGGGGCTGGTCCCTTCTTGGGGTCTGTGGGAGTCTTGAAGGTGACAGGGTTGTGGGCTGGGGAAGGCTAGCTCTACTCCTCTTCCCCTTTCCTTCGCAAACCCTCACTTAACTGTCACTGCTCTGACCAACCTAACCCTGATTTGTAGCCAGTTCCTGTGCTACGGATGTGGGTACATATTCCCAGACACCTCGTGGGGACTTGATTTACTCCTGGCAGCAGCCAGCTCAGCCACGTCTCAGCAATTTCTCCTCTTTATTCCCTGCAGAGCTTGCAAGTTTTTTTCCCTCTGTCATTTATCTGGCTGTCACCTGACAGCATCTCCATTTGTCCCTTACAGCCGCATTTGTCCCCTACAGCTGCTACAGTCCTGGTATCAGTTGGACTGGGTTTGTGGGAGTGGGGAGAGCTGGGGAGCTTCAGCTGCCTGAACTCCCACTGTCCCCTGTCCTGGGTCACCTTGCCACCAAGCCCTCCTCCTCCTCCTCCAGCACCTCACTAACCAGCTACTCCAGGCTCCTGAAATGTTAATGAGAGCCGGCATCCTGCAGCACAGCCAGCCCACGGGGCTGCCCACCCAACACTCGGCCTCTTTCCCTTCTGCGTGAATGCACTCCTGAGCAGAGGAGGCTCAGGCTAGGGCCCCCAGCCCACTCTCTTTCCTGCAGCAGAAAACTGCTTTTAGGTGGGCTGGTTGACAGCATGGTGAGGGTTCAGATGTGCTGCAGTACCTTCCGTCTGGATGTGACCTCCCTGCTAGCTGGGTTTGCCAGTGTCTCTGCTACTGCTCCTCCTCCCCAGCACCCCGTGGCCATCGTGGGAAAGCAGTGGGAAACAGGGGGTGGGAGGGAGCCCTTTTTCCTCTCCATCTGGCATCTGCTGTATCCTTGACTCCACAGCTGGAGAGGGGAGGGCTTTGCTGTGGTGTTTTACTCCAAGGATCAAGTCTGAATTTAAAAAAAAAAGCCCAACGTAAAACCCAGCCAAAAGGTTTCTGTAGCTTTAAGGAGAACAGCTTAAGTGTGAGCCAGGTATGCCCATGAAACAACTTCTGCCTGAGTCTGCCGGCAGCCTCTGCTTCAGCTGAAAGAGATGGCAGTTTTCAAGCCCTTTGGTGAAAATTTAGGCTTTGCCTACATCATGTAAAGCATTGCTCTGAATGGGCAGCTGCAGTACCTCTAGCCAGTCCAGATGGAATATGCCTACGGGGTTCTTAATTACACAGTGCATCCTAAGTTCCCAATACTGTTAATGCGTTGTCTGCTGCTGATCATTACACAGACCACATTCCCTTAATCTGTGGTCTGGGCCATTCTCTCTTACGTCTATGGCCAGAGCTAAAGCATCAAGTGTTGAGAAATTCCCATGGTTTTGGTCCATTGTCTGCACCAAGCCTTTCCTGCTAATCTTTTAAGGTGGCCAGTCCCCATGAGAGGTGCCATCTGTCTGCCTACTGCATGGTGAATCTGAAGTCAACTCCCCTGGTCACTGCAAATCCTGGGTGCTTCCATGAGAGTGATGGATCATCAGGGTCTGTTGTCCTTTTGTCACATCAACCCTTTTGGAGCTCAGAAATGAAGGGACACAGCGGTGGTGATGCTGGAGTTGGTCCCTGCCTGCTCAACCTGCCCCGAAACGAGAACAGCCTGAAATCACAGTCCACCTAAAAGCACTGAAAATGCGTTCCAGAGATGTTGACTAGTCTAGATCCAGAAATCTTTGCTCTGATAAAACACCTGCCCTGCTTCTCCCCCTTAGGGTAGGCCTGACTTCTTAGTCATCCTCAGTACCTTAGTACTTCACAGACCTCCAACTCATATTCTTTCTGCTTTGCAGGCTCCAGATGCACCAGGGAACAAACACCACCATGTGTGTTGGTCAAGCCAAACACTACCAACTGTGCCAGCAGCAGGTGAGAACTACTTCCAGTACTGACTGGTTCTCACTGGGGGATGTGGGACTCAGGGGGGTCACACCTGGAGCTGCAAGAGCACCAGCACTCGGGGTGTGACTGGTCCATAGGAGTGCAGACAAGGGGTATGAGCCGCTCCTGGCATGGTTGATGGTGTGCCTTTGAAGACGTGGGAGATGGGTTCTACTCTCTGAGACTGAGAGGTGGGGGAAAAGGATATAAAAATATTTTTGTTCTGGGGTGGGAGCAGGGACGAAGTTTTTCCAGTACGCTTTTCCCTTTGCTGGAAGGAATTTTTGCGGGACTGTTAAATACAGCTGTCTGAGGGGCTCCTGACAGCGGAGGCCTGGCCTTTCCACCTGTGTTACAGCACCTCAGAGTCCATCACTGATTCCTTCCAGGGTGGGCAGGGCATTTTCATCCTCCAAGGATGCAGCAGGGACAAGCAACTGTCACAGCCATGGCTGTGACATAGGGAGCTTTTGATCACATTTATTCCCTCCATAGCCCTGCCCAGCCAACACAGCAAGCTTCAAACAGCAGCAGTGCTCCAGTTTCAATGCCAAAGCCTTTGGGAAGCGCTACTACCACTGGATGCCTCTCTATCCAGGTGGGTTTTCACAGCTTCACACAAGGGATCAGGGTGAGTAAACACCCACAGGATCTTCTCAGACACAGGAGAAGGGGAAGGTCCCAGGGGACAAGGGATGGATGCTCCTGGCTGGTCTGGAAGTGCTTTCCTATGCTCCCTGCTTTGGAGAAATCGTTCCCTGTCTCTTCACAGAACCGCTCCACCCAGCCAGGCCTCCTCTCTCACCACATTGCTCCTGTTTTGGATCCTACATCAGCAAGCATTGGTGGGCAGACAGGACACAGGCTTCTCTGAGTTGTCTTGGCTAACCAGCAGTCATCTTGGCAGAGTGGGTGTTCACGCTCTTTGTGCCTTCTACCATTTTGGCTGCCTCTGTCACTCAGCATGCTTCCCACTGGGTTGGTGGTGGGTTGTTCTGAACAGGATGCCCATCCGTTTCCTGCACAGGCAAGACAGATTGCTTCACATGGGTTGCCAGTTGTCCCTTGAGGCCCAGACTGAGTTCACCTAATATACTATTCTCTTTCTGGACCCATCTGGTTTTCTCTTTCCATTAGCTGCCAAGGGGACATAGAACATCTGCACCTCTAGCTTCAGTTGCTCAGCTGAATGGGGTGTAGCTGGCCACAGCCCCACACAGTCAGTGCCCCTCTTAGAGGTCTTGCTTGCTCTTGTGTATTTGTGTGTGGCCTGGGATCTGCTGACACAGATTCCTGTGTCTGGCACAGGGGATGGCATTGCAAAGGGGAGAGGGTATGGCAAGGAAGAGGGTTTGCCAGCAAGAAGTATTTCTGCTAGGCGTGGTCCCCAGCTGCATCCTCATACCATGACCCCTTTACTACTACAAACTGTAGCCTTGGGGTCTCAACTCAAGCAGCAAGAGCATCCAAGGTGACATCAAACCATTACGATTGATAAGAGGAAAGTCCCCTTCCTCGCTGTCCATCTCTGAGCACCTTGATCTGCCTGGTGACTTTCCGCCTCTGTCCATTCAGATGACTACACCAGTATCTCCAACAAGCCATGTGACCTCCAATGCACCACCCGGAGTGGAGAGAGGCAGTTGATGGCCCGAGCACAGGATGGTACCTCCTGCAAGGACAGGATCTATCAAGGGGTCTGCATCAATGGGAAGTGTGAGGTGAGGCTGTGGGAGGAAGCAGTGCAGAAATTGGGAGCGTAAGTGCATGACTGGACCTCCTGGGCATCACAAGGCCAGGAGTCCCAGCAAGGAATTGAAACTGAGGCCTGGCATGGAGTAATTGAATTCAGTCGTGAATGCCTGTAGGCTAGAGGAGAGCAGAGAGGTTCACACAAAGGGAATTGTATACATCCACATGTTCCCACTGAGTGACAGCACTTTCCTCCCAGCACAGAGAAGACTAAGATTCCACATTTGTTTATGGGCATCCAATTTAAAGGAAAAATTAAAAAATCTTACATCTGATTTTTCACCTCTTATGACAGGATGAAGGGTGGTTGTATCTACTGTTACAAAGAGGTGCCTTACAGCCTCAGAAAGGCCTGCCCTTGATGCAGCATCTCCTGGAGAGTGATGCTGTATGTCATTATTTCAGTGAGAAGGATTGGCCTAAATACAGAGACAAGAGGAACCAAAACAGCTTACCCAAGTCTTACTCCATTCGCCTACACGTCCAAGCTCCTGCCCCAGGTTCAGGGGCACAGTGTACATGATCACAAGTTACACAGGTGGATTTCTACTGCTGTTGAATTCATTCATTACTCTACTCCAAACTAACCTACATTCCCCGCCCCCACCAAGAGAGCATGGTAGCATTTCCTTGAAAAGACTCTGACCTGTGGAGATAAAGCTGGTCCCACAAAACCCTCTCTTGTTATTCTTTGCAGCCAGTTGGGTGCGATGGAAGCCTGTACTCACCCCGGACAATGGACAGATGCAGGGTGTGTGGAGGGGACGGCAGCACTTGCCACCGTGTCTCGGGCAGCTTCCGAAAGGCAATCTCACAGATAGGTACTCCCTGCTACCACAGTCTGGAGACTTCACCTGCTACTTCTTACCACCAGCTGGCGTGAAGGGTGACTGGCTTGAATTCGGGTAGGAGTTTCCCAGCTGCTTGGTGGAAAAGACTGAAGAGTGCCACCCCTGCTTAAATGCCTGTATTTTGCCCTTTTCACTTAATCACCACAGGAGATTGGTTTGATGTGCTGTATATTAGGCTGGTAAGGTTTCCCTTCATGTCTTTACAATAGGAAGCAGCTGGGGATCTATTTGTTCCTATTGATTTTGGCATCTTGCCCACCTCAGATAATGTGAAGAGGTCAATGAATCTTCTTTTATTTGTGCTATGTGTTCATTTGAAACTTAAGCTCCTATGATGAGGGTCACAGTGTTTGTTTCAGCCTGCACTTAGTCTCCTGCTTTCCCCAGTCCTGTGGTTGGCACAGCTGAGGGACAGCCCCTCTGAAACTGGGCTGAGGTTCATCCCTTGCAACCTCATGGCCCATTTTTCCACCCACAGAAGGAATAGACTGTGGTATGCTCATTAGTAATTAATTAACTGTGGTTTGAGGATGTTTTAGAACATCATTTTACATTGTTGTTGTTTCACTAGTCTGCTTACTCTCTACAGACACCAAACTAGAAAAGTACTCAGGTCCCTTTCCAGAGCAGGACTAATGGTGCTAACTCCTCTAGCAGTACAGGTACAGTTTTGGCCTCCCATTCTAGTCCTCATAAAATCTTACAGAACAGACAAGACCTGCATTTCTAGCAGGAAAGACTTGCTGCCAAACCACATAACTTCTAGGAGCCTGCTTATTTCCTCTCCCTTTAAAGGTCAATTTTTATGCTACTCCTGAGATCGGTTCTGTTGAGTCAGGAGCTGAGGGGACCTGTGGTACACAAATCATAGAATGGTTTGGGTTGGAAGGGACCTTAAAGATGACCTAGTTCCAGCCCCCTGCCATGGGCAGGGACACCTTCCACTAGACCAGGTTTCTTCAAGCCCCATACAGCCTGGCCTTGAGCACTGCCAGGGATGGGGCATCCACAGCTTCTTTGGGCAACCCTTTTCAGTGTCTTACCACCCTCACAGTGAAGAACTTCTTGCTAGTATCTAATCTACATCTACCCTCTTTCATCTTGAAACAATTATGCTTTGTCCCATCACTCCATACCCTTGTAAAAGCCCCTCCCCAGCTTCCCTGCGGCCCCATTAGGCACTGGCAGCTGCTAGAAGGTCTCCCCATAGCCTTCTCTTCCCCAGACTGAACAACCTTAACTCTCTCAGCCTGTCTCCATAGCAGAGGGGCTCCAGCACTCTGAGCATCTTTGTGGCCTCCTCTGGACCTGCTCCAACAGGGCCATGCCCTTTTCATGTTAGGGGCCCCAGAGGTGAACGCAGTACTGCAGGTGATCTCTCCCATCCTCTGTTCAACATCAGCCCTGATCACTATTAAGCTTTTTCTGTGCTTTTGCCAGAAAGAGCACGTTCATACACACACCTGAAGCCAGACTGTTAAACTAGTGCAGTTCCTTCCTGACTCCAAACCCAGCAGCGCTCACTGAGCCTTAGAGACCTGTAATGGTGATCTGTCATGGGACTTCAGAGGACAATTGGGATTAGAGCTCACAGAGTGGTGCAGCATGCATTTATGTCCTTGGCGTCCTGTCCCTGAAGGGCAGCACTGCCCTCCTACATACACACTTGTCCCATGAGCTGCTTTTCCTGCCCAGACCTTTTCATTTTGCCCTTGGAGTTTCTTCACCCTCTGTTCTGTTCCTCAGGTTATGTGTTCATCACCAACATCCCTGCCGGTGCCACAGACATCCTCATCATTGAGCGCAGGAAAACAGAAAACATCCTAGGTAAGCAGAGGAACTAGACGGATGTGGAGATCCCAGTTCAACGGTCTGGGAGGTGGGAGGAGAGCTCTGTGCTGTGGGAGATCTGTCTGTGAATGTTTCCTTCAGGGTAGCACAGGGGCACTTCATCTCTCCGTAAACCAAGGCTACCACATTTCCAACAGCAGGAGGGACATTTGGAAACCAAGCTCACTATGGGCAGTCCTTGTTGTGAAGACATTTGTTCTCTTGTTGGCGAGGGAAATGAAAGCAGCAGGCATTGAACACCACTGATCTGACCTGATGCAGAAGATGAACGCTGGAGGGCCTGCGGTTCTTTTTCTACTGGGCTTTTCTCGGTCATGAACAGCTTGCTCTCCTCAGTGCCGGTGCAGCCCCGGTGTTCTGCACAAGCATCGCGTTTATCCATTTTCTGTCTTTTTAAGCACTCGCAGATGAATCTGGGCATTTCTTCTTCAACGGCAACTCCGCCATTGACAACCCCCAGAACTTCAGGGTAGCTGGCACGATCTTCAAGTACCGGCGGCCATCGAGCCTGAACTCAGATGGACTGGAGTATATCATAGCTCATGGGCCCACTAACCAGTCTCTGAATGCCATGGTACGTGAGGAACTAGTTTTAGGCTTTCCTGTCTTGCCTGTCCCAAA
>JAVJGI010000032.1:6766203-6788760 GCA_035590275.1 Ibycter americanus | reverse complement strand
TAAACCTTTGGCAGGAGATTGAGAGCCAACTTTTAAACATTTCTGGCAAGCCATATGCGAAGTCTTCCCACCACATTATGTGATACTAAGAGAGACCTTGCTTGAGCTCCCCTTTCCAACCTAACGTCATACCTCTCAAGGTGATAGTATGAACTGAGGCTGAGGTCACCAGCGATGGTTGAGAGACCATAATATACACAAGACTGACTATGAATGATGCCTCCTCTCAGAGGGATGCTCATCCACAGCTATCCACAGTCTTGCTAGTTGAATTCAGGAAGTGGATCAAGGCTTTACACTCTGTTCGTCAGTGGTCCATCTTGCCCAAGGCAGGGGAGGTGGAGAAATGCTGGGTTTCTTCCTATCTTCAAAGACGGCAAGGAGGAATTTTACTGTATCTTATGTCTGCAGGAATTTTTCATCTTTAGCTCACGCCACCTGCTTTTTCCACAGCAATGAGTTTGATGTGAGCCCCATGGGCCACGACGACATCAGCTTGGCTGACATGTATCGGTGGAAAGTCTCAGCTTACGCCCCATGCAGCTCCACATGCACTTCAGGTAGGTTTGGCTTCAAGTGACTGACCATGTGAGGTCCTTTTTGGCTGTTGATGGAGAGAATACTGGTATTTTTTTAAAATGGCAGGTAGAGTTTCAGATACAGTGAACACTCCAGTAATTTAATCATGGTGGGAGGAAGCTTTTGGATCTGATGGAACCTGACCAAGAGAGGGTCTTGATTGTCCAGCAGGTATCAGCACCTCCTATGCGATGTGTGTCCGGTATGACGGAGTGGAAGTGGATGAAACTTACTGTGATGCCCTAACCCGACCAGAACCTACTCACGAATTTTGCACAGGGAGAGATTGTCAGCCTAGGTGAGTGGAAATGACATCAGCTGTCCACAGGCACAACATATTTTGTAAGGATCATTTTCTGCTCAAAGTATACAGCCATTTCTGGGCTGGAAGATAGGCTTAAACAGCTAAGCCCCTGTATCCCCTTGTAAGCAAAAAGGTGGAAGGAATTTGCTGTCTAAATTGCCTGCTAAGGGCAAAGCTGGCTTTCAAGACCAGCGTCACCTTAACAGACATAAGCATGATGAGCAGATTCATAGCAGCAGCTACTGGGTGAGGGAATCCCAGGCGTGCAGGCACTCCCCAGCCACCCCGTGTCCCTCGTCCCCCTTACCTGGGTTTTCCTTTGTGCTTTCTCTCCTGGGGACTGCTCGTGGAGGTGGGAGACCAGCCGGTGGAGCGAATGCTCCAGAACCTGTGGTGAGGGCTATCAGTACCGCACTGTGCGCTGCTGGAAGATGCTGGCTCCAGGCTTTGACAGCTCCGTTTATGACGACCTCTGCGAGTCAGCTGGGTTGGCCAGGCCCATGGAGAGGAAAGCCTGCAAGAACAAGGCCTGTGGGCCCCAGTGGGAGCTCTCCGAGTGGTCTGAGGTAGGCAGCAGGGGAGCTTTGCTCATGGAGGTAAGCAGCTAGGGCTGGGCTGGGGCCTGGGGGAAGGTGGCTGGCAGGTGTTGGGTGCCGAGAAAGGCTCTGGCCAACTGCATCCTAGTGAAAGAAGGACTGCCTTTACCCACGGCTCCCCCGTTCTGGCACTGCTCAGCAGCAAAGGCCATTGCAAAACGTTTTTTCTAAGGTCACCTCTCAAGCAAGGCACTGACCAAATGAAAGCTCTGCCAGTGAGAGGCTTTGCCTCCTTCTTCCAGAGGATCCAAATGATCCTGCGATTCTACGATTCTAACAAAGGGTGAATGGGAAAACAGCGGCATGGAGATAGAGAGAAGCTAAAACCCAATCTAAATCCCTTTGGTTGACTTTCCACAGCCTGCTTGGGACTAGGCTAGTGGCTCAGTGGCTTTGAACAGCAGTCCAGGCATCAGTGTCTTGGAGCACTGGAGCTCTAGGACCCAAAGTAAATAAGCAGCAGAGAGAGACAGACAGACCCAGCTTTTTCTGTCCCTGCTGGGGCCTTTCCCCTTTTCCCTAGTGCAGCAGGAGGAAAACGGGAGGAGGCATAGCTGCTTGCCTTGTCTTTGCTTGTCCCCCTTGTTCTCGGCTTACGAGCCCCAGCGCTGACTGTGGATGCCCATTGCAGTGTTTGGCCCGGTGTGGCACGCAAGGGACGATGAAGCGGGAGGTGCGCTGCTCGGTGGAGGCACCCCTCTGTGATGAGTCCCGCAAGCCCAGCGGTGAGAAGGCGTGCACAGGCCCACCCTGCGACCGCCACTGGACTGCTTCAGATTGGGGCCCGGTGAGTCCGGGGGTCTGCTGCTCCTTGCACCCAGTGCCAGGGGTGCAGGGCTGGCAGGAGGGAGCAGGTGAGCAGTCATGCTGCTGCTCTCTTGGTTTTCTTCTGACAGAGGCTAAGCTAAAACTGGAATAATCTGTATTTTTGCTTCTCCATAATGTAAATTCTGGTTAGCTGTGAGCTGAGCTCCATTCAATAATCTGGGAAGCTTGTGGCACCTGGATAACTGAAGTCCCTGACCAGATGTGTCTCTAAAGACCCCTGGGGTCCAGCGCCACAGTCCCAGCGGCAGGTTTAGGCTCTGGACTCAGGTCTCCTGGCACCACTGACTGACTCCTCTACCTTCCTCCTTTCTGATGTGTCTAAATGCCCTTTATTCCTCCAAGTGCTCAGGTTCGTGTGGTGAGGGACGCATGAGCCGCTTCATCGCGTGTCGCAACCTGGAGGGCAAGGTGATCTCCAACTCGCAGTGCGACCCAGCCACCAAGCCCCTGGCTGTCCATCCATGTGGAGACAAGAACTGCCCCGCACACTGGGTGGAGCAAGAGTGGGACCAGGTAAAGCCAAGCCCAGCGCTGTGTTCTCAGCCCTCCTTTCCACCCCATATCCCACAGGAGATGGTGGGAGCCTCGATCTCCCGACAGAGCAAGGTTGTATGGTGCAACCTCCAGCCACGGAGCTGTACCCTGATCCTAGCTCCTTTTAGAAAAGGGGAAGGAGTAATGAATACCCAAGCTTGTCTGCCCATACCCGATAGACCATCTCGAAGTTTGTGGCATTTGCTGCCTTCCCAGGGACGTCCATTGGAGGGCACCAATGTCTTAAGGAAACCATCCTCCTTTCCCACCTCTGGCTCCCAGCTGGCAGTTTACAGACACCTCAGCAGAGCTCTTTGTCCAGAACCTGCACTCACCCCTCCCAAGATTTTGGTCCCGCTGTTAAAGGGAAAGAGTCAACAAAACCAGCTTAACCTCTAATAAATAATAGCTGGAGGTAAACCTGAACCACAGCCCAGATCCCTGCCCTGGAAGTCACATCCAGCCCATAGCTGTATACTTGCCTCAGGGCTTGGAGTCTAGTGAATGTGGTCTAAGTACCCTGTTCTGCCAAACAGTCTCTGCCAGTCTGCTTACTCCCCTTCTGTTGCTCAAGGCCTAGAGGCTTTAGGCTTCCCGATAGAAGCTGATCCAAATCCCAGAGCACTCAGAAGAAAGCATCCAGTCAGTTGTGGGGTTTGGGCTTTGTCTTTAAAGTCTTCAGCAAAATATGGATTCACAAAGCACTAAGGAAGAAGGTTTCTAGGGAACCAGAAAAACAGCCAAGCCCTCTCCCCTCCAACCATAGCTAAACCTCTGTTTTCAGTGTGCTACCCTTTATAGCTGTTGACTACATTCAGCTGAGTCTCCTTCCAGCACTGGTAACGAGCACAAACTGGTTAAACCTGGGGACCCCTGACAGTTCTGTAACCTTCTCCTGCTCTGGCCTGTGATGTGGGTCCCACACAATACTGCAGTGGCAGTGCAGTTTTTCAGCTGTGTCCAGGCTGTTAAACTCACCTGAACTCTGAAAGAGCAGCTGAGTCCCCACCTTTGCGTGTGCCAGCTTCTTTGCCTTGGCTGTGTTCTCTCAGCTGATCAGCTCTGAGTTCACAGGATGACTAAGGGTGGGTGCAAGCCAGCTGTGCTGGCCCTGCCACGGTGAAGAAAGGTACAAAGCAGTGAAATCTCAAGCTGTCAACTGCCTTTGTGGACATCGGGAAGCAGAGCTGAGCTAGAATTGGATCCTGCCTCCTGCTGCTTCTCTTGGTGGTGTCCTGAGAGAGTGAGTCCTCCCAGCTAAGCCTACGTAGCTCTGGGCTCAGCAGTACTTGTCCATGCAAATCACCTGCAGTGCACCAGTTTGGTCCCCTTGGGCCCACCAAAGCTTGTCAGTACTCCAAGACGTAGGTTGCTACGTGAATACGCTACATAGTTTTTGAGAACATAGATACATGTAAAATAAGACAGAAACAGCTTCTTGTAGTCTTACCTTGACTGCTCCAGGTCCCTTGTGGTAGCTGCTCTCAAGGCCAGCCAAGGTGAATTCAGCATCCCTGGTGCTGGTGAAACGCTCATTACTATCTTCTGTCCCTGCTCCCTAAGAACTTCAGCTCCTTTGCAGACACTCATTGCTCCTGTAACCTGGGCAGCACTACCTCTGTTAGGCTGATGCTAGCACAGGCATTAAGCAGCTTGTTTGTGAGCAGGATGCCATCTTACTTGAAGCTCTGCAGCTGACGAGCATCGTTTGTTACCTGGCTGTTATGTTCTCTTTCCCAGTGCGATGCCAGCTGTGGGCGAGGGATGAAGACCCGGGTCGTCTTGTGTGCGGGCCTGGAGAATGGTGTGTACAGGGAGTACCCCGAGAAGCGCTGTGAAGCCTCTCAGAAACCTGAGGAACAAGCTGCCTGTTTCAGGAGGCCATGTTCAACGTGGTTCACTACCTCCTGGTCTCAGGTAGGGCTTGGAGTGGTGGGGAGTGGGGAGAGGAGGCCTCATAACCCTGGCTGGTGGAGTTGGTGGACCTGCACTGAGGTTTTCTAGCAGCCTGTTCTGCTGAGGGCTCTGTTAGGTCTGGCTGGGACCATGAGCTCTGCTCTTCTGCAGACCAGGCAGCAGGTGGAGGAACTGGCACACACAAGCTAGGAAAAACCTTATAGCATGTGGATTAGTGCTTCAGCCGAGAGCAGGCACCACACTGCAGGCCTACAGGATACAGCCCTGTCCCCTCCTCTGCCAGGAGGCAATGTTCTGTCTTTCCCTGCTTTCCTTTGGTTTTAACCAGTGAGCATTTAGGGAGTGGGAGGACAGGGGAAGCTGGGCCTGGCTCACAGCAGCCATTTTTTCCATCTTCTATCACAGCATCAACACTCAAAGCAAAACCAATTCCGAGTTGCGTTAAAGAGATGAAATCAAACTGCTCCCTTGCTCTCTCCCAACCCCCAGCTCGGGGAGGCTCTGCTCCAGCAACAAAAAGGGACCGTAAGTTTGAGATCAGTGTGGGATTTGACCCAGACCTCCTCAAGAATCTCCAAAGCAGGGACCGGGAGGCCTCACTGGAGGAAAGAACTTGGGAACTATAGAAAAATTAAAAATTACCTCTCTCGATCCTGACAGTGCAGCAAGACGTGTGGTGCTGGTGTGCGGCTGCGTGAGGTGAAGTGCTACCAGGGGGAAGTGCTGGCTCAGGGCTGTGACCCCACTTCTAAGCCAGAAGCCAGGCAGACATGCCAGCTCCAGCCGTGCCCCACAGAGGCACCAGGTAAGCCTGGGAGGGCAGGGAGGGAGAGGAGCCCTTTGCTCTGCCCAGCTCTCTGCTGGGGAAGCACGTGTCCTTGTTAACCCCTTCCGTGGATGCTTCTGTTCCCCAGAAGAAGACTGTGAAGACAAAGCGACGGCCAACTGCGTGCTGGTGCTAAAAGTAAAGCTGTGCTCTCACTGGTACTACAGGAAGGCTTGCTGCTGGTCGTGTCGGCTCAAGTCACCCTGACTGCTGCCAGGCCGTACTTCCCTCCCAAGTTCAGGGGCAAGAGCCTCCTCGAGCCAGACTTTACCACTTGAAGCCACTGCACTTGGCTTGGCTGTGGAGCCAGTCCCTGTACACCAGCCTGCTCAGCGAGGAAGGATTCCTAGGACTTGGTCATCACTGTTCCCTCTTCACCAAGAGGATTCTACACGAGACAAACCATCAGTTCCTAGAAAGCTACTGAGAAGTGAGTTGGGAAAGCCTGTCTCGGCTGCCATCATCTCTGAAGAGCTCTAGTTGGAGGCAGTGGTGTGCAGATGATGGCAGCCGTCTCTCTGGTTTGCCCTGCAGATTTTGCTACTACAAAGGCAATTTCCAAAACACACCAAAAAATTCTGTGTTGCAATAAAGAGCTAAACTATAAAATTGTGGTTTTGGGATGCATGTACCTAGGCCAGAGGCAAGGGAGGAGGAGGAACACAAGAGGAACAGAAGCAGGAGCAGGAAGGGTGGGGAGGAAAAATCTTTGTGCCAGTACAGCTTCCAGGCAGCACCAGATAAACCCCATTTTGTGTTGCCTGCCAAAGAACAGAAACCACTCCTGTTTTGTATTTCAAAGTCCTCGTTTATTTTTGACATTGAATTTGGACCCACAGCTGAGCAACAAAGACAGAGAATAGTAACAGGAGGAACCTGAAGTGGAAAAAATCTGGGATCCCTGCCCCTACTGCGTCCTGTTCCTCTGACATCCCCCAAGCCTTCTAACCCATGCTTGCATGTCTCGTGTTTCCAGCCCTCTCAGACTCCGCCATTTCTCTGTAGCTGTGCCAGACCCAGGGCGTTGTGTTGGCTGTGAGGCAAACCCTTGGCCAAAACCTTGACCAAGCTGTCTTGGCCAGCCAGCTACTCTGGAACTGCCTGGCCAGCCTTGATACCTCATTAGCTGGTGACAGGTCACGCGTAATTTGCATGTGATGAAGATGACGATGCCGTGGCCTTCCTTTCACCAGATGGGTGAGCCACAGAAGCAAAAGTCCCCTGTGTTATTCCGACCCTCCGGAGGTCATGGCCTGGCACGTGCTGCGATTGCAGCGGGAAGCCTTGCTACGTGCCAAGAGGTAGAGTTGGATGCCGGAGCTGCGGTGCCCGTGAGCTGGCTCTGCGCCCTTCGAGGGGATGGCATCGCAGGGCCGTCTGGCAGAGCTGTGCGGGCAGCAGCCTGCAGATCACACCAAGACATTAACTTCTCGTGGCTCCCAGCAGGATGAGACCAAGCTGAACAGATGCTCTAGTGGGAAAGGATGGGATTTACTGAGTTAGCCAAGATTTTTGTTCCAGTTACAGACTGTATTTTCAGGGAGGAGTACGGGCTGGATGGGAAGCAGTAGGAGCTACGGACTATCGGCCAGTGGGATCCAGAGAGTTTTGCTGCTGCTAACTGTCCTCTTCCCTCCTGCCTGCCCTTAATGTGAGAGGACATTTAAAACCTGCTATCACTATTTGGAGAATGGAAGGAGACTCTCAAAGTGATGCAGCTAGACTGAGTCTCAGGATAATGGAAATACAATGTCTTTCTGGGCCGGAGGTGGGGTAGATGGTGCATAATATTTGCTCAAAAGGCTGTGTAAAATGCAGGCTGGGGCAAGGTGTTTGGTTACAAGAACCATCACCGCGTCTGGCGTTCGTCTGGTCCTCTTCTTTGTGTAGTTTCAGCAGAGGTGCCAAGGCATGAGCAGGTCCAAAGTGTAAATTAGCCTTTTGCCCGATAACGCAGATGCTTGAGGCTCATGTAGCGTGTGCCTCTATGCTGAGACCTACTTTTTCTGTGCGTGAACGGGGAGGTTAAGTCCAAATCCTTCTATCAGCAGCAGGATGATTTCTAAATAGTAGTGGTGAAAAAACAAAACCCCACCACTCACATTTCTGAGCAGTCACACCCTGTATCACAAAGGCATGGCAAGCGTTTCCTGCCATTGCCTCCAACAGCATCCGCAGGGCTGCGGGGATGGGTGCTGTCCGGGTCCCTCTTCCCTGCCATGAATGGGAAGCGCTCAGCCGAGCGGTCCTGCACCGGTTGCTATGGAAGTGCCTGTGAATGATGATGTCCTTTTAGTAATTTTTCACCTAATTTGATTTATGGAGGAAGAAGGAACTTTCCCACATTCATTTTTGCCGAAAGGCACAGTCACTGGCTGTCATTACCAGCTGCAGAGCCGGTCAACCCAGGTTTGGGTCTTGCACCCTCGTCTTCCAAAAGGCAAAGAGGGGGGGACCCCAACCACCTGAGCATCACTCTCCCATGGGAGGTCATGGGCCCCACAAAGGAGGAGCCACGACCCGGTGGTCTCTGCTGTTGCTGTTGAAAGCAAAAGCCATCCTAAAGCCAACCTTCCTCTCGCTGTCTGGAGCTGTTAGGGTGGGCTGGGTAGGGCTTTGCAAGCTGAAGGTGACCCAAACGGCAGTTCTTTAGGGATGTAATTCTTCCCGTAGGTGAAATCTTGGCATTTTTACGGGTCCAAGTTAAAATCGCTCCTAAGAAAGCTTGTGAAGAGTAGAAGAGGTGGGGGCTTTGGCCGCAGAAGGATCAGCCTGTGCCCGTTTGCGTGGGTGAGCGGTTTTGCGAGCAACTTTGCCTCCCCCAGCAGTGATCTAAACTCGCGTCCTGAACTTCTTCAGCATGTGCAAAGGCCGAAGCAGGTGGCAGACGGTGTCCTAGCTTACACTCGAACATAACAGCTAACAGCTAGCGGCAACGAACGTGGTACGAGGGGAACAGGACGATCCGCATCTTCCCTGCTTTGCTTTCCCGTGGCTGAGGAGCGCTGCCGTTCCCAGCTCAGCAGCGGGATTTGCCGGGGCAGCAGCTGGTGGGTGGTCACGCATCGCCCGTGTGCCGGAGGCGAGGGCATCGCCTCGGGTGGCTGCGTGGGGACCCCGAAGGCCTCCCTCTGGGCTCGGGGAGCCGGGGGTAATTAAATTAGGTTGTACTGTACATAGCCCTCGTTAGACAAGTCCCTTCAGGAGACAGAGTAGAATAATAATGACACTTATGATGGGTTCGGAGGTGGCCGGTTTAACATCGCCCTTCGAGGTCTCTCTCGTCTTCTCGCCCGTAAAGCTTAGCCGTGCCGGGCGGTTCAGCAGGAGGACCGTGCTGGTCTCAGGCTGGGCTTATGGGGTCCTCTCTGCGGGAGCCCCCCCCCAAAAAAAAAAAAAAAGACAAGTGCAAAGCCCCTTCCCTCGAGCAGGCGCCGGCTGGGGACACCCTGTGCTAGTGGCAAATGGTGACTACACCTCCGTGCTGATAGCCCGCGGGTTCGGGAAGCTCTCGCGGAGGAGGCCGTGGCGGCTCACCGGATACCTTTGCAGGGTGGCCATGTTGATGGGCGGCCCCATCTCCTTGTAGCACGCGGGGGTGTAGGTGACCCGCTCGCCCCCGTTGCGCACCATGTCGGGAGTCCGGATGTAAAAGGGGGAGCCGTAGGGGGAGCAGGTCGGGCAGTAGTTGTGAGCCCCGTGCTGGTTGAGCTCGCTGAGGGGGGGCGCGGGGCTGCCCTGCCCGTCCACCATGCGGGAGTTGCAGGCGTTGCACATGCCGAGGTGCGAGTGCGTGGGAAGGTCGGGCTCTTCCTCCTCCTCCTCCTCCTCCTCTTCCTCAGCGGAGTCATCTTTCTTGCAGCAATAGTACTGCAGGAAAGGGAAGGGGCTGCGTGAGGGGAAGCGGAGCAGCTGGCAGGCAGCTTTGGCTTCACAGCCAGCCCTGC
The DNA here is from genome assembly GCA_035590275.1 of Ibycter americanus. Taxonomy (NCBI): domain Eukaryota; kingdom Metazoa; phylum Chordata; class Aves; order Falconiformes; family Falconidae; genus Ibycter; species Ibycter americanus. Next base: position 6,779,229 of record JAVJGI010000032.1, on the reverse strand, counting down.
CACTTCCCTGCTCCCCTCGTCCCCCTGCCAGAGAAACCCTCCGCCAGCTTGCGGCTGCTCTGCTCCGTCAGTACCAGGGTCCTGCAAGGCAGCAGAAGCCAGACAAAGCCTGGACCCCAGGCTGACGGAGAACCCACCTTCCCCTTGCAAACCTCGCTGGGAGAGGGGAGGATGTTTTCCCGTGCCAGTTAGAGACTCCTCCAAGTAACCGCTGTGCTTTTCATCACACAGGCACTGCTGCATGGCACAGACTTCACATTAACTTTTAAAAAGCAGGAGGTTGTAGCTAGCTGTTGTTGAAAGCCTCCTCGTTTAATTTACAGGGCGGGGGGAAATAAAATATAAAAATCTCCATCTGGTATTGCAAAGCCAGCCAAGCCTACACCTCAATTAGCAAGCACTGCAGAGACTCAAAAGCCTTAGGGGAGCACCCCTGTGCCCAGAGGAGGAAAGGACGTAACTGCAGCACCGCCGGGAAAAGGGGGTTTCAACTCCCTGCCCATCACAGACAGGCAAGAACTCCCCTTCGAGACCCCTCCTGCAGCAGGAGCCTGAGGAGCTGCCACCACGCTGCTGGGTTCATGGCCAGGCGGGGGACGGCCGCGGCACTCACCTGTAGCCTACAGTAGCAGAGCACGGCAATGATGCACAGCAGGATCACCGTTGCTAGGATTCCCCCGGTGATAACAACAGTTCCCGCTGTCATCCGACCAATTCTCCATCAAACTCTGCAAGGCAGGGCCACGCGCGTCACCCCGGGATGTGAAAAGCCCCTGGCGTGGCTTCATCGTCGTATCACAGACAAGACGCCCATAAGGCATCTCAAAATACCGCATCCCTGTTCCTCCCTCCCCAACTGGAAAACTATCACCCGGTATCATTCTCCTCCTCTTAGTGAGAGGACATCTGAGATCCAGCATCACGTCCCCTCGCTGCCATTGCTGTCTCCGACTTGGGCTTTTTGGGAACCACCCTGCAGTCGTGCCCCCCCAGCCCTCCCCCTTGCTGAGCCTAAAGGGCCAATTTCCACCCTCCCAGCGGAAAATACAGCCTCCGCTTCAAAACGCAGAAGCAAACCTGGGTTTCCACCAGGAAAAGCCAAAGGGGAGCCTTTGAACTCCACATCTCTGGCAGTTTGAGCCCCAAAAACGCATCCCGACTGCCTGCTGGCCACCGGCGCATATAACATGAGCTTGGCACGAGCTGAGCAGCCCCCACCGCTCCCCCCTTGCCACGGGATGGGGGGGGCTACTTACGTTCAGTGACGGAGGTGTTGGACCTGGAAGAAGCGGAGGGAGAGGTTAGCTGTGGCCCCACAGCACCCCTTGCACCCACCCGCGCTTCCCTGGTTCCCAAGAATGTGCCTCCATTTGGGACCTGCGGGAAGCCCTTCTTCGTGTCCCGTGGGGATGGGGCTCAGCGTGTGCCTGCGCCCCCGGCAGCCTGCAGGGTGCAAAAAGCATTTTGGGTCCTGCAGATGATGATGGCAATTAGTATTATTGTTATAATTACGATTATTTTCTTTAATTTGGAGCAGGGAAAGGAGAAGTTCCCCAAGCTCAGAGGAATGCTCTGCTGGACAAGGCTGTGCTATCAGCAGCTCGTGACTCACGCAGCTTCCCAGGGCGAAGGCCTGGCTTAGTCAGCACTTGGCCTTTTCCTCTTTAAGATTAATTATAGGGGAGGCGGATGCATCATCGCGCAAGCGGCCGATGTTGGAGGTGCCGCGGGGAAAGGAGCTCTGCCCTCCATTCTCTCTGGGGCAGGCAAGCCCCAGTGGCCCCCCGCCACCCCCAGGCACCTACCCAGAAAAGGACAGGCAGGGTGTCAAGGTCACGCTGGCCCTGGGGTGGCCAGCTGGGACAGGCAGCGCTGCATGGCCACGGGGAGATGCCAGCGGCCCTGAGAGAGAAGACAAGGAGAAAAAGCCATCACGTCAGCTTGTCCTCCCTGCCCAAGGGGGCCACCCCGTGTCCCCATCCTTGCCGATGCCACCTCTGTCCCTACAGCGGGGGTAAATAAATCGCATTTTTAGGGAGACTGGCAGGAAAGGTGGGTGCTGCAAAGGTGAGTAAACCCAGACCGCCAGGAAAGGACGATCCCATGGCTGAAACCTGCAATTTCAGCAAAATCGAGAGATTTGCACCCAAGAAGTGGGGGCACCCATCACCCCCACCCTCCGGCGACGCCTGGCACAACCGCATTTCATTACTGGCCCCCGCGTCCCTCTGTGCCTCGTCCAGAGCAAGGCTAATTGATAGGGCCCAAGTGCCAGCCGGTTGCAGCCGAGGAGATCTAATTACCTGCTTGCCACGTGGCCCTAATTGACGGAGAGAGGTGGCAGCTTGCAGACGAGACCTGCCCAACTCTGCCCCGGCCCCTCGCTGCCGCATGTGCCGGCAGGCACCGCAGGGAACCCCCGCCACCCCAAAAACCCACCAACCCTCCTCACACCGCTGCGGTGATTTGCAGGACCCTGCCTGCTACAAATTGATTTTCAGCTCTTGGAAAGTTCCTGTACGAAGCCAAAAGGCGGACATGCATTGGATTTCTTCCTCGAGCCTCCCTCGCCCACGAAACAAAAGGGAAAAAAAAAAAAAACCCTGCCTGAGAAATCAATAGGACCATAACCCAGCTAATATCTCCATCCATCAGGGGACCCGACATAGAGCTAATAATAGAGACCGAAACGCTCGGCTCCTGCACCCCGCCACCCAACTGCACTCTGAAACACTGCCAAGAGCGAGGGGTGCCGGGGATGGCGGGGGGGCACATGAGGCAGCCTTCGGTGGGGTTATCACCCCCCCAGGTGCCATCCTTAACAGGGAAAAGCTGACGGTGGGTGGCTGGAAAAGGCAAACGTTGATCTTCACTGACCCCCCAGAGGGACGTGCCGCGAGCTGGGCGGTGATGGATGACGCAGGCGGCCGTTCGCATCCAGAAAACTTCATTTCATGGGAGCTGTGATTTGATTTAGAGCTCGGAGAGCAGCATCCAATTAGCCGGAGGTTTGGAGCGAGCAGGTGGCCTCAGAAAACGACCCCGGGTAGGGAGGGACCGGCCCTGGGGACCCTTTGGTCACCTCCGAGAGCCGCGTGTCCGACTGGTGCTGCCTCACGGGTGGCTGCGCTTGCACGTGCCCCATCTCCGGCATTCCCGTTCCTGGGACTACCGGGACCAGCCTTTCACCGGCTCTGCTCAGGAGCCAGGCTCTTCCTTATTGAAACAGTGAATGTTAAAATGAAAAAAAAAAAAAAAAAAAAGCCAAAATTAAAACAAACTAGAAGAGAAGCGCTGCCTTTCCCCATCTCTTTGGAGGTGATGCTTTCAGAGAGGAGGAGGTTTCTACCCTCTTCGCTCCCCGAATCCTGCTCACCAGCCACCTAGCCATTCATTTTCTACCCAGTTTGCGCCTATAAAATAGTTCGTGCCTATAAAACAGCCCTCTCTAACCCACAGCTCCCTTCTGCAGGCACAGACAAGGGAATGGAACACCTCCCAGGGAAGGAGCAAGAGCCCCAGACTCAGGACTAATTGGGGGCTTGGCAATTAGAAGGTAAATGTGCCCAGAAAGGGGCAGGACAACTGCAACAGCCTTTTGCAGCCCTCGCACGGACCACACAACGGCCCCAGCAGCCACACCGCTGCACCAGGGATCTGTCCGCGTCCATTTTCCAGCTGCCCTCCCCAAGCACATCCCAACCTGCCGGGAAAGGGGCATTTTGGGCTCCCCTGGCTCAGATCCCCGCAGGCTCGGGCACCGCACGGCCGCCCCACCCCATCCCGCACTGTGAGCCGAGCCCCCCGGCTCCCGCTCCTGCAGCAGGACGGGATGCAGAGGCATCGTGGGGGGACGCACAGGCTGAACTCCCTGGGGCACAGCCCCATTTCTCCTTCTAGCTTAAAAAGGGATATTTAGATATTGATATTGAGAGATATTTAAATATTTAGATACCCCACGCTGAGCAGATGCCTCGGCGCTCACCGGCTCCTGGGCGGCTGGGGAGAGGGGCCTACAGCCCAAGGGTGGGCGTGGGGACCCTCTGGCGCAAAAACCGTTGCTGAATAAAATCAGGATTTATACGAGCGGGGCTACGTTGCCCTCCCTGCCCATCGCTGGCTTTCGGGAAGCAATCCGAGATGCTAGGCAGTGGTGTCACGCTGTCCCCAACGGGGACGGCAGCGGGTGGAGGGAGGGTCCCCGGCCGTATCGAACTCCTCCGGGCAGGCGTGCAAAACCGCTTGCTGCAGAGATACATTTTCTTTAATTGATGTTGCCTCCCAGCGCAAAGTTACGGCCTGAAAAGTGACTCTGGGAACGAGTGGCATCTCAGGCTTCTATATTTATTCTCCTCCAATGACGTCCATAGCAGATTTGCATGGTTTGCAAGTCTACGGTGAGGATTTTGCCAGCTGCCAGCACTCTCAGCCCAGCTGAGAAACTCCCGTCCTTCCTCACCCTGCGCATCCCACCAGCCCCCAGCTCAGCCCCACCATCCGACCAGGGCCAGGCACCGACACCAGAGCTGGGGACCGGTTCTAGGCTCGGCAGAGCACAGCTCTTTGCCGTCAGCATCACGCCGAACCTCGCCGGCAAGCCCTGCCCCAGCCAGGGCTCTGCTCTCCCGGTTTTGCTCTGCAGCTCACGGGCTAATTCAATGAAATGTCTGCCTGGTAAATTAGCCCAGCCGCTGCCTCACCAGAATCATCTCCCAGGGCCTAATTGGAAAAAAACAGCATCAGGGCTGCCTTAGCAAAAACAGATTACAGCAGCAAACAACAGGGCAGCTCCCGGGCGGCTGTGGCCTGCCCGGCACGGGCTCAGCCCGGCGGGATTCGGGTGGATTAACCCACGGTCACAAACCTTGGCAAGGGGGGAGGACACGAGCAGCACAGCCCCCCCCAGGCATAGGGCAGGATGGGTGCCTGGGGAGGGCTGAGGCCCCTGCAAACTCATTGCACATCAGATGCTCTGCGCTGCAAGGCGTAAGGGGGCAAGCTGAGTTGGGGAGCAGAAATAAGGAGAGCCCCCCCGGCGCCGAAATGAGCCAAGCCCAAATGAAATTTCACCCAAAGAACGATGGCAACGCGGGATGCAAGAGGACGTGGGGGGCTGCACCCAGCCCCCAGCCCTCACCGCTGGGCTTCTTGCCCAGCTCCCAAACCACTGGGGCACTTGGAAGCCCTTAAACTTTTAATTAACGAATCCGGGGGGGTCACCAGGGGTCAGAACCTGCTGCCTGCCCTAGGCTCTGCAAACATTGGGCTTTGGAGTTACAAATTGCTGCTTTCATTTGCCCTCACACATAAGCTTGCTTAAGCCCCATCATTTTGGGGAAGGGAGGGACAGGATGGGGCCAGCCCTGATTTTTGATATGCTAATAATAGGGTATTAATATGTTAATAAATATATTGAGGGAAAAGCATCTTTAGGGCATAAAAATTGACTGTGACACCCGATGACTGGAGCAAGCCCGCTCCCTCCTGCAGCAATCCCACCCCCGGGAGTGGTGCTGAGCTTCGTGGCTGGCTCTGCCCGGTTATATTTGAGACTGGACCAGCCCATGGACAGGAATCACAGCAGCGGTTGGGAAAACTTTGGTTTCAGCCTGCTGCAGTGAACACCAGACAAGGCTCTTCCCAGCAGAAAGGGCATTTTGTGTGACCCGTTTCCTACTTGAGGCTTTTTCACGCCACAATCCCTTTGGTGCCTCGAGACACCTGGGGTTTGGCGAGGGAGTTTTGCAGGGGAACGCGCCGCCAGCACCCTGCTCCCGGCCACTGCAAGGACAGCCAGGTCGCAGCGGTGACACCGTCCCCCAGCTGAGGCTTTGGCAATTTGCAGTCAGTCATCAAAACCGAAAACCCCGTGCCCTGCCGCAAGCCTGCCCTTGCTTTCCTTCCACCACCCGCACCAGCTCGCCAGGGCTCCCCGCCCCGCTCCTGCCCAGCTGAGAGGAGAAAGAAGAAATACCAGCAAGGTTTGGAAACCAGCTCTTTTCTTGCAAGAGCTTTGTGGAAAAGGCAAGATATTAATTGCAGTTAACAAAAATCAAACCACTTCAAGGGTGGAAGCTGCCAGCCAGACCCCAGCTCCCGGGCGGGCTCAAAGGGCACTGCTAACGCTGCGCTCCCGACCCACCGAGCCCAGGACATCACCTCTCCTGGCCGCCAAAAAACCAGCTTCTCGCCAACCCAGCTTCGCTCCCTCCCACGCCGGGCCTCATCCTGCCCTCCATGAGCCCTGGAGACCTTCCTCCCCCAGCCACGTAGGACCAAGCACAAAGGACCCCTCTGATCTCTGGCTGCGGCAGTGCCGGCTGTGTGAAGCCCTGGCACATCCTGGGAGCCGCGGCACATCCACATCCCTGTCCCAGGGAGACCTCCCGGCACTTCACAGACTTTGGGAGGAAGGGCAGCCTTGCAGCCTGGGACATCTCGGGTGCAGATTACACCAGTATCTCATTACTTGGGCACTTCATCTGCCCTTTATCTCCTTAAGCGACTATTCAGATCCTGTCTCGCCTGCCTGCGTGGATTAACTGGAGCCATGTGGAGGGACGGAGGGACACGGAAGGGACCGTCACCCCATCCTGTCCCTGCCAAGCACACACATCAACGCGATACTGCAAAGCCCACGGCACAGCCAGGGCTACACCTGGATCTAGGCAAGTCCCTACATAATTTACACCCCCTTTGCAGCCCCTCCTCATCACAGGGCGGCTTAAAACCCAGGGCAGGAAAATGACACCTTCCTCCTCATCCTCCCACGCGTCTCCTACCCACTGCATTTGCTCAGCTGGCTCCCGACCAGCCCAGCCTGGGAGCCACGGCACCTGGGCACAGCCCTGGCCACGGGGAAGGCATCGGACGTGGGCAGCCCACGGTGGGATGCAGGAGGGAAACATCCCTGGTCTGACCCACATGGCTCATCGCCTGCCACTGCGCCCAGGGTCCCTCCCGGGGCTGCTGCTGGCAAAAGCCGCAGCCAAGCCTCAAGTATACGTGCCAGGGAGCCGCTCCGCTGTGGTCCCAAAATAACCAGGGACAAAACTGGCGGCATCAAGCCAAGTCGCACAGAGAAGGGCTTTTGAGATTATCCTGCACGTCAGATCCCCGCGGGCTCTCCAGAGCCAGCCAGGACCTGGCCAGCATCCCTGCTGCGGGCACCATCCCTCCCAGCACCCAAATATCCTCTGTGACGAGCAGCTGCAGCAGCAGCAGCATCCGTACCGGGAGCGGAGCGAGGCTGGAGAGCCGGAATGCTGGGTGTGCCCCAGGCAACACCGACCCTCCCTCGCCAAAAAGCCGGAGCATTTTGTGGCACACACATGCTCGGGACCGTGCCTATGGCCACAGCCAGTGGAGAGCCAGAGCCCAGGCTGGATCCTGCTGTGCCATGGATCCCTGGGGGACATGGCCCCAGAGAGCAAGGGCTTGGGTCTGATTTGCACCCCATGTTGCCCCTAAATCCCTCTGCCACAGCAGCGCCTGGGTGCTCACAGCATACAGCAAAGGACAGGGATCCTCGTGAGCGTGGAAAGGAGCAGGAAAGGTTATTTGCTTCCACCCCAGTGTCACCCTTCATGTCCGCGTAAGCTCATCGCACCGGTGCAGGTATCCCACAGCTGACTGAACCCTGCGGTAAAAGCACCACCACAGCACAGGTATTCCCCCCGCATCCGCCAGTGGCTCCCAGCACTGGCCCAGGGAAAGGCGAGGAGGTGCCAGCAAAGTGAAATGCAGCAGCAGGGACCTCTTCAAAAGCGCTCAGCCTCCAGCCATTCCACACCGAGGCCTCAGGGCAAGGGAAGGTCCAGGGGATGGATCAGGATCCTGCTGATCCCGCAGCCTGGAGACCCTCCCCGGCAGCATGATGGAGCCAGCCTCCCTTCGAGGATGTCCTGCTGTTCATTCTCCAGCACCCTCGTTGCTCCAGGATGAAACCTTTACCTCCTCAGCACGCATTTATTTTCACACCAGCAGGCTCTTCCCATCAGGGCAAGGAGATGATGACCTCAGCCGGATCCCTCCGTCCTCCAGGGGCTGCAAACACACCCTGTGGAGATACGATCTTCTCCGCAGTTTGATTTTCTTGCTGCTCCATCACAGGAAGGTGTGTGCCTCTGCTCTCAGTGGGGCTAATCCCACTGGGGGACTCTGTGACATCAAATGCATCTTCAACCCAGGTGCATATTGGAAGAGGAGGATCAATCCCAGCGGAAGCATTGTGCATCACAGTCCAGAGCATCCCCGACAAGATCCAACCGAGCACAGCAGTGAGTTTCTCACTACAGATTTTTTTCATTTAGCCGGCTTCTCACCGGCTGTCTTTGAAACAACCCCCAGGACAGCTTCTCCTACAAGGCACCGCTTTGTTATCTACATCCTTGCCCTGGACATTGGTGCCACCTCACCCTTTCCACCTCAGTTCCATCATGCCCATAAAAATTCTCTGCCCGATTTCCCAGTTCCCACCCAGATCTACCCTTGCTGCCCTGTCCCAGTTCCTCCCAGCCTGATGTATGAAACACGACTTGTGCAAAACCTTTCCCTGCAGCAGCCAGCTCTGCTCCCAAAAGCAAAGTGTGGAGGAAAAGCTCTAGCTGAGGCTGGAGCCTCTAATCCCATCGGCTTCAGCCCCCCCAGCACGGCACACTCGGGCAATGCCACCCAAGTTGTGCCAGGGCTGATCCGTCATGCCTCACATCACACAATTTATTGCTTTACTAAAATAAAACGTAAAATAAATTCTGCTCAACCCCTGGCTGTAACTCGTGCCTTCCCGCAGCCTGGATAATGCAACGGGGCCGGTGGCTGAAACAGTGACTGCGTGTTTGAGGGATGCTGCTCCCTGGGGACACACAGGGGACGTCCCCCTGTGTCCTGCCGGCATCTGCCCTTCCGCCCGCTAGCGTGCCAGCAAGGCAGCCACTGTGGAGGGATTAAATTAGCAAAGACATCATTAGGGGTAACTGGACCATTTACCAGTTAGGTGGAATGAAGGAAGATGAGCCTTGTCTCTGCCCACGAGTTGAGGAGCCACCAGCATTCCTCTTGGCTCCCATTTACAGCTAGGAAAACCATATGGATGTCTGTCAGTGATGCACCATGCTTTCCCTTCCGTATTTTGGTGCTCGCCTCACGTTCATCTCCCTCCAGCCACAGGGCCAGCCGAGACCTCCCCCAGCTGCCCACCAGATCCAGATCCGGGTTAAAAAGGACACAGCCATCAGCTGTCAGCATCTTTAACAACCCAGGAGCCAAAACCGGGGGCTGGTTACATCTCTGCCCACTTCCAGCCAGGCAGGTGCCCTCCAGCATCAAGGAGCAGATCACCCTCAGACCACCGATTCTCCAAAAAAAATAAACCAACCAAAAAACCAACCCTAGGGCTGGTTGTAATTTAATCCCACTCCCACAGTAGCTGCAAACCTGCGCGGTGCTTGGGAAATGTCCTTTTTTTCCGTGGGAAAGGGAGATGGAGGGTGCGGTGGCCCAGCCCTGGGGAGGAGGGCGCAGGGATGCGCAGCCTCTTGCTCTGCATGATGCAAGACCTGCTGCTCCGACTGTCAGCATCCCCCCGGCATGTTCGCTTGGAGTAGAAACAGAGATTTATTTTAATGACTCATTAAAGCCTAATTGCATTCAGGCAGCAATACAGAGAGAGGAGCCTCCCACGTGCGGCAGTACTACAGCCAGGAGGGCTCTCAAAGCCTCCCCGAAAGCACAAGGCAGACAGACTGTCTCTTTTCGGTGGGGCCAGACAGCAGGGCCAGGTGCTGGCTCTGGAGCAGCGTGGCTTTGTGGTCGGGATCCAAAAAACAACCCGGAAAAGTCTCTGTTCTTCTCTTCATTTGCCTCTGTCTGCCCAATGCGACGGCTGCCACCCGCTGCTCATCCCTGAGCTCCAGGGAGGAGATGTGACCTACCCCGGAGCTTGGATGCCCATTGGCGGAGCCTCAGGCCGGCAGCTGTTTTGGGGAGGGGGGGCAACCTCCCAGCCCTAAGGACACATGTTTTTAACTCCCCTGTCCTATTACGGACCCCACAGTGGGAGCAGGGGGCTCAGCAGGGTGGGATTTGTGTGGGAGCCATCGCAGGTTGCCCCAGCAGAGAGCGGGACACGGCACAGGGAAGGGACGAGCTGTTCCTATCTCAGGGGCAGCCTGGGTGGGGGAGAACTAAAAACCAGCCAGTTCAGAGGCAAACCAGCCAAAATCCCACAGCCTGCCTTGCAGGTAAACCCCTGCTGCTGCCACCACCCATGAGGAGCTCTGGGGTCTGCCTCTTCTGCTTTTTGGGGTGCCCCAGCTGGCTCTGCCCACGTACCCCCTGCTTGCCGCTGGGATGCAGACCCAGTGACAGCCACGTCACCCACAGGGAGGGGAGCTTCCAGCTGCCCTGACCCCCAGGGATCCCCATCCCTGGGGCACATGCTGGAGAGCCCATCCTGCCCCTCTCACCCCCACAGCCAGAGCGCGTCACTGGTTATCAGCCTGCAGCCTTCTCCCCCCAGAAAGCTGCCCCACACCGGCACGGGAAAGCCACGGGCCCCCTTTCCCGCTCCGCGATTCGGATGCCCGCAGTACCTGCAAGGATCCTGACCCCACGTTGTGGGAGAACAGCCTGCCTGGGGATAGCCACCCCGTGGGACAGGCGTGGGTCCCCACCGCAGCTCTGCTTCCCAAGCCAACGGCAATTCATCCCTGTGGGATGGCTTCTCCGGCAGGATCCCGGACCGCAGCCCATGGGCTGTGCAGACCAAGGGAAAGCCGGAGCGGCACATGGCTCTGGGCTGACACAGGGGCACAGTGCCTGACCCCAACCCCGCCATTTGGGGTAAATCCAAGCAAAGTCACTCCACCATCAGGTCCAGAAGTGACTTTTCCATAAAGCCATGGGAAAACCTCACTCACGGTTGCTTTACAGGACCACTTGCACTCCTTTTACCCACCGCATCCCAGCCGGGGCGAGGAGGCGCAGTGCAACCAGGCACGGATGGGTCAGCTCTGCAGAGCTGAACTCTTCGCCAGATTTCAGAGCAGCTATTTCATCCCTAGCTGATTTATCACACGGCGGGGATACAGACTCAGCCGTTGCTCAAGATGCTCCACCTCACCCAGCCTGCGCTGCCCGACCAGGCAGGAGCGGGGCCGGTTGGGATGGTCACGCACGCACCATCGCATGCGCCCAGCGAGAAGGAAAACCCGCCGTGAAGTCTCTTAATGTCTTCTGCAAATGAAGTGTGAAACTCGCTTTCAAGAAAACAAGGGTAACGGAGCCTCAATAAATATTTCATCCTGGTGGGAAAGCAGCGATGGGGAAGGTCGGGCGGGCAGAGATGCCAGGAGGGATGGGGGGTGGCGGGGACGGAGGCTGGAGGGGGAGAAGGGGGAGGAAGCCGAGGCAGGGAACAACGGGAACACCACGGCCTGACCTTATTTCTGTTCGCCACTTGCCCTGGGGGCTACTGGGTTTGAGGCATGACCACAAAGCGGACCCCAGAAAGGGCAGCAGCTCTTGTGTTTCCCATTCTTGCCTGTGGTTAAGGTGGGTGATCCTGCTCCAGCCGGGAGCTGAGCTCCTCTGAACGCCCCATCCCAACACTTCCCGGCAGACAGGCAGCTGCCTGCATCTCCCGTTGGTCCATGCACCCGAATGCTCCTATGTAAAATGGCTGGAGGATGCTCGGCGCTTCTCTGGAGAGAAGGGTTTGACGAGCGGAATATCCTGCGTGCCTGATTCCCACCCTCTTAAGGGTCTTTCCAGCTGGAGCAGAGCGGGGCTGGGCTGCCTCGCCTAAGCAGGGCTCCGGAGCCGGCTGTCCTCAGGCCTGCAGTCAGGCTGAAATCCAGTGCTTTGGAAAGAGACGGGAAAGGATCTCACATCCCAGTGCAGACAGCGCTGGAATGGGATCGGACTCACTGATCCAGCGTTCACCATAATAGAGAGAATGCCAGCCTACTGCTGCTCTCCCCTCTTGGCTTTTCAACAGGTGAAAAAACCCTTCCTAGGAAAAGCGTTTTCTCCCCGTCCCTGGCAAATCCCACGTTAGAGCCCGTCGCATCCCACGGGGACAACACCGAATGCCAACCAGCAGCCCCAGTACACCCAGTACCCCACAAACAGCATCACAGGGAAACTCGACAGCTGGGACAAGCGAGGGGGTAGGCAGGGAAAGGCACAACCCCCCAAAGGACTGGTAATACAAACCTCTGTCGGGGTGGAATATTCCACCACACCTCAGAAAACCTCTCTGCTGGAGAGACAATCGATAGCACACAAATGAAATCCAGCTGAAAACACTAAATGTTTCCACATGCCCTTTTGGAGGGAATAAAATCCTCCAGGATAACCTTAGGAGACAACAAAAGCCAGGCAAATCACTCGAGCGCAGGTCTCCTTTAATTACCGCAGCATGGCGAGAGATAAAACAGAGATCCTTTGGAATAAACAAAAGGGCTTGATTTCCTCCGCTCCAGCCAAGGCAGCCACCATTCCGGCGGGGAGGGTTGGTGGCCCAGTTGGGGATTTCTGGGGCCGCCACGGCCTCGCCGCACGGCAGGGCTCCGGGCTGCCAGCGAGGGCCCAGGCAGAGCCCTGGGCGCGGGACTCGCCAAACTTGGCCGCACGCTTTGGTGATGCGCAAACTCAGCCCGACCCACCGGCGCAGCCAGAAGAGTTACCGGTGACTTGGAAGACCCAGCTCAACGCGAAGTTGGACCGTATAACCCAGGGACGGTAAGCCAGGACCTCGCAGGGATCTCCAGCCCCGCAGCTTCGGCCAGGCGAGGCTGCGGCGCAGGGGCTCGGCGCAGCCCTGGGATGCAGGTGCGGGATGCCGGGAGCATCCCAGTGGGCACCCGGCCCGCAGCCCCCCACCGCCCGGGCTCCCCTTCCCACCGCAGCCCCGACGGCAAGCGGGAGCCTTCCCCTTGTCCCGACCCCCCTGCAGAGCTGCGGTGCCCGGGCCGGGGGAGGCGGGGGGAGGGCAGGGGGTGCCCCAGCCCTACCTGGGCGCCC
>JAVJGI010000032.1:6736764-6765687 GCA_035590275.1 Ibycter americanus | reverse complement strand
CGGCTCCTGCAGCCCCCCCAAGCCCCCCCAGCCCCATCAGTGTCCCCAGTGCTGCCCCCGCCACTGCCTCAGTCCCATGCCGGGGGTCTGGAGGCTGTGGCTCCTGCTGGATCCATCCCGCCAGGTCCCAGGTAATGACAGCTTCTGGCCGCCAGCACAGGCGGGGGTCTGGCACTGCAGACAGCCAGGGGCAAAAGCCATCACACCGCTGCCAGAGGGATGAGCTGGGGCCGGGGGGGGGAAGATGCCGAGCTGGGGCTAGGGGGAAGATGCCGAGCCGACCCACTATTTTTCAGATAAGATTACCCCCCTCCCCGTGACTGTCTGTAAAACAGAGCCACCCTTGCGCCTGTATCGGCTTCCCAGCACCAGGCCGGCTGCACCGCGGCGCTGCCTGCTCTGCCAGCAGCTCGGCCCATCGCTGCCTGGGCCCAAGCACACGCTGACACCGAGGAGGCACGAACACATGCACACGGGAAGGTGTTGCCCCCAGTAAGTGTTTCCAGCTGCTGGGAAGCTTTGAAGCTCCAAACCAAGAGTTTAAGCTGGAGAAGGTGTAGCTTGCAGCTGGCATCACCTTCCGAAACAGCGAGCTGCTCGCCTCTGCGAGCTACGATGAAGATAACTGAATCTCATGCCTTGCACCATGAGCTGCCTGCTGTGAGCGCGAGGGTTACTGTGCAAGGAGAACATGTGTTCACCTGTTTTTCTCTGATTTTGATCGCTACAGGGCACGAGAGCCGCTGCAAGGCTGTGCAGCTTGGTGGGATTAACACAAGACCTCAGCTACAGCGACTCAGTTGAGCCCTCCTGTGCCTCAGTTTCTCCATTTCTAAGTAAGGGACACCACCAACAGTTTTCCTCCCTGTAGAGCCAGCTCTAAAGCTGGGGAGAAAACACCCCCTACTTTCTCCTTCATCACCCTCGCCATCAGCCAGGGCATCCTGTTGACCACGGATTGCTCTCCCCAGCATTCCAGCCCAGCCCTCGCAGCTGCTCGCTGCCGGTGCCAGGAGCCCGACCCGCTGATTTCTCCCCGGGAGCCGGTGGCAGAGCTGAGCCAGGAGGAAATAAACACTCGTTTGGATGCTAACAGCTTTGCGCCTTTTGCAAAAGGGCGGGATGAATTATGAAATGCAAAGGCGAGATAAGTGGCTCCTGTCACAGCACTTACCCTCTGTGCCGCAGGATCTGAGTGCCTGCCGGCTGCGCGGCGCACACGTACACCCGCTCGCAGCCTGGGCCGGCTGGGGAAGCCTCCTTATTCCCCTGCCGATACAGAAATCCGCATTACCGACTCCAGCACATCAGAGGGCTGGTAAATACGGAGAAACACTGAGCAAGACAAGTGAGCACACGGAATATTTCTCTGGAGGGTTGTAGAGAGGCATTTTTCCTTAGGTGGGCTCTGGAGCTGCTGAAGGGATGTGAATTAGAGACATCCAGGTGAGCACGGAGGAGGAGGAGGCCAGGAGAAGGGAGAAGGTCATTTCTTGGGCTGCTCTGGGCAGGATGCGAGGAGGTGATGACAGCCCAGGATGCAGGGAGAGCTGCTTTTCCCCTTGGAAAGCACTGCCAGGGCCACGGGAGGCATTATTATGGCTAATTCAGGAACTGGCATTTCACTGTTTCCACGGATGGACGTGGAAAAGAGTTTCTGTGGGATTAAGGAGTCACTTGGCTAACACTGGGCTGAGGTTGCCCAGATCCAGACCATGCTCCCCCATCACTCCCGTGGCTCTGGCCCAAAGCAGGCGGGTGCTGCAGAAAATCCCAACATAGCAAACATGAAACAGCATCGCTCCGGCGAGCAGGGTTATCAGCTCACGTGATTTTGCTGTCAGTCTCATTTTTTCCCCCTAAGCCATGTTTCCTATCGTCGTTGCATTATTTTTTAAAGCAGCGCATGGGTGACCAAACAGAACACAAAAGGCGGGATTCCCGCCTTCGTGGTGGCTGGGAAAAAGCTCAGAAACGGGAGCGCCAGATGCTCCGCAGCAGGGAAGAAAATTAAACCCAAAGTTGTTCTTTTCAGTCAATGTGGTTTTAAATAAAACACAGGGTTTGAGAAGCCCAGCTGGCATGTTTGGAATGCTTGGGGTTAGCGCTGCTGATTATTGAGGAGCAGTTTGATCCAAAACACTTTTCAAGTTCTTATTTCAGTTTCTTTTGGGGCAAGGGAAACACACAGCCCCTGCAAAGCACCCCTGCCTCGCTGGCACCTCGGTATCTGCTCTCCCTGGGGCATCACATGCAGCTCAGCCTGCTCAGGCCCTGGCTGCACACCTACCCTGGCGGTTCGGAGATCACAAACCTGCCAGCTTCTCACCCTCCGCTGCCCCCAGGCACTGCGGTACCCATGCGTACAATTGACTTGAAAGCTTTTAAGTGTTGCAGCTAAACTCATATCAGCCTGGGAAGCTCGTGTGAGTTTTAGGAGATTCCTTCTTCCCAGGACTGGAAAGGATTTTACTGACTAGTTTTAAAACAAAACCATAAAATACTTTTATTCCCTTCTGGTTTTCCTCTCTTGTGAAAAATCTAAGCTCACAGACTTTGCCACTGCACGCTGATACTCCGCTCTTTTAGCTGTTAGGGTGAACATTCAGCTAAATAATGCAGTGAATCCTCGTTCAGGTCCTGCAGCAATATCTGCACATGCAAACCCTGCCAGACTTCCACGTGTGTGCACACACAGACACAGCCATGCTGCAGAGATGCAGACTGTGCATGAAGCCCGGCGCTTGCAGGTGCCCTTGTGTTATTAAACCTTACACCCCTGCACTTCGGCACATCAATAATTTCCTTCCTGTTCAGGAAATTGTTTCCACCCGTCCAAAACGCTGATGCCAGAGGATGCTCACAGGCTGAACCCACGGCTGCTGGCATGGGAATTTATTTTGCTGTATGCTGGATCTTGCTTTTATTTTCATTTTTAGTAGAGCCTGAGGCGACTGTATCAATCAGAAAAAGCCTGACAGTGCAGAATGCCATCCCTGCCAGTGTCCAGCCTGCTTGTTACGGGTTTGAAGCTATCTAGTTGCCTTGTGCACTCAAGAACAGGCTTCCTGGGCTGTAAATGGGGGCATTAGCACATGGAAAAGACCTTGGGAGTTAGCCAGAGCAACCTTCAGCCCTCCTGAGTTTCTGGTTGAGGTGGTAGAAGCATGCACAGAGCTGGTTACAGCATCTCAGAGCGATGCTGTGATGCCCTCGTTGCACTTTCTTCCCCCCAAATGTGGCCCTGGGAACACACCGCCGCAGCCTCCCAAGCCTGCCTGCTCCCTGGGGAGCGCTCTGGGGAGCACAGAGTTAATGCACAGCTTTCCCCTCCGCAGCACATTCCCGCCAGATGTGGATTAGTCATTATACACCTCGGTGGGTTCGCTTTTCCCTGCACAAGCACTGGAAAACAAGCCCAACCGCACAAGGAACACTCAGCAGGAGCTGCCTAGTAGCCCTGACCTCTCCCCATTACCAAAGGGATGCAGCCAGGGATGCGCCCATCCTGCAACCCACGCATCAGTGTCACAGGAGGTAGCTGCACACCCCCAAATCTGATGTTTAGGGGACTGCAGGGACCCCCCCATCCCAGTGGGCTGGAGGAGAAACCTGCTGTGGTGCCTGCGTGCCCATTTAACAGGGTGGATGGTTGTCCTCCCCTGAGAGCTGGTCAAGGGAGGTTGCATTCCCCCTCCCCCCCCAAAAAATAAATCCTTCATCGCATGTGACCACCTAGAAGCTCCCAGCTGGGAGGATGCCCTCACTGCACAGGAGACACACAGGGCTGCCCGCCATGGTGGCATCCGTCTCTGCACTGGGGAGGCAGAACAAGCCTTGGGTAACGTTAGCCGAGAGTTACGCTGGCTCTTTCTCAAAGAAAGATAAATGTCATCAAAGCTCAGCCCTTGCGTATTTTACATCCAGAGATGCAATGATGTTCCCCCTCTCCCCTTCTGGTGGCAGGGTGGGGGGCTGTTTACAGCCTGGGACTGCAATTAGGCAGCAGGATAGCATTAACCCGCCACGCTCCCCGAGCACCAGCCTGGGAACCAGAGCCCTTCCAGCTTCTCTCCTTGAGCCGGCTCAGTACCCCCATCCCGGCGGCACGGGAAGCAGCGCCAGAACCCAGTGGGACCGAGACGCAGCACGTGAAGCTACAGAGGGGAAATGCGTGCAGCCCATGAGATGCCCGATCCTCGCACATCCCCAGTGCCAAGGGGCCCTCGCGGACGTCGGCAGCATGAGCAGCACGTGCAGAGCAAGGCACCCGGGAAGCATCCCGGCTGCCTGGTATTGGCACAGCAGGCGCGCTCAGCCCCGGGCCAGGGCTGCTTTTACTGATTTATGAGCCACTTAAAGTCACATATGGAGCAGTCAGGAGAGATCTTTTTTTTCACCCTGTGCTGTGATTTTTAAGTGCCTGGTTAAGGCGGTTAAGGAGCCGTTTGCTGCTCACCATCTGTCTTCGTTATTTTCCTTGTTTAGTGGCAAATGTGCAACATGGAGCTTTATCCACGTGCTCCTAAGCCCTGCCAGGGACTGTGGATGCCCTTTACTTACCCCAAGATAGTTAAGATGTGGGGAAAATGTCCCATGTCACATTTTGGACTGTTCAGCCAAAAATTAGGATATTTGCCCTGAGCTGGGTAAACACATCCCTCCAGGTTCATCCTCCTCGGGAGACACAGTGTGAGCCATACAAAGGGAGCAGGCTTCCTTGCAGGGGGGCTGGGAAGTCTGGGATAAAAAGGGGGGAAAGGGGCAACATTGGAGGGAAGAACACCAGCTGTACCCACTGGGATGGCTCTGAGAATGGCAGCGTCTGTGTAAAACTTGGAGAAATTAAAAAAAAACTGTTGATTTTCACCCCCTTTGCCCAGCACCCATGGGGAGGCAGGATTCTACCTGACCAGCACTGGGGTCCCATGGGGAAAGAGCCGCTGCTCTCCCCATCACCGGCAGCGCAGCAACAAACCACATCATGTCCTGCCCGCCCACAAACATGAAGCCTAAATATTTGATGGAGCCAAGCAGCTTTTGCCAGCACTGGGAAGGAAATGCTGCACCGTGTGAGCAAGCCGGGGCTCTCCAGCAAGGAAAAGCTGCCCTTGGGGGTTTCACCCTGTCCCAGTGCCCATGGAAGAGCCCCTGGTTAGGGGAGAGGGGCTGTGGGGAGGTGATGCCCGTTGGCTCTCACCCAAGCCCGGGACTTCCTCGGGCAGCACAGTGCATCGATCGGCAGAGGGGTCTCTGCGCCTGCCAAGCCACAGCCCTGCTTGGCTTGGCAGAGGCTCATCAATCGCTGCGGGCACAGCCGTGGCATTGGGTTCGTAGGGAAAGCATGCCCTGTGGGACTTACGGTTCACCCGGCTCTGAGCAGGGCCAACACTGGGCATGGGGACAAGCCCACCCCAGCCTGTTGGACCCCAGCCTGTTGGTCCCAGGGTGAGTTCGGGTGATGCCCAGAGCGGCAATGAAGAACAGAGCAGAAAGTTAACTCTTTCCAGCCAAGTGTGACCTTACCACATGTACACCGATCACTTCTCTGGGCTCACGGTAACACATGCTCCACAGCTTGGTTGGAGGATCCTCCCAGAGATCAGCCACGGGCCACCCATGTGACCCAGCAGCAGGGGCAAACCCACAGGGACAAAGCCAGGCTCGTGTGCTGGCCAGAGAGAAGCTCAGGAGCCAGCAGCGAGGGGCAGGGGGTGCAGAGGTGCTGCCCCAACCCAGCCCGCACCAGCATCCCTGAGCCCCAGCACAGGGCAGGGATGAAGACCTCCACTGTGGTGGCAGCCCCCGGCAGGTTTTCTCCTCTTTCTTTCCGCGCCAGAGCCCTCCCCAGCCTCCCTGGCTGCGCAGAAGCCTTTCAGAGCCGCACTCCAGCCACAATCAACGCAGCAGAGCCTGCCAAACCTTGGCGTGGGCTGCTCCTGGCCGTGGGCAGGCAAGCCCAGCTCTGCTCTCCTCAGGCACAGCTGGCAGGGAGGTCGGGGAACACTGAGACGTTACCCTGATGACCACCCAGCCAGCCCCAGGCACCTTCAGGGCTCCGGCGCTCTGTACTCACATCTTCCCTGCCCTTCTTCATGCTCTTGTCATACGTCAACTCCTTCCCACATAGCTGCAAGCCCACGGGCAGACGGGGCTGCAAAACTGCTGTTGAGCAAGCTCAGGAGAGCAACAGTGAGCCGGCTGGTCCTAGGGGAGCCCCCAGCTCCCCTGCAGCACACATGTGCCTGGAGCTCTGGCACCCTGGAAATCCCCAGAGGTGCTCACGGACCATGGCCGAGGGTGGGCATGAGCGACAGCACCCTCCCCTCCCACTGCTGAGCTGCGCAGCCCATTTTGCGAGACTGGGAAGGATGCTCAGCCCCAGTTTCTGGGCCATTAGCTCCCCTTCCCGCAAGTGCCTTCTCCGGCTGTTTTACCTCCCACAGAAGCACTGGGAGCCGCATGTGGCAGCACGGGAAGGGATGCCCGGCTGCATGCAGCGTGAACACAGCCACAAATGCTGCAATAGGAGCAAGGGGAGGTCATCAGCAGGTTACCGAAATGCCGCTGCACTCCTGGCGTGGAGAAGAGCGTATGCTGAGGCTGCAGTGCCCAAAAGGTTTTCAAACACCCTCAAAGCCCAGGGAATGGCACCTGCTGCCACCCCATCTCCTCTCCATCCCACTCTCAAAGTGACCAGGCCACCAAAATGAGCTGGTCTCACACCTGCTTGCAACCCCCCCGCCAGCTGGAAGCGCTGGGGAGAGCAGCGCAGGCAGTCACAGCCCCTAGAGCATCCCTGCCTCCTCGGCCCCTGCCTGCTCCAGTGTAGCCCAGGCTTGTCCTCATTTCAGGCTGGGCGAGCAGCGGCCCAGCCCCAGAGGTAGCAAGATGATGCCAAACCTCCTAATGGAGCTTGACAGCAGTGGGATTAAAAGCACAAGTGAGATCGCAACCCCTCTGCAATCAGCTTCTGCTTTGGAAGAGCTGAACCAGAAAAGAAACCTCCTGGCAGTGGGGAGGGGATGAAGAGCCCACACACAGGCAGGGCGAGGGCAGCAGGGGCTGGGGGAGTGCTGCCCATCCCAAGTCCTCCTCGCTGGCCCCGCCAAGCCATCATCAATAGGAAGGAGCCAATCTCTCCCCACCAGCAGCACCAGTGAAGGGTTTCACCAGCAACAGCCCCGATTCCAACTGTGTGGGCTGGTACTTCTACTGCCCTAAACGCTGGATGCAGAGCAGCTCATGCCATGTGCTGCTCACCCCTTCCTGTGGTGCCTGTGAGCTCAAGGCACCGCACAGCACCTGCAAGGCCCCCCCTCTTCTCCCCCTCCTTTGGGTTACTGCGCTTGCAGCAGTGCCACTGGTGCCGGAAATAACACCCAAGCAGCCAGGTCCAAGGTGGGAGAGGAGATGGGAGGACTCACTCGGATGCGAGTGGGTGCTCAGGACACCCACAGCCCCTATTTCTGTGGGCCGGGCTGTACATAGACCCTCGCAGCCGGCACCGAGCCCTGTCCACCCCAGAGCACAGCCCCTGGTTATATTAAAAGGCAGCACTGACCCATTATCCACCCGAGGGATGCTCCAGCAGCATTGCTGCCCCAGGTCTCCTTCCATGCTCCTTCCTGCAAGCAGGAATATCTCAGCATCTCCCCCAAATGGGCTTTTGCAGAGATGAAGTGGCAGTTAGCTTGCCTGAACCATCACTGGGATGGCCACTAAGTCACCCTCCAAAAAGCCAGCAACACACAAGCACCATCTTCATCTCTGCTCATCTGAAACTCAGGGGCCGCTCTCCTGCCTGGCAGTTGTTTGCTCCCAGCAAAATGCAGAGGAAAGTGGGACTTTTTACTGCAAGAAAAAGGGAGCCACTCCAGGGACCGGTGCATGTGCTCAGGAGCAGTGGGAAGAGCTGATGGGTTTTGGCACAGTGCTCAGGCTGAAAAGCTAGCTGCAGCTCCAGACCTTGTTTTGCAGTGACCTGTACCGAGAATTGGCTTTTTCCTTTTTCTTGCCAAATGGAAAGAAAAAGAAATCCTTCCAGGTCAGAGGAAAGAAAAGCATTTACTTGCGGGTCAAGCGAAACAATCTGATGCAGGGTTGAGTGCACTTTTATCCTCCCCAAACCAGGAAAAGATTCAATTTCCATCTGAAAAAACATCTAAAAATAAAAAAGACAAAGGTTTTTGGGGTCAGAAGCACTCGACTTTGGTTTTTAAGACCAAATGACTTACTGAATTGAACCCCACTTTGCAAAGCATGGGTCAACCCAAAAGCACAGCGGGATGGGAAGGGGACGGGCTGATGCAGCAATCTGGAAAATTTCAACCACGCTGAGACAGCACCAGCCACAGCATCAGCAGCCACCACTGGGGCCAGCCTGGGACCCCATGTGTCCCTGGCACGCAGCTCGGGTACCCCACCTCAGCTCCTGCCAAGCCTGGCTGCACACCGGGAGGGAGGCGTTTGGCCACCTCCACAGCGCTTTGCTCATCCAAACTGAGCTGTCACTTTCCGGCCTCCCCCAAATGCTTTGCCAGGCAAACGCTCTCTGACAGCCTGTTTAAAACTCAAAGCACCTGGTTACAGCCATGGCCAGGCAGCTGCTCACAGACACCATGATAAGCTCTTCCACAAACCACCTCCCTCTCCCAAAACAAAATCCTTGCCCAGAGCATCACTCCCTACCCTTTCCAGTCCCACCCACACCCTGGAGGCACCAGGGTCCTTCAAGTTGGTCCAGGTCTGGCTCCATTCTCACGTGCATGACCCCAGCCAAGGGGACCCCACGTTCCCACCATCCCAGCAGCGAGGAGAGCCGGTTGCCCAGGCTCCATCCACCTGGCAGGGCTGACCCCAGACCCCTCACGTCACCAAGTCCATTAGCAAGTCCTCAGAGCACACACCTCGCTGTTTTTTTGCTTAACCTCAGCTTTTAGGGAGAGCTGCAGAGCTGCATTGCCTTTCAATTTTTAATTTGCTCTAAACATATTGGTCTTCTCTCGCAGGGACTCCCAGTCGATAACCTCTGTTGGCAGCACCGCCGCCCCATAGCTATGGGGTGGGTGGAAACTGGGGGCAAAGCAGAGGAAAGCAGCTCCACCCCATGCTGCTCTCCTTTGGAGGAGCAGGACACCCTTGCACGCACGCCCCAGGATGAGGGGCACGCATGCTGGGCACTCCAGTGAAAGGGCCCCCAGTGCCCCATGGAAACGCTCCTTGAGGAGGACGGGGGACCCCCAGCTGCTCCAGGAGGGACTCAACGACTGCAGAGACAGGGTTGTCGCAGGGTGGAACATCTTCCTCCTCTTCATCAGACACCTCTCGGGGGTTGGACTCCTCCAAACATCACAGTTTGCTCAGGTTTACCCTGCTGCCTGGCGCAGCCACCTCTCCTTCCCCCCTGCTCGGCACTGGCACGCAGACAGGAACACGGCATCACTTTCCAGTCCCTGAGGTGCCTTTCTCTTTTTCCACTGCCTTAAGCAACAAAAATCTACAAACAAGGACCTGCTGGGCATGAAAAATGTGATCCAAGCTGCTCTGGGAAGGGAGATGCCACCACGTAGCTGGGAAGATCAGCTCAGGTCACCCCAGAGCAGGGGAGCAGCTCTGGATAGTTTTCTGTCCCTCAGGTGCTGGGGGGGTCCAGGCTCAGGGTTAAGGCTCAGTCCTTCACACACCTTTTGTCTTGATTGAAAGGGTGCAGAAAAGTAATCAAGCACTTGCAGACATGTGAATGGCAAAAAATCATAGAAAAAAAAAAGTTATCCTGACCATTGGAAAAGGTACATGGGATTGCAGAAAAGCCCTGTACCCCAGCTCCAGCAGGTACCCAGGGAGAGCATGCAGAAGGGGCGATGGCGCAGTGGTAACAGCCCAAAATACGCTCCCTCCCTTCAGAAGCTGGCACATTAGGGAGCTCCCAAGTCACAGTGGATGCCTTGATACTGCTCACACTTGCTGGCTCCCTCCCACAAATATGCCTGTTCCCTTTCTGCACACATGTAAGCTTCCAGTGTCCACACACCCCACTTCCACACCCCCATAGCATCTCCCCCTCCCCAGTTTCTTGGGAGAGCCCATGCCAAGAGCAGCGGTGGGACCTATCCCCAAAAGCCCCCAGCTACACCTGCCGGCAGCCATGGGACCTGCTGAGCCCCAGGCAGGGAGGAGGAGGCAGTCCCAGCCGGGCAGGAGGGTGCTGCCCACCCAGCAGGGTCTTCTTCAGCTCCTCACCTCCCCTCGCCCTCCCACAGAGAGGATTTTTAGGCTGAAAAGAGTCAACCCGGCAAGAGCTGGCCTCGGCTGCCACCTAGCAGTGACCCGGCAGCAGCAGGGACAGTGTGACTGCTCCTCCAGCCCACTGGCCCCCACTGCAGCCCAGGGACAGGCAGGGAGGATGTGGGGGGTCTCCTCGGGACACCCCACCCCAGCCCCAGTTCTCACCTCCCCAAACCCAAAAGGGGACAGTGTCAGAGAGAAGCACTCCATCGCCCAGATAGCTCCGAGCAACCACGGCTCTGTTTCAGTTGACCCCTGCTCTAGGTGACAAACACATGCGATGCCTGCACATAGGACCAGAGAAGTCAGGCAATCTCTGAGCCTCCCCCAGGGTTGTACCGCCCCTGCTCAAGCCATAGCGCTGTACCTCTCTGCCTCTGTCTCCTTTGTTAGCCTGCTGCGTGGTCGTTTCCCATCGAGCCCAAGATTTTCTTTCTCTCTCTCTCTCTCCATTTTGAAGTCCTTTCACATCCAAAACCACCCCTAATTGCTGAAATTAAAACAAAATAGTCATAGAATCACAGAATGGTTTGGGTTGGAAGACTCAGTCCCATCAATAAACTTCTTATGCTGGGCTTTTATTCATTCCAGTATTAATGTTAAACCCTATCTTGAGCTTTTCCTGGTGGTCTGCAGTGAAGCATACCTCTGGCATGTTTGCAGGTGGGCACAGAGCGGCCCTTGAAGCCCCTGAAGATCTGAAGGAACAGTCTAGGCACCAGCAAGCCAGCGGAATGCCAGCATTCATAACCAGGACACTTGTACTTTCACAGCTCTTCTCTGCATTAGACTTAAGCCCAAGAGGATTTCTTGCCACAGGCAAGGAGCTACATAAACAAGGCCAGCATCACGCTTCAAGCTTCCTCTCACTGGATTCTTTACAGATTTCATTTGATACCTGTAACGTGGGATTCCTGATGCTTTGTACACGTGGCATCCTAATTCACCAACAAATCAGAGCACCTTCTTGGGGAAGGAGGTTTCATTTTGCAAGTTACCAGCACTTCCAGGGATTGAGGCCTGAGCTGGGATACAACCAGCTCTCCTAACAGCAAAGAGCGTGTAGAGCATCCACTGTGTTAAAAAAAAAACCAAACATCTCCCCCACCCAATGCCAAAACTTCTCGTGCACTGAAGGAGGGAGGGACAGGTAGCCAGTTTCCCTCTGCTAAACTTAGAAGACAGATAACACAATGTGACACCTAGGCGTTCTCCTGAAACATTACATTAAAGAGCAATAAATCAGTACAACAAAACCAATCTATTTTCCTGAAAGTAAAAGTAACATCACATGTACTGGGCACATCTGAGAAGATGTCAGACTAGGTTTTTCAAGGGATTAAGCGTTTCTGAACAAAGAAAATGACAGCATGGTCGTACAGAAGGCCTTTGCTGCTCTAGGCAACCTTCCTTGGCAGCTGCTTCAGCTTCTCCCCTCTTTTCACACCTTCTTTCTCAGGCTGGGGAACCACTGGAAGTAGTCACTGGAAGTGGCTAAGCGTACAGTTGCCAATGCTGCAGACAGTGTGGTAGGAGGGACATACAGTTTTCGAGATGGCCCTTGGTCAGACAGCCCACTGGCAGCGCACAGGCCAACTGCAAGACTCCCGGGAAGGTCTTGATTCTTCAGTTTCTCTTCTTCTGCATAAGGAGGGAACACAGAAAAGAAAGATGGTATCTACATTGGCAACTCTAAGAGCTCCAGTTTAGACTGAAATCCCTTTTACTTAGACTTCACCCGGTCATGGCAAGAGGACTTTCTACTGCACACCTATCTGATGAGCCTGGCACAGTACAATCCAAGAGCCTCTCCCTCTCCTCCCAGTGCTCACCACCATTTCCCCAGAGGCAGGAAAGTCAGACATGAATTGAGTAGCCCCTGCCTGGAGAACTGGGCCTCCACTGCAGACAGATGGCAGACAGCTCTGTTCCAAGGCACAAACTGGCACTGCCCTTGGCAAGTCACTTGATCTACCTCGTAAATCAAGCAACTCACAAATGTGTGTTGTAAATTCTTTCACCATTGGAAAGATGGAAGACTGACACCCACGCAGGGACCTTATGAGGTTTTAAAAAATGTTTTTGTCCCTTAAAATTGGGAGATGGAGAGACTCTCAGTATGAAATAAACACAGGTTAACATATGGAGCAAAGAAACCAAGACTCATGCATGAAAGCAGCAGCAGTCTTGAAAGACAAAAAAAAAACCAACAGAAAAATAATCTTCAATTCATTTGTTCCCATTAAGCATTTAGAAACCCATTTTGCTGCACAAAGGTCAAACCAATGCATTGCATCCAGCTATTTATTATTGTCCCATCTCCATCCCACAGAAACACCAACATTTTCATCTGTTCTAGCAAAGTAGCAGCACCGGTCCTAGGATACCCAACAGCGACTGCAAGACTCACAGCACAGTAACAGACAGCTCAGCCTGCTGCTGTGTTAACTTTTACTGACAAATCTATTCGTACTGTTATGGTTGTCCAGTATAAATGGCATCGCCATAAGTAGAACAGAGGGATGTACAGCTTCACGAAGTTGGCCCTTGTTGGAAAATCTTTCCATCTGACCAGCGTCATCTTGGCTCATTTCTACTGGTTGCTTGGAGCAGATAAAGGAGGTACAAAAGTCTTCCACTGACTTGAATAAGACAGCAGGCAGTGAGGACTCTCCAAGAACATGAGGTGCCTGCAAATGTATACAAAAAACTCAGGAGAGGGTATGATTAGTGCACACTCTCTGTTCATTAGCTGCCTTAATCTTTATTATCTCTCAAAGTTCACAAAGAACTGAAATGTCAGCAACTGGATGATTTAAAAAACAAAATAAAAAAACCCCAAACAACCAAAAACTAGTTACTCACAACCTTGGCCAAAGGGCAGCTTTTCCTGCACAGCAAGCTGAAAAGTGTGACATTATTACAAGATACAAATCACCATGTCTTAGCAAAGAATAACAGCTGGCTCATCTCTCAGCAGCCCCACGCTGAACAAATGATGACAGTGACAGAGGGAGTTTCTGCAAGGGAGCAGGAACAGAGTCAGAGGAAGCCCCTCTGCATTTTTGCTTGACAATACAAATTAAACTTAAGTTTCAGGGATGATCACCTATGTCTCAGCCATAGACAGGCTATGTTTGTATTAGAGCCAATGTTTGTATTTGTTAACTCAGTATGGAGGAGAAAAATTCTGAAACAACAGACAAGCAGCAATTCACCTTGCCCAGCCGTAGCTGTTAAAAAATTAGGTGCTTGTTCTCTAGGTTTCTTCTGTTGTCTAGGCAGCAGAAGAAAGGCATCCATCTTCAGAGGGGTGAATCACCATCCAGAGGTGCTTCATCCCATTGGTGAAGGTGCGTTTAGAGGATTAGCCCAGAACAAACTAATTGGTTTTACACAAGCAGATTTAAGCAGTTTAAATTGTCCCTCACAAGGGGACCATGAGGCACTCCTGAAGCAGTGAGGACAGCTATGTGGCTGGGCAGCAGAAAGTCAGTGCTGACAGGATGCCAAGGAAGAATAACTTGAATGACAGGCATCACTGGAGTCTAATTAACCAACTACTCAGCTTGATACCACCATCCCACTGAAAACCTCTGCCTAACATGCAGTTAAAAAATACTGTGTTAGGTGTGTTAGGACAAGAACAAGAACAAGGTTGAAAGAGGATTATCTCCTCTTGTCACCCACGCTATCCTTGTTGGCGGACAGGCAGTGTCACTGCCACTCCAAAACAAAGCAGAAACAGACAGGGTGCAAGGGTGGACACTAAAAATGTCTGCTGGCATTGGGAAAAGCTAGGACAGAAATAATTATAACAGGAGGCTGTTCAGTTTACAGAAGCAAATGAGACAGGGCACCCTAGAGAGTACTGTGAGGGGTAGTAAGTAAGGCAGTATTGACTCTTCCTTCTGATTGGTGCCTTTTTTCTCTTGCCCTGACGTCTGTAGGCAGGATTATTTTTTCATCCCACAGTCTTCCTCAATAGAAATTCTTGTCACTTCTTCTAAAGACCGTAACAGGGATCACGGCCAGGGACACAAGATGTGCCCAGGACTTTTCTGATCCAGTTAGGAAACTTCTATGCTTTGAAACTCACACAGTTTAATACTTGCAGAGGAGCATTTAAGTCATCTCACAAGGACCCTATTGCTACCTATCTACCTGCATCCATCTCATCTCATCTCATCATACTTTATCCCTGCACTTGCTACCAGAACCTTTCCTCTTTTCCCTCTCTCTCAAGGTCCCTTTTCCCAGCTTACTTTCTCTCCATCCCTTTCAAGTAACATTCCCCAGACACACTGATTCTTCCAGTGCTGCCCTAGACTATCTGAGAACCAACTTTCTCACTCATCCTTCTAGAAAGAGTTTTGTCTCTGCCACTACCAACCTCTAGATGTGTAAGGAGCTGTGGTTACCCAAAGCCTTGCAGGCATACTCCCGTTTCCAGCCCTGCACTGCCTTCTGGGCCTCCACAAATCCTGAGTGATATTGGCTCCCTGCTGAACCCAGAACAGAGTGTTTGCAAAATGCCACGCTGCAGGCCCTGTTAGACTCATCATTAACCATTACTTAAGCAGCAAACTCACAACACCAGTGCCACACAATGCCTCAAAGCACAGCCTAAAACGCAGCCCATCCAAACACACCCTCCTAACTCAGGAAGAGGAAGAGACTGCATGGTCCAGAGCAGCCCCGCAGTAACTCCCAGTAACCCTCTGGACTGTGAATGGAGGGGAAGTAGAGGAATGAAGAAGGGCCAGGTTTGATCTATAAAGTGCTGAAACAGTCTTGTTTCCGCAACACCTTGATGTGTCAGTGAAGACCTAGTGGATCACCAATAATACCAGAAACAACAGTAAAGAACAAAACGTATAGCTCTGAGCCCATGCTAACAGCCAGTTGTTCCTTCTTTGCCAGTCACTTTAAAAAAAAATCAACAAACATGTCAAAGCAATCAAATAGTTATTCAAATAATCTAAACCCAAGAACACCATCTCCTAACAACAATAGCTGAGAAAAATGCCCTTACCTTAACCACTGCCATAAGCTCTGTAGGAGTTCTGTTTGTATCCTCCTGTGCAAGTTCAGGGTCTTGGTCTGTTGTTCTTGGGATGCTCGCTTCATCCAAAAGTGGCAACACATCATCCCACGTTTCCTTCTTAGCAGAGAGGTCTTGTTGCTAAGGAGATGGACAAACCAGGAAAAAGTACAGCTAGCACGGGTAGAAGAAAGCAGGACGCACTGGAACGAATTACAGAGCAATCAGATGATAACACTTGGAGATTAACAGAGAGAAATGCAAAGGAGCTTTCCTGTTCTGCTCAGAGTTTTAACATTTCTATCTGGAGAAGTCTGGGCTACTTAGAAAGGACAGAAAGAATATGGAAGGACAGGAAATAATGTGACCAAGAAACTAACTGTGACTTTGACTTCTCTCCTCCACAGTAAAACTTACCACTTGGGAAGTACAGTTTTATTCAAGCAATATTTTCTGGTTATTGCTTACTGCCTTTAAGAAATTTTACCATGGAGAAGTGTCTTAATGTAGCAGAGCTGATACAACACAGGGTCCAGCCATTTTGTCTTAAGGCTTGGGGGGTGGTGGTGGGAAGTTGTTAATCCTGACTAGGCAAATCTAAGATTGGACAATGCAAAGGGAGTTTCCCACTGCTTAAAAGGAGTTACCAGAAAATGCTAGCTAAGCTGTAACAAGTGTTGTATTAGACACATTTCATTCTAGTTCAAAACATTTTGAGCCATTTCATAACTGTCATCGATGACCATGTTAGTGATGCACTCAGGAAGAGAAGGAAACATTTTTGACAGCTAAACAGAACAGCAGAGAAGGAAACATTTAGTCTTACACAGAGAGATCTAGAGGACTGCGGATCCCGGAAAAGGATTCTAATAAGACCCTTGAAATCAGACATGACAAAACCTGGATGCATTTACACTCCTCTAGTTTCCAAATCACCAGCTACATCTGACATTTACACAAATGGATCTTGCTACAGTTAACTAGTTAGGGCACTCTCCAGATTTTTTCCATTAAAAAAAAATAAAATCACAAACTCAGATTTGCAGTCTTCATCACACTGATTTCTTCCATATACCTAAAGCTGCTGGTTTGTGTCCTTCAGTTCAGATGACATATCAACAGTGCAAGGCCATTAATATCCAAGATATACAGCTTATATATAGTTTCTCTAGCACAGAATTGCAGTTGGCTACAACAAAACCTAGGTAAAATGACTGTTTTACAGATTACTAACATTATACTAGCTTTTATTTCAGAGAAATGTCAGAAAAGCGGCCTTGGAGCTGGCCCACTGCTGAA
Organism: Ibycter americanus; assembly: GCA_035590275.1. Lineage (NCBI taxonomy): Eukaryota > Metazoa > Chordata > Aves > Falconiformes > Falconidae > Ibycter > Ibycter americanus. The sequence continues at coordinate 6,749,057 of JAVJGI010000032.1, read as the reverse complement.
CACTTCAACAGCTGACATTTACTTGAAAGGTGCTTTGGCCCCTGTAGTGAAGTGTCATTGAAATACTACCATTTAAATAACACAGAAAAGTAGAGTGAGTCACCTGTAGACAAGTGTTCCTGGTGTTTCCAACAGTACCACATTAGTTTGCCCTTAAGACCTGAGTTTTACTCCCTGCTTAACCACTCTGTTCATCAGTTTCTCCATCTGTTAAATAGCAAAGGCTCCTCTGTTTAACATGCTCTGAAAACAATGGTGTAAAGCAGTATCCAGATCTGGTTGTCATTCACTTTCAGAGCTATCTTCTTAATAAAGCCGTGGCTGTATACAGCAGCCTAAGCCCCTGCAACAACCAGGATTGCAAATCGCTTACTTTCTGATAAGTTTAGAATGAACTTGACCCTTAATGCAAATAATATACCACTAGTTCTTCTGGTCTTTTCCCACACTGAAATGATACCCTGAGTTATTACACATCCTTTGCCAAACCCCAGAGATGCGAGAGGGAAAACAAACCACTTCTTGGCTCCTGAGGGTGCAAAACATGAAAATGCTACATCAAACTGATCTAGAGCATCTGGTACTGGTCTAAGTTCTCAGAGTCCATTCTCTCTCCAACTGAAAAATTACGGTGCATGAGGGAGGTTACAGAAAACACTCAGCACACAGACTCCCTGAAGTCTGCAAAGGGATTAGAGGACAAGCAGCTAGAGATGCATTTATGGTCCACCACACAATTGTTTTTATATCATGGTTCTGCATGCTTCTTAAAGAAGTGAAAAAACAAGTCTGCAAAAAAACAACTCCGCAAAAAACCTGCACAGGACTAAAACAATACATGTCTACTGATCCCTGGAGCCAATTTCACTGAATGATAGCTACACCACAGCCGAACTCCCACCTGGTCACACAGTTCATCCCCACCCAGCTTTGAGGTTGCTATTTCACTATCTGCAGCTAGAGATTCCTGTTGCAAGCGAAGGTCTGGCTCCACCAGTTCAGCATTCTCCTGCTTTCCACTGGGCTGAACATACAAGGCCGAAGGATTCAGTTCCTTGAATCCCTAGGAAGAAACAAAAAAACCCCCCAGTACAGTCAAGAAAACCATGCTGTAACTACCACAAAGAATTCAGGAAATTTCTAATAGGTTTTATGAAGAAGCACACCACCCACAAGTTAGCTCCAAATTCTTGCAGAAATTGTCTTAACCTTGAAAATCAACTCCTCTCCCTCCAGCAACAAAGTTACTCAGCAATGTCCTCCTCCTCCCAAAGTTGGACACACCCGAAAATACAGTCACAGGATCTAATCCTGCCAAAACATGCATTCTACATCTATTGAATAAAACAACAGGTAGCAAGTACTCCAGGCTGTAAAGCCTGACTTTCTGCTGAGATATAAAAGCATGGCAGTACCTTTCTAAGGGTTTTCGTATCCTCACAGTTCTTACTGAAACTGAGCTGAGACATTCAGATAATAACACAGATGGGCCTAAATCGTAAATGCTCTCTGCACTGGCTTACAACTTGAATGTCTGTCTAAGGTACAACGTGCAATCTACCATGGTTACGCTGTCCAACATACTTTTCACTGGCAAAGTAAGAGACTTTTTAAACCAAGACCATTTCCATAATTCAGTTTGTTAATGGCATAACCAATCTTCAATGTCTAGGGCAGACAAGGTCAAAATAATTTATTCAACTATTCTGTTCCTCACTCAACTGTCCCTGCTGCTATCTAGCACTACTTAAAGTCAGACAATAAAACCTAATCAGCTTGCTCTCATTAATTGTTTGGATGAATCTGGGGCCTCAACTTACAACTAACAAAACTTGCTGGAATTAATGGGTAGTGAAGTAACTGACACATCTCTTAACAGCCTCTGAATTCCAACTTGGTTTGGCCTTATGCTCGGAACATCTACAGCTATTTTACTTTTTTCTGTTATTTATACAAGCTGTGTGTCAGCTCCAGATGAATCTGTAATACTAACAAGCTAAGGATGAAAATAATTCATTCTACTAAACCAGAACATCTCTGCTGTATCATCAGATTCCACCTTAACAAAAAAGCAAGCTCTCACCATAGAGTCAGACACCGTGGGATGCAGTCACAAAACAGTAAGTTACAGGAAAGCCGGAATACTAGTATTGCTCTTCACAAAACTACTTGCTTCAAGCTAAAGATCTTCCCATTACATGTGCCCAATTGATCCTTCCCCTGCCCTTCCTTTCAGTGGCACACGCCTCCCTCCTGACCTGCGAGGGGACGTTCTCTCCACAGACATGAGCAGATCCTCCATCCTGCAAGACACGGTGGAAGTAGACATCCTCTTTGGTGGATGTGTCACACAGGAAGAGATACAAAATGCCATTCACATATTCATCCACGATGCCCACAAGTAGCTTGGAGCCACACAGCTCCTTGAACAGGAGAGTTGCTGCATTGGACCACGTACCCTGAAGAAGAAACAAGAAAGTAAAGTTCCTATAAACAGACCAACGTCTACCGCCTGAGACTCTGCCTTGTGGGCATTTGTCAAATAGGCAATTAAGCTACGCCAGGCTAGGGACAAATACAGCAAAGTCAGGCAGACAGGCTTCCCAGCACTGAATGAAACCAAACTACCCCAAAGCCCGCAACACCCCCCTTTCACCCTAAATACCTTTTTCCAAACATGGTTCGATAGCATTCACCAGTGATTTTATCACAATTGCCTAAAATACAGTTATTTGGGTTTTGTTTTGTTTTTAATTCCTGGAATCATGTGATTATAAATGTTAAAAGTGTCAGAAGTTTTTAAGAAGCTGCTAAGCCTCATCATAATGAAAACTGTGATTCTTTAACCCTCAAAAAACAGAGCAAATAACTTTTAAAATAACGTCTTTAAAACACAGAAGCAGCAACTCTGCTCACAAGCCTTACTTCAGAGACTGTATTTCTCAGGCTTCTTGACCAAGAGGTTTCCCAGCACAGAGGAACTTTCTTACAACTTCTATAATTCTTTGCCTACACTGATTGCATCAAACCATCTCACTTAAAGCTCTGTCACTGAAGAATTTTTTTAAAACAGTGCTGGAGCTACCAAGGCTTCAGGACTCTGGAAAAATAGTGGCAGGGGAAGAAACAAGTTTGTGCAACAATACAAGCAAGAATACTCCGATCATAAGGAAAACAAACAGCAGAAGGGCAATCACTTGCAGAGACAGACTTAAGCAGTCATGCTCTGCTGAACATAACAGCAGCAATTCTGCTGAAAACATCAACGGAACCTGAATTAATCCAGATGTTTGCTCTTATCAGGAGAAAAAGCCATCCTGTACTCTATAGCTCTCATACATATGCCAATAAATGAAACTGCATGTGAACACATACCTCCACGGGCTTTACCCATGCCAAGGAACATGGGATTGCCTGAGCAGGGAGCTTCAGGTAGCACCACCTACAATACAAAACAAAGCCATCACCATTAAAGAAGAAAGAAAAAGAAAAAAAAAAGGCAAAACCAGGCAGAAGAGCAGAATTTCCTCCTCTTCTGGGTTTTAAAATCAGCTTAGAATAGAGGCACACATACTGGATTTTGTACTGAAGACTAAAACCCAACAGCAGCTTTTGAAAACACTCCATAGCCAGAGAATGGGCACAGCAAAACCAGCAGCAACAACTTACGCCTTCCTTTGCCCAACCATCTTCCCATCAAAACCCCTCATGATTACAAAGTTATGGACAGAGTACAATGACTTTTGAACCAAAGAATGCAAATGGCCAGGCACAAAAAGAGGCAAATGAGGGGGAAGAAGCAAATATGGAAAAGGTACTGAACTGCAGAGGAGAACAAGTACCTTTGACACTGCAAACACATCCCACTTGGACTAATGTTCATTCAGGATGTCTACATCCATTCACAGAACCCAGGAAGGATTAGGGAGCCTGCCCCAAAGTGACAGAAAGCAGAAAGAGGAAAGACTGAGGAGTGAAGGCAGCAATCAGAAAGGATTTAGCCCAGAGTCACTGTGAGGGAATGATACACAAGGTTGATGAGCAAAGGGCCCAGAGTGATCAGCAAAGCAGGTCTTAAAACGTCACCTCAAGCATTACCATGTATGCAAGGAAATGTCTGCAAGGCACCATTACGAAATAAAACCCAAGATCTTTTCTAGGAAACTGCATGCTGGGACGTCTTTCTGAAGAAAGACAGGCCAGCCAGCCTCACCTTGATCGCTGGGAAGGAGAACTAATCCTGGGAACCATTTCCAGGCCCATGAAGGACAAGAAGGTCACTAGGAGTAGCCAGCATGGATTCACCAAGGTGAAGTCATGCTTAACCAACCTGACTACCTTCTACAATGACACGACTGGCTTGGTAGGTGAGGGAGAGCAGTGGCTATTGTTTACCCTGACCTCTGTCAGGCTTTTGACACTGTGTCCTGCAAGACACTCATAGAGAAGCTAATGAAGCATGGGCTGGATGAGTAAACAAAGAGGTAAATTGAGAACTCACTGAAGGACTGGGCTCAGAGAGTGATGAGTGGTACAAAGTCTAGTTGGAGTAGTGGTGTACTCCAGGGGTCAATACTGCATCCAATGCTGTTCAACATCTTCATTAACAATCTGGATGATGGGGGAAACGCCTACCCTCAGCAAGGCTGCTAATACAAAACTGGGAGGAGTGACTGATACATCAGAGGGTCATGCCGCCATTCAGAGGGACCTCGACAGGACAGAGAAATGGGCAGACAGGAACCTCATGAAGTTCAACAAAGACTTGCACGTGGGGAGGAACAACACCATGCACTAGTACATGCTAGGGGCCAGCCAGCTGGAAAGCAGAGTTTTTACCATGAGGGTGACCAAGCAATGGGACAGGTTCGCCAGAGAGGTCACAGAGTCTCCACCATTGGAGACATTCAAAACCTGTCTCGACATGGTCCTGGGCAGTCTGCTCTGGGAGGGAGGTTGGACAGGATGACCTCCAGAGGTCTCTTCCAACCTCAACCATTCTGCGATTCTGTCACCTATGTGTAATTTACTTACTTGAGGAATCTCAGCCAAGACTTTTGGACAATTTTGAGGTTTCCATAATCTGGGAAGAACACCTCTACTTCTTTGTCATTGACTACACGGTGGATGATAACACGGTACCACCATTCTGAGACAGTTACGCAGCAAAGCTGTCCAGGTTGTACTGAAGATTCAGGCATGATATAACGATCAGAAACAAGTTTATATGCATAACAGTGTCTGCAAAAGACCATAAAGAGAAACTGTGCTTGGTAGGATGCAGGAGATGAACACAAAATATACAGGGCTTCGTATGGCTCCTGATTTCTCAAAGTTCCCATGATATTATTTTTCAGGAGTTGTTTTAATAGATTCTTTACATCTCTGTTCTGCGACACACACCGAAATGACAATAAAAAATGCAAACCCAAACTTTTAAAAATTGAATGATATTCTTGGGGTCCAACAAAAAGTTAATTAACGGGGATTAATCAGAGACTAAAGACAGTCTTTCTAGTCATTAATTTTTAACATTACCTTGACATACCGGTACTTCTTATGAATCAGGTTCTGGAGTACTTGCTCACACACACAGGATCTGTCTACTGAGTCTGCAATCACATTTACACGTGCCCCACAGACATCAAGCAATTACTCTGGCACACAATTAACAGCAGCTGCAGCACTGTTGTGGTGGAACAGAATCCCAAATGCATAAAGTAACTGACACAAAGACACTGATGGGGTTTTGCTTTCAAATATAGGTGTGACAAAGGCCTGTTACCTGTGCTTTTTGAAAAGCACTGGAGACGGAAGTAAAAGCCTTAACTGAGCACATTAGCAACAATAGCACAGACAACAGAGAGGTGCAAAGGAACCCTAGTAAGTTCCTCTCCGTAACCTTTCCAGGCTGTTAAAAGTTTAGGACTGTCTAGGACACAGCCAAACTACTGTGAATTGCTATTAACCATACTTACTGCTTGCTAGTTAAAAGGAACAGGTAAGCATTATGAGTATGCGTTTCAGTACAGCACTGGCATCTCCGTTTCAAGTAATCAAGCCAGCAGTGACCATCACTAACAGCTGGGTGCTCTGCTCCCTCAGCACAAACACACACACAGTGGGTAGTAATACTGAATCAGCACAGCATGTCCGCACCTCATCTCAATCATCATATCCTGCAGTTTATCAGATGTTTCCCTGCTGCAGACGTGGATATAGAATTGGCTAGGAGAGATGATGAATTTCACAAAGACTCCCACCATGCACTTTCTCTCCAGTGGTGGTAAACTGCAAAGGCTTTTGTCCTGAACAGCATCTGGAGGGATTTCTGGAGTAATTATCAACTTGTCTAGCAGGGACTGCTCCAAATCTTGAGGCTACAAAGGAATAAGAGGAAGGTGGCACTCACATGTCTTGTCATGCACTGAACACACATAACTGGCATTTCCATTAAGGTAAAAAACAAAAGTTCTGCTCTCCTGGGGACCTGTGAATTACTGATTATCAGAGAATCCCAACAAATTGGCAAACTTGGATTAAAACTTTCCCTGTGATAGCAGTGTTCATTTTCACACTCTCCCTCCTTTCCTTCTTTCTTCCCTCCAGTGTGAAGAGGGGTACAACAAAAATACCCTGCTCATATTCTTTCAAGGAATAAAGGAGAGGAATTGAAGTCATGTCACACATTTAGACAAAAGTACTGAATGGCTATGGCTAAAACAAAACAAAAACCCAGACCAAAAAACCCCAAACCAAACACAACCCAACTGTTTGTTGGATTTTACCCAAAAGATGCTATTTCTATGTTCCACGACCATGAAAGAGTACATGACTGAATCAGCAAAACTCTTATCTGAAAATGTTTCAAAAGTGACAGAAGGCACAAACGCATCTCACACTCGAGCTATTCCTCCAAGGATAAAAACAAACAAAACCTACAAATTCTGTTATTTTCTCGCTCTAGACAAATTTGTACACGACTGAGCAGTTAGCACAGCTTACAATTTTGCGTTATTCTTTAACTACTAAAAACATTATTTTGCTCGAACTAGTGTGGATGGGAACCTCAATCAGACATCAGCGACCTTCACTGCCTCAAGAGCTTTCTTTTGTGCCAACAAACAGCTTTCCTCCAATGATGAGAAGTCAAAATTGTTTCAATTTTACTCATCATGAATACACTACAAGTTACCACTGCATTACATACCAGGCAACGTATGGGAAATTTGTCTTCCAGCACACCTGCTGTTGCTTATATGGCTAAACTCAACCACAAACAATGGGGTTTTGCAATAGTGGCTCTTTTAACTGTGTTTAAAACCAGCACATAAGAGTCTCTCCTTCCACAGACTGAGCAAGGGCTAATGCCCTTGAAGTTTTTTTGAGTTTAAAATTTCGACTAAAATATTGAGTTAAACAGCGAGTTAGTATTTTTGAGTTAAAAAGCAACTGAGGGAATTCTTGCCTGAGCAGCAGCATCACCTCTAATAAAACACTTACGTTTCACAGATTTCCTCTAAGAATTGCCTGTGAATAGTACCGTTTCTAAGGGCCAGTTTTGCTCTGAGAATGCTCTTCATATCAGACTGTTTAGGGCACAAATGATCTTTATCACATAGCTCACACATTGGTGGTGACAACCGACATTTCTTTGAAAGACACAGAAGACGTGTACTTAAAAACATGTTCACAAAAGAAGCAACAAAAGGATAAACCAAGAGAACACACTGTAAAACTAGGCTTGCAAGACTAGCTAACTCCTTGCCCTAAGCTGGACTGGCAGCTGTCAGAGTGGTATGGATGACATCCTTTCCGCTGCTCAGGGCAATGAGAAAAAGCTGCTGAGAGCAGCAGCTCTATATACTTCACTCTTCTCGGGGCTGAGCAGATAGACTCAGCCCTTTTCCCTCATAACAATTCCACTATTAGTCTCTCGTGACCGGATACTCTGATACCTCGCAGCAGGGTGAGGATCAGGTCACATCTTTCCCCTTCAGCTTGCAGCATCCTGATGAAAAAGCATTCACTGCATACCCAAACTAACACATTCCAATCTGCTTTCCTCCTCTTTAGGGCATTCTTAAAATAAAACGGCAAACTTGGTGTTTCATGACAAACACTAGTTGTACAAACACCTCCCAAGACTTACCCTGCTAGGACCTTTAAACAGTCTTCCTTCGTGATAAGCAAGAACAAGTATCTGGGGCTACTTGGACCATATTCCTCCTTTTCTTATCCTTCCCACAAATTTGATCTAGGGGAATTCCCTGTGGACTTCACCACACCAAAACCAAATCTTTCTCTCAAGGATCAGAACAGCCTGCCAAAAATCTCTAAAGGGTATGTTTTATGAAGTGCCACGCAAAGCCCAGCCTGTAATCCCAAGCTTCCAAGTTCATTAGTACACAAAACACCAAAGTCAGGAAGAACTTCTAAGACCCTTTCCCTACCTATGTGCTCCAACCATACAGTTGCATACAGCCACAAGACAAGCTTGGCAGAGGGAATAACTCTCAGTAGGAGGATTTTCCTGAGAAGAAGGCCTAAAGATGCTCGAAAGAAACAAAGAGGGGGGGACAAAAAAATTATCCCAATCCAGTTTGGCAGTTCAGAGCCTCTGCACTGTTCTTCTCCATCCCTTTCTAAAAATACAGTGCTAAACAAATAAACAAAATCAAAATTTTCAAAGTCCAACCAAATAGCAGAGCTGAGACTGCAGGAATCAAGGTTTCTGAGAACCACTGCCCAACTCTGTCACGTAGCGGCTAGACACTGAAGCCCTGGCTACTGCAGCAGGGGAAATTTCCACACAGTCAGCCTCAGAACAGTTATTAGAGTCCGATTTCAAGAAAGTACACCAAAAGGCATCACCACTCTTATCAGGGAGCAAGATCATGCCTAACTGACCTCAGATGATGTGCAACATAGATCTCAAGACCAGAAAGAGACCAGAAAAAGACCTAGTTTGGATGGCATATAAAGCTATATACCAGGTCAGTATGAGTCTGGTCACCTCCAGACTCATCTAAAAACAGCTACAAAAATTTTTGGAAGCAGCAGTTCATCAACAACACAAAGAAAAGCAGTAAACAATAGAGTATTAACCCCTGGATTAAGACATGAAAAAGCTACAGATTGCTTGTCCAGCCACTTACTTGTTTGAGGCCATCACCCAAATCTACCGCTTGTGTTTCCACTGGCTCAGACTTCTCTTCTGCTGTCAGGCGGAAGCTCTCTGTCCCCTGGCTGGGGGGCTTCTCAACTGCAGGTGCTGCTGCGAAGACAGTAATCTGGCTGCTAATTCTTTGTTGGACTAATGCAGTGTTACATATTAAGTACAAAAAGAAGACATCTGAAAATGAAAGTCTGAAAGCACTGGTGCTGTTTTCCTCATCTCTTGTAGCATTCAGAGCCACCACAGGCACGCAGCTTCACTTGAGAGGCCTCCTTCACTGTATTAGTAAAATAAACCAAACCAAAACACACTTGCTCTTGTAAGCATGCTAAGGGTTGAGTCAATTGCTAGAATGAATTCCTCCCAGAAAAGTCAGGAATTTGGCAGGAACTGTATGTAATTTTCTGCCTTCTCTCACAGCTCCTGTTAAGGGAGCACTGAGGACACCCGCAGCCTCTTCTGTTTTCTTTTGTGGAACACTGTAGCTGTGCTGTTCAGACTAGGGCTAAACCTTCAGTCTCAAAAAGTGCATCGGAAAGGCCTTACCAGCCTGCAAAACAGACGTTCTGCAGTTAGCTATTGCCTAGAATTACTAGAAATTCCAGTCCTACACACACATTCAAAAAGTCCATACTCTGAACAAGCTAAATGTCCCTTCTTTCACCTCACACCAAAAAATGGTGGCAACCTGTAGAAAACTTCCAGTTAAGCTCTCTGCTACCAAGACAACTCCCTTGTGAGAGCTGCTTGTGCAGCACCCCACTGCCCTTCTGTGTTAAAACCTAGGGGAACTGGGGCTACTACAGCAACTGGAAGTGCAGCAACATTCACTTGAAACACAGCTGCTTGGCCACCATGCTTGCAAGAGCTACATGCTTAATAACACACTTAGTAACACAGTTAAATAACACACCACCTCACCTTGCAGTACCTTTTCTTTCTTTATCTCATTTGCCAGGTACTTCTTCAGGGTCAGCAAGGAACCTGCTCTTGTCCGTTCAACCACAATGATATCAGACACACTTCTGAGGACATCAAACATGGATAAAAATCCATATTGTGTGTACTGGAATGCCCGGCCAAAGCGTCTGAAGAAGGCCTTATTGAAGTCCAAGAGCAAAAGTGGTGAGGTACTCAGCAGATCCTGCAGTTCAGCCTTCACCCTCGCTGGCAGGATAGGAGCTCTGCCCCTCTGAGGGGAACTCTGTGGCTTATTAGAGGAAGAAGCAGCATTTGCCCTCGCAGCACTACTCTTCCGTGCCCTAGCACTTTTCTGCCTGGCAACCAGTTTGGCAATCGCGCTGGTGGTCTCATCTGCAATAGCTACAACAGAAATAAAGCTATTAAACTACTGAAACAATGAACCATTAAAAGCTCTACACAGGCAAGTCTCCTTTCCTTTTTTCCTGCTTCCCTCCCTCACCCCTTTTCAAAAGCAGGTGTCTCCTTCAAAAGCAATCATACTAAACCGTGGCTGATTTCCAGCAGGGCAACCAGTTTTCCTCTGCTTTTGCAAACTGGCCTGAACCATTTATAACAGCCAATCTCCACCCTCATCCCTCCAAATCCAGATCCAACTAGGAAGGTGGGTCAAATTCTTGGATACAGGAACACAAGAGGAAACCCAGCTGCTGTGCGTTTTGTTGGTAGAACAATAAACGGCACATTGTTCCCCTCAGCTGGAATCACAGTAAACCCTCACTATAGAGCACACATCTGCCCAGGCAAGGTCTCTCTGGAGAGCAGCCCAGGTCTTTTCCTTGCTTTTAAACAACTTTTTCTTGTCCTACTGTAGCACTCAAAAAAAATTTCACCCTTCCCAATCAACTCTTTGCACCTACCATTTGTTTCCACAGCTCCTCCCCAAAGAAAAGGAAAGTGGAAAAGGTTCTTTGATACGGACTAAACCTCCCATAGGGTCAGGTAGGGAAACATTTACAGCCTCTCCTGAGAGGCCCCATCCCTGCTTTTGGCTCCTGCAGCAGTCTGTGTTTACAGGAAAAGTGATGCTTACCAGTTCTACTGTACGTGTAAGAAATGTCACTGTAGTTTCTAAACTAAGTGCAGAATGCAAAACATCAAAAAATAACTAGAAGCCTGTATGATTCTTCAGGACAAAAGAGCAGAAGAGCATTAAAAGGCAGATCAAAATACAGGTAGAAACATCAAAGACAAGAAATTAAACAGAGCTATAGGAGAAAGAGAGTAACGAGGTATGTGACCCACTGCTCTGGGAATTCATCCCGCACATCCTGTTTTGTGGCATCACTTCATACCAGTATGTGCTTCCAAACAACTCTTCCCCCTGTAAGGAAACAAAACCTCACCTTTGAGGATAAAAGTGTCTTTCTTATAAGGACAGACTCTGACAACTTCAGGCATATTTGCCACCAGCTCCAAGGTGGATTGGAAGCCCAGGTCATGCAGAGGGAGAGGTTTGCCAATTATGGCCATGTACTCCTGCTCCAGCTGCCTCGGGGTTAAGCCCTCTTTGGCAGCCACTAGCAGCGATCTCACCTCCTTCTTCAGCAGCTCCATAAGCTGCGCCTGCTTCGATGTGTCTGCACTACCAGGGAGACAAAAGCAAGCAGAAGACAACTCATACCACAGCTACTCAAATACAGGCAAAAGACTTTTTACCACTTAGCAGCTGAAAGCTCTTGTGGGGAGAGGGCAGCAAGTCAGGTTCACCCACAGCCACTGCCTACCAGCCCCTGTATTTCCTTGCCTGCACCCCTCAAGCTGCTACCCTCCAGCACCCCTGGTCCCCAGGCGACTCGGCCTGCATTTGCTGCCTGTCCCCGTGGGCTCCCAGCCCTTACAAGCACCGCACCCCCAGAGCTCAGCGCACCTCTAAACCCCTGCCCCAGGGCCCACCCTCTACACACCCTGCCGCCCCACAGAGATCCCTGCAGCCAGAGGGCCCCCCACAGGCTCGCTGCTCCTCACAGCTATCCCCGTGGCCCTAAAAAACCCAGGCCTCTGCCTCAGCAGGGTCACCACCCCCCGAAGAGATTCCTGTACCCGCAGCCTGGGGCCACCGCCGCCCCCACGCACGCCGCCATGCCGCCGGGGCAGCCCCACCGCGCCTGCGCGCTGCCTTTCCCGCCTTTCC
>JAVJGI010000032.1:6674376-6734660 GCA_035590275.1 Ibycter americanus | reverse complement strand
TATCCACATCAGCCAACCCACCACCCCAGAAGCAAGCCCACAACTGTATATAATCAATGTTAATTAACCCTCTACACCACACGTCTGACAGTAACTTTTAAGTTGCTTTTCAACAGTTTTGCAGAAACCATCTACCAATTTACATGATTTTTATCATCTAGTGCTTCTGATGGTATTTTATTTCCAAAGGCAAGAAGATGCAAACAGAATGTCCTCCTGGAGTCCACCCTGTCAAGGTCTAGCCTTCCTTCCCATCTCCACACCAGTGTGTGATGAGAGCAGAGCAGCTGGGAAACAGCTTGCTCACTTCACTGTCCGTTAGGTCTGACAAGCCTGTGGTAAACTTGAAACAGGTCTCATTGATCTGACACCTCCCCTTCTCTCCTCCCCTGCCTGGTTTTCCTGCCTGCAGCAATAAATTCAAGCACGAATTCATCCTACTCCCACAGGCAGCTGCAAGCTCCTTGACACGGATGAGGATGGATAAGAGGTCTCGGAGCTCTTCCAGGGAGTCTCATAGGAGACGCAGAGAGTCCCCAGCTACACCGAGCAAACGAGAGAAGAGGGAGAGCAGCAAAGAAGCCGGCAAAGCAAGGGGAGACATAAAGCAGGAAAAAGCAAAGGAGATCAAGAGCACCACAGGGACTGATGGTAGGGTGCACACATCCACGGTGGTGGACGTGGATGATGTGATATCTGATGAAGAAATGGAAGCAATGGCGTTGCTGGACAGCGAGCAGCAAGAGGAAGGTATGGCTTATAGAAGGGAAGGGGCCAGAAAGCTATGGACTTTTTGACCCTGTGTGGGTCACAGTATGACTCTGCTCTCTGCATGGTGTCATCACACCTACCTTGCACAGTCATGGTTATCCTTAGGACAGGATATGGGAGACTCCAGCCAGCTGCTGCAGTCAGTACTGCAGGCTGAGCAGCACTGTCTAGCACAGCACTGAACTTTGAAACACCCAGTTACACCCCCAGCATCCTTCATGCTTCAGCTTGCTACTCCACAGTTCTTCTATACATGCTCTATTCTCTTCCTCTTCTTGCTTGCCCTTCTGTAGGTGGATGGAGTTAGCCTTTATGCCAGTTCATAGCCCAAAGGACTGTGCTGCAGCCTATCTATTTTGGTCTATTTGCATGCCATACCTGCAGATTCTCCCTCAGGCAGGGGCACAACAAAGGGCACCCAGAGCAAGATGACCCACACTCACTTTGGGGGAGATGTAGAAGGTAATATTCACCTGGGGCTGACCACCTCAGTCAGCCTCTGGCACTTTGGTGTGACTGCTGTAGAGCACAGGGAGATTTCAGCAGCACCGGTGGCTTGGTCCCATTGCATTAGGGGGCTGGGATGTGACTAAAATCCTATTCCAAAATGACCTGAGATACTCTGACAGGGAAGGGCGCTTCAGGCTGTGCATGTTGAAAGCTACCTCTTATTTAGAATCTTTCTCTTTGCCATTAGCTTATCTTTCCAGATAGGCTTCTGGGATCCCAGCTGAGCCAGCAAGTTGCCCATTCCAAGCCTTTCAACATGGCTTGGTAGCCACAGGCCTTCAAGCTAAAGGCTACTCTCTAGTCACAGCACTATGGAGAAGCATGGCTGAATTTCTGCTGGTAAAGCAGAGACAGAATCTATCGGTCCATCCTAGCACCTCCTGGCCACCTGGGGCAGGGAGATGTTCTTTAACCCAGCTCCAGAGAGAGCCAAATGGGTCACATACACTGAGTCTAGGCAAAGGACAACACTGAAGCTAATCTGTGCAGGCACTTGTCAGGCCATCAGTATTTTGGGAGCCGTCCTCTCCTAACACAGTCATGTTGGATTTTTCCCTAGGTGCAAAGTCTCCTGGTCTGGGCATCTGTGAGTGGCTTCTGACCATCTTGTCTTTCCTGTTAGTCGTAATGACCTTCCCCATTTCTGTCTGGTTCTGCATGAAGGTGAGAATAGTCATGGGGCCTCTCTAGATTTAGTATTTGCTGTCTGATGCGGATGTAACTCACTGGTTCAGCCTGTGTCAGACATGAGCATAAAGCTTTTTTGGTCTAAGGTCCTGTTTACACTTTTTCAGCTCATCATTAATTTTGACTTATCCTTTATCACATGTTGCTGCAGCTGAGGGCTGCACAAGGATCCAACCACTGCTTATCGGATGCTCCTGCTGCAGTATCAGCAGGCTGGGGCTTCACTTCCTCTTTTTTTAAAACAAATTGTGAGTCCATTCACTTTCAAACATAACCCTCAGCCTACTCAGCCCAGAGATGGCTGCATTGCAGCAGCAGGGTAAATAGGTTTTGAATTAAAAATTTTACGAGAGATCAATCTGTCAGTTAATAGCGCATTTTCCCTCTTCCTCCCCTTTTCTCAGATTTACAGCATGGCTACAAGTGGGCATATTTGGATTCCCACTTCTCAGGAAATTTCATGTACATGTTGTTATCAACCACAGCATCAGTATTATGGCTCAAATCTTACACATGTGAGCATATACACACATGGTTCCCTTGCAGGGAAACAACCAACATGGAAAATTTTAGCTCAGGGTGTTCGAGTCTGGCCAGGCTATAAGGAAGCAGGCTGCTGGCTGGGTTCATCCCGGGAAAACCTGGGCAGCTCTCACATGGGCTGCTCTTGCCAAATCTTGGGCTGTCACAGGGCTGCTTGTGTGCTGCTCACACACAAGGCCAGCCAGCAGTTCTGGGCAGGTTCTCTGCTAGGGTAAAGGGACTCAGTGACAGGTGATGCCACTGGCTCATACCTGCTGAAATCCTCCCTTTGCAGGGCTTTCCCAGAACAGACTTCCTCCATACTGGAGAGGCCTCTTTCCCCAGCCCTACACCTTCCTCTCCAGCCTAGCTTTTGTTTCCCTCTGCAGGTAGTGCGGGAGTATGAAAGAGCCATCGTTTTCCGACTTGGGCGTCTCCTTCCTGGCAGAGCCAAAGGGCCTGGTAAAGTGTTTACTGAGCTCACCCCAACCATGTTGCTCCTCTTCTTCGTGCTCTACCAAAGCTTGCATGCCAATGCCCTTCAAGCAGGCATGGCCAGATAGGAGATGGGATGTCTTTGTTCCCTTCCTCTTAAGGGCCAGCAGCTTCTAATGGCTTTTCCCATCACAGAAGCAGACTCAGAATTTGAGCCTATGTATTATTGTTCCTTTGTAGTTCTGCATGCCAAACTCTCCCCTGTTCTCCAGAGCAGGAGAGGCAATTTCTGCGGTTCTGATGATCACAGGCCTTTGTCTTCCTCCCACAGGCCTTTTCTTTTTCCTTCCCTGTCTGGACACGTATCACAAGATAGACCTCCGCCTCAAAACCCTGGAGATCCCCTTCCATCAGGTATGGCTGACATCCCCTCTCTCTATCGATTTTTGGATCTCTCTAACATTATACCTTATGCTTCTAGCCTTTATCCCCCTATAGAAAAGTTTGAAAACCCATCTCAAACACCTCAGAAAAGGGAAGGCCCTTTTTTAAGGCCCTTCTTTTTTAAAACTACTGCTTTTAATCCCATTTAGTTTGACATGCTGTAGTGGTAATACACACCAATAGAGAGGGGCTGGGCCAGAGATACGGGACCCGTTTCTTTTACTTATCACACTGAATAGTGTCTGCAGCAGGGACAGAAGCTCAGACTGAGATCTTACAACAATGTAAGGGTGGTACTCTGCTCTTGTATAAGCCTGGGAGGAAGAAAGGGCTGAACCCTTGCTTCTAAGCCTTGAACTTGCAACATCCCTAGCCACAGCCCTTCCTCTCCTTTTGGGATGTGTTTTTTGTGCTGCTGTGTTGCCAGGGGGACAGTCTTTGTGGGACAGCATCTCCAGGCTCACCCCCATGGTGTGCAGCAAATCCTTCTGGAGATACAATAACCGAGCACACACCTCAGGACACAGCCTATGCTCTCAGAACAGGAATGGACCAGGCAGCTGTGTGCAGGGAAACACAGCGTGATGACCTACTCACAGTCCCTAGCTCAGCAGCTGTACTGAGGAGACAGACACAAAGATGCTGCTCAGGAAACTGAGATCTAGAGGTTGTATCATTTGTCCAAGGTCAGTCAGTAGCAGAAGTGGAAACTACAAAGACTTAACCATCTGGCTAGGCTTCATTGTCTTGTGTGCTTTTCTGTGCTACCTTAGTTGTCAGAACCAGCTCCATCTCTCCTAATGTCTTCTGCTTAGGTGGTGACCAAAGACATGGTTACCTTGGAGATAGATGCCGTCTGCTACTACCGGTTGGAGAATGCCTCTCTTCTCCTCACCACCCTGAGCAGCACCTCCAGTGCCATCCAGCTGCTGGTGCAGACAACCACGAAGCGCCTCCTGGCACATCGAGCTTTCTCTGAACTTCTCTTGGAGAGGAAAAGCATCAGCCAGGAGATAAAGGTGCTTCTGCAGGGGGGAGGCATCAGAGTAAGGGGTGAACTGAGGCTTCACAAAGCAGCTCAGGTCATCGGCCCCTCAAAATCACAGACACTGGTTTGCAGAAGGGTGCAGTAACAACATGTGTTTCCTTCACAGATCAATGGGGAATTTTTCTTCTGTTTATTTTTTTGACTCTGACCACTTTAGGTGAAGGATATACAGTGTGAGCCCCCACATGTGGCCATGGTGAGCAGCAGACAGAATATATTCTGCAGCCTGAGTGAGTTGCCGTAAACACAGAATACATGGGATCTCCAGCAGCAGTTCTTTGGGGCCATGACACACGTACATGATGATACCAGTCAGGAACTGAATGTTTCCTACGGAACTGAATTGGTTCCACACTTGAACCTGTATGGACTAGCTAAATCGTGGCAAATCCCTGAGGCAAACACAAATCAGAAGTAAAGTGAGGGAAGTAATTTTATTTCTGAGGACCTCACATAATAGCACACAAAAACTAATAAATCTGCCCTACAGTCCTGCAGTTAACTTCTTTAAATTAATGTCCCTGCACTGTCTTACTCCTTGTAAGGGGCCTAGGCCAGGGCTGGTGTTCTCCCCCAGCTTTAAAATGATTCCTCTTCACAGGTGGCTTTGGATGCGGTCACAGGCTGCTGGGGGATCAAAGTGGAGAGAACAGAAATGTAGGTAGGAAATGCTGGAAGAGGGGACTTCCCTGGCCCTTTGCAATTACCTGTCCTGCCCTGATCACTGCTGCCTGCTCCTATTCCTGGTTTGCCTCTGTCTCTCTCCTTGCAGCTATTCTGCAGAAGGCAGAGCCTCACCTTTCACCTTTCTATTTTATCTGTCCCTTTCAGCCTCTGCCTCATGTAGAGCTTCCACATGTGAAGGCTGTGCTTGCTCCTGCACTGACAGCCAGGGCAGGATCCTTAGCTGGGATCTCATCACCATTTCACTGCTGCTGCAGGCAGAGTTTGCACACAATTCTGCCAGCCCAAGAGGTGCAGCAGGCACCAAACCCTCTGTGTCCCACTCTAAATCAAAGCCCCCAGGATGCTAGCACTGGTAGGGATGGGCTCAGAAGCCCCTGCAGAAAGGTGGGACTGGCTCATCCCGTAGAGGGCCATGGAAGAGAGAGCCAAGCACTGCATGAGTAAATCTATGAACAGAAGGAAATTCCTGTGCCTGTCTCGAGAGCAGTCTCCCCAGTGGATTCTCTGCTGTCTCACAAAGAGTGAGCTTAGACTTCAGGCCTCAGAGGCACAAAGAGAAGAGGTGTCTCTGCTGCCTAGCGTTCATGCAAGCACGATCATTAGGACACCAGGCTGGAAAAGAAGGATGGGAATGGTAGTAGAAGGCTAAAATGAGACACACGGAGAGGGACACTCAGGGAGCAAAGAACATGCGTGAACTGTTCTGTGGAGAGTGACTGATGAGCCCATTCCAAGCCTTAGACTGACCATCCAGTGCTGCCAGGACAACGTAGAGCCCAGCTAATCCCTGTCCTTTACTACCACAGCAACAACGTGCAGCTGCCTGCTGAAGTCCGGCAGTCCCTGGCTGTGGAAGCGGAGGCCCAGAGGCAGGCCAAAGTGCGGGTATGCCAACTCTGAATACTTCTCATCTCCTTCTAAAGCCCCTCTCCTTCCTTTCCCACCCCTAGTTTGAGGTCACTGGGACATGCCCCACAAGGATACAGCTCTGGTAAGGTATGTTTCCTCTAATTCCTGTTCAAGAGCTGTGTCTAGCAAGGGGAGCTGCAGCAAGAGTCCGGGCCAGCCCAGTGGAGTGCCAGATCTGGTATCTGGTCTCCAAGTAGGACAAAGACACACACAGAGGTCTGGAGTTATCCCTGGGCCCACTGTGACTCCCAATGGGATCTCTTCCTCAGGGTTTCACTCTCCTCCAGGAGCCCAGTGCAGGGCTGTCACCACTGTTATGTTCCCTGCACCTTGCTCAGCCCAGGCTGGTCTCCATGCCTTGCACTGAGCTGTGCAAGAGCCTGGATAAGGTTGGCGTCCAGCACCCCTCCTACAAGCCTAGCTCAGGGCAACCCTCCCATGCTTTTGCAGCAAGGGTATGCCCAACTGTAAGCCCTGATGGGCCTAGTAAAAAACAAGTTAGAGATGAGTTCCCAAACTTTTGGGGGCATCAAGAGGTCTAGTACATACCTTGGTCTTCAGGGAGCAGAACTGTTATAATGACACTGGCTCTGGGAATTTCGTGGTGGCAACCTCCCTCTGTAATGAACAGTCCATACCCCTTACTCCCAGCCTTGCAGAAACCCTTATTCTCCTGCTTGGTAGGTGATTGCTGCTGAGGGGGAAAAGGCTGCTTCTGAGTCCCTGCGGATGGCAGCTGAGATCCTGTCCAGTGCCCCTGCTGCTGCTCAGCTCCGTTACCTCCATGCGCTGCACTCCCTTACTGCAGAGAGACCTGCTGCTTTCATCTTGCCCTTGCCTTTGGATGCCATGAACCTGGTCTCTACGGCTACCCACAGTCCTCCGGCAGTGAGCAGCCTCCTCACAGGGACCACCAAACTCCCAGAAAGCCCAAAAGACAAGAAGGACTCACCCATGCTCTAAGAGCTGTCCCAGAAATGGTTGCCACACTGCCCCTGGTCAGTCCTGCTCAGAGAGGAGCAAGAAGGCTGGACTATTGGCAGCCCACCAGCAGGTCCTGGTCTGGAGGCAGGAGGGAAGACAGCCCAGGCCTGTAATATAAAGTGGATTGTACATGGAAGAAGCCTCTGCTTGTTTTGGAAAGGGAAAAATATGGAGTACAAGGAGCAGGGCTGGCATGTGTGTGAGCACAGGGTTGAGGGAAGGGGGGTATCATCCCTTCCCCTTCACAGGGCCAGAGGCACCTAGGGCCTGGGCCCTGTGCTCTGACCATCATGCCCCTATGTACTTAATGCTCCCTGTCCCCAACTGAACAGCCAGGCAGGCAAGGGTGGGAGCCTGACAGTCGGTGGGGGACAGGAAGGGGCTCAGCACGCAGGCAGGTTGGTGGGTGCTGCCAGCCTAGTGGTTCTGCAACAAGGGAATGAGCTGGGTCCCGTGCGTAAGTCCTGGATGTGGGATTTCAGTCACCACCTGGGCGCGCATACATGCACACACAGGCAGCCAAGGTGTTTAGCCCTAGTTGTAAAACAGGAGGAAAAGGAAGAGGAGGAAGGGGCAGCCTTTAAGGCTTGGCACTTCCCTGCAAGGCACGTCAGCTGAACAGGGGAAAGGCAGGCTGTGCTGCTGCTCAGTTCCACTGGGGGGTGAGGCAGGACAAGGTCTGAACTTGTGGGCATCTAAAAATTTTAGCAGTGATCAATTTAACCAACTCCCACTGAGCTGACAAAGGGGAATCCAGCAGCACTGGGGAAAAGCCAGCCGAGAGCCTCGGGAACAGTAATACTTTTGCCTGCTGCAGCTGCCTTGGTAACCTCCGTACACAGGGAAGGAACAGAGAAAGTCCTCCAGACTCCTATATATCTTTCCTGCCAAAAGCCATTTGAAATGACTGGGAACATACAGATACTGCAGTCCTTTCCCTTTGCAAAGATACAGAGCACTGTCAAAGGAACTACCACTGCACTCGGTTTCTCTGATACTGCTGCCGTTTGCGTGGCTGTCAGCTCTGCTCCTGTCCTTTTACTTGACCTGCAGCATCTCCTCACACTTCAGTGCAGACCTTCCCTGCACAGCCATTCCCAGGATCAATGTTCTGCTGCTGGTGGCCTGTACAGGCCAAGACAGAGGGCACTTTGTGGCCCTTCTCTTAATTGCCCACACAGTAGTTGGCCACCATGCACAAGCCTAGCAGGGATTACCCAGCCAGTTGCTCACTCTTGTATTTTCACTCATTTTTTCAGTCCCTCTTTGCCTGCTGGCAAACACTCACGCACATTGGAATATATCATCAGTAATATTTCTCTTAAATGCTGCTGTGTCACAAGGATGGCCTGTATGTACCAGCTTAATGCTGCTACGAAGGACAAGGATCCCACTTCTACTAAGTACCACATATTCTGTATTTAATCAGCCCCTTCAGCTCCCTGGAGTCCCCTTCTCAACACTCAGTGCTCCCATAATACTTGCTCTACAAGTATTTGCTGGTCTTTTTACAGCAAGGACACCCAGCAAACCAGTCCTCTTACAAGTGGTTGGGGAGTGGGAACAACCCACCTGTGAACTTCTCAGTGATCACACGAGCATCCGAGGCGTAACCTCCCATCTGAGTCATTCTGCCACTGCAGGAAGGGTGGCACAATGGCTGTGGCTCCTGCTCGTGTGTCTGTAATAGGTCTCAGCAGTGATCCACTCATGGAAAACTAGCTCTGGGAGGTGGAACAGCTCTAATCTTCCACTGGTGAACATGAGCTGTGTAGTTACTTCTCTAAGGCTGGTTCTGGTTATTTCTCATGCTGCTGGAACAGGCCCCTGTTTCCCAACCTAGGGCAAAAGGGTGTAATACTACACAGAGTGAGCTGCAGATGATCCTTTCTCTGAACACTTCTCTGGCTGCATTTCTAACTCGGTGTAAAACAATTCATCCTGACCAAGATTCCTTGGCACATCGAGGACCAACATCTCT
This sequence comes from Ibycter americanus, assembly GCA_035590275.1. Lineage (NCBI taxonomy): Eukaryota > Metazoa > Chordata > Aves > Falconiformes > Falconidae > Ibycter > Ibycter americanus. Next base: position 6,725,682 of record JAVJGI010000032.1, on the reverse strand, counting down.
ACAGACAATGTCTCAAAGGAGCAACACTTAGTCTGAGAACTGACTGTCAAGAGACATACAGTGCAAATCATAGCTAAGAGCATCAGTTCCAAAGAGCATACCTTGTTCCAGCAGGATCTTCTCTCTCTTACATATACATAGCTGGCAAAAACTTCTCATTTTACCTATACTCAAAAACCTTGCAGAAAGAAAACATAATTTTAAAATGTACTTCATGATTAGTGATATATGGTGTTTCCAAAACAGAATTTACTCCGAGGGAGTTGGCAGGGGTTGTCTGAACTGATGTAATTCCTGACAGTTTCACTGCCTACTCTTCCAAGCTGAGACTGGGTCAAATTGCAGAGCCATTATAAACCCAGGCAGCTCTGCTGGCCTTGCAGAGCTTTAGGACTATACAGACTGCCCTGGGCTGGGGACCTGACAGAGGCAGAAGTCCCGGGTGGCCACCTCACTGGGCAGTTTGGCCTGTTGAGGCTGTAGGGGTACTGCGGATGGGGAGCCAGGGGGCTCAGATGCCAAAGACAGAAATCACAAGTAGATGGAGTGTTTAAATGCATCCCAGTGCACTGAGCGGGTGAACTGGCATCATCTGAAGTCTGGTTTTGTGACCTTGGTTAGAGGCAGTTCTCATGTGGCAGCAATTTAAGAAAGGCCTTCAGGATCATGGACAGCTTCAGGCTTTCTGTAAAAAGGACAAAACCTTCAAAAGAAGATTCAAAGACTAACAAAAATCTGTCCATACACTTCTGTACAATTTCTTCCTGACCATTCAGCTGGTAACTGGACCATCTGAAGCCCAGAGGATGAAGGAAGTACCCATTATCAGACACACAACCAGGCCATGCTGGCACTGAGAAAAAAAAGCCTTGATAACCAGAGGAAAGAGGTGCAAATGACTGACTTGCATGATCCAACAGGAATGAGGCAGAATGAGATAGAGCAGCAAGAAGAGATTGATGAACAGGAGGTAAGCACCAGGCAAGGGGAGGGCAGGAGGATGCACAGGCAGGAGAGATGTGGGTAGGAGAAAGCTGAGGCAGCAATGGTATTACAAGGAAGACAAGCTGTAAAGATTTTAGAGCTGTGGGAGGAGGTAGAGGACAAGCAAGACAGATGTGGAAGTGGTAAAAGCCAGCTAGAAGAACAGCATAAATGCTGGGATGGCACAGAGATGCTGGGGTAGTAGGTAAGGAGTAACAGCAGTGGATCGGGGGTGAAACGTTACTATGAATGGGCACTAAGAAACTACTAAAGCATTGCTGTTCTTTAATGCTTGCTTTTTCTGGATGTCTTGGACTGGCCAGAGGTAGAAACTTTGGGACTTGAGCAGGCCCTGACTTCTGAGACACTTTCTTGGAAACATTTTTCTGAAAGAAAAACAAAACAACAAACCATAGCTATTAAAAATACCACAGAGTTAAAACGTGCCCAGGGCATCACATCCTTAACAAACAAATTAGCCTCTCCTCTTGCTTTGACGTCAAAGAGACAGGACACGATGAAGGACTAAGGAAGTTTTAATTCCCATTCTTTCTCCTTCTCCATATCTTATATCTGTGAGGATCCAGCTGAGAAAGGACACAAGGAAATGCTTTCATCCAAAACAAACACGCAACCTAAGGAACTCACTGCTACATCATATGGGCTAGATCAGTAGGTCAGCAGTGTTCACATACCTCCTGGAGACAGCAAGAGTGTCCCGTGCTATAAACACAAAAGATCTGTGGCCTCCAAGAGTGAAGGGACCTGGAACGTTATTTCTTTTCTACCCCAAAATCAAATCAGTGATCCTAAACAGATCTTCTTGACTGTAACAGGGAACACTCACAAGGAAGATGAAGTCAATTACAGTGATCTCCTAGATACAGACCTGTGTCATATGTCAAAATCAAACAAAATTACTTTCTCTCAAAAAACAGACCATGTTCAGCAGTTCTTTCTGCCCTGATCTAGAGTCATGTTAAAAGCCTCCTTGCCTGACAACAAGTCTAGACAAAACCCTAGGATGTGCCCAGGAGGAGAGGGTCCTGTACTAAACAGCAGACAAATGAGGTGTCCTCAAAGACTGCTTCCCTCTCTGAGCCTGGGAGAGGGTTCAGAATATTGATTCTCCTGACCTTGTCCTTCTTGGTGTGCTGCTTCTGGGATGACCTTCCCCTCTTTCTCCAGCTCACACTCCAGCTCTTTGATTCTCTGCAGAACTTCTTCCAGCTTTTCCTCAAGCTTCAACCTTCAGATCTCTCCTCGGCATTCTGAACATGGATCTCTGTTTCTCTGAAACACAGAAGCAAAGATAATGCTGAAACCTGAAATCTAAGCAGCTGCAGGCAGGATACCTAAAAAAAGATTTAGAAATCTGAAGCACTCAGTGGGGTTGACTGACTCTATAAAACACATTTATGGTTTCAGAGAAGGGCATTGTTAAAAGATCTGTAAAGGACTTCATGGCACGTCTATGTAAATCCTGCAAAGTGAATTAATTTTAAAACTCAGTGTTTGCCAGCAAAGGGTGAGATGCTGATCTTCATTGTGCAAGGGTAAATACAGAGCACAGTCAATTCTATTAGCAAGGCTGATGAGATGGGGTTACCCTGGATAATGCAAGCTCACAGACAAAAAAAAGAAGTGTAAGGGAATGTAATTCAGAGCATCCGAGCCTGCTTAGGCATGGAAGAAGTCATTACCAAAGACAAACCTTGATTTGATTTTGCGTGGAGACACTTGGATGTCCCTTCATGGTGTTCCCCACACGTAGGCACATTGCATGGCTGTACCTGCCAAGCTCCTGGGCACTAGCAGGCCCTGGAAGGGCTAGCTGCATTTGCATAACACCCTGCAAGTGCTAACAGGACCTGAAATATTAACAAGTCTTGCAGAAAACCATCATGAGTACCTCTGCAACGTACTTCATGTGTACACAAAATGGAAAATCTGCACACAGATGAAGGAGAGCTGATGTGGATCATGTCTTCAGCTAACATAAAACACAATCAATGGCCCAAGACAATCAGAATGGAAAAAATCACAAAATTAAGCCAATAGATATTGGATGAAGCAGAACCTTATCAGAGAGCAGAACAGGCACTTGCCTGGGATGAAACCTTGCCTTGCTCATGCCTCTAGCACAGGCCCAGTACTCACAGGAGCGGCACTTGCAGATGTTCCAGCACTGCCAGGGCCTCAAACTCTTTCTGAGAAAAGGGAGTCGATGACTTGGTGGCAGTCATCTCTCTCTGGCTAGGAAGAGCAAAACCTTCTGTAAGCGAATGTGAAACCAACAATGCCACGTTTCATCTGCAGCATGTGCCTGGTTTGATGCTGTTGTCTTAGTGCACAGTCACAACACAGACAAGAGCTCTCTGTCAGCAAAACATGTAAAACCAGAGGCTACTTCAGGCACTGAACTGATCTTGGCATTAAAAATAGACTAAAATTCTTTTCTGGCTCTGACATGAAAATCTCACTGGTTCATAGTCTTGAGTTGGCTGCTGCATTCACTGGCTTACAGAGGTTGGAGATGGCTGTGGCCTGACCAGGAGCAAAAAAACCAACAAAATGTTCAGAAAACAGAAAGAGGTAGCTCCTCACAGGATCCAACAGGCATAAATCAGTTTTCTTCATCTGAAGAAGACAAACAGGGTTTTTCTGTACAAGTAACCATGGAAAGGCTCCTTCTCTAAACTTTGGAAGGTAATTGTGATTTCAAGTGATTTATTTCTGTAAAACAAATCAAAGTCCATAAAGAAATGCTCCTGCATCTCCCACTGCCACTCTGAACTAGCTACCCACCTCTAAATCATGAAGGGCAAGGCACACGCAGCAATGCAGCACACTTAAGGAGCGGGACCATCCAGTGGCAGTTTGCTAAAGATCCACAATTCCTGTACCTCTGGGCTTCACTCTGGATGAGTGACTGGCCAGGGAATGACTGCAGAAGGCAGGCCCTATGACATCTGAAGAGCAACTTTACCAAAGAGCACCATCCCAAAGGCAAATGGAGAAAACAAGAACCTAGGAGGACAAAACAACCTGAACTTCTTGCTTCCCTGTTGTTGTGGGATCTCCCTGAATCTCTGAACCCTCTCCAGCTCCTCCCATGTGCTCAGCACCAAACCATTTTCACCATCCCAGTTTCTGCAGATAGTCCTGGTTCAGACTACACACATCACCTGTTACTGGTCCCATGAAAGTCCTGGGGCCATGGCAGTAACGTCATGAGGACAAGTCAGGAGGACAAACTGCAACTGTGCTAACTGTGCTAATGATTATTTCAAGTTGCAAGAAGAGAGGAATCTGAGAGAACACCAGCACCTTGCACTGCCCCAGCAGGTTTAAGTGTTAAATGGGGTCTCATTAACAGAGTCAGAGTAGACAGGTAAAACCCAGCTCCAAACCTCTGCCAACAGGCTAAAACCATTGCTGTGGTGGAGACTCCTACCCCTGTAACTGAAATGATGTCAGAGACTTCAGGTGGATGTTGGAGTCATGCCCTACATATCTGACCATGTCTGCAGTGGCTTCATTGTCCTCATCAGCTACTCCATACCAGCACCTGGCTGCTGCTGAGAGAAAAGAAACAAGAAATAGGAGATATCACTAGCCTAGTGGCATTCAAGGCAGCTGTAAGGCCATATTTCACATTGCATACACTGAGCAATAAATAAAAAGGCCCTGCTGGAAAGTAGCATATTGCAGCTACTACAGTCACTTGCATAATAGCAATCTCCTCCTCTGCTTCTAATGGTTCTTTCTCTGTTATGGTTTCCTATTGCTGTTGGCGTTGTCAGCTTCAAGCTCTTCCTTAGTTGAAGTAATGACAGCGTCCTTAAGCTTAAGCTTCAGCTGCAATTCCTGCAAGGCACCATAAGGGTCTAGCCTGCTCCCTTTACCCATCCAAATAACCTAGGCAAAGCCAGCTGGCCTCTGACATTCTCTTGCATATATTTAGACTTGGAGTCCAGCCACCTAGAAGGTCCTGAGTGTGAATATAATTCAAACCACAAATGACTATGCTAATTACTGAACATTACATAAGCAGGACCCACTGTGGCATACCTGCTTTGTATAGGCCACGGCAGGGAGAAAAAGAGGAGCAGCACATGAGCTATAGCACTGGCTGTACACTGGAAGTCACAAACAGCATTGCTTTGCTTGGGAGTTGAGTTCAGAACTGATGCAAACAAATTGTTAAAGCCAATAATTCTAAAGCCATTTCCTCATCACCTGAATTTAACCTGTTCTGTATGAAAGTAGACCAATGCCAGGTCAATGGTCTATAAAACACGTGTAATTGTCACAGGCAGTCTCAGACATCCATCTAGCCACATAAGGAATTAAATTAGAAGTTCAGCCTGATCTCCTGGACAAGGCAACCACCAGGATTCTAGCCAAAATCCACCCCAATGGGAGAAACAAAAGCAATCACACACCATGGGGAACTGATCTACCAGTGGGGTAAAATCTAGCTCCACTGAAGCTCTGGTTTTGCCTTAGACCTGCCCTCACAAGCAGCACTGTCATTTTTGACCAGTTTACAGTCATAACACCTCACAGTTCCCGCTACCGCTTTGAGTGTGTGCAGGTCTCCATGTGAACCCTTCCCTCAAATGGAACCGTAGCTCCTCCCTTAAGGAAAAGTTTTGAAGCAGACCTTCATTCAAACTGGTCCAACCTAGAGCAGCAAATGCAGTCCGCATATACGTCTAATCCAAAGAGGTTTCTCAGTTCTTCTAGATCCAGAAAGGAGACCGGAGTGCCTTTGACTTCTGAAAGGAGAAGACTAAATGCTTCAATTCAATTACAGCACTCAGTCTGGGAAGACATAACAGAAGATGATTATTCAGGGATTATTGAGCACAAAAAAATAGCTGTTATCATATTCATTCAGTCAGTTAAATAATTCCACCTTTCTGTCTTTATTTATGGGAAGGGGCCTACCTGGACCCTTCCATCCTCAACCTACAAAGGAAAAGGAAGACACATTTGGCCAAGCTTTCAGACACAGCATCTGTCACCGGCTAATCACTCCCACCAACTACTTCCTTCAACAAGCTCCTCCTCAGGCCAGCACAGAACATGTCTGTCATAGCCATTGTTCCAGCTCAGGTGGGAAGAAAAGGGTGTAAATCCCAGGGGTCAATTTTTCACTCACTAAGGAAACACAGAACAGAAGCACAAGTATTTTCAATCCCTGCAGAGAGGCTTCTTACGTTCCTTGAAGAAACACCATTTGCCCTGTGCTCAGGGAAGCCTTGGGCTTCAGGAAGGGTCTACCTCTCACATTCCTAAAGTGCAGGTGAAGCTCAGCTAAACACTGGCGATGACAGTGGTAGCGATGAAGAGCTTTACATGCAAGTGTAGAACAAGGAGGCGGCAGGCAGGTCAGTTGACTGCAAAAAGTTTCAGCTGTGTCTGTATAAAGGCATATTGCACCAAGGACCTCCAGGAGCTCCTAAGCACCACTCAAGTCTGGACATACATGGCTCTGACAAGCTTTGAACCAGAGGTGAATCTACTGCCACTCATACGGAATAAATCTTGCAGGAGAGCCTTTACATATGTACCCTGACACAGGGCAAGGAAAATATTAAAGCTGAACATGACCTGACTCAGGTTTATCTGCTTTCCAGGACTGTGGAGTCAGTAGGGAACTTGGGGGAGCGGGCTAATCCATTGGAGTAGCAGGAGTCTTCCTCCTCCTTGAAACCCTGACATATGTTTTTCTCTACCTCTTACAAAGTAAATGCAGTCTCATCTACCCCCAGACCTAGACAGCTAGAAACACAGGCACCTTTTACCTTGATCTTACTCAGCTTCTCCATCTCAAAATCAGCTTCTAAATCTGCCTCTGACTGTTTCTTTCAAACAATTGCATTGACAATCTTGCCGCAGCAGCTGCAAAGATGCAGAATGTCATCAGCCCTGCAGGAGTGCCCTCAAATGCTTAGAATCCTAGAATCATTTACGTTGGAGAAAACCCTTCAGTCAGGAGCCCATTGCCATCAGCAAGGTACAGGAGCTATCTGTAGACCTCTGCACTAGAGAAGTCTTCAGAAGAGCAATCCTCACCTGTCCCACTCACACAAAGACAGGTTGTTCACACCAGTGCTCTATTAACCCACAGAGGATGTGTGAGCACGGATCCTGCATCAGGTGAAGGCTTTGCTCCAGGTGACCTGGGCTGCAGACTCTGCCTGCACTGCCCGTACGTCCTCCGCAGGGCAGCCTCAGAGGTGTGGGCAGAGCTCATGCAGTCACAGATGCTAGTGTATTTTATAGCAGTACTAGGTATAAAGCAGGCACTGCCATTCTCTTTAGGTGTCCTATCTTATTAGGCTCCCTACAAACTCCAGTAAGGCCATTTAAGACCTGGGATGATCCAAGGACAACCAAATTGATGGGATCTGTTGCCATGATCAACCTCTTGGCACACTACGCATTTTTTCTTGAGAAAACTCTGTCTTGGTTTCAGCTGGGATAGAGTTAATTTTCTTCTCCGTAACTGGTACAATGCTGGGTTTTGGATTTAGTATGAACACAATGTTGATAACACACTGATGTTTTAGTTGTTGCTAAGTAGTGCTTACTCTAAATCAAGGATTATTCAAGTTTCCCATGCTCTGCCAGTGAGCAGGTGCACAAGAAGCCGAGAGGGAGCAGAGCCAGGACAGCTGACCCACACTAGCCAAAGGGATATTCCATACCATAGAACATCATGCTCGGTATATAAACCAGGGGGAGCTGGCCAGGAGCCGCTGATTGCTACTCGGGGGCTGGCTGGGCATCAGTCAGCAGGTGATGAGCAATTGTATTGTGCATCACTTGGGGGTTTTTTTCTTTGGGTTTTATTCCTTTCCCTTTCATTACATTTTTTACATATTTTATTTTATTTCAATTATTAAGTTGTTCTTAACCCAAAACTTTTACCTTTTACCTGATTTTCCTCACCATCCCGCTGAGGGGGGGAGAAGTGAGCGAGCAGCTGTTGTACTTAGTCACCAGCTGGGGTTATACCACAACAAACCCCCTTAGATGAAGTTGAAAACTTCTGTTGATACTTGATTATAGAACCAGCAAGTCTGCCCATCTCCACAACCACCTCTTCAGCTCAATGCTGAAGCTTACAAGCCCTCAGAAGTCTGAGCTTCTCCTCTGTCTCAGTGTCTGAGTCTTCTGGCTGGGGACACTCATGGGACAAGCAGTCTGCTGTCATGCGTCTCAGCAAATCCACCAGCCACAGGGTCAGGTTTCTGTGCAGTTCGGTCACCTGCACAAAACATCAGAGCAAATCTTAAACAGTAATAAATGACTGGTCTTGCCAAGTAGTCTGAAGTCAGTGTATTTCATGTAAGTCAATGTCCTACCTAATTCAATTTGCAAACTGACCTAAAGACAGAAACACTTATTTTTACCATTTTTTCTCTCTTATTCATTCCCATAATGAACACATCTATCCTTCTCCCAGCTCTTGTTTAGACCATATGCTGCGTGGCATGCTCTGGTGTCCGGAATTCAGTGGCAAACCACAAATCACACACCACACTTAAGGAACATTTAAAAAACGCATAGTGAGAGCCTCTAGTCTACAATCCTGGGAGAAAGAACTAAACCCAGAGAGCTAGCAGCCACAACCAGCTCTCTGAATAGGAAATATCAATGTTATTCCAGAGGAAATGTTTGCTAAAGATGAAACAACAAAATTGTGTTCGTACACTGTATGGAGACCTTACAGCTACATTTAGAGGAGTTCTCCTCTGCTCCGTTGGCTAGAAGACAAAAGCCACAACTCAAGTCAAACAGGAAAGAAAGTGTCAAAAGAGAAAGAAGCATTCCGCACAACCGTGTTTTGGTGAGGTGGAAATTAAAAGGGAAGACTGAATACTAGACACAGTGCTCTCATCCCCAGCAGTTTCAGGCTTGCGCTTACTTTTTCATTAAGATGCATGATGTTCTTCTCAACCTCATTATTCATGGACAGAACCCATTGCTGAATCATCTGAAAAAGTTCTCCAGGTACCACCCTGAAAAGAAAAACAAATCCAGAAACAAAGCAACCTCTAGTGCATCAGACCTGAGGATCTCCTGTCTCAAAGACACCTTTTGCTTCCTAGCTTGAGGAAAACAACGTATTTTAGTACACCATATGCTGGAAACCTGACACAGGCTTTTTTGTTAATGCTGCCGTTGTGGGCAAATTTGGCATTTGCAAGTCATCTCTTACATATACGTTATGCATGTGCTCTGCACATGATTTATTTCTTGATGATATTTACCAAAGACAATGGAGCACCATGAAAAGAAATACACCCCCACAAATCTGACTGTAAATGAATCACATATTTTGGGTTTTCTTCAAATGTCAAGATTTCCCAAGCAGGTGGCAGTTCTGAGGGAGATGGTGATGTTCCAGGAGTGATATTGAAGCCACCAACTGTTTCCACAGATATTGCCAAATCAAAGCAAATGAAAGGCAGTCACCAAGCATTTTTACACTTCAGCTGATCACATTTATCCCACTGCCAGTTTCCTGTGCCAGGGTCCCCATGAAAGGACATTTCTCTTTTCTTATGAGTGTAGTTTGGTGTACAAGGCCAGCCCAGACGCAATTAACACCTCTGTCCTTACAGGAAATGCAACTTCTTATCACACTGAGCTTCATGCAACTGGCTGGAGCCTATACAGCTCATCACTGCATCCGCCTGGGCCAGCCACGCAGGAATCTTGTGATAAAATGCCTGCAGCTCAGCTTCGTGCATGCCAGAACCTTGCTTCAGCTTTTGCACCTTGAATAACCAATCTTCGATACTTCTCACCAAAGCTGTCAAAAACCAGCTGTGCCTGCAGGGGAAGAAAATACAAACCTTTAATTATCATTCTGTCAGCCAACTAAAACAGAGCTGGATCCAAAGAGGGATGCCAAGAGGCATGAACAGCCTATGTGGGAAGTGGCTACACTTAGGACTAAGAATGAGCTGTTTAGTAAGCCCTGAATTCAAAGCAAGCTGAAAGAAAATGAGTTTGATTTGAAGCCCTGACTTTCCTTCTTGTCTTGGCAGATTCGGATCTCTCATTGCGTAAAGGCTTAACATAACTCTTTTTAAAATGGCTTTGCAGTTACAAGCCGATTGTTCAAAGATGCAGGTGGTGCAGTATGCACAGATGTGCCAAATGCCTGGACAAGGTAGTAAATAACTTGTTCATTCACTCATCTGGCACGTGCTGATGGATATTCTCCATTTGTTGGGGAATACGCTTGAAATGTAACAATGCTTGCTCTTGATATCCAATGTTTAAACTTTCTTTAAATCCTGCTGAGGTCCTGGCCTCCATGACATCTTGTAGCAAGGATGGCATGCTAAGTACATGGTGATGATGACAATTTTTTTACTATTTCAATTATTTTGATGCATGGCTCCGTTTCCCCACTGTACGGCTGTGGGATAGAACTGGTTAATTACTCCTCTGGACTGGGAGAAGTGCAATGAAGCAGTGTTGGGATGTCCAACCTGGTAAGAAGAGGAGGTTACCCTATGCAGGGTGGAGCCTTTTAGGGCACACGATGGGAGCTCCACAACCAGGCATTTGTTTTTAGCAACCAGGAGGGCAAGAACAAGGGACAGGAATGATATTAAGTTTTCCTGCCATGCAGCATCAGCTTCAGAGTAAAGAAAAGGTCCCAGGAGGGCATGGGATGAGGGAGAACAGCCACTTCTGATCACTTATGTGTGGTTTGGCCGTGCTAGCCTTTACCGTATTCTGGATCATTATTAAATGGCAGCTTGCTTTGTGAAGGCTGGCTGTGTCATTGCCTTTATCTTATAAACATCATCAAGTCCCCAGCAAAAGAGAAGACCTAACTGGAGCTCACTGGAGAGGTCACTCTAGTCTCAAGTGCCAATTTCAGAGTCAAAAACATCTTACTCTCACAAAAAAGTTAGCGCCTCATACTGTGAAGGCTTTAAAAAGTGAGCAAGAAAGACTCAATAGCAAAGAACTTAAGCCAGACCTTATAAATTTCATGTAAGTCCTTTCTTTTATCTCCTGTCTAAAACAATCTCACATCTCATTGTTCTCTCCATCGCTAATCCTTGTCATCAAACACCAAACCCTTTGTATTTCTGGCATATGCTGCTTGAGACCAGGTAATCAGATCTTAGAAGATAATAAATACTTCAGGTAACTGAATGCCATTGCCTTACGGGATAAAATTGCCATGTTCTCAGGATTGTCTCTTACCTATTCATTATAATCTCTTTTATTTTCACTGTTTCTTACCAAAGATGCAATGTAAAGAGAATGTCTTTTCTACTGAAAGGCCATTACATTACAATGCAAAAATGAATCAAAGCCATTCAAAATCCACTGGCTCGTACGGATCAAGAGAATACCTTTCCCATGCTCCAGTTCCCAAAGCCTTTGTTAAAATAATCTAAAATCCCTTCTTCTGGACTTTACTGGCTGAAGCAATTTTGGATCAGGTGTCTGTGCTGTGCTGCCTAGCCCTCTGTTCAGATCACGATTATTGAGGCTTCTGACATCTGCTGTTAACTTTTTACCATGCTGACGTCTGGCCAATTATGGCCCCATTCCTTCTTTCTTTCAAATGAGAGCTACTGGGAATATTCATTTCCTTTAGCTGTCTTTTAAGGATGGACAGACTTATCATTCTATCTCAGCTGCTTTAGTAGGCTGAAATACAACATGTAGCATAAGAAAAAGTAGGGAAAAGCACAGGATAACCCCAAGTGAAATAATAAAATGATAATATAAGAAGCAGCTTAGCAAACATGAGTAGCAGTTCCGGACAGCATGTGTGGCTTAGTTTTAGTCTGCTAAAAGGAAATAAGGTGATTAAAAAAAAATCAGAGATGAAACAATTCTGAAGTCAGAAATTAGTCAAGGTCTTGCAGAGGCAAAGGTTGAGAAGGTTAGTTGCAAATTACCCAACAATTGTTTGTTATCTTACACAGGACATGATAACTTTATATCAGCACAGAAAACACTTGTTTACATATTTCATTATCAGGATAATTCAATATCTAGATTAAGATAACTTTGCATCAGTGATAAGGTAATAAAAACAAGTAGTAGCCTCTGAGACAGCGTTATCTGGTTAATGATCCTCAAAGTAGTTTTACATAACATTTTAAACACCCATTCTTTCCTTTCACATTTCTTTTCTTTTCCATAAATTATCCACATAATCACAAACTGCCCACACTCCCTCTGAACATAACATATGACTTCCCTGTGTCATATCTGCATTGTGAGTTCTTTGCACTGTATTACATTTAAAATTTCAGATATTCTTTTTATGTGTGACTGTGAGTCAAGTTTCTTGGAGTTTATCCCTTGAACGCTCTTGATTCCCAGCACATGTCTAGGGGTCAGACTTTAGCTTTGGAAAAGGCCAGTACAGATTATGTCAACCGGTCCTTTACTACCTGCTACTTTCCTGGCATCCCCAAGGAAAGACTGAACTGCAAAATTGGTGATTCCTTACCATTATCCCCATTTACCCTTATATTGTATTGCTGGCAGAGTTCACACGCCCTTTGGTTTCTCTCTTGCAGGGCAGCATGTTGTGGAGGCAATGCTCCAGCCAAGTCCCAGTGGCGATTCAGCACTGTCTGTCCCAGCTCCATCCAGTGTTGCTGCAGGCTGGCAGCGCTCCTCAGCCTTTCAGTCTTTCTTAGGTACACCCCTCCATACTGCTCTAGGTCTTCTTTTAGCACCTGAAAGAAAAGGAGCAAGCTTGCCCTGACCCCAAAAGTTGGACCACCCCTTGACTGTGACAGAAAGGTGATGGAAATCAGGTAAGAGAAGTGTAAGGAATGAGTGTAGAGATGTCACAGCAAGTAGACAGCACAATAAATTGGAAACTTATTGGTGACAATTCTGAGCACTTCTGCGGATTAATATAATTTATCAGTCACCAGAGCTGTTGGTCAGACAGTGCTCAAATCCATGACTAAGTTTAATGCACTGGCTGAACTATGGTATTGGTCGATGATAACTTCTCATGTGTAGACTTCTAGCTTAAGCTTCAGCACAAATAATTTGAGCTCTTGTGTTTTCGTTCACATTTGAGATAGGCATAGATGCTCACTGGGGCTCAGCTAACACATGGTAATTTGCTGAGCAGATACCACTCTTTCCCCAGAAAAAAACCTGTCCTCATCTCTGCTTCCAGCAACCCCGAGAGAACGACACCAGCACACTGCAGAGATCTCCCAACCTCAGCCTCGAAAGCAACTTGACTTTGCCTTCGCCTTAGCCTCCTGCATGGCTGCAGCTAGCTCCTCTTGAGCTGCTTCTGCTTCTTTGGTTGCCTTGTGGTCATGTTCCCGTACCTCACACAGCTCGCTGAAACAGCGGGGAACAGCCTTAATACAACGTACCCCAACCCAAAGGTCTCCACTCCAGCAAATGCAGGCTGGTGGGCCCCACACGATCAAGCAGAGCATTATTCCTCCAATACAGTCACCTCACGTAGGGGTGAAAGGCACCCTGAAGGTCTCCTCTTCCCATGCATGCACGTTACATCACCTACTCCTTTCTGTGGTCCCCCACCAACAGCACACCTTCAGCGTGCTGAGGAAAGGAGGTGGCTTTGACATTACTTGGCACTAAGAGGGTGCAGTGAGAACGTGAGGAGGCTCTAGTATGGTCATTGTAGCTCTGCTTCAAATCATAACGCTGCCTTCCTGCCCCTAGGGGAGGAAGACTAGAAAACTGAACAAACCCAGTGGACTAAGCCTAGGGCATAGAGGTAATTTCTTAGGGTCAGGCAGGATTCAGACCTGGCCAGCTGCCCAACAGATTCTTTAAAACAGTGTAGTTCTTCTGTAATATGTCTGTCCATCATCCGCTGTGCCATCATTTTTTTGTAGAGGGTCTTCATCTGTTCAGGAGTCTGCTCTAGGAGGCTCATGTACCTCTGCCTACAGTAAAATGAGTAAAAAAGGGTATTTACCTGAGAGTGCAGATCTCTCTTATGCCATCTGAAGACCTTTTCCTTTCAGTGCACAGGAAGCTATCTAGGAGGTAATCTTTTGAGTGTTTGGAGATTTTAAACACTCTGGAACAATTTAATTGCTACAAATAGCGGTAATCTGAGCATGGGAACCCTGGCTGTGAGGGAAGTACCAGCCATTCTATGTGTGAAAACTTCCCCTGAATGTCACACCTAGAAGCTGCCCTCAATGTCAAGTGCCACCAACTTCAAGCTCCAGGTTACCCGACAGAGGTTCGTTAGCCCCAGTTGTTAACTAGGCAGGGAAATCCTATTTCAGTCCTGGCATCAGACCCCAAGCAAATTACACCGTGACAGGCTAGCTTTGCTGGGCCAGGACATCAGGAACGATGGGCAATGGCTAAAGCTGCTCCCGAGAGGACACTGCTGTAAATCAAGAGGGGGCTTTAGGGCTGGCTCTCGGCAACCTGAGCTTCGAAAGCAGCTGTCCTCCACGCAGTCCACGCTGACCTGCCGAATCAGCTCATGGAAAACGATGTTGTAGATGTTCTGCTCCGCCTCCAACAGCTCCAGCATGTTGTGCAGCTGGCAAAAGAGGTGAGAAAAACCACAGCCTTGCAGAGCCTGGCCAGCCTACTCCTTTAACAACAGATCAGCACAGATCTCTCATTTCTCCTGAAGCTGGTTTTCCTTTGAGGGCAAAACACTGCTCAAGGTAGGAAGGGGAAGGCAAAGAGCCATCCTGCATGCATTCACAGGTTTGTTTTCAAACAAGTTATGCCCTATCCTGACCACCGTCCCGTCAACATCCCTGGGAGCTTCTCCGCTAATTCCAGCTGGAGTTCCTGCAGAGGCAATGCTCTACATTTTTCAAAAATCCTTCTTCATCACCATGCAATAATAACAGAAAACAAGGCAAGGCAAGGCACAGATGTTCTTTGACATCTGCTTTTTAGGTGTATGAAGGTTTCCAATGGCCCATATTGAAACACGGCAGCCTGCCTCCCAACGAAGAGATGAGACAGCTACTGCCTCCATTCCTCCACAGGAATAATGCCAAATGCATTCCTTGCTGGCATTTTTGCCAGAAACGTGACTTCCTGCACCAGCAAGATAACTGTTTATTCTTTGCGGATCAGACGGAGATGAAGAGAAGCTCAGGAAAGGAACCCCCTGGTTATTACAAGACCTACAGACAGCTGGCTTGGGCAGAAACTAGCTCCTAGCAGGCACCTTAAGCACAACAGGGATAAAAACTAGGGAAAACAAGATGTTATTTTTCTGGGTACGAGAAAGTTATCTGGGTACAAGCAAGTTATCCACCTGTGAAGGTCCCATCACTCTGATTAGCTTGTCTGCTCCAGCCTTTTCCAGCATGCTGTCCATCATCTCCATCAGCTGGATGACCTCTAACCTCCCAGAAGGTTTCATGACAGACCAGAAAGAGACACATTGTTATTCTATATAACATATTGTGATATTTCCCCCAAGAAATTAAATTCAAACAGCCATTTTCTTCCAACAACAGCTTCATGCAGGGTGGTACTTAACATGGATGGGAACAGCCGCAGTTTCTTTTTACTGTCCTCAAGCAGTGTTGTGTATTTACTGAAACAAACACAAGTGTTAGAACTCCATTCCAAAGCAATCCTTCCAGTGCTAGCTAAGGGATCCCGCTCTCTCTTTCAGTCTCTTTGGCCCGTGCACAAGCTGATGAAGGTTGAAGAGGCAGAGAAGGGTCTACAGGGTTGCTCTTCAGTGGGAGCATCCAGAGCCTAATGTGAGAATCGGAGCTCCTGCAGCTCTTCCCCCAGCTGGAGCTCCTTCTTCTTGCTGCTAACAACAGAAACCTTGTAGGAACCTTCTCCCTCTCGTGGTACTTGGCTAAGAAGTGACCAATGGATTTAAAAGTTATGGGTGGAGCCAGAAAAGCACCACGTATCCACATCACACCCAGCCAGAGGCTGACCATAGGAGACCATTGAAATAATATGACATTCTCTTACATCATGTTGGCAAAGAAGCTGTGAGGATTTCACTCCTAATCTTAGTATTTTAATCCTTGAACAATGAGAAATAACCTCTTTTAAATTTATTAAGTTACCTGAAGAGATCAAGGGGAGTCTCAAGTAGCCTTTTTTGGGCAAGGCTTAGTAAACTCAATTCAAAACTCATAGCCTGAGAAACTGGTGGTGGTGGTGGGACATGGACACCACCCTTGCTCTGCAGGATTAACTACAGCCTGGTCATTAGCATGGGATTTGCACAACCACCCCTTTTATACACTCCCCTTCCCACCAGCAAGGGGAGTATCTGGGCAGCATCCTCAGCCTCTCATCACTTTACCTCCCCACTCTGAACAGCTGAGGAGAAACCCTCGTACGCCAGAAATCACTCACCCACCCCAGTACTTCAGGGGCAAAACTCCCCTGTTCTTCACAATGTGACATTCCTCAGGAACCAGCCTACCTGCTAGGGTTGCTCGCTGGGGATGGAAAAGAGGGAGAGCACAAAACATCAACGTGAAAGACGTGCGCAAACTCTCGGTTCCTTCCCGAAGAGGACATAGGTTTGGCAGCTGGGAGAGGGAAGCTCATGTAGCAGCTTTTCACATTGCTTTTCCCTTTCCCGCTCCATGCATCCAGAGCCCGACAGAAACAATCTACATCCAAAAGCAGATTGAAACAACTAACACCAAACTGGGGCGGGGGGCTGGAGCCGCAAAGAGAGCCGATGACTTTGAGGATCAGGGTAACATCGGGACATGTGTATGAGGACCTCCCTTCTCCCAGCCAGCGATACACAGAGAAACACCTGAACAGCAGCACTCACAGGAGCAATGTGGGGCTGTACCATGGCTCCTTCTCTGGTCCCGACAACCCTCAGAAAAAGAGCTTCTGTCAGGCATTGCTTTCTTAGCTTCTTGGCCAACTGCAACGTCACACAGGTAAGAGACATCCCTGAAATGGAGAAGAGCTCATTCACCGACCCACCCCGCAGGCAACCTGCCATTCCCTTACTGCCAGACTAAACCACGCGTGGGTGTGCTCTGCTCAGCCTGAGGCCAGGCTCATGGCCAGGACGCCTGCCCCTGGGCCAAGAAAGACAGAGGAGATCATGGTTTTTAGGCAGATCAACCTCACGTTGCTTGTCCCTGGCCAAAGACCATTTTTCACGCCTGCTGCCAATACCCTATCACGTATGTATCCAACGTCCGATAAAGAACAAAACACCTTTTGCTTCCTAGAGCCATTAAACTTTGTTTACAAAGAAGTGTAAGGCTATTCCCTGCTAAGTCCATTAAAGCCAGAAGAGCTTCTTTTCTTAATCGTGGATCACAGAGCATCCCTGCGAGCCTGGCATCCTTTAGAAGGATGGCTCCAAGAATTGCTCATTTAGCAGCTCTTCTATTTATTATTCCCAAAACGTATTTCCCTCAAACCTCTCCATCCCGAACTCGGACGGGACAGCTAGTCCATCCATCCAGCCACATTATGCAGCACAGGGAAAGATCTCGCTCTACGTTCCCAGCTCTAATGCCTTTCCATCACCCTGGGCTCCTTATCCCTCCTTTGCTTACCTTCCAGCACCCATCAAACTGACGGGGTGGTCTGTCAGGTGTCTGAACTTGCTCCGACGATTAGGATAATGCCAAAGCCGATCTGGGGTTTGCAGGCAGCCCTGCAGACAAGGCACACGTGGCTGTCACCACTTAGTGAGAAATGTGCCAGGGGTGGGAGAGGTCAGGGTGGCTGCCTAAACAAGCTCCATGTCATTATTTCTGTCTGGAGGCTAAAGAAGCTGGTGTGGACAAAACAGCCTGGGTGAGGGCTCTGCAGCAGCACCAGGGTGCAGGCACGTTTTCTTGGGACTGGAATGCAGCACTTTGGATCTGCATCAAATGGCGTGGTTAGAAAAGTGATGCAACACAAGATTAAATTTATCTCACGAGGCTGGCAAACTTCCCTTTTGCCCAGGGAATGAACATGTGCCTCCAACGAAGAGACAATCCTGGACAGAAAAACACAGGAGATGGAAACACACTTGTGCTGCAACCCATTGAGGTTTTGGTGGTTTGCGGGGACCGTGAGTACTCTGGGCTGTAGAGAGAACTGCTGGCACAGGTCAGGCTTCGGAAAACCTCTTCTGGAATAAAACTATGCTCCAGGGAGGAAGAACCAGGCCTGATGGGGCCACGCATCCTCAAGGTACCCCTCAGCTTGGGGATCCCTGGAAAAGAGCACGTCAGAACCGTTTCAAGAGCGTTTAGTCTGTTGGTGAAGGAGAAAGCAAACCTGAGGATGAAATACAGGGGTGAGAAAACCCGCGACTAGGGGTCTGCTCCCCCACCCCACAGCAGAATCTAAACCACAGGCAGCTAACCCCATTTTTAGCTGTTGTTAGATCTCTGGTGAAGCCCACGACAAGTTACCTTCTACTGATTGGAGATAAAGCACCGGCTGCACGACTGTGCCAAGCTGCCAGGCACAGACACCAAAGGATGCTGTAAACAGCTAAAGTTTGTATGTTTCTGTAAAGCCATTTCCCTTCCTGCGGGTCGCTAGCAGTCTGCTTTCTGCAAAAATATGAACTCCCTAAAATACCCGCCATCGCCTAAAGGCAAAATGTAACGCAGAGAAGCATCCTGGCGTTAGAGGGAAGCTGGAAGGACAGAGAGTGAGAGGTTCAGCCCCCGCAGCCCCCAGCCCAGCCCCACCTGACCAGTCCTCGCTGACCAAGGCTGCCTGCTGGGCACCACTCCGCTTCCTTCCATCGGCTTTTGGCCCAGGAACCGGCACTCCAGTTGTGGGCATGGTGAATGTTTATTTTCCTGTAATGGTCAGCCAAGGAAGTCTGCAGTAACGAATGATCTAGAAACAGAGTTAAACCTGCGTTTGTACTTCACAGGGTTAACAGGGTTTTTTGTTATTATTTATTGGGGGATAAATATCCTTGGCTGCTTGCACCTGGCAGCCGGTACATCAGTTGGGAAGAAGCCCCCAGCAATTTGCTACATCCTCCATAGGGTGCTCGGTTTTCCACCTACAAACTGCATGAGTAACAATTGCTTCTTTTATACATTAACTGGGCCAGAGATTTATTTGTATCTGTCTCTCATTATTAATCTTACTGCTTTTCCTTCTTTGCAATATCTTACCAATAATAAAAACAAGACCATATTCCCATTAGTTTCGTAATCTCCATGAATCCTCTTCCAAAGCCTTCCCCTCCCCAAAGTCTTGCCAATATCTACTGTTCTTTATAAATGCTTTCGGTATTCAGCCTCCTTATAAGCCGTGCCCTTGTGTACCGTGGTTCCTAATTTGTTTATCTACATTTCTTTGCCTTCAGACACACGTTTGTGGGTGTAGGCACAACGCAGGAGTAATCTTGCCAGGTAGTTTCTTGTCTGGCTGTGTAAAATTGTTTCTTGGAAAGAAAACAAAGTTTGCTAAAAATTTCTGACAGAAGAAAACTTCTTTATCCCTGTAACAGCTTTGTTTGGCAGTACATGCTACTCCCACCAGAAAGGATGGGAAGATTAATGGCACTGTTCTGCAGCAGCTACAGTTTAAAGACACAGACAAGACTTGACTTTAGAGTGTGTGGTACACAGCTGGAAAATAGCACATTAAGCTCTTGGCAGGCAAAGACTTTTCAGGCCCAAAATAAAGGCAGAAATCATCAATGTGATATGCATTTGGCAGTTGCTGCAATTTAACGTGCATTAAGGCAGGAGAGGTTAGAAACTCTGGTCTGTTCCAAAAGCTATCAACTCCTTCCCCATGCTCCTCGCCAGCACTTCCAAGGACGTCCTTCCCTCTTGCCGGGATGCGATGGCCAATATGCAGGTTATAAAACCCCGGCTACCCCTCTCGGCTGGCATTTCGCAGCAGCATTTCCCACTGCTTTTTAGGACCTGAAGAAGGGCTTGTGTAAGAGTTCCTTCCTACACACCCAGCCAAGGAGACCTCTGCCCTGCCCTCCGGCCTGGCCTGCTACCTCCAGGCTTGGGACTGCCACCGCATGGTGCCTCCCTCCCTCTCCCCTCCACACCCCCAGAGCCTCACAGCCCCAGCCCGGGGGTGGCTGTGCCAGGGGCTCCCCAGAGCTGTGGGCACAGGCACCTTCAGGCCACTCCACGGAGGAGCTGCAGGGGGGCTGGCAGGTACAGGGGGCACCTCTGCTGCTCCTCCCTGGCTCCACCACCATGGAAACACAGGGCTCTCCCCCCCATTCTGGAAGATGCCCTCCCTCCCCAGCCCTACAAGGCTCTGACCCACATCTTCTCCTCGCAGTAGCCACCTTCCCCTGAGGGCAACCCCACAGATCTTGCTCTGCCCCCAGCCCCACTTCCCTCCACCCTCTTGCAACTCCCCCCAAAAAATCAGGAGCCTCAGAGAAGAAACAGGCCAAGGCGATTTTTTTTTTTCTTCCCCTAATAGCAAAATATATTTCAACCGCTGTAATACAGTAGATTATAAACAGCTCTTCTGCGTGACAGAACACGGTACAGGTTGCGTATGTGGAACCGCTGGTGCTGGGACACACGCAGCCCATCCTCTGCTCGCGTGCCTCCCCCCTGCCACCGCCGGTGAGGGGGCAGCGATGGCTTCTTGGCCCTGCTGCAGGCACAGGGAGAAGAGAGGAGGCTGAACGCGGCCAGCTCGGAGGTGCTGCGGGCAGCCGGCTCGTAACCCTGATGCCACAGAGCGTGTGGGCTCGCTCACACCTGCGCTGCTGTTCTTTCAGCCCATCAACATTCAGAAGGTGGGAGCTCAAAGAGTTCGGTTTGCCTTTAGTGGGTGGGCCGATTCGCGTTATCCATGCCATTTCTTATTAAAAAAATACATCAGGATTTCCCCCGCCTCCCACCATAGCACATAGCACGTGCCTTACTGGGATGGCTGTCACAGGACAGAAGACAGCAGCTCAGGTGCAGGACTGCTTCGCCTCTGAAGGCTGCAAGCAAAATTCCCCAACAGAAAAGACACACTGGGCACAGAGACTCTGCAGAGGTTCGGTCTTCCTGAGAACAAACTGTTACCAGCCTGACAAGTGGGACATACACTGTATTAATACTGATTTTTGTGATATTACTGAGCAAGGAGCTGCAGCTGTACTGGCTGCCATTCCAAAGCTGGAGGCTTCCCACCTCAAAATCGAGGGAGTTACCATGGAAGCAAGCTGCACAAACCTCGTGTCGAAAGAGCTACAGAAAACAGTATAGATTATTATTAAGAACTTGGGAAGGACAGTCTGTGAACCTTAGCACCCTCACTATGAACAGAACATCATACTGCTAGCTCTGGCACTCACAACCTAAGGAAACTCAAACAAACGTGGTATAATTGACTCTTCATTAAACAAGCAATGTGCAAAAGAGTATTTCCCCTCCAGTACTCTTGAGAAAAATGGAAATAAGCCCACATTCAAAAGCAATTTTAAAACCCCATGAAATCAAAAGTAATCCCAGTTGTCAATGCCCTGACAGCACGGTTGCCAGCTGCCTTGATCTACAAGGCTAAAAACCTCACCCTGTCAAAAAGTAAGACTAATTCCAACAGTTGAGCATCCCTTTCTGGTTGCGCTTTGCTTGCCAGATGCTCAAGCCCTCAGGCTTCAAACAGCGAGGACGCTGACACAGTAAACACAGATCCTCTTTATTAGGAATATGACAGTGCCAGCTGCGAGGGGAACACCAAAACTTGGCACAAAGCGCCATGATTTTATCTCCTTTTGAGAACACTGAGACAGTGGCAAGACCTGACACAGGCACTGAAATGACAAACCGAGTCCCTAACCCATCATACCCTATTTGAGTGCGGTTACATCCGTACTAAGTGTTTTGAGCACCACAACTAAGTAGTACTGGACTGAATTTCATCCTACACTAAGGCGGTGACAAAACTGTTTGGCCAAAGATTGTGGGGTTTGGGGTTTTCGTTTCTTCAAAAAGGAAGCTTAGTTGCTCCAGC
This sequence comes from Ibycter americanus, assembly GCA_035590275.1. NCBI lineage: Eukaryota > Metazoa > Chordata > Aves > Falconiformes > Falconidae > Ibycter > Ibycter americanus. The sequence continues at coordinate 6,703,725 of JAVJGI010000032.1, read as the reverse complement.
ACTTCATACCTTTTGTAGGAGGAAGGGACAGGTTAAAGATTTAGGATTAGATCAAACTGAATGAGGATAAAGTAATCCATTCTCAGGATTTTATATACTGTCACGTTTGAGCATATATGTGAGCCCCTTCCTCTGAAGTTAACCCAACTGTTTCACCAGACAAGTTCCAACAGCAGGTCTGTTAAGAGGAGAGCCACATACACAAACACTGGATTTGGCAAATTTGACCTGATACAACGTCTTTTCCAAAGGGTGGGATTCCTTCTTACAGAAAAGTGAAAACCTGGAAGAGTTTCAGAATCACCTGCCTTTCCTGAAATTACTTTTGACTCAGGTTAGTAAAAACAAAAGCTCAAAAGATAGCCTTAAGTGGGTTGGGAGACAAGTTGATCGACAGTCCCAATACTGCTGGTATCAAATACCCGGCCTGTAGGTCAGCAAGGAAAAGCTGTTACCAGAACGTGCCAATAAAGAACATTTGAGTAATTCAGAAATCCCTGTGACCAAAGTTAAGGTACCTCCATCAGGTTGCTCGCTCTCTCTCTCTCTTCCCAGTACTGGGAGGTGCAGTTCCAGTAAAACCAGAGAGAGATGTACCCAGATACCATGTAAATTCACTTTTGTGCTTAGCATCTGACAGAACACGGAAACTGAAGGGGCTCTGCCTACATAATAGATGTTGGAACACCAAATTCACATAATGCTTCTGCCTTTATCACTGTGTATGGGAGGACGTTGTACCTCTTCAGAAAGGAGAGGGCAACACCCAGGAAATCGATCTTCACCTGAAGTCCCCACTGACGGAAGAGCAGACACAGACAGATGGAAAAGCAGCTCTGACTCCAGCCGCTGGGCCAGCCCTCACTTCCCACCGGCCGCGGCAGAAGCTGCTACAACACACATTGGCAAGCAGCACCAAGACGCACTGGCATATTGAACTGGACGTAGCAGTTTCAAACAGGAACGTGCTACGTACCTGTAAAGTTGCTTGTCTTTTCTTACAGTTGGGTCATGGTATTTCAAATCTTCCCTCACTAAAGAAAGCCTTAACAACTTGTATACCTTAAAGCACCTGCCAAATTAAAGCAAAAGCTCTTTTACAAGTTAATTGTGTTAAAAGAATTGATTATCTGGAGCAAGAGAAAGGAAGAGCTAGAAGAAAAACTATTCCTCAAGTCGCAAGGGCCTTCAAAGAACAAAAATGCTGTAAGTCAGCTAAACTAAATGAATACAGAGAAAACATAAATTTTCAGTCTAAAAAGACATAAAGACTGCAATCACCGTGCCCTGCTTCTGAACCTGATTCTCCAATGTAGCCACAAGTAAACTGACAATCCCTTCTTCCTCTGCCCATTTTAAATCTGTAGGCAGCCAACATACACAGAATGCAGTTCAGAGCCATCCAGGAATACTTTGGCTATCTTCAGAGCAAGGAGGCAGATATCCTGCTCTGCTGCTTGTCCACATCATAGCAGCAGACAGGATCACAAAGAACAGAAGTTTTGTAGACATCCCATTACCAAAAGCAAGAAAAAAATTGCAAAGGGATGGCTAAGGAAGATGGACGGATGCCAGCAATGACCTACTAGCAATTCTGACTAGCCTATCTATCATCCAGAAGAGCAGCAACTTGGGGGAACCCCTGGATGAGTAGGATTCCAGTAGACTCCACCTTCAGCTCAATGTTTTACCGGCATGGAAATGGCTCAAAGCGGGACAGCACCTAGTAGATGCTGCCTATGAAGCCTGTTGCAATCCAGGTCAACTGGTTTGCCTCAGTAATGTTTTAAAAAAAATTATAGTTTCTCCCCAATAATCAGGAGGCACAACTTCCCTTAGAAAAAGTCCATAGCAAGCTAGGTCATTGGTCCAAATCCTTGGAGGACAGCTCTGATTTCTGCGGTGACACGGCCAGAATGTACCATTTTCACATCTTCATATGACATGACCATGAGCGTGGTTTTACATAGTCCAGGAACGTGGGCTGCAAGACACGGAGAGGCAGTAAGTTAGTCACAGGCCAACAGCACCAGCTGTGTGTGGTCTCCTGAAGTCAAATTTCTCCTAACAGGAAAGATCAAACCGCATTTCCACACCCTGCAACCCTATTCTTATCCTCACTAAACACTGTGTGGAAGCATAGCTACAGCCACAACAAGCTGTTCACCTGCCACCCACCTTACCTCCAGTTCTGACACATCAGGTAAATGCTGCATCTAGTAGCATATTGCATCAAGAAGCCAGTCATTTACAACAGTAAACCCTTAACTGAGGAGAATCAAACTTATAGAGTTTGACTGAGGATACCTTTGGTTAAAGGTGAAATCAACTAGGACAGCAAGAAGTTTTGTATCGAACAGAATCTGCTACCAAGAAAATAAGTTACAAGTCAGAGAAAGTAACACCAACAAAACCCCAAACTGACCATTTATAGGCAACCAGTTCTCACTGCCACCCACTCTAGCCTGGGAGAGGCACAAAAGGCTCAGTTTTTGTGAGCCTCATAGAAAAGTTTCTCCTGATCTCGCTGGCCAGGGGCTGCGGTTCCATTCACACAGCCTGAATGGCCTAGCATACTCTCAAATAGTGGCATATGCCTGCAGAAGTGTGGGAAGAACATCCTCAGTTTCAAGTTGTGAAATACTATCAGCATAGAAAAAGCACTAATGAAAGCACTTTTGTTAGGCAGTTTCTAAGTCTAACTCCTAACGAACTGATACAGCATGCTGCCAGAAAGGCTCGTGCCATTTAACTTCTGCGCTGTCCCCACAGCAAGAAAGGACAAGCTGCTCGCATGGTCTGTTATCCCACAGGAAAGGCCAGTCACTCACATTTTCCATAGGACAATACTGGCGGGCATACCACTCCTGGCTATAGAGGCAAATGATGACACCTTGGCCCAGGAAGAGGGAAGTCCACATGATCACATTCCAGATGGGCCCTTTCCGACGGTCGTTAAGGATGAAGTTGAAGACCACTGGGGAAGAGGTGAAACGAGAAGCATTCAGAAACAAGAGTCAGGATTAAAGAATCAAAGATCAACTGATTTCACTGGCTCTTTCCCTCCCTTCACTCCATCTCTGGAGCAACAAGGCTGCTCTGTGAGGTCAATATAGTGCAAGAAAATCTGGTTGTGCTTGGCAGTAGAGCAAATGCTATGAGTTGATGCTGACATTTACTTCCAATAAGTTTGCCATCAAGCTGGCCCAGATGTATGCCTCTGGGGATCAATATTGTTTGTGTTACACTGTTGACCAAGACGTGCTGGCAGAGGTGGCTTAGAGTTTATTAGAGCCTTTAACTCAAAACCCAAAATGAAATGCAAGAGCTCTACCTTCGGAATGGGCTCTCTTCTTCACTACAGTAGCAAAGCAATACTTGCCTCACACTATGACTTTAAAGAAGACTTCCAACCTGCTGACTTACAGCAATTCAACTAAGGCTCAGCAAAGAGGAAGCAGTGCTATTAAAGCATGTACAATGCCACATAAACAGCAGCATATCATATACAGCTCTCTTCCTCTCCATCAATACCTTGCTTGTCTAAGTCCCAAGCTTGCAAACCCAGTGTGCATGTATATATACATATACACATAACTACTTAGCTGCAAAAATCCATTCATAAATTTCGAACTCACAACTGCAGCTCTTGGACAAGAAACAGTTCTGTGTGTTAGTGCCTGAAGAATAACTGGCATCATTAACAAAAAGGCAAAAGCATGCTTGTTTAAAAAAAAAAAAGCCACAAAACCCACAAGCCACTCACTCTCCCCCTGGAACTTACTTCCAAAGCACATAAACAGGCAGAAGAGAACTGGATAGAAGTAGCCGAAGCAGATGCTCAGAACATATTCATGCACAGCAGCTGATACTGTGAAGACAGACAGCATAGCTGCTGCTTTGAACTTCTTACCAAAAAACTGGAAGAGAGAAGAATAACAAGCATTATAACCTGCTCTGCTGTGGGTTTAGTTCAGTTTTTTAATTTTTTATTTATTTATTTATTTATTTTTAACCTGAGCTAAAAAGGGCCTCCTCTAGCCAAGAAGCATACATGAAATGTTAAGTGCTTTACAACAGAGCAGCTTGGATTTTAGGTGTTTTTCTTCAGGCATATTTCTGGTCTCCTGCATAAGTACTTGGGTTGAGCCCACTCATGAAATATCTACCATAGCTCATCAAAATAGTGCAACAGGAGTTCAGACTGCTGAGTCAACCCATACATTTCTATGTCTCAGACCCACATTTTGCACACATTAAGGTCTTGGAAATGAGCAACAGATGTCTAAAAAGCACAGTGGCTACCCACAACAGCTGAGACAAGACATTTTTGTGCTTCTCAACAGACAGTGATGCCGAGTCTTTACGAATGTACTCTCTTGCCCAGCAGTTAAATGTTTAATTAACAAAACAGAAGAATACATCTGCTTGTTACTCACCCAAAGGAAGTCCCTGTAGGCATAGTAATAAAGCCAGTCATGTACTACCACATTCCAGGTTCGGTAGTAGTTTGCATAGGAAGTGGAATTCCACCAGTCCTGCAAGCACAGGTGAAAGACGGTAAATCTAATTAAGCATAAAACATTCTATAGGTCTTTCCTGGGATATCAAGTTGAAAAATATTTATCAGAATAACAACCAAGATAACATAGCAAGTTATAACAAGCTGCACCATGAAATAATGCTTTCCACTGCATTTTCAACATTCTGTTCTGTATACCAAAGTTTGGTTTTGTCCCAAACTGCAGTGGCTGAGATGACAGAAGAATTATAAAAAAAAAGAGGGTTAACAGAGCTATTGGGTAGGTCTGGTGGCTAGTTCTGTTTGTGCACAGGGTATATGACTTTAAAACAATTCAGACTGCAAAGTAGAACAGAGCTGATTTCTACAGCACAGCAACAATCTTAAACCCTAACAGCATAACACAAGCAAAACCCTGTGGAAGCTTTGTTTGATAAAACAATCTTCAGTTTCCTTCTCTTTCCTTTTCATTAGAAAAAATGAATTTTAGAAGCTTTATAAAGCTTGGTTTATAAACTATAACTCCTGCTTCTTACCTTGTAGAACATTCTGTCTGCAAAGCGCAGCATCTCAGCAAATGCATTGAGCCAACAGTGAAGGAATGCAAAGAAAACCAGGAAGAGAATCAGTACACCTAGAAACAAGGTAGATTCAGACCGGCTTTGTAGCGTTTTCTCTCAGCTATAAGCAAAAGCATGTAACGCAGTCAAAACTGTTCTTATAGGCACTGACACAGATGAGTCTTGTCCTACTTACACAAAAAAGTCATAGTATTTCACTTTCTCACCACACCAGGTCATGCTTACTCCAGAAGGCAACAGCGAGGCTGTCACACAGCCTAGGACTTGACTTTGAAGACTGTTACATTTAAACCCAAGCTTTTTTGTGCTGTCGATTCTGGAGTTTAACACCATAATGCTGAAGCCTGCCCACAAGACCTCCTTTGCTGATCTTTGCCTGTCATGAATGCATCTCATATGAAGCACTTCCCCTCCATCCTACCTCTTCCATAAAGATAATAGCTACTCATGAATCCGGGTCTTACCTGGTAGAATGGAGTTGAAGATGCAGAGGACCAGCCCTCGAAGATTGAAGGTTTCTTGACTACTGTTGCGAAACTGAGGAATGCAGAGTCTCACAAAGATGTAGTAGGCATAGAAAAGTGAACCAAGCACCTGGAAAAAAAAAAAAAGAAAAGTCTGACACCATATGAGAAACACACAATTAACACATCACCACTTGACAGCTCTAGGAGAGGAACAGCAGCTGCCAGCACAAGTCAAAATTTATTTTACATTGCTGCCAATAAACTTCCCTAAGGGTCCAGACAGAAAGTAAGTCACAGCCATCTGTGTAGCACATTGACATTGAAGAATAAAATCAACTTGTCTTTTCTACTACAGCAGCTGTAAGTTTCTCCTAGTCCTATCAACTCAGAAGTTATGATACAAAAGATTTGTGCCAATGCCAAAGTGAGTGGGGAAAGTACCCTGTGATCTAGGTCCAAGACAAGGGCAGAAATAATTAAAAAATACTTACTGTAGTTAAAGCTAGTATTAAAGCTTACATTTCTTTTATCCCAAAAAGAGCTATCCACAGGCCAAATCTCCTCAGGCCTCCTCTGGCTCATGAACCCACATTCTCGAAGTTGAAGTCAAAATGCAAGTCACTGCTTTACTGCAGTCACTCCGACTGCTGTAAGCCAGGTGTGGGCTTTGCCACCCTCTTGTCAGAGAGCAAGCAGCCAAAGGTCTTTTCATGCTTCATTTTTGGTTTTTGTTTTTTTTTTTTTTTAAATTGGTTTGCTTTTTAAACCACGCATTGCGTGACAGTACAGATTTCAATCACGCAAAGCTGCTATTCGGAAACACTTCCATAAGAAGCTACTGAAGCTCACATCCAGAAACGTGAAGATCAGGTCAACTTTAAGCTCAAATAAGCCCTGAAGATCTGGACTCCAGGCCTCACTATTTCAAAATTGGTCTGAATATCTGCAGACAGGCAGCTGTGCCAGTGCATAACAATACAGCATCAGTGTAAAGAAAAACATCAGAGCATGGATATCGCTCTCCTCACACACACATGCATGGAATGGAGTCTAAAGGCTTCTTTAAGCAAGGATTTTTATTTTTTTTTGACACAGTCATTAGTGCAGCAAGATCACTGTTTCTTTTTTTTAATTCACTAAAAAGCATTATTTACTTGGTGTAGGCTTACCAGGAAGAGAGTGATTTAATGATTTAATGCCAAAGGGAGAACTGTTCAGCAACACAGTTTAGATGATCTCTGAAAGCATGTTCTTCAGAAAGCTGCACTACTCACCTGTGCAAATTTGGTAGCCACATAGCCCCATCTTATCATGGGATTCCTAGGAAAAAGAACACATGATGTCATATCCAAATAGGACCTCAAAGCAGCAAAAACCTCCCTTCAACTATTGATTTTATTGACCAATACTCTGAAAAAAATGGGTTTCAGAGTTCTTCACCTCCTGACATCCAAGAGACATCTGCCCAAATTGCTGTTCCTTGCTTTCAACTGCAGCAGGGCAACTATAGCAATTCCATAAATGGAAAAGTACCTGGAGGGCAGCATTATGCAATTACATAGGAGGTGGTGATCTGCCCGATAGTCACGTAAAGGACTGCTGACCTGACATTGTCAAAGTGCAACCCAGTGAAGTACAGAAAAGTTTGGCAGTTCCCAGTTTTAAAGGCTTCAGCCTTTCAACCTCAAGAGACAGGACTGCTTATTAGCACCACATAAACCACCACACAAGCCTACCACAGGAACTCTGTATCACTAGATATTCCATAGCAAGTTCTTAATTTGTTTCACTTCAAGTGCACTTCCCAAAGAAATAAAATCAGAACTGTAAAGTCAAAATACTACTAGCATTAGAGTGAGTTTTCATGATCAAGCCCCGCCCTTGCCAGGTTTCTGATTTAACCAGATCTTTACGAGAGGTCTAACTCATAAATTGAACAGATCATATCCAGGGATGCTTAACATTGGCTTCAGCTTTTAGACTAACGTTCTATTGGTGTTGCTCACATTACCTGGGATAGTTGTCTCTGTAGATGAGGGTGGGAGCAAAGAGGAAGTACAGGTACTGAGAAATTCTGGGAATAGGTACTGTGCCTGGAAGAAGTGGGGGGAAAAAAAAACCACTCTGAAATCTCTTTGCTTACTGATGGTTCAGTTTCCCTAGTACCCTTTCACAACACAGAACACTTATCAAAAAATCTCACTCGAACTACAAGGTATGAGATTTGCAGAGAATCAGATAAACTAGACCTATCATATGGAATTGCCCCGCCATGAAGCGTAGTTACCAAGTGAGGGTGACTAACAGGTAGTGCAGTGCTAACACCTTGATAGCACATTCCCTTTTCTCCTAGGGAAGATGAAGCTGTAAGGCCTGTATCAACACGTGTGTTCATGTTCAGCTCTGGCATGCCTTGCTGAAATGGCTTCTGTGCTTTTATGATTGCTATCACTTCAACTAGAGCACTGAACTGGAGGTGTGCAGGCAGATTCTGAACACCTTTTGCTCTTAAAAGCAGAAACAAGGAGTCCTGTTGAAGAAAGACCTAAGATACAGAGATGACTTAGACCTGAACAACAGTCTACCTCATTGCCTAATACCAGATGAAAAGGTTCAGGCTGAAATTATGATGCAGAAGGCCAGCCTAAGAGCCTCGTGACCTCCCCATCCAAAGTCATCTGTTCAAATCCTACCCCTCCAATTCACAAGGGCAGCTGAAAGCAATGGAGGAAAAACAAGAGTTGGTTATGCACTGCTGTCAAAATAGGGCAAGTTACTCACTGGACTTGTCCTTTACAGAGGACAGGACTCTGGGTACATTCTCCCGGATGAAGGAATGAGCCTTCATAACAAGACGAACCTGTAAGACCACGAGAATATCAGTTTAACACTCTCAGTTTCCCAACTTTCCAGTAATGACTGGATCAAGCATTTTAAGGCAACACCTTCAACATCTTGGTTTCTCTCCAATTTACCCCTTTTACAAGGAAAGGGCTGCTTCTGCCCACAAACCTGTTTAACTGACATGAATTTAAGATACTGCAAGGTGAAACATGCTATAACTCACAGCTCAGGAGTGTCAAAACACATCTCATTTACATTCACAGGACCACAGCATACACAAGGACTCCAAATAATACCAGCAAGTCACTAACATATTAACATTAACTTAAAACTGAAGAAAAAAAAAACAACTCTATTCAGTAGGCCAGTATGTTTCAAAGCCTTGAAACTGACTCCTTGAAGTTAAACATGTTGACAGCAAGTATCACTACCTTGGAATAAGGTGGTGACCCACGAATAGTCCACAGCTGCCCAGCAGGTGTTTTTTGTTTGTTTTAACAGTGAAGGACCAAAAGGAAGGCTAGTCCAAAGCTAATTCTTCAAGCTTACACACATCTCTAACCATCCTCGTTTTAATTTGCTGGTCTGACCAGTCCTCCACACTCTTGCACTCTCCTACCCTGACCCCCTAAAAAAGAAAATTCCACTTTCACTAAAGACTACAGGACAAAGACAGTTGCTTCTTGGGGACAAAAAGGGAAACAGGAACCTTTTGTTTTTTTTTTTTTTTTTTTTTTAAGACAACTGTTACAGCTTCCTTGTGAATTATGGCACAACAGCTTCTTAAAATTGGTTTTAACCATTTAACATCCACAAGACAACTAGAAGTAAACGGAATTTCAACCCTGAAGTATATTCAGAAAAAAACCACAGTAATATCTTAAATAGAGGGCAAAAAAACCCAAGTGGTTTCCAGGTCAAACTGAAGTTTACTATCTACTTTTTCTCATTAGAGTTGCTGCATATAAGTCTGTCTTCAAGTCAAAAGACAAACTCCATCCACAGCCCCGGCTTAATTTAATGAATAAAAGTAACACTTGACTCCTTATGAAAGAGGACCCTTTCCAGTTTGAAAACAAGATTCAATACATCCAAAGATACTGGGTAGGGACCTACCTGTTCCAGTATTACAATAAAACGGGAAGCCGGAGGCAAGGCATATGATACAGCAATATAGGTTGGTCCAAATCCAAGCCCAGCTGTTTGGAAGAGTGTGAACAACATTCCATAGAAGAGAGAGTGGATTACACGATGGGAGGAACTGCAATAGCCTTGGGCCCACCAGACAAAAAGATTGTATGGAATGATAACTGTGGCACAGAACATGCACAGCCAAGTACAGAAGACAACTGGGAACTTTCCAAAAACAAAGACCAAGAGATCAAATCCCAGGACCAGCCTAGAAGGCACAAGGAAAGAGACAATATTCAGTGTCCATTGTTTCATTAGAAATACTTCTACTCCACTAAGTGGATACAAAACGCAAAGCTTCCAGATTATAACTGACAGCCCAGCTAGAAATGACTGTGGCAATTTTCAGCTCAGAAACAGAGGGCTGTGTGTGGTAGATTTAAGTGACCACCCACAAGCACATCAGAAAATAAAGAGATGAAGGACTCATGCCATCAACGCTGTCAGGCACAGCTTACCTTCAAATCCCACAGGGCTTAAGCACATCTTTAAGATCAGCATGTGCTTTAAGAGCATGCTCAAGATCATCCCTGCTAAGAACAAGCATGTGACTAAACTATCTACTGCTGAACCAGGGTCCAAAAGAGCTTTTGGAGAACACTCCCGAGACGACATCACTATCACATTAAGAACCAGTTCTTCCCAGGAGTTTAACACCTAAAGAGGCTTTTTCCCTACCTCTATAGTCATGAGGTATTTTAACATCTGGCACCCAAACCTAGTTTAATTTCTGCTTTGTGGAATCTGTAGCCATTCCACATGGATTCAGTTTAGAAGTCACCCAAAAGGCTTAGGGTTATTACATGGTCAGCCCAAATACATCCAACTGGTGTGCACCAGGTACTTAGTTCATTAATCAAGCTTAAAACATAAGGACATAAATAAAAGGATGTTCAGCCTTACCGGCTATCAAAGTCACCAAAGCTTACTCCTACACGTAAGCAGCTCTTCTGAACTAAGGTCAGAAGAAGGTGGTACAGAGTATACTAATTTATTTGTTCTCATGTGGAGGCTCAATTGCAAACTGCATCCAAATTATCAGATCTAGCTCAGAACATGGCAATGATATTTTTTTAAGTAATCTGATAATCCAGCCCCTATTAGTTAATTTTAGAGGTAAATGCCTATTCTCCTTCAATTTCTATACACTATTAAGTCAGGATCAGCTAAACAATATTCAATAGTGCACGAGCCTCTCTACTTAGACAAGAAGGACAATGATTATTATCAAGATACAGCTCCAGTTTTGCACACTGAAAATCAGATAATCTGCAAGATAAACATGTAATCCTACTTGTGTACATGGGATACAACTTGCCAAGATACTATTTAAAGAAACAAGCAAGTGTGAGGAAAGCAGTCTTTCACAATCTTGTTCACAACTGGCTACCTGCAAAGCACGACCTTAACAGAGGCTGTGCCAATACCCTTGACGTTTTTTCCCCAGGAAAACCAAAAAGTTCTATTTTCATTTAAGCACGAGTACAGTGTTCCAGGACTGTCATTTTTAAACAGCAGAAGTACTGCTGAAGTATTTAAAGTTTTTCTAAACACAGTTCCCCTTCGAGCAACACCAGCAGCTGAAAGCTACCATTTCATTAAAGATATTAAACTAAAGTAGTCCACATTCAATGACAACCCCTCCCTTTTGCCTGCCTTGTGATGAACTAAGTGTGTTAGGCTAAACTGTGCTGGCCATAATTCTCACAGAATACACCAATCTGTAGGTTTTTCCTAACATCTAGCTATCCAATTTGAAGGGACCATATTCCCCCTCAAGGGACTTCATCATATATTTTAAGTATGTCCAGTTGAAAACCCTCGCTTCCAAAAACATCCCAGGGAAGGATTCTCCCTTCTTTCCACGCCATTCTGCAGTTTCATGTACCTCTGGTGCTTTGAAAGTACATCCCAGCCCTGATCCCTGTCTTTCCAAAGCATTCTTACCTTCCTTCATCAATGAAGTCTACTAAAAGTGTGCTGAGGATGAAGACAATGAGAAGAGCGATGAACATGTGGTAAATCGTCCTGATGTGACTCACTTCAAACAGCTCACTGAGGGAGAGATCCAAATGCTATCAGGCCATTCACATAGCACATGACACCTCCAGTATGTTAGCTTTCAAAGTGTTTCACAGTAAGGTAAGATGACATCACTGACATCCCAATTCAAGAGGCTGAAGTTAATGTACAATTTGGGTGCCAGTCTACACAAGACATTTCCCCCATTTATCCTCAGACAAAGGATAATTAGCCATTATCTCAGTGGTATTGAGAAGACTGTAATTAAGGTTTACATTTGGGGAAGCCTGCAAACTGCAGTAGAGATGTTTCAGAAAGAAACAGAGAAGCTTAAACAGATTAGCCCACATGGGTTTGAACATAAGACCACAGGTGGTGGTGGGGAGTACCTCAAAGCAAAGGCTAGTGAGTATTTTCTGAAAATCTGAAGTTAACTCACTCCAAGAGGGATCTCCGGGCAGTAAAGATCTTCCCATGTTCTGGAGGGGCCCTCAAGGTCCTGCAAACAAAGAGGAGAACATTTGAGACAAGAATGGAAATAAGGCTTCCAGGAAACATAACCTTGCTATAGGAACAGCTTAAAACTGACTTACTTGGCTTTGTGCAGTTCCTTCTCTGCACAGGAAGCTGGGAAGATGGAGGCTGAAGATGAGGAGTCCAGGAGTGCTGATTTAGCCACTAAACTGTTCACAAACTCTGTGAAGTGACTGTCCACTTCCTTCATGAAAGCTGGCTTCAATTGCTGACAGAGTAAAAACAGAGCAGAAGATTGTTTAACTCCCTGGATACATTTTCATAAAATATTTATATTCCTTTCTATTCCAGAGCAGGACAGTGCAAGGCATCAAGAAGACATCCCTGCACCATCTGCCAACAGTTGGCACCAATTGGGCAAGATCAGGGGCTTATCCTGGCCTGTTCACACACCTCAGGCCAGAGGCTTTGAATAATGTTCATCTTCTCCATCAGACAAAACACAGAGGAGCAAAGTAAACATACTGCTCTTGGTATGCTCTTGGTCTGGAGTGGCAGGTATTTCACATATTTCATGGTGCCAAGAAGGTTGAACTAAATTTAATACATGAGCCCCCCCAGAAAAATTTCTCAATTTTAACTGCAGTTACATTCTTAGCATACAAAACAAGCACGAGTAAGATTTACTTTTTAATCCGTATAATACTAGTAATGGAAAAACAGACCTTTTCAGGCTTGTGGCTAAGCAATCATCATTGATGTTCTCATGCATTAATGCAGAAGTGATCTCAATGACATGACCTCAGGAAGAAGGACCAAATTTACCCTTCCACTGCTACCATTGTTTGGATGAAAACTTTCATGTACGACAAATTACAGAATGTACAGAAAATTTTCATGAAAGCAATAAAATGAGTAACATTGCTAAATGTTAAGACTAGGCAGTGAGAGATACAAAACTGGTAGGCAGCAAGACTGAAGTTCAAGAATTCATGGGGTCAAATATCCCACTTGAATCTCCTACACTCCCTTTTCTTCAGACAGCTTTATACAAGTTATCTTCTCTATTAACAGCCAGTTGTGACAAAATTGCACCATTTTTAGCCTACTCATGTTCTTCTCCTCTCATTTTAATAGACAAAGGCAACTTCTGAAGCATCTGATTTACTAGAGACCTTGACTCCTAAAGGGTGCATGAAAAATCATATGAGCATCCCCCTCTACCATGTTTTTGGAAAAATGCATTGATACAGTGCAAAAAAAGGAGGTAATTAGTTGTGGATAAAGCACAGGTGACCCTGGTCAAAGACTGCTTGCTTCACCTGATAGAGTTTCTTTTCTAGAAAGGAAAACATTACTTAACCCTCTCAATAATAAGTTATTCAGACAAGGGCTATAATTCATCTGCAAAAGGCAGACTGTAAAACGTTATGATGTTTCCATATCCTTTTTGTCTTGCCTTAAGACTAGCATGGGTAATTCATTCCTGTATTTTCCTGTCTGCTATACAGTTCGATCGGCTATTCAGTCTCTTAACATGAAATATCTAAGACATGATCTCCCACACCCCAGGCAGTTTTAAAAAGTAGATACATTTAGAAGAAACTTGATGATAAAATGTTTAAAGTTACTTGTTTCTGCAGAAAGTGCTACACTGAGCTCTGGATAGCATTATGTTGTGGTACAAATTCTCTTACTCTTTATATGCAGAGAGGATCCTAAGATTTGCACAGTGGCGTGTTATTCTTATGACTAGAAAAAAAGCACGCAAAATTAATTCCCTTAAGGAAAGAAAAAGGCAGCATGCGTTCGCTGTAATTCAGTGAGAACTTTGGGAATCTAAAGACCCTAAGATCTCTGGCACTTCAGAAGACAGCAATCTATAATACTTCTGAGAATTCAGTTCCTTAACGTCAAGTCCTCAGACACCAAATGGTTTTCCCAACACTTGAGCCTAGTGATGAAGCATGGCTAAGGGCTAACCCCTCAGTTCCTAAATGGTAAAAGCCTTTCGAGAATGCTCTGCCAGATAGCCATCATCTTCAGCACAGGAGATAGGTAAGTTTCAAGAAATTACTTCAAATCTAATTGCATACTGTGATAGCAACATTTGTCTGACCATCCTTTTGCCTGGGATTTTTCAAGTTTGCCACCAGATTCAAGGTTCAGGTTTTCCTATGTGATAACTACATATTATCAGTAGGAAGACTAGATGAAATATCTGCTTAAGAAACATTTCTGTTTCCCCAATCACCTTCAGAATTCCCAACTGCTACCTACTTTCGAATCTTTAAGGCTGAAAAGTAACAAAACCAAGAAATCAGTTTTCGAGGAGGGAAGGAAAGAGCCTGGAAGTTATGCACAAAAATGATGCTTCCTCAAAAAGGCACTTGTGACACTTGAGCTTATTTGTCAGTAGATGTTTATGTTTCAGTGCCTAACTGTCATACCAAAGCACCCTGGAGCAGCATTGGTTTTGCTAAAAAAGAATAGGTACAGGGTATAAGAAAAGAAGGAAAAGCCAGATAACCAAAACAGAATGTTAGCTAAAAGCTGCAGCAGTGATATGTTTGCTTCTTACATAGACATCCTTCCACAGCTATGTTTTAAGGAGTCTATTTCCACTGATGGACACTTGTCATCCATGGTATCTCCTTCATTTTCCAAGCATGCTTGAATTGATTTTATACAATAGATCACCCAAAAAAACTAGGCTCAAAAGTCTTCTCTAGAAGCAAGACTTGTAGACTAACAAAAAATATTAATAGATAACGTATTCTTAGAAAATGCTACTGTCTAATGTGACAACAGCTAAGTAAGCAAGTTTAACTCTCTGGCAGAACATACAAGACAATCTGAAGTGAGACCACACAGAACCAGAAGACCCTGAAGTCAAGGTGCCTCAGAACTCTACATTCCTCCTGTTTTGGAGCGGTCAGATCCAGAGAGATCTGTTGAAACAGAAGCTGCGCTAGGAGAAGGAGCAGATTAATATTTAACTTTAAAACATTTTCCCCCTTTTTGGCAGTGGCCACGTAGAATAAACAAACTTCAACAGTGCTTAATGAAACAGAAGCTCTTAGGAGCTGGCTACTTTTTGATACTGCTTTTCTGGGAGGCAGAGGACTGCCTCTGCAAGAAATGGGGACTTGTTCATTCAAAAACAGGATTAAAAAACCATCCCACTGAGTCCTTTGGAACTACAACCTGTAACAGAAGACACTCGTACTCTCTGGCATGCACATATTCCTACTAAAAAAGTCAAGCAGAAATTCCTGCTCCTCTTGGAGCGCTCAAATTCCCATGTCAAACAAAGCACTATTCATTTCTTCCAAAACCTTGTCTTTTTTTTTTTAGTCTCTCCCCTTTTTTCAACCTAATCTCCTCGGCAAGAGTTCAACAGAAATTATTTCCTTAAACTACCTTTTCTCTTTAGTTAGCACTCTGCTGAGATTGCCTCCTCCTAATGCAACCCCCCAGGGCTGATAGAAACATATGCGTGTGTTCGGATTGGGAGAGGAGGGCATGAGTTCTCATTAGGTTAAATAAAATACAACCAGAGCATAGAGCTTACAGTAACTGTAATTCTGTACAACAAAACTGCACAACATATCGTGCTGTATTATCAACTATTACTACGACCATTCAAAGAGCAATCTACTTGAGCAATTGCCAGAGTAACTGTTAGTGCTCAGCAAGCCAAGCACCTTCCATCCAGTCACCAGAGAAACAGAAGTTATTAAGTGAAGCACCTCCCACCAGCCTTCACTATGACGGACCATGGGTACACAAACGGCCTCATTGCAGCTCCCCCCAACACAGAGCACTTAACCAAGAGTTTCCTAAAGTATGCTTGAAGCCTCAGACAAGGAACTGGACAGATGCACTCAGCTGTCACCATTCAGTTTTAAACAAAAGAATCAGGTCATTACAAAACCAAAAAGGGGGGCAAGTATGAAAAGAATGCTATGCTGTAAAAGGCAGAAGCTGGCCAATAATTGATGAGAAGTCAGAGAAAGTTGAGGGAAGTAACCCTGTAGCTTACTTATAAAGAGAAAGTTGCAAAAGTTCTCCACCATTTTACTCATTCAAACAGATCAGCTCATTGCAGTCACTGAAACATGACAACATCCAGCCCTGTTCAAGTGACAGAATACACCATTCTCAACTGAGTTTAGGATGAACAAAAGGACTAGATTTTCAGACTGGACTGCAGATGCATAAAGGCATCCTAGGTATGACTTAACACCTAGCACCTACAAATCCCATTTAAATCAGTGGGAATTGTCAGCGATCAGCACTCTGCAGAAGTCAAGCATCTGTCTAGACCTCAGATACCTATCACCTAAAACATACACTGCAATCCAAGCTTTGTTCAGTGGTTCAAACAACAAAAGGGTCAAGTACTCCAGGAATTCTCGGGACTTTCGCAGTAGATTGAGGTTTTTAATTAGCCTTATAGCTATTACTGTAGCTTTGAGGCACCTTACATAAATTCGCAAGCTGCCTAACTTAAGGTTTAAAACCTGAACTCCCCATGTTTTGAGAGAAACTTCAGTAATTAAAGTGCCACTGACCCTGCTGGTTTTCTTCAATTCTCTTTGCAGATAAGATATCACTTTGTCTACAAACTAGCGTGTCTCAAAGCTGGTGGCCATGAGAAAAAAAAAATTAGAAACGAGACATTCCTGAAGAAACAAATCCAAGACCAAGTTGTTCCCTTGAAACCAACTAGTGTTCCCTGGAACTTACAAAGCTGCATGTGCTTAACAGTCAAAGCTTTCTCGTGCAAGCATTTATGGCCAACACAGTAATTTGCAGTGACTGTTTTGTTTGCAGAGAAAAGATATGAGGCTTGTTCTATCATGTCCTCAGTAAGAATTATTCAGAGAAGACAATGCATGAAATACAATTCAGAGCTGAATTTTAGGAGTTCCAGCAGAAAAAGCAGTACACCCTTTGCAAAAGTCATTTAAATACACTTTAGTTACATCTGTTTTAAGTTACACACCACCTATAGAGGTAAAAAAAAAAAAAAAAAAAAAAGACTTTTAAACAGGAAAACATCTCAAAGGTGCAAGATATTTTTCTCTGTCTTGTACCTACTCCCTAATATTCACATAAGGCTGGCACAATTAGATTACTTCATCTTTACCATGGAATTAATTTTCTGCAATAAAATGAAGCAAGAGTGAAGAACGATTTGCCCTGAAGAACACGCACGCTACAAAACAATGGTTAACAAGGAGGGTGCAGTTCATTGTTAGCTAACTTCATTTAATTTGGGCATAAATCACCTTAACATAATTCAAAACAATGGCAGCTCACACAGACGCAGATTACGTTAAAAATACTCAGTGTTATTTTCTTTGAGGATATTGCTCACTGACAAAAAGAGTGGGTCCAAGACTCAGGAAGGTCATCTCCACAGCCAGGGAACAGAGCTGTGGAATACAGGCTACACACTACCCTTTATTCAATGGATAGCAGGACACAGAGCATTTAAAAGACTAAATATACAAGCATGCTAGCTGATAATCACACTGCCAAAGTTAGTGGTAAGGGAAGTTCCATTTTATTTACAGACCTCAAAGTTCATTCTTATCTTTGGACTTCAACCTATTGGGGTCAAGTACAACAGAACTGCATTTGATAATACTATTCCTCTTGTGCACAGTAGAAGAGAGGAAGAGGAGAGAAAGAGGGCTGTATAAGAGTCACTGCGCTCAAGCTATAACTGAATAGGGATATTTGTGTTCCAGGCCTAGGGACTCTCCAAAAGACATTCGGGGTCAATTATCCCACTCCTCCCCACAAGCAAGCATTAGAGTACATTTACCTCAGCTTCTGCTATTAGCTGCATTTTCCTTGTTATCACATGGTCAACATCAACACGGCCTGAGGAAAGAAAGCAAATACGTTAACACCTGCATTTTCAGCGATGTGAGCTGCGTGTCTGAAAACACACAGAGCACAACATACAGTAGCTCAGTCACTGATTTTTCATTAGCGATTCTGAGGTTCAAAACAAAGCTACAAGAAATTCATAAGCTATGATGAAGTACTTTCAACTGGCATTTAGGATCCCAGCATAAGGCAGTCAACAGCTGATAACATGTTGGATTTTCAAAAGCTTTGTTTTCCATCAGCAACTCTGCAAATCTTTCCAAGGTCCCTAAACATATTCAGCCTTGAAGCAGCAATTAGAACAACTCTTAGAAGGTCATATCCAAGCGTGCTGATCTTTTATCAGAGCTTTATCTTATGCACAGTGAACTAGACGTAAGATTAGATTGCCTGTAGGTCTCTACATTGCCAATAGATAAGGCAGTCAAATCACAACTACCTGTAAAATACCATAACCAGCTCTGAAGACACACTAAATGGCAAGTTGGAAGGTTCAAATCTGGCTACTCCCACTCCTTTCGTCCCTCAGGACAAGTGCTAGATATCAGTCTGACTGTATTCCTCAATACGTTTCATTGCTTAAGCAGTCAGGTATAACCATGCCGTGAACATCATCTGACTTTTATCATTACTAATACCACTGGCTAATATGTAAAGCCTCAAATATCACCTTTCTTTTGCATAAAGAACTACATACATCTGAGATGCCTCTGACATCAAGAGGAACAACATATACAAATCAGACACTTCAGACTAGTTGAGTTTTAAGACAAGGTTTGTCTGCAATGGTTGTAGAGTGCTGACAAGCCAGCTGGCGTTTCACTTCTCCAATAAGAACACCACAAGATAAAGTTACTTAAAACAGACTCTTGCATATGTAGGAAAAGCAAGATTAAAGCAGCAGTATCCACCCCCTAAAATACTAGTCAGGATGAAAGATAGCAACAAACCTTGCCTTGTGCATGTC
Organism: Ibycter americanus; assembly: GCA_035590275.1. Classification (NCBI taxonomy): domain Eukaryota; kingdom Metazoa; phylum Chordata; class Aves; order Falconiformes; family Falconidae; genus Ibycter; species Ibycter americanus. The sequence goes on along the minus strand of JAVJGI010000032.1, from coordinate 6,684,750 downwards.
CTTTGGCAATTACAGCTACAACAGTACCTTACACAGTAACACATGGTTAGCATTACAACTTGCACACTCAGTTTCTAAGACAACATTACCACTTTTAGAAAAAGAAGGTACTGAACTGATTCCCTAGTAACATTCCAGGGAAGCACGAGCTAAGATTTGCCAATGTTGTGCTGCTGTGTGACGAGAAAAACAGATTCATAGCAATATCACAGTTCATACTGCAGCCTCCTCGGCTCACCCTCCTTTAATTGCACGGCCTATGCACACAAAATGTAGTGTGGTGTTGTAATAGAAGCAAGTGCTTCTGTGATGCATGCTGGTCTGAAGGTGTTCTTATGAGCAATCAGTTATAAGAAGTTTGGGTAGACCTGCTTCAGAGATGACTCCAATTTCAATACGGGAAAAGAGTTAAATGAAACAAGAGAACAAGAGATTATCTTCAATGAAGCTACACTCAGTTGTTCGCATTAATCCCCCCCATTAAGGAGGAAGATTGTTTTTTGTCCATAAAAACTGCTACACAAGCTATAGACTTCAGAACAGACCAGCAACAACAGTCTATTACTTAGCAGCCTTGCAATGCAACAACAAACAAGGAAACTGTTTAACACTATGGTTTTTTGGCTGCAAGCAAAGATCCATTTTTACAAAAATAGAATTCCTGGTTGCTAAGCACCCCACCTCCAAGACAAATAAATTACCTCAGCATTTAAATTCATCATGCTGTTACACCTGCTGAACAGCAGCAGTTTGGAAAACAATTTGAGAGGAGTCTAAGATACTGCTAGAGGGTCCCTTGTCCCACTCAGCTTGTCTCAAACAGATTCTCCCACAATAAATTAAGAAAAAAAATCAAGTTGTTCAAGAAGCAGCAGAACTGTATCCTATTTGTATCGTCTCAATGGCTCTACTCCCTGACTGTGCCACTCCACAATTGTATTCATAGCTCCCTCTCCTACACTGAGAATCACCTTGCACTTACCTGTTAGAAAGCAGACCAGACAGAGCTATTGGGCTCAAAGCACAACCAACCTTTTCCTGCAGAAAGGTAATAATTTGTGTCTCTTATCCAGCTGCCAGCCTTCAAGACACTATCAAGTTTGCTTGAAGCTGTCCAACACGGCCAAAGAGGACAGGACACATGAGACTTAAGGGGTTACACTATTTCCTTTGTAAGCTAAGCTAAAAATAAATAACCACTGCTTTGACCATTTATTTCCTGTCAGACCTTGCATTCAAAGCCTCAGTTATAGTAACTACCCAGGAGTGGCTCACTTTGGAAATAAAACAATCTTTTTAACTTACAATGCCTTAATGACGGATATACTAGTTTACAGATACCTAATGGACAGCTTTAATGGTTGCACAGGAGATGAGACCAGTCTCTGACCTGCTGGCACTGCAACTGCTAAATGGTTTGCAGTGTCCCTCCTAACACTTTATTCACCCACACACCAGTGTGTACCCACAGACTAGACACACAGCATCTTTCAAAAGGCTTTAAAATCAAGATCTCCATGTCTTTAGTACATACATTGCCTATAACAAAATAAAATCACCTGCAAGCTTGTTGCTTCTTTTCCAGAACAAAGAGTCCCATGTAGAAGAAAATCCACCCTAAAACAAAAACTCATTCTGCTGTGTTGCATTGCCCCATAAACTCAAGCTGCTTCACAAGGCAGATACCAGAGAACACAAACTCATCATCTTCTTGCATCACTCATCTTCTGTTGTGCAAGCTGCTACTTAGGTTGTGAGGTCATTCAAGAGAAGAACCATCACATGATTTTGAGTCTAAAAGGAATTGTGCACTGCTGAGAAGTCCAAACCTTCATTTTCCTTTGACACTGAAAATCAAGTCTGGATCCCTCTTGTATCACTTTGGGATTGCAAAGGCAACACACCATTACAAAAATTAACTCAAGGCTTCACAACATAAGCAATATTATTAAAATACATATCTTAGCATTTAAAACAAGATGGGATACACCTTAAGGAAACAGGAAATAGATTTAAAGTCATAAAGAAGAAAATAGTCTTTGAAGACTAGCAAGAAATATTAGCAAGTTTCACAGGAGACTGAAGTAGGCTTTGCTTTGGAAGAGCTTTGCTCACAGGGAGAAGTTCTAGCTTAATGGGAATTATGTTCCTTTCCCAAAGACATTGATAAGATCTTTAGCTGACCACTTCTTTTGGGCTTGTAGAAATTGATCCTTGTACCATGCAATACTTCTGCACAGCCCAAATTCCAAGCAGGTTCAAAAGCCAGAAGAAAAAAAAAAAAAAGAGCAATTTAAGTGTAAGCTTTGTTTCCACAGGAAACCCGGATAATAACAGACCACCTGAAGATTGAGAACCAACGCTTCTTATTGTTGAAAACTTGAGCAGCTTAAGTTTCACAAAAGATGTACACACTATCTTTCTTAAAGGATCCCATTGTCCCTTTTTCAACCTACTCTTGCACATGTTACAAATAAGTGACATTTGAGATGACTAGAGAAGTGTCCCATTCATATGATCTGTTAGTGCTGCAGCTGGGGATCCAACAAAAACAGCTTCTACGTGAGACACTCACCAGCACTCTACTAAGCAAGCTCTCAAAAATTAACTGTATTCAAAAGCATTCATTTTATTTAACTGCTACAGTCTGCAATTACCACCAAGGGCACAAGTGGGAATAAGTCATTTGAGTAATGCTGTGGCTTGCGTGCAGTGTTACAATTCCAGCCTGCAGTGACTTCGCCAGCCACAGAAGCCACCTGCAGCCCAGCACTCCAACCTGTTGCCACTCAAACTATTTCTGCATTGTGGCAATAAGCTCATTATTGAGCAGTCAGAACAACCCAGGGAGACTACTGCTATCTAAATCCCTGCACAGCATTCAAGACAAAAATGCCCTTCACAGAAAGTCTAGGAAAAGCACACAAACAGGCTTCAGTTTATTAACACATGCACTTCGAAAAAAAAAAAAACAAAGCCAAAAAACCCGAAAGAGACATGCTTCTCAAAACAACCAAGCACAGCACCCACAGTTCAGCAGCATTTTCCCCTAAGGATGTCAGGATCTGTTTAGCTTCAGGATCTTCACGGAAAGTCACAGATAAAAACTGTACCCAACACTGCCCTTCTCTAGAAGTGTTTAAAAATACTATCTTCATTATTTCTTGATCGGACAGCTTGCCATTCAAGATGTTAAATCAACATAGCCAGAAAGATTTCATTACTGTCAGACACCTGGATTGAACAGCTCTCTCTCTAAAAACACTGAAGATGTTATCCGAAGGAAAGCAATGTTAAAGCCAACCTAGTGCATGGCTACAGCACAAAGAGGGAGTCTTCCATATACGACATATGTTAATAATTTCACGTTAATAAGCCTTGTTCTTACTTACAGTTATTTATTTGGCCACTCAGCAGATAAGAGGCAAGTCATGACTAGATTGCTTCCAGAGCTCAGCTGATCTGCTGAAAGAATGCACAGGCCATAGGTCACTGCGTCACAGTTGGGCAATGAATTCAGTTTAAAGTTATTTCTGCAGGGACATGGGACGTAAACAGCCTCTTCACTAGCCGGAAGAAACACCGGCATTCTCTTACATCATGCCACCATGTCCACAGGCTCTTCAGAAGGAACTGCTCAGCCTTCACCAAACCCCCAGGTTGCAAAACATGAGATCACCTAGAATTACCAGAACCTAGCTAGTCTCAGACAAGACAGCTCTGTTTGATCCATCTCCCAGAAACACATCCAAGATACTCAATTCAAGCGGCTTCATGCCAAATTCACTAATCTGTAAGAAATAGCCCGTTGATACAATGAACAATTATTGCTGTGAGTCAGAAAGCAAACGCTAAAGCTTTCCAAATTGCTCCCTGTTTCAGGTCTCTCTCCTCCTCCATCTATCACCAGGCACACACAATTCATGCAGCAACATGAACTTTTGCACTGCGAATGATCAATAGTAACCTCTTCACTGGAAGATAACAACCCCTTTCTAAGATCAGCATTATCAAACAGGCTTACTCACACCAAGCAAAGATGCCACACAGCTTGTTTGCACATCACTCTTCAGAGACACTTAATCCTTTTCTGATTTCTGAGGAAACAAGGGCAGACTCCAAAATCATCAGTTTACTGTTTTGGATGGTCTCACCTTAGCATTTTGGAGGCACTCAGATGCACACTTAAGAGCCACATCCTCTCTAACCTTAAAAGGTCTGCCCATGCAGTTTCTATTATGCTCATTCCAGGTACTTTTTCCTGAAACTGGTACTGCCCAATATCAATATCGCATTAAGCAGAAAAGTTTTATATTTCTTTATGTATCTCCAGCTGAAAACATGTAAGCCTGATCTTAAGGACACCTGGGTTTTGACAGGGGATTATTGCTGCCTAGATCACCTGTTGACTCTATGCCAGGACCAAATTAGTTGTTTATGACACTGGAGACAATTCAAGAAGTGATATACGAGACTTGTCAAAGTGAAATTACAGGTTGAATAATTAGAAGATACAATCTCAAAGCTATGAATATTTCCACATCGCTATAAAATCTGGGGGTACCAGAGTACAAACTATTCAGTCTTAGAACTCAAGAAATGAGACAGTTTTCAGAAGCATCAATGAGGCAAAAGAAACAATAACCTAAACTATACAAAGAGTTCAGACCTAACGTAGCTCTAAAGCAAATACATGCATTAAAATTACTCCTCTAAGCAGATCAGCCAATGCACTTGAGTTTTAATGAAGAAAGGATTAATGGCCTAGAAGTTTCTGTAGAAAGTTCACATGCTTCTGGAAACAATTGGCCTTTGACACATTAACTCTTAAGTTAAAAAGCAGATTGCATTTGCTAATCAGCGAGGATTAAGGGTGGGAAATCACATTAGTCATTTAGTTTTTCTACAGAAATAATTGCCACAGACACACTACAATACTTACTTGCATACAGGAGACTGTCTTGACCTGGCTAGAATCCCTTGACTGCAATACACATGCATCTTGTCTAAAATTCTACACAACACCCAGTGCTAAGATGCTACAGTATAAAAAGGATGTTGCCAGACAGCAGATCATTAGCCTTATGCTGCCTTTGTACAAATCAGGACTAATGCCTTAGAAACAGCTATTCAGAAGTGAATAACTAGGACAAAAGAAAGTGAAGAAGTCTATGGCTACTTCTTTTGAGAAATTCTTCCACCCCAGCTATGCTTTCACAGAAAGCCCTACCAAGTCATGCAAGCATACTGGACTACATCAAGAGGCCACTATGTGGAACATGGGAACACTTCAACTTTATAAAGCTTCAACCTTTGTTTCACAGAGATGCTGATCTAACCCCCCTGTACGGAGGAATTCCTGACCAGAGGGATGCATCTTCCTCCTGGGCCTATAACATGGTCAGGCAGACTCATGCCTCCCACCTCCCTGCAGTATTCCTGTTGTGCCCATCACTGTGCTGAGCAAAAAGTCTGCAAAAACTGTTAACACTTCAGTCCTTCTGACACTTCTGTTGAATTGGCAGCAACCCTGGAAGACAAGAGGGCACCTCATCTTAATTAACCAGGATTCCTCCCCACTGTCCTTGCTGTCCTTCACTGTAGTTTGTAGTGTATTAAAACAAGACTGCATTGATCTAAGCCAACCCACCAGGCACATGTACATGCATGAAAGCTCGGTACACTTTCAAGAGATGTTTACTTGCTATGCATGCACAGTATCTTACCTGCAGTGACATTACGCCACATCTCTGAGGTATTAAAATTAAAGGCTTTTAAAGACAAGCACACCCACCTATCAAGTCCTAATTACCACAGCTATATTTATTCTTTACCCACGAGCTTGCAAGAACTCAAATTCATGCATAAAAGTTAAGGTGTTTCCATACGTAGAAAGGTAGAAGCCTGCTTCAAAACTCATCATAACTGTTTTCCAGTAGCCCTCAACTCTGTGCAGTTTTCCAAAAACAGCATTAATGGAACAGTCCGATTCAATTAAAATGATCATTACCACCAACAGCTTAAAATCCCAGTTCTCTAAGCAGTTTGTGGGATGGCTTTCTCTCCAACATGTTTTTTGCAAGAAGAAATCTGACTTGTACCAAACTTAATTTTGCCCCAACTCCCATTTCAGCTGAAGGAAGTACTATGAAATAGTGACAATATTCTGAAGCATACCAGTAAGAGTTGCCTCCCTGAGACACTGGCACTTTGGAATTTATACTGGATTTGGAACTTACACTCATGTGGCACGTTGCGATAAACCAGTTAAGCTTTTTGCTTATTCTGTCTCCCAAAGAGAAAGGAAACAGGCTGCAATTTCATCACTAACCTCCTTATCACCGGCTGGAATGTGGTATAGCATAACCCAGGAATTAGAGACAGTCACAATGTCCACAGGCAAACCCACTCGTACTGCCACAACCATCCATGCAGCTCAAGGGACAGGGCAGAGGCAGCAGTGACCCTTCCACAAAGCCACATATATATAAGCCACATAATTTTTTAAGGTGACCACAACAGAAATGAATACAAACCTAACTGTTTTATTGTACTATTTTATGGCATCCAAGGTTGAGACTGGATAGAAGGGAGCTGTTCGGACATTAACAGGGCCCACAGGAGCAGAGAACCGTTCTGTGTGGCATCCTACCTCCATCTGTCTGCCAGGACAGATACACCAGCTTAGCCTGGTATGTTAAAGACCATTTTATTCAATCTTGAAGAAGCCACATACTTAAAGCTTGTAAAGGAAGCAAGATGAAGTCCCCAGGATTGCCAGGATTACTCAAGATTGTTTTCAAGATGCATTTGCACCATTTACAGCATTAAAGCATCTCCTCCTCATCACACACATTTGTCCTGTGACAATTAATCCCTTTCTTTACTCTAGATCCCTGTAAGCACTGCAGTGCGCAGCCCTGAGGGGAAGTACTGCAGGACAGCAGTCCAAACAACCTAAACCTGCTGAAGAGGTGCAGCTGGTAAACAGGGAACTCCACCTTGGCAGCCTTCCTATGAGCAGAAAAACCGAAATGAAGGAGCAAAGAGGCAAGAGCCACCTTAGAGGAGATCACATGCCAGAGATGCAACTAATCCTGAGCAAAAAAAGTCTCACCGTTGCTTGAGTTTTGAAATGATCTCTCGCTCTCAGGTCTCCTCTGTGTTTCTTCATTCTCAGGGGTCTTGCAGGTTGTATTGGAGCCAGAATGGCGTTTTCTTACACAGTCTTCACCCGCCATTGTTGCCTAGCTAGACCAGAAAAGGACAGCAGATAATTAATGACAAAAAAACTTATTTACTCTTTACATTGTTCAAGAGTAAATTTACACAGCCTTCTAACACTGAAGTTAGACTTTCTTCCCTCCACATGACTTCAGAGCAAGGGTAAGGGAAATTAAGCACTTGTATTAGTCATTTACTGTAGATCATACTTCCTCTCCCTTACTACATGCAGTAAAGGAACAAAGTAACCAAGCAAGGTCTCCCACCACTACCAAAGTGCCTCTCCACAGCTCCCTCTGTTCCCTACGGACCCTCGAAGTATTTAAAATAACCTAAGCCTTTGTGAAATCTTTAAAAGGCCCTCGCAAATCCTTTCCGACAGTCAGCTGGACAGCAAAATTTGTCTTTGGAGAGATGTGGCAGGTTCGCTTTGCAGAATCACCCGCATTATTTTGTCTGAGCCAAGCCCCTTCCTGTCAAGTTTTCAACTCTTGCTGAAAGAGTAGCTTCCTCAATAGATCCTTGTACTCTGCTTGGCCAGACAACAATTGCATTGCAATGCATGGAAAAACAGGAAGAGAATCAGGTTTGAACTATGCCTGATTCAATGACAAAGGTCATTGTTGGGGACAGAGCTGCTAGCAGGGAACACCTGAAGCACCACAGCCAGGCTGAAAGCAAAAAATTCTCAGTTAATGGAAAGGGGAGAAGGAGATTCTAACTTGGTCACAAAGTGACATGCCAACACACTCCCCATGAAGTTCAATAAGCTCTCAGAGATGTAGCTACAACCAGGGACAATTTTCAGATCTGGACTTCCAGAAAACCACACAGGCATGTATCTAACCACACTTGCAAACTAACACTTCTCCTTTTTGATATATTTTTTCACCTTAGCACAAACTCTTAAATACGCATGTATTTTGTTGCTAGCGAACAGAATACATGTACCAGCACAGATAAGCTATGAGACACAGACAAGGAAAATTCATGCACTTTTAGAGAAACTAAGAAAGCAGAACGTAATTATTTAAGGATGGATTTCCTCAGAATACTGAGGCTGGCACTTCTGCAAAAGGGAAATAAGACTATGATCAGACATTTTCAGGATTCTCTTCTTGTGCTTGTCCCTCTAGTAGAACAGTCTCCCATTCTCCTTTCAGGCATCACAGCATATAGGTGGGGAAAAAAACTTCTGCAACACCAAACAACAAATCACTGATTCAATCACAAACACCACTTCTTGCAGCACTGCCTCTTAGCTCTGTCTCAAGAGATCACAGCAGGTCTACAAGCTATTGAACAAAAAGACCACAAGTCACAAACTTCCCAGCTGGCCTTGTGCAACACCTGATAGCTCATACTGTCATAGTTTACATAATGCAAAAAGCATTCACAGGAAGAACAGAAAGAACCAGGGAAGAATATGGTAAAATCTTCCTACAGGAACTATGCTCACCAGCACAGAAAGGTAGCTGGTGGGACATAGCCACTTCCTACCAGCTCTGTATACAGTTATTGCTGCAACCCTCTTGTCTTTAAACACAAATCAGTCACCATCATGGAGACATGACTCCTTCCACCTCCCAGCCTTCCGAAAAGGTTCTAGGTACAGACACAGCTGCATTATGTTAGAGCAAAGGATCATTTTGCCCACCTGGGACTTACAGCTACATAGAGATCCTGGACAGGCAAACATTTCAATCTTTCTGCTCTTACACAAGAGAGATGCCCAAAACCCTATCAAAGGATAAGAATGGATCACTCTGATCACACAATACAGTTTATGGAATAGTGGAGGGGGAAACTGAGCTGCCTTACAAATTCACACACTAACAAGCTATTCCTCAGGCCACTAGCGAGCCTCTCCACTGCCTCCTGATCCAAGTTAAGTTGCTCTTGTGGGCCATATCTGTCTTTAAAGGTGCAGTTTTTCCAACTCTAACAGAGGACCACAAGTTTAACTCTTTTCTCAGTACACTTATCAACTTCTTCAAGAGGTGAAGAAGGCACTCCTTCCTCTCCAGTGCAGAGCGGTTAAAAGTATCTCACTGAAGGGCTAACAGAAAGGAGTTAAAAATAAAGTTTCAGGATGAGGGAAAGAAAAATCATGTGTGTGAGGAAAAAAAAAAAAGTTAAAGCAATTAACTTGAAGACTTATTCAATTCAGATAGGCTAAATGATCACAACAAAGCCTTTTCCACACCGAAACAAGAACTGTGCTAGGGGAAATCTATGAAAACAAGCGTTTTCCTAGTCTACTTCCCATATGAAGAGAGGTGTAACAATACAGTACCTAAGCAACTATCAGCACACCAGTGCATAAAGAGAGCATCAGACCCTCCCTCTAATCTCTGCTAGAACTAAACCAACCACAACACAATGCCAGGATAACTCCAAAATGCTCATCATGCCCTTCAGAAAAGGAAATCGCTCCTTACAATTAATGAACAGTCACTCTGCTCACCCCACTCAGAGCACTTGCAGGACATCTGGAACCATAAATGCATCCTGTTATCAGATTTCCCAGCACAAACGCCCTGGTTCTATAGGCATGACTGCATTACGGTACTCATAAAATGTCTCAGAAACCTTTAATTTCTCCATCTTCACTTTTGAAACACTGGTAATTATAAACATGCCTTAGGAGAGAAGCAACACCCTATAGGAAGTACACCTTTGCATTTCAAAAGTGAGCATAGCGAGGGCACACCTTCTACTTCCAATAGCGCTTATGCTAAATAATAACTTTATCCCAAACATCCTTCCGATCTCCAAGGTTTTCCTTCGGCCCCTGGAGGTAACATTAAATAGCAAACTCTGTGGGCTACATCCTCGGTATCAGCAGAGCTCTTCACGACCTAGGCTGGTACCAAAACAAAGTTAAGGTCATTGCACAGCTCACCCGCAACGCGCAAAACACTCAGCAGAAAAAAAGAAAAAAAAAAAAGAAGACGGAAACCTGCAAATAACAATAGAAGCTGCTTAAAGCACTGCCGAGGCTCCAGCACACCCGAGACCACGGAGCCGGCTCCCTTCCTCACTAACTCCCTGGAAACAAGCACGGAAGCGTTACGCGGTGGTGCCCGCTGTCAGCGGCGGGACCCCCCCCTTCCCCCCCAGCCCCGGCCCCAGCCCTGAGGGCGCCCG
>JAVJGI010000032.1:6658783-6673884 GCA_035590275.1 Ibycter americanus | reverse complement strand
CCCCTCCGTCTCCCCCCTCTTCCCCCCCTCCACTTTCCTGTCAGGCGTCGTGGCGGGACGGGGCCGCCGGCCGCCTCCTTATCCCGCTCCTCCCGAGGCGGAAGGTAAAGCGGCGGGAAGGCAGCGCCTCATCCCCGGGGGTGCGGGGCGGCCGCCACCCCCAGCCCGAGGTCCTGGGGGGGCTCCCTCAGCACCCACGGGCAGGCCTGCCCTCGCCCTGAGGAACCCCCCACACCCCCCCAGCCCGAGGAAAACTTATTTCAAGGAACCGGGAGGACACCGAAGTCAAGGCTGGCAGGCCCGGAGGCTTTATCTGTCCTCGTCCTTCAGAGGGAACACAAGGGTTGCTCAACACGCGCTTCCTCCGGGCTTCGGTATGGGAGCGAGGGCAAATATTTGTAAAGGGAAATAAAAATGGAGTGCCTACCAACTTGAGTAGCACCCCCCGGCCCCCGAGCAGTGGGGTTTTGTGGCAATGGGGTGTTCACCCTCACAGGTGGTACCCTGGGGAGCCTAAGCTGCAGCTCACCAGTAAGGCAGGGAGCCGAGAAGGGGCCTGGCTGGAGCGGTCTCCTTCCAGTCCCAGCCTGTACTCCCAGGGTCAAAAACTGGTAAAAGGCTGGGGTTTGTGCCCTCGCTTTCCCTCTTTCCCGAGGCAGACACAGGCTCGTGACAGACGGTGAGTCACAGGAACACGTCACTACCAGCAAACAAACTCCAGTAACCTCTCGGTAGCTGCATTTCACAGTGTAAATGGGAAAGTTTTCCCAAACTCAGGAGAACTAAGCCACTAATTTCCTACCAGCACGTACGTGTCTTTCTTTCTTCTGATGACTTCAGGGCTGTGCTATGCATGACAGGTACCCAGACCTTGAAAGCTCGTCCCAAACCAAGGTACGAAGCTATGATGGGATATTAAAACATTTCTATAACATTTCACCTTACCAGACCTGTTAATAAAACATTTGTTTTGACCAACATACACCTGAGACACACTCTTACATGTGTAACTCTGCTGGAACCGCTCAAAAGTTGTTTTAAATATTCTGTGGGGACTCTGAGCAGAGCCACTCAGTGAAAAAATCTGAAACTGATTTAGTTTGCAAAGTGTGTTCACACTATTATCCCATCACCCATCTTCCATGCTGCTTAATACAAAAACTGTTGAAAAAAATTAAGAGACAATAAAAAAGCTATCATTGCTGAAATGCAAATAGCTGCATGGGTGATAGCACCAGGAATTTTCACTTAACTTTGCCCCTGTTCTTAAGAAGTAGATTTTAACACAATGCAGCTCAAGTCAGGCTATACATGATCACTGGTGCCCTCATGCTGAAAATGCTGTGCTAGCTATTTACACTGAAGTGTCTTGTGGTGCCAGCATTGGCTGGGTGAGCAAGTGGAAAAGCAGAAGAAAAAAGAAAAAAAACCAAACAAAAAACCTCCCCACGTTCAAAAGTTTCCTCAGGTTCAGCAAATTGTTGAGTTTACTATTTCATCCAATTAGCAAAACCCTAACTCTGGGTGGTAGGAAAACGAGATACCTTTAACGGAAAGAAAAGTGCACCCAATCTTCAGAGTGAGTCAGTTTGCTTTTCTTCTTAAAGAGGCTGTGGATAGGTGCTACCAGACTTTATTAGCACCTCTTGACAAATCTCCCAGGCCAAAGCAACACAGTGTGACGGGCACTGAGCTCCCTCCCTGCTCTCCCGGTTTCTCTCTGGCAGAGCTCTTTCACAGCCTACCTTCCCTTCTGTTTAGAGGCTGTTTACCTGCAGCTCACTGAGTGCGAAAAGCAAAGTGGCCACTCTTGTTACCTTTCTTCCCACCCTTTACACAAGAAATTGGAAGAAGGCATTGCCACCTCTGCTTCCTGCCACTCACACCCATCACCTGCTGTTGTCTTTGCTGGTCCAAATCGCTGCACTGTTTCATCAGATACATCATTTACTCTGCTTGTCACCAAGGTGCTTGCAATCTGCTTTTTTCTAGAGTGCTATACATTAATCCTATGGGTTGCATTGCTCAACGATTGCCTAACCACAACTGTTCCTGAGCACTCCTGGCTGAATCACTGTGTGGTCGTTCCCATTTGTTGACGAGGGAACCTGTGGCCCTGGCACCCCAACTTTTTGTTTCAGCTTCACTTGCTCTCTCCTACCAAGTGCCAGGCAGAAACTTGACTTCTGCAGCACTGGTTGTTTTCTTTCTTTCTTTCTTTCTTTCTCTCTTTATTTTCCTTCCTTCCTTCCTTCCTTTCTTCCTTCCTTCCTTCCTTCCTTCCCTCCTTCCTTCCTTCCTTTTCCTCCCTTCTTTCCTTCTTTTCCTTCCTTCCTCCCTCCTTTCCTTCCTCCTTTTCTCCTTCCCTTTCCTCCCTTCCTTTTTCTTCTTTCCTCCCTTCCCTCCTTCTCCAATCTGTGCCCCCCCCAGCAGTTTGCATTAGACTGCACAGCCCTGGTGTGCACATTCTGTGCCATCACTTGGACTGGTGGCTGTAGGTAGGCTTGATGCAGCGGGTGGTGGCTGAGCCTGCCTCACGCCTGTTATGATGCCCAGGGGAGCATAAAGAAAAGCCTGTGCTGTTAAGGCTGAGGCTGATGCACTGCCAGGGCAGATGGACACCGGCAGGGTGGCTGAGGGGCCTGAGCAGCCCAGGGGAGGCACTGGGGAGGCAGCAGCAGGGCCTGTGCTGGCCAGTGTTAGGGAGAGGTGGGGACAGCAAGGGGAGTGAGGCAGAGGGTTGAGGCTTTCACAACCCATCTGTAAAATCCATGCCTGGTCCTGTTCCTTCCTTTCATTTTTGGCAGTGCTGTAAACTAGATGTCATTAATGCCTACTTTTAATTCTGTGTAACTCTAATTTATTTTCTATTTTAAGATTTTTGGTGTCAGTCAGACTGGGGAGTAAGTAGCTGTGGCTTGTTCTGATGCCTGCATTTATTGACCGACATGATTAATTCCTTTAAAACTTCTATCTGGGCTTTAAAGTCAGTCACCCGAGCGCCTAAATACTTCCACATATTTCAGTAAAGTGTAGTATGTCCTATAATAAGCTGTTTAAAAGTAGGGGTTTTAATTTCCCAATATGTATGCACAATAGCAACATCCTAATGTATAGATGAAAGAGCTCCCTCAAGTGGTTAAAAATATTGTTACGTTTCACTTAATTTTTTTCCTTTAAAAAACCCCAAATGACAGTAATGTTAGATCTATAATCTAAAGCTGGTCCTAAATGTAGCAATGAAGGAGCTTCCATTTTTGCATAATGAGAAAAAATGGTGTGGATGTAAAACTGAAGCCAACACTCAGACAGGCAAGTGCTGCAGTTAAAAAAAAAAAAAAAAAAAAAAATATTTAAGAAACTGTAGAGGACTTCAGCCTGATCTGATAACACATGATTGAATTTTGGCAGGAAAACAAAAAACTGGCTCCAGCAGATATCACATTGTTGTGGATGCCTGAAGTGTTTATAAATCATAAAGACTGTTTTGTAAAAACTCCGGTTCAAGTTTTCACAGTTCCTGCTATCATCATGTCAAGATTTTCTGTGTAATTGCCCTTGCTCCTCTTTACTTAAATGAGGCGTAGAGTTTTCAAAATATTTGGTGAAAGATTCAGATCAGCAAACTTCAAAGAAAAGACAGAAGCAGCAGGAATTAAACTCTGACTTCAGCGAGCAATCCCTCATGCAGTTACTTTCCAAGCAATGAAATTGCTGGTTTTGCTGGCAGATGACAGCTGGAAAGAAACAATCGCATCTCTCTCGGCAGAGGGCAGTGGTATCCTTACCCAAACATCACATCACTTTTTGCTACTGAACTGAAATCATCCTTTTAAAAAAAAAAAAAAAGAAGCCCTATCGCCAGCCAGCGGGTTGCTGGCTTCCTCTCCAAGCTCAGATATTCAAGTGTTGAGCTTCTTGCCACGACCAAGCAGGAGGCATGACAGCCAGTGTAATTGCTGTGATTCCATTCCTGAAAAGGGAAACTTGCATTATTTTTTGAGGAGCAAATAATTCTTCCTTTCCCTGCCGTTTTGAAGTAATAGAATGAATCTTGCCAGTTGGGCTGGTGTAATAGTTGGCGTTTTGTTTGTTTAAAGTGAGAAGGTTATTTCTTTGGTATATTTTAAAAGGAAAAGATCCTTCTCATCTGGCTAATCATCAAATCATGAAAGGTATTGAATCTGTATAACTACTGTCTAACCCTACTAGGCTGAGCTGTGTTTTCTGAAACTGTTCTTTACCCTCTGCAACATACCAGCTTTCTCATTCTGTTAGGCTCAGAAACAATTTTGCCTGTGTCCCAACCACACATTATATGTTACCATCATTCTCCCTGTGACACCAGCTCAAACCAATCTCAGATGCATTTTGCAGCATATTCTGCTGCTTATTAAAATTGCATGAAAATATTGAACTGTCTCAATGACAGGGTGTCTGAAGTTGTTTCAGCAGGAACACACGGCATTAAATGTGCAGCCAGCCCTGGAAGAGTGACTTCCAGAGAGATTAGTTCCAGAACAAACAGGTCTAGTTACTAGTATTGACTCTCCTGCAGGTAAGGGCTTTCTAAATATTTTTGTGGAAACGCAGCACTGAACTTGGCCAGTGTCTCCTTCCCGTTTCTACAGGAGCAACTGTACATGTTCCTTGTGACTCCACAGATTGCCAGCTGTTTTACAGAGCTGGCACCCTTCCTTGTGAAGGTAAGACACAGCAGGTGGAAAAGTAGACATTTTACATATAGTTTAATGACTGCTTGCTACTCTGTAGTAGTAATTTCTTCCTCTCCGTATTTCATAAAAAAGCATATCCTTTCTCTTTTCCCTAAGTAAATACAAAATGGTTTGCTGTTGCTCTCCCCATAGCTGCTAAGGTGCTTAGGTGGAGAAAACAGTGTAATCAGTATTTTCTACCATTTTGTTTCTCCCATTTATCTGTTACAGTATAAACATGCTGACTACTGACGGATGTGGAAGAGAATTAGTGCTCATGGAATGACTGGTCCAGGATGATTCCCAGGACGGTTGTTTGCAGGTAATCATACACCCCTACCTATTCCATACTTTGCAAAGTGCAGGTTATAGAGACTAGTAACTTTCTACTGCAGTAATCACTTTTTCCACTTTTCTAATGTGGGAGACTTCCACGGCTTTCTCCACTCCTCAGCTGTAGAAACAGAAGCATGTTCCTAGGGCAGGGCTTTCATACACAAGTTGTAATATATATGTTTTTTGTAATCCTTTAGACTGTCTTCAAAAATAACATTATGAGGCTGTGGGAAAGATATTTGACTTGAAAGGTGTGGGGGGAAAAAATTGAGGTGCTATGGTGAGAACAGATCAGCCTTTTTCAGGGAGTGTGAGATCCTTGGGGTCATCAAGGAGAGATCTTACAGAGAAATACCATGTAAGTAGCCAGTGTGCTTGTAAAACACACAGGGAGCACCATGGAGAAGTCTAGAAGCATCAAAATGGCAGCTAGAATTATAATGCCAAAAGTGATTGATCTCTGTAATGAAAGACACCCCCCCAAATATGAGGACATGGAGAAAAATAATTCCTATCAAGAACAGGCCATATTTCTCAGAGGAGAACAAGTGTCTTCATAAAGCCACGGAAGATTGACTCTCCATTGTAAACCAAGAAAGAAAACATGTTTTCAGCTTTCAGTGTCGGACAGTTCCTCTTTTCCACCTTGTTTTTTAATTTCTGCAAAGACAGATGACATCTACCAAAAGTAGTCCCAAGCAGGAGACATTTCTGAATCTTCCCAGCCAGCTCTTTGGCTGTTTCCATGGCAATGAGGCAGCACGATCTGTTGCTCTCACTTCTGTGAGAGCCTTTCCCGAGCTTGATATGGACCGACAACACCATGCCTTTGCAGCTCCCCTGCCAAAAACTTCCCTCTTCTCTGCTCAAGGCCATTCCCATCTGTTCCATTCTGCTTCTCCCTGATTTTGGAAACACCTGGCTAGAGAGAGAATCCATTCATGTGCTCCCTTCTCTGCTGCAATGATTCAGGCCAAGGAGAGACCACTGCTGGTAATACAAGTTGAGAGACTGGAGAGGGCAGTGGCTTCCAACCTTCCTGCCTTGGAAAGAGGTTTTGGGTGATAGTAAGGGAGAACACTGCAGGGGCCAGGAGCATAAACAAAGCAGAGAGAAAGAAAATCCAGATTTCTGTCTAGTCTCCCAAAAGAATTGGACTGAAACTTGGCATTTCTGGCCATAGCAACAAGTAGAGCAGTAAAGAATGTACAGACTTGGTACAAGGCAGTGCTTATTGAAGGAGATGACAAGCGTAAAGGAACACTTCCAAAACCCCGAATTCAGAGAGATCTATGTCACAGCTGAGTCTCCGGCAGCTCTCAACAGCATTTCACTGAAAGTGGAAAAAATAAAAGTTAGAGTTACAAAGCTGAAAGAAGAGCTTTTGCTATCAGCTGAGGACTAGCAAAAATGGGACATTATAATGGAACTACACCGGGAGGTGAAGCAATCTGGTGGGTTTGCTTCAGTTGATCTGCATGGGCCTGAGTTGGTGTGGTTACAAAACCATCTTTGTGCTCAGCACTATTCCGTTGTTGGCCTAGTGCCTTGAGGCTTACATGCTTTGGGAATATGGATGAGGAGATGAAAACTTGAGCTTGTTTAAAGGATTTAAATCTGAAGATGGAAGGCCCAGGAGAGGGATTCTGAGTTCAGGCATGTAGGTCATGCAAGAGAGGTCTTGTCTTCACTAGCAAGTTAATATGAAATATAGTGAAAGTGTTCCTGTTAGTTCAACCCTTGCCCATACAAAAAAAAAAAACCCTCAGTGCATGAAGTGGCTGGAGACACATGCATTGACAAACCAACCAGAGAACCAGGTACACCTCCAGTGCATTCACTTCATCCTTTACCGCTGCCATTTCTCTACAGTAGGGACCCACATTAGCACCATCAAAACAACCAGCAGTGCTCACAGCACCATCAAAACAACCAGCAGTGCTCACTCCCCACAGTTTTTTCCACTTGTACTTTCCTCACCAGCTGCTTGCTCCTTGCTTCCTATTCATGAGCTTATTCACCCAGCTGCAACAGGCTTCCAATGCCCACAACAATTACCCATCTTCAGCACGGAAATCTTTTGTTTTATTATTTTGAAACTGTGTCTAACGAGACATCATGTTACTGTTGCCTGCTGATCAGACACCAAGTTATGGGAGAGTCACTGGCGTGATGCTACTGTAGTCTATGATTTTAGGAGGAAGGATCCAGGATGAAAGCTTCCTGGTGATATTCCAAGTAAGCTGTCATGAGAAGAGAATCCAACGCACAAGACCTCGGTGCTGAGGGAAAATCAGAGGGTTTCATCTACTCAGAGGAAAAGTGTAGAACTATAAATGCTAACTCAGTAACTCCCCAGGAATGAGCATGTGCCATGCTGAGACTGAATGCATCATTAGCAAATCCCTGAGGCTGGATCTCTATTTCAGACTGCGCAGTATAACAGCTCCAGGGAACATACAAACAGAGGATGCTGATAATTTCACAGTTTCTGCTTCCCTGTGAGGCAGAAAATAGAAGTGCTCTGAAGCTCTTTCCCGAGAGCACAGAAGTAATGTTTTCCAGGGCCACAAAAAGCAGAGGAAGATAGGTGTGTTCTTGGCAAACTGGGAGAAAGGGAAACAGAATAATCTGCTGCCATGGCTGCTAAAGGAGTCTCTCAGCTGATCAGGCAAGCTTTGTGGACTGAAGCTATACAACTGGTCCCTTGCAGCAGAGAGGCTAGGGAGGGATGTGAACATGGCTTAGGTAGATGGAAATCTCAGAAGCACGTACAATCCACAGTGGATTCACACCATATCAGCATCTCCCCTAGCAGCACAGATCATTAATGCGCCTAGTACATCTGCCCTTTATCACAAGCAACCCATGGGAAAAACTTCCAAGACAGATGACTCAAGGTAATTTTGTAGCGTGACTGCATCCTAAGAAAGAGTAGACAAAAAGGGAAAGGCAGACAGCCAGGCGGTCTCTAGCACGCTGAGGTCAAATTCCCCTTTCTGTCACTCTCGGGTATGAGAAAGTTGAGGACAACACAGAGAGGTAACAGACATACTCCCGTGTCTGCTGGCAGAGACAGACAAGGCACCAGGCAGACTTGAACATACACATGTGTGAGCACAACGATATAATCTCTGACTATCAGAAAGAAGATGCCCGGGTTTCACTCCTAAATGTCTCAACTTCTCTGCATAGTTCGGATTGCACAGTAAATGCCTCAGCTGTATGAAATGTGCTGTTGGCTCTGGGGAGGTATTATTTCAGGTTGGCTGCAGATGGGAGTACGTAGCATGACTTCAGGCCTCATTAGATGCACACTTGACAAGTTTTCTGCACAAACATAAAGGGAAGAAAGGTTTTCTTAAGAAAACAAATCTTATACAGTTGTCCTATGTGTGTGGGGAAGGGAGTGTCTGTCTGCCCCAGCTTTCTTTTACCTCCCGGTAACTTTTGAGCATGTTGGCTACTTTTATGCACATCAGACCGAGAGACAGAGGTTCCAGAAATAGTCAGTTCCTATGAGTTCTGTGAAAAATTTGGCCTAATTAGAGGACAGAGTCTTAATTAATGCTCTGAATGGTGGAACCTGCAGATGAACTCAACTTTTATTAGAATAAAAATTTAGGTTGGATCACTGGAGCTCATCTAGTCCAGTCTCTTGCTCAAAGCACAGCCAGCTTCAAAGTTAAGATGAGGCTGCTCAGGGCCTCATTTTGAAAACCTCCAAGGTGTCAGAGAATCCACTCTGGACCTTGGCTTCACAAAACAAATGTAGCGAGTGCAACTCCTTTGGCTCTGCTGATCAGGGAATTAACTTTCCCCTGTTTTAAAGAAGGCTTAGAAGTGGCAGCCAATGGTAAAGCCAGCAACAATCCCCACACCAGGCAGTCCGTAGGACTCTGCTTACATTAAATACATTTAACCAGCAGCTAGTTACTTTATTTTGGCATTCTGTGTTAGTTAATGATTACAAGTACAAAGGTCAGACTCAGAGACACAAGGCTTTGTATATCTCATTGTTTGATTTACCAGAAGCTACAAGGGAAGGAGCGCTGTTCTGTATGAGTGGAAACTACAGGCTACATATCCAGCCTGACAAGCTAATGAGAACAAGTCATTCATTAACAGAAGACTTGCTGCTAGGCAAACACACACAGCTGGTATGGGAGAAGAATTTGGATGTGAAATGAGGCAGTGTAGTTGTATTTTATAAGACATTTCCTTCTTCAGCAAGTTTATAGTCTAAATAAAGACCACACAAAACACATTAAGAGCCTGATCAGAGGAAAATTTGGGCTTGTGTCTTTTCTGAAAGGTTTGGTAATGAGCAGAGCAGCAGAATTTGCAAAGAGAATGGCAATATTTGCATGTTTAACAGAAGGAATGAGTTTTAAATTTAAGTGAGATTTGATTACAAATGTATATGCTGCTCTCTTGGGTACCAGTCTATTCTGCGCACACACACATATATACATGTTCACAGAAATATCTTACAAAACCCTGATGCTTTCTCCTGCTTCAGTTGTCCAACTACATTTTCCTTTAGAGTAGTTTCATGCTACTGAGCACTTTTAAAAGAAATAACATTAAAGCTGGAAGCTGAAAAGCATGGATATTTAATACTATGTAACTGTGTGAGGAAGGAACACAATGTCATTTGAAAGACAGCAATCACTTACAAATCTTGCATAATTAAATCAAAAAGCCTGCCAAGGAAGAATCTATCTGGACTTTGCAGAATAAAACAATATCAATATTTTAGACCAAACTTTGACTTTTAAAAGTGATTTAATTATTTAGGACCATTGCATAGAGCATGACACCATTCATGGCCAGGGCACACGGGCATTTATCAAAGTGGTCCAGAGCAAGGCTGGATCCCTGCCATCCTTAATTTGTAATGCACAGAGCACCAGTCCTGCAAGAAGCTGTACCCTTAGGCTTCCTTACAAGATCAAAGACTAAATTCAGAAGTGTGTACAACTCAAAACAATACCAGGAGTGCAATCACAGAGAGGTTAATTATTGTAACAAGGGCAACTTTTGGAGACATGGTTTTCAGTACAATTTAGAAAAAGGAAGTGAAGGTGCCAGGAATTCACTGGCTGGCAAAGTATTCTGAGCACGAGTGGCAGTGTGAACAGGCAGGAAGACAGAGGTGAAGGAGGTATAAGGGGAAACTAGCACATGAAGCAAAGAACATGGAGCGGAAGCACTGCTGAGTCTGGAGTCTTAGTGGTCTATTCCAAACTAACTGATTCTACGATTCTGATTCTGTCTTACTTTAGCTGCATGTCCTAGAAAAAACAAGATAAGGATATTTTTTTTTCTGGCTAATGTAGCCTTCATTTTGTTTTGGACTACCATGGTCGTTATTCTAATTCAAATACAGTACAGTAGTCTTCAGAGGAATGTAAGGTGGGGTAAAGTCAGTCTCACAGGCATTGATGGAGGCACCGCAGTATAATATTGTGCTCCGAAGCATTTGCTCTCCTTTATCTAAATGTCAGCTCTCTGGCTCCAAACTGTTCCGGGAGAGAAAACAAGAAAACATATGAAGAAGAGCTTCCATCTGCAAACTAGAGAACCCCTTCGCAGTCCAATGAGCTAGTAAGATTTCAAATTAGGAACCAAAAAAATTAGGCTCTTAAACATGAATTAGGGCAACCCTGGAACTCTGGTGGCAAAACACTCCTATTGACCCACCTGCAGACAAATGCCTAAAAGCCTGAATCATCACCAGTGCTGTCAAGGGACCTCATATTACCTCAGCAAATGTACTTCATCAGTGATCACACTGTGCAAGCTGAGTACTAATTTGCAATTCCCAGCAGATGCAGAGACTTGTCATCATTTTTGTTTGGTAGAGGCAACATTTTCCATGGAAAAAGGCAAACAAACAACCTTCTTAATGTTCCTATTAGCATACTCTTCTACAACCTTTTGTGCCTTAAACAGATGCTTGGGAAGGGTGGTGCAGCTGTAGTACTTACAGAAATATATCAGACAGGAAAACAATGACTGAGTAAGTCCTATAATCTTTTTATTCCATGTCTCCCCACCTCTGGCTTTACTCTGATGGAGGCTGCGACAAGGTTATGCGTTATACCATGATGGGTATAGTTCTTGCAAAACCTCAGCACAGTTAACATGTTGCTCTTCACAGTTAATAGATACATATGCAAGGACCGGCCACACAGTTACTATCTGTGATGGTGGTGGGTTACACAGTATACCTAACACAAAAACACAGAACCACATAAAAGAAGAATCAGAATCCCTGAGATGCTGTCGTGAGCTGGCTGTCTCTACACACAGACACACTCATCTCTTCTGCTACAACACCGTACACCCAGGCCCTTTCCTCCCTTCACACAGAGCCCTTCATTTGCTTGCTCTCCTGGTAGGTGTCAATGTTTAGACTGGCAGCATCAGAAGAGTGGTTTGAATGAGGATAATGCTGAAGCAGCATCAAAGAGCTAACAAAAGGTTGGTCACACTGAGGAAAGGGCTGAGTTGGGTGGTAAGATGCAGTGTTTGGGGGAGTGTGTGTGTGTGTGTGTGGAGTTTTTATTTTAGCTATGGTGAAAGAAAGAACAGTTATTAACAGAGGAAATTTCATCTGTCAAGGGCTGCACGTGAACCCTATTGTGCTGTTGGGCAAAATCTGTTAGAAAGCCATACTTCCCCAGAAAGCTTTTATGTTCATAGACTCTCGTTGAACAGGCATGTGAGCACCTCAAGCTATCCTGTATGCACTGTACATAAATTCTAATTTAAATCATAGTAATGATTTGAAATAACTTCTAAGACAAGGCTGAAACACTACCTATTGTGCTATGAAAGATGGGTGCAGACAGTACATTTTAAGAGCTGTCAATCAGAGATGGAAGGGTGAGTGCTTGTACAGGCTGCACCAAGAAACGACACTCTCTTCTGAAATAGCTCAGAATTCAGAAGGTTTCAATGTTTATTGCAGAGTAACTAACCTTGTGCCACGAAGCCTTTACCAGATTTTTAAATCTTTCTTTTTTCTTTTTTTTTTTCTTAAAGTCTTTCCTCAGAATCCCTCAATTAAGGCTAAGACGAGGCTGCCTGGTTTTCGGGCAGGTTAAGTTTGGGGTGTTACAAGCAACTGAGCAGCAACGCCACGGGCCATCTAGTGGACATTACGCATTGACTTTGCAGACATCCCAGGGGAGTTAGAGCTGTCCTGAGCTCCACAACTTGTTCTGGTATTGCAATAAAAGCATAAAAATCCTGACATGTTATGCACATGTAGCCCTTACTCTCGAGAACTCTCCAAATGCCTCAATCAGGCCTCTGTTGTACTAGGCACTTAACAAATACCTTAACTAATACCATCCATATCCGAAATACCAGCCAATGTTTAACACAAATCTGTTCCTCCGTGTAGCTTTGATACACAGAAGGTATATGAGCTGAAAGAAGAGCAAAGATTACTCCTAGAATTAATTTTCAAGCACTGACAGACTACTGCTAGTTAATTTTTCCTAAGTTACAAGCAGAAACTGCTCAGTTGACTCAACACTTACTTAGGCTCAGGAGCCTCCAACTTGTTCACAGGCTTCTTCTGGCACAGAACCTGTACCTCAGGCAGATGACAGCAGCACGCTCATGACATGTAATGCTGGGCACGTAAGACTGCTCAGCCAGCAATTATTTGATTGTGTGATTTTTGGAGCACACCATGGACGTGGAGCAATGCATTGTCAGTGCTTAGAAGAAGCTTCAAGAAATGGATATAGAGTGAATATTTAAAGTCAGTTCATAAGTGTTTCTAGAAATACCACATTTCACATGAGGTACATTACTGTAACTTCAATGCGGCCTTTGTTCCTTGGTCCTTTTTATCCCTTACTTGAACAGCTCACGAGATGGCAGATTGACTGGAAGCGCAAAATCACCAGGAGGACATTGTGTTACCGATGCCTCATCAATGCACGGTGCCAGACCTCTTCAAAAGAAATTACCTTCTGAAAAACAACCTATTCCTGATACTACATGAAGCTGATAACATCACAGCTGATAATAATGGGTAGCATCGATACAGATTTTACCTCTACAGAGCACTTTGTAATCTTTGCATGGTTAATAACCACGACACTTTGAAGTAAATACTTACTAGTTCCTTTTTTAACAATGAAGAATGGTGCGGCTCAGTGTCATCAGTGACTCAGTAGCACAGAGTCATTTTCAGTTTGGGGAGTTTCTTGTTTATGTCCCCATTGCTCTTCTAGCAGGCACTCTAGAAGAGCTGTCACCAACCAGGGTTCGGCATCCCCTGTTTCTGTGATACCATATAAATGATGTTGTTGAGAGGACCAGCTGGGGTACAGTCTGCGGGTATGGCTTGTGGAGCACAGAACCAGCAATGCTGGGGCACTGGTTTTGATGCTTTTTTCATAGGGTACAGCAATGATCTTAAAATACTATCATACAACAGCAAATGGTAACCATGCTGCAGCCCTCTTCCCCTTGCAACAGGCCTTTTTAGAAAGCCCCTGCCTGACTCCTTGCCCAGAAAAGACGTTTCTGTGTGTCAGATAAGTTCCATGCAGTCAGACCTTAACGTAACCGACAGTGAGCTGCTATATGTACACAAGCCACTGGTAGAGAGAATGAGGGATTTCATGAGAACTGAGGAATCAGAACAGTGTTTAAACCCAATTCTCCTTAGTGCACTTAAGTGTAAGTCTCTTGACACTGGCATCTTCTTTTAAAATGCTAATGGCCTTCCTCTGGATAGTTCTTTAGCATCAGCAAGTAAAAGGCATTAGGAAAGAAAAATAGTATTTCTGTTGATTTTTAAAGAGTGGTTCTATCCTACATGGCAACTGCAAATGGCACGAGGGAGTTTTGTGTTTGTTGTTTCTCTACAGTCTCCAGAGAACATGTATTTTGTTTACAAGGCAAACCATTTATGAATGCCAAACCCTGCAAATTCTAGCTGGAATGAGACCAGGAAATATCTCCACTGCAGAGTTTACCCATGTGGGCCAGTTCTGCCCGAGACTGTCCATCCTGCAGAGACACCCTCTGCTCATATCCACATAACCATGCCCATATGAGGTCCTGGACTTGGCAACGCGTGCTCCACGCTACACCCCAGATGTTCCCGGCACTATTTTAAGAACTGTTTTGTTGTGTGCTATTAGCAAGTCTGTCTGTGATTCCCGATCTCCCCAATGTTCTTAGTCCATTAATTTAGTGAGTTAAGGCATTTCTGGCTCCACGTGCTGCTCACTCCCATTTACACCAGCCTGTGTCAGAGTGCACACCGGCCCAGCTGGATGAGCCACCCCTATTTTAGATGGAATTATTACTGCAGCAGGGTACAGTCTGTGTGCACATGACAGTATGGATAGCATTTTGGTAGCACTTCATGACCCTGGGAAGGTAGAATACGACCTTACAATTCTTGTCGCTAGGAATTTCATGCAAGGAAGCTGACTCTTGTGGAGCTCAGAGAGGAGCTTCTCCTCACCTTCCCACCCCTGGGCAGCCACACAAAGGTTAGTCCAGCCACAGGTTGCCATGGCTCCTTGGGAGCTGGCTGGCTGCTACCAAGCCAGTTTGTCACCATCATGTCAGTTCCCCGTGATGAGGTGAGGGCATCTGAGTGGTATTGTGGCTTGTCCACGATGAAGCAACATTGCCAAAGCATTGCTGAAACAGTAGCTAGCATGGAGAGTGAAATACTTCTGAGTGCCTAAGTCCACTAAACTGCAACATGCACCATTATCCTTCAGGATGAAACCTTCTCCCTTCTGCTCTGACCTGGAGAGCCGTATGCTAATATTACAGAAGCTGAAAGAGAGTTTAGCAATTAGTTAATGGAATAAAGTGTACGTTCAGCTACCCGATGACAAGCCACCGCTGGCAACCATGCCTGGCCACCAACATGCCCCCTGTGCCCTCCTCTCCCCCCACACTCCTGGCCAGGAGAGTGGTCCCGAGGAGTGGGTCAGGGGCCTGCTGAACCACGGCAGGGGCGAGGCGCACGGCCCGGGGCAGGCCTGCCGCTCC
>JAVJGI010000032.1:6607110-6657830 GCA_035590275.1 Ibycter americanus | reverse complement strand
TTTTTTTTCCCCTTCCCTTGGTTCTATGTCCAAGGACTGTAGGGCCGGGGCTGCCCGCCCTCCGCGGCTGGAGCGAGGTGGCCCCGCCGGCAGCCAGAACTTGCAGTGCTGGGTTGCTGTCACTGCAGCGGTTCCTAGCTCCGGGTTTGTTTACCAAGGTAAGGGTTACATGTGCTTTGTCAGAAATTTCTGCCCACTGAGGCGCTTATAACTTGCCCTTCTACATCCGTGAGTCTCTGTCGCAGTATAGCTCCTGACAGAGCAAACGATTTTGTTTTGACTGGGGTGTTATAGCTGCCATCTGATTCTCAGTTGGAAGTTTTTGCCTGTCCACTTCTTACTGCTGCAAACTGATACCGGAAATGTTTAATGCAACAGAAATAGTTTCTGTAATCTCTCTTAGCAGGACCCCACAACTTCAAGTCCCCCTTCGTAACTATGTTTTGTCATTTTTTTTTATTCTGTCTGTTTGGCAACATCTTAATAAAAAGCAGAGGTTTTGGAAGGTATGATCAACTGAAACCTGTCAGCCTTGACAAGCACGTTGAGAACAGATGCACGGATGCGCCTCTAATCCTAAACAACTGAATCTGTTATGGAGAGCTTGGCTGGTTTGGCTTGAGGTGGAGAGAGATGTCAGTGTTTATAAAGCAGGGTTGCTTCTGACAATACGTATTTTCTTTTGCTCAATAGAATAGAGTGTAGGCAAAAAGATTAAGGAACATGCAACCAACAGTCTAAATGTAAATATCATCTGCTGTGACTGCTGACACGTAAGTATCTATGAAAACAAGAGCACGCCGCTAAATCTGGTTCTTAAAATCTCAGTGTTATCAAAGCTTTTGAGTTCAGGGAGCATTATCAACTTTAAAACCAAAACAGAACTCCATGCTTGCTGAAATGCCTGACCCACTATTACTACAATTAAAACTAAAGGTTACTATTTTGCTGCATCTTTCAACCATAGTGTCATCAACTTCATGTTTTACTCCATCATCTGTGTATTTTTGTACTTTAAAAGGCACTTTGGCAAAAACATTACTATAATAGACTAATAGTGTAAATTCACAATGTTAGGAGCAGATCTCAGAAGTTATGCCCATACCCTGCTTCTTTCTGTATGCTGAAGACAGCTTAGTGTGACTTAGCTGGCAACACCATGTCTGCTAATGACAAACTGTCAGTCTTTTCGTGTCTTGGTACCAAAATGACTACTTGGTTCTTGCTTTTACAAGGCAAGGACAGAAAGGACGTTTGTGAGAAGTGCGGTACAGCATTAAGAGGACGTGTAGTTACTTCAGAATAACACAGCTGAGAGTGACTCAAGCGCATCTTTTCATTTATTGCTGCATGTTTTAGTAGTAATTTAATTCAGCATCCTGAACAAATCCTTCTAGCTCCTCCCTACTACATTTTAAAGGTAGACGGTAAGGAGAATTATTTAGATGTAGTGGCAGGGAAATGGAGAGGAAAAGCTTTCTTAAGCACGCATGCACACCAAGACGACAAATTATGTGCTCTGCCAGCCCGTCTGCTCTGTCTTCCATTGAACTAGAAAGAAGAATGAGCCTGGAAAGCCAACATGTTCTGAATAAAACTGTTCAGTGGCATGTAAAAAGAACATATCTCTGTGATAACGATGACTGTAGCTTTTAAAATAATTTCTTTACTATTTATATGGCTTAGGTTATCTGCTTCAGTGGTAAGGTGATGGATATAATTTTACTTAGGTTTTTGTTGCTTCTGTTATTTTCTTGGCAGACTGTGAAGGAAGATGTATCTATTGAAAGTAAGATACAGCTTTTTGTTCTGTTAGATTATGTAAAAGGGGTGGGTTTTTTCGGCAATCCAGTTTTTGAGAGTTTCAGGGCAGGCTTCAAACTCCTGTCCTGTCTTGGTGAATACCTCAGCCATGTTAAATTGTTCCCTGATTCCACACACATTGTACTAGAAATGAGCAAACAACTCACTATTAATAATCTGTACCAAATGCTAGTCAAAGTTGGGTACCTATTTAAATATTTGTCCTGCACAATACCCAAAGATTTTTGTCATGTTCCTAAATCTGGAGTTCACTTCCTTTCTCAGAGGAATTGTTTTCTTGTGATCTTGACTCCCCTTGTCTGAGGGAGGGTTTTTTTTGTCTCAACTTCTGTTCTTATTTTTCACTTACTGACCTTGTTCTCCTGTTTTACTGAATCTGGCTTTCTGCTAGCTTTAAGTGCTACGCTTCTTTTGCTGAGGTGCTGTTGATATTATGTGATCCAGATTCCTCTTTTCTAGTCATTTCTTTCTGAACCTGACCATCCTGTCTCTAGGACATGTATTCACAGTGTATGAAAAGTGGTGGAGAAAGCATAGGGTTATGGGTTAGCACTCCTGAACCAGAGACTAAACCAGCCAGTCAAAGGATGAGCCTGGATTATCTACCTTCCTTGGCTTTCCTTGATACAATCATTGATGCGAGGAAGACAACCTGTTGACTCTGCTAGACTCTTACCGGTATAAATCCCTGTCTCAGCTCATGTTGGCAGATTTCATGCTATACTGTGCCGGGAGTGACATGAATCCTGTTAACTACCCTTGCCAAAGTTCATTTTGAGGGGCTGCTGCTTCTGGATTGTTTACGAAAAGGATGGAAGTAAACAGTGTTTTCAGCCTCCGACCCGTTTTGCTTCAGGATTTTGAAGAACAGCTTGTGTCAAATCAGTAAAGTGTAAGATCTGTTATGCTAGGCTACTGAAAACCTGCGGTGAGCAGTTCTACACAAATAACTTGGAAGTGTAGTGCCCTTGAAAAATTGAGAGATTGAGTTGAACCAGTTTGTCCCAAGTGTGTTTGCTGTGTTACAGTTGTGTAGGAGAAGCACTGCAGGTATACAGGCACTACCTACTTCAGAACGTATTTTTGGAAGAAGCAAGGAGATGTTTTCCGTTCTTTCCTTGTTCTTACAAAGAAATCTGTATTGTGGCACCCCGCTATTCTATCATGAGAACAGTCACCTAGACTCCTGAGAGTTTCAGCTCACCATAGTGTTGAGTTCTGTGAGCACTGCTAGAAGTTGAGCAGAAGAGTCCTAAGCAAGCTGATATACTGGTGTGATTTGTTAGCCATGGAGCAGAGTTCTCCAAGATGCAAAAGACAGTAATGGATTTTGCAGCTTTTGCAATTAGCCCTTCAAAGCGCCCCTTTCGAGCATTCCTAGCATGTAATCTGTGACTTACAAAAGCAAGCAATGGATCATCAAGCATGTTGGTTGCTAGTAACATACCAGAAAGGAAGAGTGTAGTCAGAAAGATCATTCAAACATCAGTGTTCCTGTGTATGCTGCATCAGAATTAACAAGTACCACAGGGACAACTACTCAAGAGGGAGAAGCTGTAGGAAACACTAGTTATGATCAAATTCTTACAGTTTGGTGCAACCAGAAAAGAAGTACTTAGTGCCATTACAGGGTGACCTTGCTTTCCCTTTCAGAGAAGGAACGGGGCAGAGAGCAGGGAAGTACGTTGTCTACTTATCCTTTCAGTAGTTTCTGTGAGGTAAGGGGTACAACTGATGACAACCAGCAGCTTCCAAGTTGCATGAGCTGTACTCGGCTCCTCATACGACCTTTGAACAGTGACATGCTCTAATATTCTTCCTGAAGAGCAGTGATAACTGCCTACAGTACCAAGATACTCTTTGGAATGGTGTTAGCATGCTTTTCATCTCTGAAAAGACTTGCTGAGTGTTGTAGAAAACATACTGCAGGAAAATCAGATTATTTAAATCCTGGCTGGGAAGACTTTGCAATACCTGTTTGCAATACTGCTACAGTTGCCTTGGTGATATATTTTGGGGTAGTGGAAGGCTCTGCCACACTTGAGCTTTTGATCCAGCAGGCGCAGGACATTTGTTCCCTGTTTTGTTTTCTAGAGGAGGAGTTTAGCAACCTTTTACTATGTGCATCAAGGTCAGGCAAGATAAGCCTATACTTTTAAAAACAAAATTATCATTAAAGCTCCCCTAAGGCAGTCAGAGTGCTATGCCACATAATAAAAATATTCTAAAACAGGAAGAAGCCTAAATAACACTATCCCTTTGAAACTGAGTGAAACTGAAGGTCTGGATGCAGGAAAATGGAAAGAAAGAGAGAAAATAGGGTCAGTTTAACAACTGCACTTTGTGGGCCGCCTAAAATGTTCTTTATTTTTCTCCCAGTGAAATGCAGCAAGCTCGGGCCAGAGCTACTTGCCCGCAGACTTTCCTGTCAGTAAATGCCCTGTGTAGATGGAATATAATCACTGTATTCAGTGCCTGAGTCTTTGTACTGTAAATCAGAAATCTTGTGGGACCATAATGTATAAATAACTCTTAACTAATTATTTGGGGAATAAAGGATAGTTCAGCTAAGTGTCTAGAGGAACATCTCCTGTAGAACATGAAATTATAGGCGTGTTCTCTATTGCATCATTCTCCGTGATATCTAAATTATTCCTGCGGATTCAGTTGCATTCAGTACTCGTTTTTATACCTTGTCTTAAGTTGGGATTTTTGCGTACTGCATTTTGCAAGTGAAAGGACTCTACCAACTCAGTAGAAGGGATGATACAATAGACAACCAATATGTTACAATTCCTGGCATATGTGTATTTTCTGTGTGCTTTTCACATAGTCTGAAGAAGGTAAGACTGAAATGAAGTTACTTCAAAAGATGTTAGCCAGAACTAACTCAAAAATCAAATTTCAAAGCACAGACAGATCTCTGATTTCTCAGTTCTCCACATACAGCAGATGGTGCGGTACAAGTTGTTCTAGCAATATTTCACAAACTTGCTGTTGCTTGCAAGTGCAATGTTTTGCAAAAAAAATTTGTGGGATTTTTTTTGGAAATAGGGACATGGCCAAGTGAACGAACCGGTGGAAAGTGAATGTGTAAGGTATTGGATGCACAAGCAAATTGTCACAAGCAGCTTAAGTAATCTTTTTTAATCTAGCGGGACTGACAGCTCACATAATTAGAGTTGGAAGATAGTTGGACTGTCTCCTAGAGATGCTGTAGCAGGGTTGGCTTCAGGAATATTTTACGGCTGGTACTAATTACGGATTCTGGGACAGTAGACTTGAAATCATGTTTTCACTGGTGTTCAGGAGAAGTGACCTGTTCTGTGACCCACTTATGTCAGCATATGTCATGTTTGTTTGTTCTTAAAGCAGGCCAGTCCTTGCTGAAGTCAAATAATACTTTTTAGATCTTTGTTTTATAGATAAAGCTAGATGATCGTTAGCGTGATTTATTCTAGTCCATTTCTCTTAGTTGTGACAACTTAATGTTTCCAGTATACTTATTATCTGTAAACTGTCTACTAAGTACTGCTGACAGCTGACTAGTTCACACTCATAAGTAATGTTAAAATCCAACTAATGTAAAACAAGAAACAGCAGTTTGTACTTATACCAGTAGGGATGCATATGAAAGTTATTGAAAGTAGTGCAGTTAGGATTTGTTCAGTGACTTGCCGAGTTTATTTTCACCTGATTGTATTTCAATAAGTCAAGGCTAGATGGCCACAGACTAAAGCTTCACCTACATTATAACTGTTTCAGAATCTGATGTCCTAAATCACTGCTTGCCAAAGGCTTCAACAGTATGTAATTATGAGTGACACAAAGCTTAGTAGCTGTAGTGCAGATGGCCCCTTGAGTGGCTTTGCAGGTGAACCTGCCAAGTAGGCGTACAGGTTCCTTCTTGACAGCATTCAGGGGAGTATTTACCAGTAAAGAAACATTTTTCGTAGTTGTTTGGACCACCAGCAATCTCTCTTTCCCTCAGCACAGCAGGAAAGAAAACAAAAGCTTGTGCTGAGTTGGGTAACACAGTTGACTTGCTGGGTCTGAAGTAATAGTTCTCTCACTGTTACTGCATCATCCCTCACATTCATCTGGTTTTGTGGTTATGAAATACTTTATTTTAAAGGCTGGTCTTTGTATTATCCGTAGAGATTATTCTCTCTAGAATAAGTGACTGTTACAAAACCATTGAGGCTTCCTGTTGGTAACACTGTAAACCACAACAACAAAGCTGAGTTATATTACCCGTATCTGCTTAGGAAGTTTCATGTGCTTTGTGGGCTTTCTATAAAGACATGCACATCTCCCAATAAGATTGCATTAACTTTTCAATAGGTGGCTTTCGGTATCAGCTAAATCAGCAGAGGAATTTCAAAAAAACGTCTTTTTTGAAAATAACTTTGCCTTTTTTGAGGGTGAGACAAAGATGCACAGAAATACTTCACTAAGAATTGAATTGGTTCTATTTCAATCTTCTAGTGCTCTTTAAAGGCCATTTAAACATATTTCTTTTAAGACTGACATTTTTCAAGAAATTCCTTTCTTCTCCTGCCCTTCCCTCCCAAATGTCCTTAGAATCTTAATCTTACTGTGATACTCCCATTAAAAACAATTACAGGTGTTAGTAAACTTGGAGCTTCACCTATGTTGATTTTAAAGTATTCTATGACAATAGTGATAAGAGAATTGGGACTACAGTTATGTAAGAAAAGTAGCTCTTCAATGAAGGAAAACTAATTTTCTATAGGATGGTCTACATCCCCTCGTCCTTTAATTTGACCATGTTACTGGTTTGGATTTTGGGCTCTTCCCTGGCTTGTTGTTATTTAATACTGAAGTGAAACTGAAGTAGCTGCTTCTTGTTATAAGCTATATATGGCAAAGACACAGGAACCATCTCCTGCTGCTGTTGGTGTCAAATTAGGAAGAAAATCAGAGGATAGGAAAATGAGATCATTCTGGATTTGTGACCCTGTGCACCTCCCAGTCTATTTCTCCTTCCTTTCTCCTGTAATAATTTCAACAACAAAGTATCAAGCATGTCCCTGCTGTTCCTATTTATCGTGGGCTCAACTAGGATATGTAAGATGAGCAACTGTGGAGAAGAGTGTCTCTAGAAAGACAGATAATGCTGGAGAAGAACGAACGGGAATAAGGAAAGACTGTAAAAAGAGAGAAGAGTGAAAGATGATGTTGCACCTTCTCCCTAACAGTGCGTTTTGATACACTGGAGATGGTATTTTAAAACATTATCTGCAAAGCTGAACACTCAAAATACAATCTTGGGTATAATTAATAATTGTTAAATGAGATAGATGGGCCTTCTAAACCAATCTATGATAAGTTAGCAGTGGTTTACTGACCGATGTGCTTGTAGTGGGCAGCATACCAGTTGGGGGGTTTCCCCACATAGAATAGAATAGAATAAACTGTTTCAGTTGGAAGGGACCTGCAACGATCATCTAGTCCAACTGCCTGACCAGTTCAGCGCTGACATAGCTGATGACTGGTATAAGGCACAAAAAGATGAGGAGTTCCAAGCTCCTTGTGTACAACCAAATGTTAATTTGCAGGACTGAAACAAACAGTCCCAAAACAATGGGAAGGAAAAACACACCAACAAGATCTCCTCCTCCCCTTCCCTTCTTACCAGGGGTAGAATCAAGTACAATTGAATACTGAATACACATATCCACTCTTTAGAGTTCATGTGTGTGATTTACAGTGGATTGGCATGAGATACCAATAATCACTTTTGTTGCAGGCTAAATGTTCTTAGCACCATGGCCAATTTTGAAACAGGTGTCAAGCTTGCTTCTGGTTGAAAGAAATGATATTAATATTGGCTATTATGGTGGTAGTATGTAGCATAGATCATGAGGTGTTGCTGTTTTTTCACATTCCGTGTTCAATTAGATGCGTAGTTTTTGGAAAAGTTGATTGTAAGAGTAGTGTGCCTTTACAGGAGACACACCAAAACACAGATGAATTGCAAAGTGAAGAAACACTTCCTCATCACAAATCTGTGTACACTCCAACATGGCCCAGCCTAGAAGCTTGTTTAAATATTGTCATATCCAAGTAGATTACTGTTACCTCCTACATTTACCCTAAACATCAGGGGTCTGAAAGGTATTTACCGAGCACAGATCTGTTTTCTAGACAAAGCACAAAAACATTTGTACATTCCAATTTTGTAGCCCCTGGATTGTGGAGATAACCCTTCAAACCCAAGCTGGAGTATAAATTAATATAATGAAGCCTTCCTTAGCTTACAGGGTCAGCTCAGTTTCTCAAGATTATTTCAAAGCCTTTGCTGGTCAGGATTCATTTTACTAACCAGAAGTGTCACAGAGTTAGCAAGACTGTTCAGTTTTACTGCTGCTATTCAGAAACCTGTGGGAGGCTGTGCAACTGATGAGAATATCAATTTTGAGTTGCTGCTTAGAAAAGCCAATAGCAGAAGTAGAGACAAGGTACAGCTATAGTAGTATCTCTGAAATGTACTTAATAATAGAGTAAAACTGGAAAAATTATTTAGATTAGCCTTGAAGTGATTTAAAAAGAAGTAATTTTAAAGTGTTATTTCCAGTCCAGCAATCTAGTATGTCAGAACTTGCCAATTAATGAAACTATGGTGACTGTTTAGCAACAAAAAAAGTCTGTTTATGCAAACTTTTAAAAAATTGATAGGAGTTATGTCATCTAGGAAGAGTGAAACCAATTCTTCTTTGAGATCTGAATAACCTCGAAGATGTTTTGAAATAGTGGCATAGCTTCCTTCCTCCATTAAGTCACGGGGTGCAGCGGAGTTCAAGCTTATACTGGCCTGAGCTGGGTTGCAGAAGCATGGACTTACTCGCTGCTTGTGTTTAATGCAGTTTTTTCTTAGAACACAGGTTTAATTGTAAAGCTTTCTTTATGTTCACTGTTCACTGCAGTACAAGTGAAAGAGAAACAGTGTCCTTTATCTGAGAGCTGATTTGTGGTTCCTTTTCTCCTATAAATTCTTTTCATCTTGTCAGCTATAAACTAGCAAATAAAAAAAATTCAGTCTAATAGTTCACAGCTCTTGGGCTCAGAGTTAATGTAATAAAGTTAAAATAGCAAGTTCTTAAAACTTGAACTTTAAATTGCTGAATGTCCTACATATGCTCTTTAGAATATGGTTGATATTGATAGTGTCAAGTCTTGGTAAAGTTACTCTTGGAACGTCACCTTGATCCAGGCATAAAGCCTGTGGTATAGGCAAGACCTTGAACTCTGAAGGTTGTTTCTTTGATCATTTTGTGGAGATACCACTCAATTCTGGTTTGTTTTCAAACCTGCTTTTTCACTGACTGGATTGGCAGCAAGTAAGCCATGATGAGCTTTATAATTTGTGTCAGTAATATATATAAATAGTGAGAGCCAGCTCTCTGCGTGCCCCAGAGAATTCTTGTGCTTTCTCCTGACTAAGCAGTGAGGTTTTGGTAGGTTTTGTCATTTTTAGGCAGGGAGATTTGTACAGCTTGAGGGATGAACCAGTGGTTTTGTAATTGATATCAGTGTTAAACCTGTGCTCTAGCCCAGTTACCCAGTGGAGCACAGCAAAATACTTTTTCACTAATCACAAATTGTATGCTTGTTATTCAGGATGGTATTTGTTTGTTTTACTTAATTTTGATTTATGGCTTTTTTTAAAAAAAAGCTAGAGTAAACAGAGAAAGTGGAGGTACTTTATCAGATTAAAAAGGCTTTGTCTAGAGAAGATCCTTAGAATAAATAGGAAATTAGTATATAACATCTTGTGGTGCTAGTATTCCAAGTTATATTTAGGGTTTTTTCTTCAGGATCTTAAAAAACTGTGGCTTTTAAGGTTTGCTACATAGCTGTGAGAAAGGAGCTGATTTTTCATGTTAGAAGAAACTGATATCTATTCTTTTTAAGGAGTAATCTAATAGATTTCGATCTGATATATACTACAGAAGAACAGCTAGCCCACATTTTGTAAGTTTTTCTTCCAGAGGTGCATTAGGTGGTTTAGGATTGATGTGCAAAATCAGCAGATGCTCGAATGATGATTTGAGTAGCCTGCCATAGCTATACTGTGAAACAGAAGTCTAGCAGGTTTAATTCTTGCTTTTGTCATAACAGTACTAAATCTGTTTTGTCAGGAAACGTTTTCATTTTCTGTGTTTATAGATCATCGTAATAAAATATATTTAACTTCTTTAGCGGTAAAATGTTTAGAGAGGGCACTACCCTCTATATTAGAGTCATTTAGTTGTGTGGTAATTCCTGCACTTTAGCACCTAGTTGGAAGTCCAGATATGCTTTGAGAAGCTGAAATAGGCCACATGCTTAAGTCTGTCAAAGCTTATCTTGTCTGTAGTCTTGTACAGAAGTGCTAATTCTTTCTTATTTTGATGTGAATAAGTCTGTAGAGCTTCCATTTGGTTTTTTTTGTGTCAAATGGTTAAGCTAAATTTGAGTATTACACTTGATATGTGTCTTTGCATCAACATACAAGCTTGCACCATGGTAGTAGCGGTGCAATGACTTTTTCTTGTACTTGTGTGTGCCTTGTTACTGTTTCTGCTAAATAAAATGTTTTTCTCATTTTAGGGGTTGGTGACAAAGCGTATAACTGCTGCTAGGTTGCAGCCTAGCTCTAGGTAACGCTCAGCTGGCCTCTCAGGACCTGCTCAGCCACGGGTGGATGGACTTAGCCCTGGTATTATACACACTTGTGCTTTGGGCTATGGAAGTGGGTGTGCCGTAAAGCAACATAATTCATAGGCTGTTTAGATTCAGGTGAGCTGTGCCAGTTCCCTTGCTCTATACATGGGGAAATGGTATCCACAGGTGCTGATTATTAGCATGTTTTCTGTTGTGCATCAGCTGTGACAGAACTACACTGCAGCTGATATGCTTGAGGCATTGCCATTAAGTATTTTGTTCCTGAACAAGAACAGCACTTGACTACCAGGAACCTCTTAGACAGCCTTTCTCCTTTCTTTAGCCTTCCTCTCTCCGCACAAAGCTCACCTTGTTATGTTCGAGCAGGGAAGCAGGCTTTGAAACATGCACCGCTTTGTCAGCGGGGAGCAGGTGAGTATGAATGAGTACAGACTCATGCTGGGCAGAACTACCACGTTAACTGAGGAGCCTGGGCAGCACACAGGAGGCTGTGTGAATTTAAAGAAGGTAAAAGGATCAGTTACAGTTGCTTTTGGAGAACATGATTTTCCAGCCTACCACGAGAGGGTGCTACGATGCTTTGACTTAATGTATCCATTGCGAAAAAGTTTTTCTGGTAGGAAAAGTTAAGGGTGTTTTTCAACATTACTGTGTTACAGTGAAGAGTGTTTTAAGTAACTGTTGGTTTATGAAAGTGTGCGAGATCCATGTATCAAAATGCAGATGTAGCTGTCTCAAAATTTAAGGAAATACATGTTCATGTTGCTTTTGCCTTTACGAGCTGAACTGCTTCCTTTGTAGTTGTTTTGTTTCTGTTGGGCTTTATCCTAGATAACTTCATCTGCTAGTAAGAGAGGTTTTCCAGCTTGTTTATGTGTAAGTATGCAGGCATCCTTTCGTGCATGAAAAAGCATTAAATCGGATACTTCTGCTAGGTAATCTGAGCCCTCAAATTAAGAGGCACTTCTCATTGCTTCTGTGCACTTCTCATCTGTAAAATGGCAATAATGCTTGCTTGTTTTTATGGAGATGTTTAGACTTAACTTTTGCAGAAACAAACACAGAAAAGCTGTCTGCAGGCTAGATGTTCAGTCATGCACTCTTGTCTCTTCCTGTAGGCTTGTTAGAGAAATGTGTTTGTTGTGGTTGTAGCCTGTATTTCAAAATACTTGTGGCATGGTAGTAGGTCTGAAAGAAGTTTAGTGTTTAATTGTTCAACTTGCCTAGAAATGGAAGCTCAAAGCACTGTGCTTTGCTGAATGTTATCTATCAAACATCCATAAAGAGGCTGAAGCTACAGAGAATTAGTAACAGATAGAGAACTTTAGTATACTGTCTTTGGTTGTTCAGTAGTAGAGTCATACAAACAAAAGTGTGAATTGCAGTAAGCATTCATGCAGTTAGGTGGTTGACTGGATCTCTGCAAAGAGATCCCTAATCTGGTGTTTAGGGTTGAGGCACATAATTACTAAGAAATAAAATCACCTGATGCTACTGTGGTGTTCATCACTGACTGCTCAGCTGTGGGGTAGTTAAACTGAACTGACATGCATTTGTATTTTTCTAAGTCACTTATCATTCCCTTCAATACTAGTCAGTGAAAGACCACATTGAAGGAAACACATGAATCAGTCCTTAAACAGACTACTAGAAAGGAGATATGAAAGTCTGTTTAAAATACAACCCAGACAGGCTGCCAGTCTT
Organism: Ibycter americanus; assembly: GCA_035590275.1. NCBI lineage: Eukaryota > Metazoa > Chordata > Aves > Falconiformes > Falconidae > Ibycter > Ibycter americanus. The sequence goes on along the minus strand of JAVJGI010000032.1, from coordinate 6,645,611 downwards.
GCATATTGTCATGTAAAAGCAAAGGCATGACTTCTGGTGTGCTGTAGCTGTCCTTTTTTCTCTCCTCCACACTTACATAATTTGTTAGGAGGATGAGACCTTACCTGCATGTCAGGCCTAGGCACCTGGCTTTGTTCCATCCATCCATCTGTTATTTCCTCATACAGAAAGATTAAAACAGTCTTTATCACACGGTTACCCCCTGTACTTCACCGCCTGAACCTACAAGGAAGTGGGCTTGTGATTTTTGAAACCAGAAAAGCTACTATAGAAGCAGCGTCTTGGCTTTAGTATATAGAATAAATTGCTCTTGTGCTTTTAGAAATTAGATAATGATCCTGCGTGGTGAGAACAAGTGTCATTCCATGTGATATTCATGTCCATTTGCACACAAGTGAATACTGTGTGCAAAAGAGATTGTCTGAGGCTTAAGGGGAAACAGAACTGAATGTCCAGGAATTGGTGCTGGTGACAAATTAGGAAGAACTATTTCCTTTCCTATGAGCATTTAGCATTCTTACCTATCTGCCTGTATCTTTATTTGGAGCCATATCTGTTCTGAAAACAAGACAGGTGATGCACAGTCTATCTGACTGTCTCTGCTCCTGGAGAAACTGTTCCCAAATTCCTTGCCTTTGCTGACAAAGTACGTCAGCTCTAAAACAAGGAATACAGACATGCAGGAATTGAAGAAAATGGTTTCTGCCCGTGAAGGTACTCCCTTTGTTTAAGTATAAAATAAATGAGATAGTGTCATGAGTAAAAATCCCTGCAGTTAAGAAAACTATTTTCTATAGTAGCTGTTTAGTCTTGCCCCCTACACACTAGCAGAGTAGTAACTTTATAAAAGGAGGACAGTGTTTTATGCTGCAGGTAGGTGAGAGGCATGAGTACGCAAGATGGTTGATGCAGCAGGTCTCTAGCAGAACTACTGATGCAGCACCCTTTCCCCAGGACCGTGCTTTCCTTTTCCAAGTTTGACTGTAGAGGCTTTCTATTATGCTTTGCCCTGTGACAGATTTTCTTCCCTTTGTTGATGCTTGAACTTAAAGCTACTTGTTTTAATCCTACTTCATTAGCGTGAGGAAGCGTAGGAGTTCTTGTTTAGAGAACATCAGTAGCTGTTTTCAGTGTTGGTGTCTTTGTAATTGAAAGTGTTATTCATTAGGGAGATACTGAAAGGATTTTGTAAGGAAAGCTCCAAGTATTGCACTTCAGGAAGGATGGCTAATCAACACCAGTTTGAGTCCTGCTTTGCCATAGGCTGATATTTAGCAAATGACTTTGTTTCCTTGCTTTAGACCTTCTTCTGCATAGTACAAATTTTACCCTACTCTGTAGGACTGTCAAGAGAATAAAATATCAAAACTGTGAAGCACTCGATGTATCAAGTGCTACAAAAATATCTCATGTAGTATCAAGTCATAATATTAGCATGCCCTGACTTGAGAATGTTTTGTAGGCTGTGAATTTAATGCATGTGAGAGCAAACATTTACTGCTGGTGAAGGGTAGAGCATGATTAGCACTGGTGAGGGTAGTCACCAACAAAACAGGTACAGCCTTAGCAGAAGCCTGGGATCTGTTACATAGTCTTTCTCTTTTCTTCTTAAATTATTAATGTGTTAATTATTAATTAAATTATTAAAGTGTTTCAGCAAAAATTGTGGACCTTATTGTTTAGTTGTAGATGTCTGAGCAGGCTAGATGGTTACCTACTAGAGGGTTTGGAAATAAATCTTACTAGAACGCATATTCTCATGGGGAAAATATTGCATCTTGTCACAAGTCTGGATAACAATTATCTAGATTTAGAAAGACTTCACTGTTTGGGATGAGATCCTCATGCTGCTGTTTCCCGACTGCCTCTTGTATAAAAGAACAGGCACATCACTGGATGACATGTCTCAGTCTTCACTCTCAACATTGTATGTTAGCATTCATGGAATTTGAAATCTGAAAAAAAAATATGACAGTGCATCTCAGGCCTGGGCTCTGAGGAGGAATGCCATGTCCTTTCAGCAGCGTGCCTCCAAAGACAGCTGCGCAGTTAGCATTTGTGTCTGCCAGGGTCTGTGCTCTCCGCAATGATCCCCACCCCAAATGTCCAGACAAAAACAGGAGATGAATCTCAACAGCTGCAGAAAGCTCAGTTTATGAATCTTAATTAGGTAAGGAGTTATTTGAAGTGTTTCTTTTCATAAGTCTCTAGTGATGGTTGTAAGGGCTACATATCCCCATTGAAGTTGTCAGGATAATGCTAACCTTTTTATTGAGGCAGAGTTCTGGTGGTCTGAGCTGTGTGGATGCCACATCCCTCTAAACATAAATAATGTTCACATAGACCGTAGTGTTTTTCCGTGCTCTACCAGTGTGCTTTCAATTCTCCTTCCTCTTCTCCCCCATCCAGGTTGCACCATTTTTTGCACATGCTGATTTTTCCACTTGTACTTTTTTTCCTTGAGAGTAGGCTACCACCCTTACATGTTATATACTGCTTTCATAACATTGGCAAAGTGCCCAATAAAACTGGTTTGAGACCTCCACACCCAGACCTGAATATTTTTCCTCCCCAGTTTAAAGGAATGACCTGCATTTTATGTATTTGTTTTAGATTGCAGCAGCCACCTTCATGTATTAAGAACAAAGCCAAGACTGTCCATTTCCCCATAATTACATTGTACCTGTCATTATGTAGGAAGCCCTGCCCTTGCTTTAGAAGTAAAGTCATTAGATTCCATATATTTTAATTGGGTGAGTCATTTAGTTTCAGTCCTGCTGCTAGAGCATGCATCTGTTGTGTCTAATGTAATTTCCCCCTAATGGGGCCAACAGTAGTCATACCAGTAGTGTGAAGTCTGTTACAAATAATCTATCTACAATATTCACAGTACATAATTTCTAAAATGTTCACCAGGAATTTTCAAAGTAAGAATAATTGCTTCTTTTTTTTTTTCCCCCTGTTATGGAGAGGGTTATAAGTTGATCTAGGAAATACTTAATCTTGAAGTAAACTTTTACAGAATACAGCCTGTTTGTATCCTGGTCATCTGAATTATAATATGATAAGGCTTAATTGATGAAAACTTGTCAAAAGAGAAGTGTCCCCACCACCACCATGCTCCTTCTTTACCAGTACTGGTTCTCGTCTAGCCCTGTGGTGAGCCGGTCCAGGGAGCTAAACCAACAGAAAAGTTGTTCAAGTGCTAGTTTGGTTTCCTGACCCAGCTTGCTGCACAGCAGATGAACATGGGTGCGAGCGTGTGGGAAGCAGCAAAGGAGGCAACTGGGAGCAGGGGAGACAACCACAGATCTGGCAGCAGCTGCTTGCAGGGTTCGTTTAGCCACATGGTCAGTCTGCACCCTCAAAAGCTTAGCAAAATGGTTCAGTGGTTTTGCTTCTTGTGTCTAGGGAGGGCTTTGATGAATCTGGTTTAGGGTTACTAAAAAAAAAAATCTAATAGGTTATACACGTACACTTAGCATTGTATCTCTTTAGCAAGGCTGCTATCTGAAATAAGCCCCTGAAATTTGACCTTTTAGAAATCTTTGAAATTCAGAAATGCATTAATTCAGATATGCTTAAAGAGTCAAAGGCAGTTATCTCTTCATAAGAGGTTACTTCCCTAATTTTCTAAGAATAGGATCACCTCTTATCTGATTTAAGGGTGGGGTTTTTTTAATGTTTATTTTACTTCAGTGGTCACGGAGTTCTTGGCATTAATGGCCACACATGTATGCCTTGAATGAAAAGCTGATTATAACCCAGTGCCCATGAGCAGCAGCTCTTCATTGTAGTCATTGAGTTGGTGAGACTGACAGCTAAAGGAAAAGGCTGGCTGTCCTTCAGGCTGACCTAGGTGTGAACTTAGAAGTTGGATTATCAAATTGATTATTTGAGCACTGTTTCTGCCAAAAGAGGCTCAGTTCTGTAAATAAATCTGTTTGTTTCTCTAGTAATTAGGAATTAAGTTCTTACACTGGTAATCTGCTGCACTTTAGTTAGACCCAATTCTCAATATACAAGTTTTTACTAAACAGTCACATTTGACGTCACAAGAGAATATGGCAACCTAGATTAGTCAGTCCTTTTGAGGGCTGATTCTGCTTGATGTATTTGATCATGATAATTTGATGTTTGCTATTACTCAGCTTTTCCGGCTTCAGAACCTGAGGTTTGACCGTGCATGTTTGGTTTACTGGTCATTTTAGTGAAGGAAAAAGAAATAAATTCATGCTCTGTGTAGGCCTCTGCTGGATATTCCTCAGGCTGTCATCTTTTGTATTTCAGTCATTGATTTGTGTGCTGCTCACCTTCATGGGTTCACCTTCACTGGTCTTTGTGGGTGCTTCAGAGGTTTTCGTTTTCAGGGGGGACACAGGCAATCTACTGTTCATGATGAAAGCATGACCTTAAAGGGTGTTTGCCCCAGAATCTCTGCTGATGCTTCATGCAGGAGCTTCAGCATCCTTGCTGGGGGAGCTTAAATGTGCTGTGTGTTTCCAGGTTTCTAAATTTCAGCTCTTGGTTCAGTTTTTCAGGGACTGACTATGCAGGCTTTATAAAAATTTAACACTGTTTTGCTTGTATGGTTTATTTTAGATTGTAAGAGACTTAGATTTTGAAGCAGTAATATGTCCATATAAACATGTTTCCTTGCCTCACTTCTCTCACTGTTTTTGACAGTTTTGGCATGTTCAGTTCTATAACCTATCCAGAATGTTGTTACATCTAAGCAGCCCACGCAGCACACTTACCTTGGCTTTAAGTACTTCAAGTAGCTTGAAAGCAATGGGAAGACTTTCTGGCAATGATGTAGATGAGCAGGTAACATGTCATTAATTCTAAAGACCCTGCAAATACTTTCAAATATTCATTAGCTTCTGATTCTGTAAAGTTCTTCTATGCTGAAAGACCCATTTTAAACCTACATGGTGTAGCACCTTTCAGTCTGAAGTTATTTGTAACTGCTTCTGGATGCTGTGTTGCTTGCTGAGTAGTAACTCTTCAGCTGAGACATGTCTTGTAGTTTACCTCAAGGGTACTTTTTCAAAGAAATTTGAGTTAAGTAACATGTCACAACAGCATGGAATTCCAATAGGGAAATACCCTAAAAGGCAGGGGTTTTGTGGCATCTCAGGAAGCTGGCAGCAACTGACCATCTTGCAGTAGTGCTAAAAAAGATGTCTCCATAAGGATGGGACAGAGAAGCCCTAGGCTGGATGCAGTATCTGCATGGGATGGGAAGTGTACTGCTTTCCAACTACTGCACTGAGGAGAGCTACAGTTATTTTGAAGACATTTAAGTACAGGATTGCCATAGGTAACTGCTGTAAATAGTAGTAATGTAACTGGGAAATCTTCTGCCAAGCTACCAAAAGCCAGGGCTGCTTTAGTTTCCAGTACCTGAACAAAAGGCAGGAGACAGCATTCTGCCCCTTTGCTTTAAGAGGCTAAGCCAGAATGGAGTACAAGTTCACCATGGTTTTGGTTACTCAGGTATCTGATTTGGAGTAGATTTGTACTGTAAGAGGCTCAAGAGAGAATGATTTTGAGAGGAGCATTTGCAGGACTGCCTGTTGTCTTGGAATTTCCAACTTCAAGACAGCACCTGGTGTGTTGGCACAGCCCAGTAGTGAGCCCTGGTCCCAAAGGAAGCACTTAGTGTGGCTGGTTCTTGAAGGGATACAATATAGCCCTGTGTAATCCAAGCAGTCAGCTGTCCCGACAACCTATATAAGCCAGCAACAACTGGGAATGTTTTTCTGTGGAGTAGGAGGAAGAAGGAATGAGGTGGAACTCCGTCGATTTAGGAGAAAAAAAAATTACCTTAATTTAATAAGATAAAGGGACCTTTCTTGGCCTTTCAAACCAGAAGACACGGGGACACTGCAAGTGAGTTCCCTTCTGGGTGGCACAGTTAGGCTTCGGTCTCAATCTCAGTTCAAAATTTGCATTTCATAAAACAACACTCGTAAACTCAGGAGCAGTTTTACATACCTCCCTCAAAGCAAGCTGTATGGCACAACTGGCAAAAATCTTGCCAGGAAACTGAATGCAGCTAATGTTCTTTTGTTAGAGACCTTATTTTCTAGCTTAGTTGAAGTCATCTTGCACTTAATCTTCATTAATTTCCCTATTCTTTGATTGATAGTGATAGTAGAGTACAGATACCATTTCTCCTGTGCCTGCAAGTATCCTGTGAGCCATATGAATGGATTGATTTCTCCAATTTGTATGACTTAAGAACATATTTTTGTCGTGTTCACACGTTATGTATCAGTGATAACTTGAATGGCAGTTTCTGTGCATTTCGACTTGTCACTGCTACCATTGCAGGTGTAAAAACTCTTTAACAGTGCCACAAAAGGCAAGGTAATATTGAAGCATCCTCCCAGTCTGTGGTGTGCTGTACTCCTTGTCTCTGTAGAAAAGTATGTTACCATCCATAGTAAAATCCACAAAACCTGATGTTGTAGATGGATGCAATTTAGGAACTAACCAGTATTTTACAGAGCGAGAGGAAACGAACTGCTGAGTGAGCTGCAGTGTTAGACCTCCCACTGGGAATTTCCAGCCCTTTCCCTCTTCCTTCCTCCCTGAGAATATATATAGTAAATAGAGTAAATTAAGCACTGGGGGAGGTGGCACCCAAAGGCAGAAGTGGTAACAGAGGCTAGAGTAGCCTTCGGTTAAAAACAGCTGAGAATATATTGACCAACCTACTCTGAGCATCCTAGTCGTACCACCACAAATACTGGCAGCAGGAGGGATGTCTCAGACAGCTATGCCAGTATTAAGTGGGAGGAAGGCTCTTTAAATAACTGGCAGTGGGTCTTATTCCCTGACTGTGTCAACATTGTTGTTTCACCCTCTGAACAGGAAAAATTAGTCAAGTAATGTGTGGCAAGCAAGTGACAAAAAAATTTTTTTTTGCTTTTTCTAGTTGCTGGATCTGTTTTAGAAGGCAGCACATACTTTGTCATTTTGTATTTCAATTCAAAAACCTATAAACAACCGATGAAAATCAGAACAAGACATGAATAGATTGGTTAGAACGGGGGGAATAGCACTCTTTTGTATTTCATCACTGAAGTAGTCCAAAAGAACACTTGTCTATGTGTTGGTTTTGGAATAGTTGCATTTTGAGAGGGCTATGGTGGGATTCATCCCTTCCCCTCTCACATTAATTTTAGCATGCTTTTAAGTTAGTGTGCATAATCCTGTCTTGAAAAGCCTGCCTTACTCTTACAATATAGCTTACGTTGTCTGTCTCTTCTTATTCCAGGTGAATAGACGGTTTTGTGGTACAATTCAATAAAATAGAATTTCATTTAGTTAGGATTGCCTCAAAGCCCTTTACGATCCTAGATAAATCCATATAACTATTTTCCTCTTCCACATTTCCCCAGCGCAAGTGGGGAATATTTGAAGTGTTATAGAAGGACAAACTGTTAGTGTGCAGGTTAGCATTGTAAATTGGCAACAGATCTTGGCTCTGGTGAGGATTTGTCTTTTGACAAGTTATTAGATAAGCCTGAAATTACAGCTACCTCCTTTATGATGTTTATTTGTCTATAGATCAGATTCTGTCCTTGCTGTCCTAATTTAAGGTTAATCTAAGCATTTTCCATGCAGTTTCTGGTTTTGAAATGGCAGTCTAACTTAGTCAAAAGATGTGGCCTGACATTTCTGGGGAATTAAGTCACTCATTTCCACGCTGTTGTACATTGTTTGCTTTTCTTTACTGCTCTGAAAACAAATTAGTAGAAAAAACATAATCTATGGGATGTTTCTGCTCTGTTTGCATCCAGGCACATTCAAGTTTCCCATCTCCTAGAATATTTCTCCCTGGAGCCAATTACACCTTCTTTAACCGGTCTTCTAGTTCAGCAGTTCCCCTTGCAAAGTAATTTTTGTCTTTTTTCAGTGCGCCTCACCATAGGACAGCAGTATCTGTTGACTTAACCAGATCATTCACTGTACTAAGCACTGATTGTAGTATATAACTTGCTGGAACTCATTATTGGTTTTGTTTAGTGAAACAGTGCTAGAAGTGAAGCAGCTATCAAATAGGAATAAAGAAAACTTCTTTCACTCAACTTTCTAACTGTTCTTCAATTGTTTTTTAATTAAAATCTGCTATGAGACTATGACAAATGATGCAAAGAGGAAGAAAACAAATAGCAAGGTGGTAAAGTTGCTAATAATATCAAGTTATTAAAGACACTAGAGGCAAAAACTGACTGAAGAATTGGAGAAGGTTGCAGACTGAAGAAGTGGTACAAGACTCAGTGTAAACATGTGGAAGGTGGTGCACAGAGAAAAATGGTTCTAGTTTTGCATGTGAGGTATTTGGCTCTGAGCTGACTCCTGTAACAACAGAAATAAACCTTTGAGCTGGAATATGACCATATCGTGACAACATTTAGAATTATAGTCCAAAAAGCAGAGCAATGGGAATGGAAAAATAGATAGTTCTGCCACTGCACAAAGTTATGGTTTGAATGCTGCGTGTAATACTGATCTAGTTATCTGGAGGGGTGTGTGTGGTAGAGCTAGAAAAAACTGAAAGGAGGACTGTTTAAAGGTGACCAAAGACAACAACATCATCAGACTGCCTAAGACAAACTCTTCAGCTTGGAAGAGAGGTCGCTTAGGTAGAATAAGATACAGGCCTATAAAAATCACAAGTGGCAGGAAAGCACCAGCAGGTAGTGACTGTTCAGGGTTTGTCACTGTAGAGACTGAGGATCATCAAAGGGAACTAGCAGATGTGTTCAAAACAGGTAAGAGCCTTTATTCCACATTATTCCACAACGTGCAGTTGAGCTGTTAACAACGTTGCAGCAGGATACTGTTTATGTGATGAGTGTAGTTTGCATTACTTTGGACAGCAACTGGACAAAACAGTGGAAGAAGCTATTAGGAAGTTTAACTGCAATGCCAGCTCTGGCTCAGAAAGACCTTGAGCTGCAACATGTTGGAGGCTTGGAAAATATTCTGGAATAATATCATCATCCTTTCCCCAGGCAACTTCTGTTGGCAATGGTGACGGCAGGATGCTGGGCTGTAAGTGACCCGGTACGGTGGTTGTTACATGCCTGAAGAATCCCAGTTGTCAGCTAGCTGGCTGACTTGTGACATTCTTAAGTGTTCTGCTGAGTCTAAGAGGCAGGACTTGTTTTTCCTATCATACTTCCTTTAAATGTTCTATAGTTTTGATGTTAACAATCAAGAAGTACTTGTACTTCCTAAAAAGAAAAACTTACCTCAATGCCTAACTTTATAGTAGATGCTACCACTGTAGTAGCAGACATAGAAATGCATGTTTCTGCATCTTAGCTGCATAAAATTCCTTCCAGTTGAATATGTATTGGCTAGTCTTACCTCCCTTTTAAAACACTGGGTTTCTTTTATTATTTTGTCCAAAAATACAAGATCTACTGAATAATATCCATCACAAACCTACAGAATTATATAAGCATTTTCAATCTAGATCCACTTAACTTATTCATAGTCTTTGTCTATTCATTTACAGTTATCCTTCTTTAATAAAACCGGTTTTACTACGACACCAGCAAGTCAAACAGTGACTTTTTGTAGCTTTGATTACCTTTAGAATAGGAGTATTGAACTTTCTCAGTCTGACTGTAGTTTCTGTTCCTTCAAAACTGTATTAGTTCTGCCATAACCCGGAAAGGATTTTCCAAAAATGTTATTTCAGTGAGTACATTCTTGTCTTAATACTGGACTCAGACACACAAGGGCTGAGCACCACTGTTAGATTTGAAAAAGCAAATGTAGTGACACAGCCTGAAACTGCAAAGCTGTGGGCGCTGGGCTAGGAATTCTCCCTCTGCCATGGCCAGGGTTCGTGTTACCCTGGTTATTTAGCAGCTGTTGGAAACGGCGCTGGTGAATGGAGCCCCTTGTCTGGTCAGCGGAGCCAATGACAAGTGTCTGGGGTTCACCAACGGGAAGTGGCACAGCAGCCAGTAACTAAGTTTAGTGCAATGGACGTGTTTCTCGGACTTCATACGTGCATATTCACACTGCCCCCCCCACCCTCAAGTGAATCAGCCTGCAGGGCTGAGAAGGAGCAAGTAAGACTCTGTCAGCCAGGGCTCAGGCAAATGTCACACTCTGGGGATCTCCTGACAAGCATCCATAGTAAGAGTTTTCCCTGGTTCTGACGTTAACAAGATGGCATGCAATTTTTGGGCAAGTATTCATGCTAAAGCTCAGCTTTTCTTGGAGGAAAGGAAACGCTGGTTTATTTTCTAAGACAAATATATTTCAGAGGAGGCAAGATCACAGGAGTATTTTAGTCTAATGAAGTAAATACCTTAAAAAGGAAACCCCTTCTTTGTTCAAGAGAAGAAAATGGCTGTGGACAATGCTTGAACAGCATATTGGTTGCTGACAAATGAGGTTGACAATTTTGTGATTTATTTTTAGCTAGAGATATTTTTTTTAAAAAAAAAAACAGAAGTACTGTGTAGCTTTGGCAGTTGCTGCATATTCAGTGTGGGTGGATGGAACTGAGAAGTCGCATCTGTGCTAACAAGCATTTTGGGATTCCATTAAAAAATTAACTCATGTACTGGAAACTGAAGCTGTATCAGCTCACCTGGGGAGCTCTGCCCTCCGAATATCCTCCAGAAGGTAAGCACTGCTGCCTGTCCAAGGCACTTGTAAAAATAATTACTTGGGCCTCAAGATGTGACATCAACTCAAATTTGGGCGGTTAGATTAATGTTTTCTTTCACTCCCGAGATTACAAGTCAGTGAGTTAGTCTCTACCCTCTCCTTCCAAGTTTTCCTTCTTAACTAGAAAGGCTAAAAATAAATTTCAAAAAGCCGGCTGAGAAACAGTTTAATGTGGTCATTGTTCCCGGTGCCGAGTCTAAGGAGAGTACCTAATACTGCAAGACTTCTAATAAGATGTAATTATGTTACTTGGAAAGCAGTTTGGACATTTATGTCATATTAATTCAAAAGTCTGATCAGTTAGTGCTTTACATCTGCAAAATAAACCTCTCGCCAGCTAGACTTTGCTAATGTAGATATTTCTAGCTTGCTTAGGGGTTGGTTGAGCCATGATTTTTGAAGTCGTCTTTTTGCAGAAGAGCTCTTCAAATGTTTTTCTTAACACTGTGAGTAAATGGCTATTAATTTGATGTGCTAAGAAGTAGATAGTATCTTGACTTTGATCTGGCCAGTATTAACGACTCATCAGAAACTCTGTTTGAGTGAAGCGTAATCCACATTAAGCAACTTTTCTCCCGAAGTGCTGATTAAAAAAAGTGCTAAATGACTTGCTGTAAGCTGTTGTGATGTTTGGCCATCCCACCTTTCCTGGAGAAGGACTGGGTGACCTAATCCTCCTTACCCTTCGTAGTAGAGAAGTTTACTGGAACTTACCATGACAGAGGAAGGATGTCAAATAGACTTTTGATCTGCATGTATACAGTTTCTCAGTTACCTTCAAATTCCGGTTGTCCCTTCATAGCACTCCTTTCCCCAAAACTGTCATTGTGGGAATAGGTACTGTCTACTATAAGCAGGATTCAGCGGAACAAAGCCTGGAACTTCCTCACCTCAGTACTCAATGGAAAGAGGTATGTAACACAGAGCATCTAAAGTTGGTGGTCTCACTACTTCTTTCTAGATACCAGCAATTGCAAAGCTGACTAGCTTCATAGGAGCTGAATAAAACCTTAGTAATTAAGGTGAACACTTTGATACATTAGTCAGGATTTTGCAAAGGGGTTACATTTGTAGCTTTTTATTCTACAATCCTTTTTGTATATAATTGTAACTGCTTTAAAATCTCTCACTTCAGGGAGTGTTTTCCTTATCTGTTGCGCTGTTGGGTTTTGGTTTCTCACCCAGAGGCCCATTCAAAGAAATCAGATTGGTAATTTGAGTGGATACTGGCCCTTCCCAGTACCAGTGACAGGAAGTGTCCATTGTACCTTTTAATAATTTAGGTCCAGCTCTCCTGGGCTTACATGAGTCCCTCACCCTAAAGTGTTCTTTAAATGCATCTAAAAACCTGCATCATTTTGCTAGCTGCATTTATCCCAGAGCTACTTTCCTGCCAGAGTTCTATGAGGACACAGAATCTTAAGAGGTAATGAGAGCCAGTCTATTGAGTTAGCAGCATTTGTACTGAAGATGATCAATACTTCGTCTACTTTGAAATTCTCTTTTAAAACAGCAACGCTACCAAATGCTTCAATAGAAGGTTTGGTCACTTCCAGCCTAGACAGTTGTTGATCTATGTAGAGATTTATGCATCTTGCATTCAGAAAGAAATGAACGAAGATTTTCAAATGAATACTTCAGAGCTTAAGTTTGATTTATTTCATACTGGATTCTGTGCCAAAAAGTTTTTTACCAGAAGTTAGTTGATGAAAAAGGTAGGGAAGTGCTGCATTAGGTTGATATTGGGAGAAATGGTATACATGTGTGTCACTGACATCTGAGCAAAGGAATGGGCTGAGGGACACCTCTTTGTTTGATATTATTAATAAAAAAGGTGAGCATAACTGGAACCAGTGAAACAGAAGGTAGGCGGTTCCTTCTGTCAGCACTGGTTTGTGTGGGTTTTGTTTTTGGTTTTTGGTTGTTTTTTTTTAAATCTTAATGTAGCTAATCTTTTGTAATGTTCAGTAAACAGACAATGTCTGGAATTCTTCATACATAGGTGTAACTAAATGAATTGAGATGAATTTGTCTCTCTCCTTCTACCAATTAAAACTCAATAACACAAAACCCCAGACCTTGTCTTTCCCTGGATTTTCTTTTCAGGCTAGCCAAAACCCATGTCTTCTAGGTAAAGACCCACCATTTTAACCATTAAATAAGTGCAGAGGAATATCACATGCAGCAGTTTATAGTGTTGCAAAATAAATCTGCTCCTAAGAGGTGAGGTGTATGGAGAGCTTTTAGGTTTCTCCATATATTTGTCTCTCTGATACCAAATATCCCTTTTATTAACCTTTTCTATGTAAGATACTTTGATAATTGAGGCAAGGCATTACTACCAGCTTGGCTTGAAATGTTTCTTTTTATATGATGTGAGCTGTTCATGATGCAATTTTGTCACTGACTCTGAAGTCTCCTCCCATTCTGTCTCTCCCAGCCTGGTACCATAAATAGAAACCTATTCCTTGCCCATCCCAAGTTCTTGGCTTGGAGCTGTATTTCTTGGCTTTATTCAGTGGGTTGTTTACACTGCTTAAACCTTGCACCACTCTGTGGGAGGCCCAAAGGCTAACTATGGATCTGTGCTTAGCTCAAGCAAACCACGTTATTAAGAGTCTGGTTGCTTGCAGGAGAGGAACACCTAGGAATGGCATTTAGTTAGGTTGCCTGCATTTTACCAGAGCTGTATGGGAGCTGTCTGACCCATTTAAACCGGTGTTTTTCATGGCCACATGTATGTCAGTAGAAAGACTAGGTGGTCCGTTTAGGTAAGGGCTGAAGTCTGTTACAGGGTAAAGAAAGTTCATTGGTCTGCTTCTGTGCTACCACATTATTAGACAGCAGGAACTTGGCCTGTTCAGCATTGGTTTGCTTTTTAGTATGTAGTTTGCCTTAAGTATTTTTGGTTAGTAGGAAATGCTGAGACTTGGCTTCAGAAAAAAAGCTACTGTAGAACTTGATACTATTCCAATCGTGTCAGCAAAATAGGAAACCCGCTTGCTGCTGTGTTATCAATTTTGTTTCCTTGTATTCATTAAGGCAGAAATCCTCCCACTAACAAGCTGGGTAAAGATCTTGAAGTCTAGTGATGTAAAGTGATAGATGTTTTGAAGATGCAGGGGAAAATACCAATTGTACTAGCAGTCATTAGTTACATGATGGTCTACATTCTATGCTCTTAAGTTGACCAGTATCTGTTCTTTGATAGTCTTAAAAGCAAGCATATAAAATGAGTCTGTGTGTAAAATAGCATCATGGATATTTATATAGGTATTTAGTTTGAAAACTCAAAGTGAAAATAAAGTGAAAGATGTGGCACATGCAGGAATCTTGGTGGGCTTGTATTCAAGTGTCCCTTTGTGGAAAAAGGAGTGTGAGAAGCCAGAAGATAGAACACCGTGCACGTGGATATACACGCACCCACTCCCTATGCTTGTTGATGTAAAATGCTAAGATACCAGATTGAGACTGTATGCAATAACCAGTATTTACCCACCCTATAACCCTTACTTTGTCTGTTGTCCTTCCATTGACAAACCAGTCACTTTGGCCTACTCCCAGTAACACCAAATCTTTTTCAGGGCTGTATTTCCATTTACACGTTCTTTTGTTTAAAAGACATCAACAGTTGGTTCAGAAATTCAGAGTACAGCAAGTTTGTTAGAAGCTTTAGAAGCTCCCTGAACTATACATTTCAAAGTAGCATAGTCAGCAAGATTTCCTTTTATTCAACTTCTTCCCACTGCTGGAAGAACTAGAGAAATGTTTCTAAGTGGATGATTTAAGTTGGACAGGAAGGGTAACCACTCTCAGGAAGCTGCTTTGAAGGACACCACAGGGAATAGTCTAAAGAGCTGGGAAGAGCTGTTGTGCCTCAAAGGTGGATTCTTCCACCGAGGAAGTTAAGTATACCAGAATTAAGATTTTATATTGTGCACTTACTGCGAAGGGAATAGGAACAGGATGCAGATGTGGTGGATGCAGATGTCAAGGTGATGGCCTACAGTACAAAATAACTATCTAGGAAAATCACTTGTAAAAGAAATAACACTCATCTAGAAGGTAGAAAGATGCCCGATTTTGTTCTGCCTGGGTGCATTTGACAGGACCTTCTGAACTGCTACACACTGTGCAGGGACACTCCATTCTGTCCCCACAGAGCAACACCTTCAGGAGGGTGGCTGGAAGGATGCAGGCGCAGAATTGCCCTGTTACAGGAAACTTCCAGCCAAGGTCTTACTCATCCACAATGCCAGTGCTGGCCATGACTTGGTTCCCATCAGGAGCTCATTAACAGACCAGCCAGCCATGAGGCTTTGCCTGAGGATGCTCCTCTGACAGAGGCTAAAGTTGATAGGGTCAGTAGATGTATTTGCAAGTTACATTCTTAATCCAACCTAACTTTCTGCTAATCCTTCTTTGTGCCAAATAGCAATTACTTACCTGTTTTATTTTAACTAACAAGTGAATCTGTTATTTTAGCTAAGGTTATTAACTATTACAGCTAAGACTAATTTAGCCACAAATCCACATGTAGCTTGCCATTTCCTGGTACCATTTCAGAAGTGTGTTTGTCACAAAGCTCATCCACGGGTTTCTGAGGCTGCACTGTCTTTCTCTACAAGTTCTGCTTATTCTTTGTGTGTTGATAGATACACTAAGGTTAGTACAAATACCAGTGTAATTAGGAGTACTTGAAGCAAATAAGGGGAGAAAACCATAAACTTCAAGAGGCAAAAACAAAGAGGAGAAGTGCTAAACCCTAGTCATCTCATCTTCTAACTACTGGCTAGCATGCTGCAGGATTCACTTAGCTTGGTTTTGGAGAAGAAAGGAAAGAGGTTGCCCGTTTGTCAGAACTTTAAGATGACAACAGTATGTAGGTATCCCAAGGTATTTTCTTTGTCTAGTTATTTTCTCCACATACATTAGGTGATGGTGGTAGAAGAAATAACTCATGTCACAGGCCATACAAGGAAAAGCAACTCCTCACCACCGCAGCATACCCATAGTTACACAGCGTTTTTCTGCATCCACAAAATGCAAACATTTGGAATAAGGCATGTTGCTCATTTCTTACCTTTAGCCTGATCTGAGTCCTCATCACGTGGTGCAGCTGCCTTTCTCACAGAATGGTGGATTATAGAAATGCCACTTTTTTTCTATTTCTTCCTCCTTGGTGGGCTGCAACAACTCCTCTTTCCCTACAAAGGCCAAACCATTGACTTTCCTTTCCCTGCTCCCTTTTGTACCCCTCTGCAGCACCACACCACCCACCACCACCCCTGCCCACACCCCCCCAGGTGTGAGACTGCCATGGTGATTGCTTGTTCTTGTGTTAGGAGGAGCTTGCCCTGCTAGAAACTATACAGCCTTTGCTAGAGAGCTATGGCTTTTAAAGAATTTATCCAATAAATCTTATGTTTTTTGAGACGTAATTTGATGATGCCCTTTTAGAGAGCTGTCCTGAGTCTTACTAAATCAGCAAATATGCAGCTCAGATTGGGTGTGCTGTATTGCCCTTGCTTTCTGTTTCTTTCTGAAATGCTCGAGAGTGTTTGCTTGCTCAGTGCTTATACATCTTAGATGTGTGTTTTCACTAACATCATTCTGTGTCGATTCATGTAAGTAGTGGTCGCGCAGTGGTATGGAGTGGAAAAATGAATCAATCTGGGCGGTTCCCTTAGCGGGTGATCTGTTTTGTAATTTGTACAAAGGAATTTCTCCAAGGAAACTGTTTGCTTTCTTCCCAAACACTTTGTTGCCTAACTTTTAGCGGAACAAAACTCTGTCTTCATAGCTTATCTCAAATTTGTTTCAACTTGCAGTCCATTCCCCACATCCTCTGTTTAGCTGTCCCTGGGAAGCTCCACCCTCACTTCCAGCTAATAACCACGTTAACCCGCAGCTCGATTTCCCCAGTTTCTGCTTCGCCTGCTGGGCAGCACTTGGTTTTCATTGGCCACCAGCCTTGCCAGCAGTGATCATCTGCACGTGGTGGCGTTTGTGCTGGCAGTGGCAGTCCAGGACTTCTCGTGTCAAGCAGCCTCTTCTGCTTGCTGCAAAGCACAGCATGATTGTGGGGACGGTCCTCTTCCAGTCCAGCAGCTATGGCAAAGAGGGTAAGCTGCTCTGCTGCCTTGGCGAGGAAGCCTCTGAGCCTGGCGTGAGTTTCACAGGTATGATGTTCAGGGGTGTAATGCTGTGCTATCCTTTTCCTGTATTTCTCCAAGTGCTTCAAAAGGAAGATATGGGTCCGTTCAAGTCTTATCTTTGTCTTGTAGTATGAGACCAGCCACGGGCAGGACTGAGATTTCCTACTTTTATCTGGGGTTTGGGATTATTGAAATGCTGCATCCTTATGAGCAGTTACACAGTTAGTATTTCAGAAATAGAGACCACTTCAGCACTTAACGTGACTCTAAAATTTAAGATTCAGTGTATACTACCTCCCGCTCTTGGACCAAAGAGGTTGGTAATTGCAGTGTTGGCAGCAAAGAGTGGGGGGCAAAACACCCCTTACGTGTTGGCTGAATAGGAAAAGCATTCGTATCCGGAGAGAAGCAAATTGTATTGTGGGAATAAAGAAAAGGAAGGAGATGGGTGAAGCATGACCATGTATTACTCGTACTAAATGATGATGTAAGTTTTCCATTGTACAGGAAATGAAAGTGGTAATATATGATTTATGGCTAGCCTTTAAAAGGAACTGAAACAACACAGAACTTCCCAGCTCATTTCCTCACTCTTGGTGCAGACAGAGCTTGCAGGCTATTCAGTTGGAGGGGTATCATTTGTGATACGCTTTGGTTTTCTTAGTTTCCTTAATGAGGCCTATGCAATTATCACGTTTCACTGATCTTCCATGTCCTTACATATTGGATGGTGTAGTTTGCACACCGTGTTGAGCAGCATATGTTATTATGTAATAACAACCTGCAATAGGTACTTGTATATCCTGGTAGATTTCCCGTAAGTAGGTATTGGGTAAGCTTTAGTTACTTAAGCATCCAAGTTACTGTAAAAATGAAAGTGAAGGAAGTTAGTGAGACGTGAACTCTTAAAAGCTTTTGATTTTTAGGTTATGTGAGTTTTAGGTAAGCACTGTAGCTAAGCGATTGAAGCTCCTCATCGAACATTAACTTCTGCTGGCTTTTTTGGTACATGAAGCGGGTGTTAAGAACATGTGCCAGCCTCCCCGGCACTCCCAAGGAAGTGGTGGTAGTCCCGCATCTGCTTTGAATCCTCGCTGGCAATCCAGCACAGCACCAGAAATGGTTTCATGGGGGCAGAGCTGCTCAGCACTTGGCAGCAGGTGGCATTTCTGCTGGTTTTGCCTTGGCTGAGGTGCCTGCTGCTGGGCTCCCTGTGGGCAGGCTTAGCTGGTCATGGGATTTGCTGCAGCAGCTCTAAGCTGAGCTGATACTAGGCTGCTTCAGGCTTACCCATCGAGTGCGTGCTTAAATGCTTTAACTGTGCTGTCTGTTAAGTAAGGATTGAGTGCTCAGTTCATGAGCTTTTCTGGCTTGAGAAAGAGACTTAAAGTATGCTTTGATTTAGAACAAATACATATATTTCTGTTTAAAGCCTTTCACATTACAGCAGATATGTAATTGAAAGTAACCGAGTTATTTAAACAGCATTAAGGTATTTTGGAGCTGAAAGTTTGGATGTTTTTTGGGAACACTGCCTACTTTTGTGTTTGCTCCTTAGCAGAGATGCGTAAGTCAGATTTCTTGTACAGCACATTTGCTGAGTGACTTTGCTTAAGGCACTGAAACACTCTAACGCAAGTCACTGTAGGAGTATAAAGGATGTATTATTTAATTAAAGATGTATTTTTACTCCATAAAGAAAGATGGATTTAGGAACCAGTGTTCTTTCCTTTTGCTTAAAAACTGGACATGCATATGCACACACCTAGCCCTAAAAAATGAGAGTGGGATGCTGGCAGCTATGCTGTAACGTAGGTAGCAGAGCAGGCATTGGGATTTCCTCTCTTTTCCATGATAGCATCCAGTCTGATGGGTTAGTGTATTGTAAAACTAGTTGCAGTTAATAGTTAGGAACAAGAAGCATGTGTCAGTATTGCATCTGCAGACGATGAAATCAAAGAAGTGACATGTTGGTAGCTTACTCTAGTCACTTCTGTTCTTGCCAGGAGAACCTTGATAAAGGGCAACTTTGGCAAGGCTTGGGAGGTAGGTTATGTGAAGTAATTGCAAAATGCAAGCAGTGTAACTCTGAATAAGTACCAGAAATGCAGTCAAAAGCCACTCAGCTACATGTTTAAAAACAAAACAGAACAAACCTCAACTATTTACTTTCTCATGTACCTACAATACAGTCGAAAAATTGCATATAGATGCTGGGAAACCCCTTACATCCTCATTTTCCAGGCTTGAGCTCTGTCCTGTGACACAGATTTGGCATATGTTTGCCTATTACTTGGCACAGGCCTCTTCCTGTTTTGTGTCTCGCTGACTTCCCAGTTTTCCCGTCCTGTATTGCGTTTGAGCTCTTTGTTCTCTTTTAAAGTGCCTTATAGACTAGCTCACGAATGTAGATCTCATGGGAGCGTGGGGAAGGAGTAGTCAGGCACATGTTCTCTGGCAGTGGTCTGCTTAAAAACATCCTGAGCCTGACTCTCAGCCCCTCAGAAATGGGCCAGAGCAATGATTGTAAAGCAAAGAAATCCTCAGTTTTTTTAAGGAGGACTTTTTATGTTTAATGCATTTAATGAAATCTCCTTACAGTGTACATTTCCGTAAGTAAGTTCAGCAAGAGAATTCAGTAATATATATTGGGATAGGAACTTAATGTCAGTTGTGCCATCAGAGAAAATATTTATATTTTTACACCTTCATTTTTTTTGCTTCCTTGAGCAGCCCAAATGTATGAAGCCACATCATTGCTCTTTCTCTTGTCTTAATATTGAAATTTATTCTGCTACATGTTCCTGGAAAACCTCTCTTCACTACAGTTCTTTCCAAAACCCTGTTTATTTAGATTGGTTTTCATCATCACAGGAACTGTAGGGACTTTCTTCTTTTGTCTACAAAACAAGTTTGATTCCTCCCCCAACTCCGTTGTACTATCAAGATTGCATCAGTTGTCCTTTGAAACAGCAAAAGAGAACTGCCTGGGTATTCAGAAACACTGCTGCTAAAAACCTAGCGTCGCCCTTACTACTTTCTGTCCCTGTCAGTTTTCCACCTCTTATTTATATAGTCTTGAAATATATTACAAACACTATAATTCCTGCTAATACTGAATTGGTTACTGTCCCAACCTATGGATCTCATTTGTGTCATAAATCAGTCAGTTTTACCTGTATTTGTAATGTCGGTTTCAGATCCAGGCTACCTACTTCAACCACAGAAACAATAAAGATAGAAAACAGCATTGAAAGGTTTCCTTCACTACTTCACATAGTAAAAAAAGCACTTTTAATTTCTCACCCATTTTTTATCTATGAATGCTTAAATACTTTCAAATAGAGGTGTATATAAATAGAAGTATATCTAATAAAATAAATATTAAATATAAATGGTATATACATAGCTTGCTGCTTGATATATAGGCAGTTAATCACCTTCTCCAGCCCCGGTTAGAAGTAACCTATAGAAAGAAGAGTCAGCACAGTGGGGATTGAAAACCACTGATCTAAGATGTGTAGCCGTGGTGTTCCCTCTCCATAAAGAGCACATTATGCAGCTTGGAGCTTTGCTGTGCTGTATGCTGGGTTTTGACCTATTTACAATCGTACACAAATTTCCTCTTCTGCTCTTTCTTCAGAGGCCCTGCACCGCCCCTATGGTTGTGATGTTGAACCCCAGGCACTGAATGAAGCCATCAGATGGAGCTCCAAGGAGAACCTGCTTGGAGCCACTGAGAGCGATCCCAATCTCTTTGTTGCACTTTACGATTTTGTAGCAAGCGGTGACAACACGCTCAGCATCACCAAAGGTAAGGCTGTGAATCGCAGAGCAGCTACTAGGTTGAAAACTTAGCAACAGAAAATAGAAAGCAGAATCCTTCCCCGGATAGGAATAGGAGTGCAATTAGAGAAAATTATTCTCTGAACTGATGATTATAAGCAGACGGCCTGTGTCTCACTTGTGTTGGAGGGCCACCTGCCGGGCAGTTCTCCTAGTACAGATACAGGTTTGTATGACACTGCTGAACAGTCTAGCCCAGCTACGGTTGCTCCTGTTCTAGGCTGCCCAAATCACTGGTCCTGCAAGACACCTATTCTAGGGAGGGGCAGAGGGAACCCATTACATTATGGATGATAACAGAATTCAGCATTTTCAACTGGAGCAAAACCAAGAATTAAGAATTGCAGAGCGATTTTTCTATTTCTGTTCAGTACATATATCAGAATATGACCTGCGGCAGAACTGTTTTAAATCACATGCCATTTCAGGCTTCAAGGAGGAGACAAACCTCATCCCTCCAAGAAAAAAAAAGTCTTTCTAGTCTAAAAAGCTGGATTATGGGAAGCTTTTTGAGTTCATCACTCACACTGCAGTAAATTAGGGAACAGTACCGTAGGTATTCTGTCTGAAACTTTACTTTGTAAATACTTTATATAGAGCAGTTTAGTTATAAGACCGCTGCTGCAGACTTTTATCATTCAGCTACATTCTCAGCCTTAGCTGATGGTGAGTTTCTTTCTTAGAGACCCAACACGTTGCACTGTGCTTATTTTGCTTTTTTCTTTCTGATCATAGGTGAGAAGTTGCGAGTCCTGGGTTACAACCAGAATGGTGAATGGAGTGAGGTACGTTCGAAGAATGGGCAGGGCTGGGTACCGAGCAACTACATCACACCAGTGAACAGCCTAGAAAAGCATTCATGGTACCATGGGCCAGTGTCACGCAGTGCAGCAGAGTATCTGTTGAGCAGTCTCATCAATGGCAGCTTCCTGGTTCGTGAAAGCGAGAGCAGCCCAGGGCAGCTATCCATCTCGCTCAGGTACGAAGGACGTGTTTACCACTACAGGATCAATACCACCTCAGATGGAAAGGTAAGGATCTCTGGACAATGCTGTGGGGAGAGGAAATAAAGATATTAATTAGGAGGTGGTACAGAATCTCAAGTTGCAGACTGTTAAGGGAGGGGGTGTGTGTGAGAGAAAACAGGTTCATTGGTTGGTTAATAAAAAAAAAAAACAAACCAACATGTATGACAAGAGTTTGGTGGTAACTCACCAAACACCTCTTTGGAAGAAGTATAGACAGTACTTACCCTGGCTGAAAGCAGCTAGGGAGCAAAGCAGCTGTGGTTTGATGTGGTGAGGTCTTTCCATTGGTTCACTTAGAACAAGCAGAGCTTGGTGAGTCACCTTTTTTAACCTTGATGAAATAGCAATACATTGCGTGGAGAGATGCAGAAACAGGCCTTGTGCTTGGCCACAAGAATTCCAGTTTCTAGTCCTATGAAGCACAAGGCAGGAGGCAGTACTGCTCTCAAGAGATAGCTTATATCTAGCTGCCTTCTGCAGGTAAAAATCCCACATTTGCCCAGCCAGATGAGAACAAATACTCTAAAATCTGGTGGGTTTTGTGGTTTTTTTTAAACATGTTAGAATGTTTTTACTGAACCTGTTTTCCAGTGTTAGTGAAAGCTTCCAGCTGCCTTCATTTAAGTAGATTCCTGGTTCTTTTTTAACAGGTATATGTGACAGCAGAAAGCCGTTTCAGCACTCTAGCAGAACTGGTGCACCATCACTCAACAGTAGCAGATGGACTGGTGACAACTTTGCATTACCCAGCACCCAAGTGCAATAAGCCCACTGTCTATGGAGTGTCCCCCATCCACGACAAGTGGGAGATGGAGCGGACTGATATCACCATGAAGCACAAACTTGGGGGAGGGCAGTATGGCGAGGTGTATGTTGGTGTCTGGAAGAAATACAATCTCACAGTTGCTGTGAAAACATTAAAGGTGAATTTTCAGATTGTTACGCACTGTTCATTCACTCACCATTTACGATTAGAGTAAGGAAATTGTAATGTTCTCAATTATACCGCCTAATGATAGGAATATCAGAAAGTGGAGTGTGCTGATCTGCATAAAATCCATGCTTGAGAGTAGCTTTGCAAAACAAAATGAGCTTATGAAACTTGCACCAGTGCATGTGGCTTAGAAACAATTTCTAACTTTGGCCCAGCAAGCACCTGCATGTCCAAGTCAGATCTGTAGAAATGGTTACCAAGTCTGCTTCCCTTCCCTCAGAAGAGCTGTGGAAGCTTTCAGAAATCAAAGGTGTTGGAAATATCTTCTACAACCTCTCCTCTACTCCTGGAAAAATTCAGCTTCCTGAAAAATTTCAGACCTTTTTGTTTGTTTCAACAGCTACAATTCTATGTACTCTCTAAGTAAGGGAGCTTTCAAGCTTAATTTTAATACTAGGCAGGGGACCTAAGAAGTGTGTAATCCTGAGAGTCTTCCTCTCACCAGCCACAACTGCTTTGGTAGCCACAACAGCTACCAAACAAGAAAGCCTAGGACTCCTTGGGTACTGCAGGTCTGTCACTTAGCCATGCTGCAGGCTAGTCAGGCAGCTTCTCAGGGCTGTTATATTTTGCTTTGGTAAAAGCCAAACTGGCAGAATGGAGACAAGGATGCCATCATTTTTATTCAGCTAGGGTATGTGGTGTTTAGCAGACTTTGGCCATGAAGATAAATTTTCCCTTCTTTGCCTCTGTTTATCTAGGAAGATACCATGGAGGTGGAAGAGTTCTTGAAAGAAGCTGCTGTGATGAAGGAGATCAAGCACCCAAATCTGGTGCAGTTGTTAGGTCAGTGAAATACCTTGCTCTTTCTGTCTTGAGTTTCCACCAAAATGAAATCTGTCTTGTTCAACAGCAGTGGCAGATTTTCTGTATTTATGTAACTTTTTGAATCAGTTTGGTTATGGAGTGGTATTTCTGACAGCTTACTCCTTTATGTCATATTGGAGCTGAGAGACACTAATTTTAAATAAAACATCAAATATAGTCACATCAGCAGACAGCTTTGCTGTTGAGGCACGACTATGCATTATATAAAAGTTTGCAGTATCAGCCTCCTGTTAGTTTGTACCCTTGGCCTTAGACATGCTCCAGGCTTCAGTTATCAGGGTCAGATTACTTTTCTGTGTTAAATCAGATTTACAGAATTATTTTCCGTGACTTATTTTTCTGTTAGAACAGAACAAAATTACAAAAAAATTCAAAGTGAAAGAAAAAAATTATAATGGAAGCACAACAAATACCATTCTTTATACTTCTCAAGTCAGAGTCATTTATAGAAAAAGCTCCACTGAATAGAATAATTAGTCCATAAATAAGCAGAAGACAACCAATTGCTGCTGCTATGAGGGACCCTTGGTATCACCAAATAAGTACACGAGAATAAGGCAGTGGAGATGCAAGTGAGATCAAACAGCACGTGACTGGAAGAAATCTGGAGGCTTTACGGGTTGGCTGTGCCCTGTTTGTCTCACTGGCAAATGCACAGTATGATGATCGCTATTAAATAGTCTGCATAGCGGTTAATTCTATATGTACAAAGATTCTTAAGGAGACACCCTAAACCTTTACTAGTGTTTAATTGCCTCTGGACTTTTGCTGCTTTCAGGAGCAAAGTGTCAAGCCAAGCCTAGGAAGAAAGGAGAAATGTGAAGAATGTGAAGGCTTTTAATAATGGCAGCTATTCTGTACCCATTTAAAAAATGGGCACAGATGAAGTGTCTGCCCAGCCCAGTCTGGTTCCAGGTGTAGAGACTAAAAGATTTCTCATCAGAGAGATGCATTTTTGCTCTTTCTGATACACAGTGTAGTTGTGTTTACTCCTGTATGTGCGTAATGGTACAAACAGGCATTCAGCAGTGCTGCAGTGGGAGTTCACGGAGATTTGACATGAGTATCCTGTTGCCCTCCTCCTTCACTAATACATGCTTTGCACATAATTGCAATGACTGTAGCAAGTAGTCATCTGAGGAATGTGTGGGACTGCTTCTTTAGGAGCAGGTCCCACCGTGCTGATCACTTACCCAGCTAGCACACATGGGAGTGCTTCACATTACTCTGTAGTGACATTTCACTCTGGAGATCTTGCCGTTGACAGGTACCTGCTTCCAATTGGCCACTCTTTAGCTTTACGAAGGAAGAGAGGAGAAGAAAAGTAAATTGTATGTGTTCAAACAACTCCTGTTTCGTTCTGTAACCCTCCAAAGAACAGAACTACTCCTTCTTGTTTATTATGTAGGAACTGTGGTGCTTTGATAGATGTGTTTCTCTCTATCCATAAAGTGGATGGACAGATAAATAGACAGAAGCACTGAACTTTTAGTTGGGCTGCGCTGGTCTGAATCTTGTAGATGGAAGTCTTAGCTTTTCAGAGAAACACTCATCAGTAGAAAACACAACAAATGGATATTAAATCAGGAATAAGCTAGGGAAGAAATGGAAGCTTTATTCATGTGCTCCCTCCTCCTCACTGCTAGGTGTATGTACCCTGGAGCCCCCCTTTTACATTGTGACAGAATACATGCCGTATGGGAACCTGCTAGACTATTTACGGGAATGCAACCGGGAGGAAGTGAGTGCTGTTGTGCTACTCTACATGGCTACTCAGATCTCCTCTGCCATGGAGTACCTGGAGAAGAAGAACTTCATTCACAGGTGGGTGAAGTCACATTGAGCTGGTACAGTTTCAGATTACAATGATGAACCAGGCCACTAGCATGGTAGCCCAGGAATTCCTCCTTCTGGGGAGGTTTCTTCCAGAATTAGGTTTCACACTGGCTTATCCATTGGCTGTTTTGGTTTCAATACTGTCTTGCAATACCTTCTCCCCATGACTTTTATAGAAGACTGACAATCTGATGCACGACTGTTTGACAGCTATGAAAGTTGGTGCTGTCCTGTTCTGAGGTACCCGCTATGTGCAGGACATTGTCAACCCCAAGTCCTATTTTAATCCAGTCAGATAAAGTCATGCCATAATGCTGCTACCAGTGTGTGATGAGCTGCTGATCTCATCCTGTTCTCGGGAAACATAAACTTTGCATCATAATAGCTATCATTACTGGAAATGTAATAGAATTTAAAGAACGAACCCTAATACTGCTTTACACTATCGCTCCTAAGAATAAGTCCACTCAGTTGCTGACACTGTTCAGAGCAAAGCTCACATTGCCTTTACCTGCAGTATAAAGGGAGTGCTTCCCGATTCAGAGGAGCGGGACAGGCTGTGCAACCACAAGACCGTATTCAAAAGCTCTGCTCTTGCTCCAGTAATGGAGTGTGCTTTTTTCTTTCATACAGAGACCTGGCAGCACGCAACTGCTTAGTTGGAGAAAATCACGTGGTGAAGGTGGCTGACTTTGGCTTAAGTCGCCTTATGACTGGAGATACCTACACAGCTCATGCTGGAGCCAAGTTCCCAATCAAATGGACAGCTCCTGAGAGCCTGGCCTATAACACCTTTTCAATCAAATCAGATGTGTGGGGTAAGAAAACTCCACTTCCATGTTCTTGTCTTTTTCGTTTTGTTTTTCTTTGCAGCCTAGACAGTAACTTGCTTTCTGGACTGGGCATAAACATGTAGGGACGAGATGGTCACGTGCCAGGCCACAACTTCATTAATCAATAGCATTTTTATCATGTAATGTCTTCACCTAGACTGGCCTGAAATATCTGCAAGAAAACGATGCTGCCTCAAGCTGCAATAAAGGCCCCAATGTAATGAGCAACACAAGAGCAGGACAGATTTATGACCAGGAATTTTGTTTTCCTCCTTTTGCAGCCTTTGGGGTGCTGTTATGGGAAATTGCTACCTATGGGATGTCACCATACCCAGGCATTGACCTCTCTCAGGTGTATGATCTGCTGGAAAAGGGCTATCGGATGGAACAACCAGAGGGGTGCCCTCCAAAGGTTTACGAGCTGATGAGGGCGTGTGAGTATCTTCTTCCAGTTTGGGGGACAAAGCATGGTGGGGTGGGAGAAATCTGTAGTTAACTCTGGAGTCTTTGCTTCTTATGTGCTATTCTGTTTGCTAACATGGAAAAGACCCTGTCACCTGAGACATACCTGGTTACTGATGCAAAATGAGTCTGGTCTCTAGGGAACAAGAATTCACTCTCATTGTAGCAAACTGTACTGGTGTTTTGTCAGTAGGACTCTTCACTATGGAATCACCAAATCAGAAGGAAATGTAGTTCCCTGCAAATGCAGCCTCTGTGCAGGAGACACATAGTTGACGAGATTGCATAAAACACATCCTCCCAACACACCATGAAAAGCTCCCTAATGCTCCATAACAAATTGAAAATTTACTAATAAAAGGCCAAAAGATACAGTGTGCTACAGGAAGAGAGCAACAGAGTGTAAGAGCATTGTGAATCTCCTTCAGTCCAGCAAGAGCAGAGAATACACTGGGCAAAAGGCTGAAGATCCTAGGGAGCAAACTAGGCCGTGCTGTATAAGTAAGGTAAGCAGCTCTGAGCAGAGAGACCCTGTCGGTGTGACCAGGGTGGGAAGAGACTCCTTGGTGCTAACTCAGGCAGTCTGTGTGGCCCTCAGGGTTAAACCACGACAAGGTACAAGACAGACAAACCAGGGCTTAAGAGGCCATTCTACAACCTGACTCCAGCAATGCCTGATCCCCAACATGTCAAGGGAAGTCAGGGCAAACTTCCGTTATGGAACAAAGAAGCTGGGTAATGATAAAGGATATTGCTTAAAAAAACCTTCAGGAAGCTGATAAAAGCCCAAAAGCAGGGAATTCATATGACATTAATGCAACCCAAAACGAGCAAAAGGCCAGGCGCTTTCCAGACCCTATGGTAATATCAGCAGATAGTGCTTCCAACATACATTCCCCTAGTGCAGATGTCTAACTACAGAAGTTACACTTTTTGTGATGATACCCTTCTATAACTTTCCAAGATCCAGCTTAGATCAATGCACTCTCTTCCACCTTCCCCCACAGGGTGCATACATTCTCCTTTTGGAAGGCTCTGCCTGAATTTCAGTAGTAGGAGCATGTGAGCAGAATGTTGTCTGGAGCTTTGCACACGCAGTTATCTGTGACTGGGATAGATGTGTTCAGTCCAGACAGCCAGCGTAGCAAATATGGAATTCTCCTTTCCCCCAAAAAATCAGGAGGAGGGATAGGGAGATCAGAAAATCCTGTGGAGTTGGCAGAGAGCTGGGATTTTCAGAATTGGTTCCTTCTTCTCAAGATCTGTTCATTAGGATACGGCAGAGTGACTGACTGCTGCTGTGAGTTAATATCTGTGAATGCATCTAAAGCCTGTTTAATAGTAGGAGGTCAGATCTGACTACAGTTGAGAAAGCTTAGGTATTTTCCATCTCCTTGGACGAAACAAAAATTTATCTCCTGCCCGTTTCAGGTGCTGAGACTTACTCTGCTTTCTCGCATTGCAGGCTGGAAGTGGAACCCACCAGACCGACCTTCCTTTGCTGAGACCCACCAGGCTTTTGAAACCATGTTCCACGACTCGAGCATCTCAGAGGGTGAGAGCCCCTCTTACTTTCTGAAACAGTACTGGAGGTTATCCCCTGGAGTGCTGTGTCTGACGCATGGGCCCTTAAGTCTTACCTGCTAGCAGTGGAGGTTGTGATGAACCTTCATCTCTTACTTAATTTCTTAAACATAAGTGGGTAGATACGTTCTCTTACTTGCTGCACAAATACTGAATAACCTTTAGACATATACCAGTGCAGGGGACAGTACAGTTTCAGCTGAGCACTAAGGTGCCAAGGACTTAATTCAGAGAATATTGTTTCCTCTGTTAGAGGCAGACTGAAGAGTATCGAACAGTGAGTGATGCTGAGAGAGAGACAAAGATGTATGCATATCACAGTCCCTTGCTGACTGCAGCAATTAGGTCATGAAATATTATTCTACCAGCCTTCACTTTTTAAAAGTGCCTTAATCTCTGGATTTTCTACTTAGCTACTTCTAGGAGCGAATCTGTGCAACTCAACTCTCAAATATAATCGGCTAGGAGGTAAATACTGGTGAGAAGCGTGATACTAGACAGCAGACAAGCAGAAATGTCTGTGCATCTTCAACATTTTTCAATTAAATATGAAGCTGATCCATCCACTTCCCTACTACAGAAAAAACACACCAGGTCGAATTCTATCACGAGGATCTAGAATAGGCACAGCAAGTGGCCTACACAACTGCCAACCTGGGTGTGGCCAGGAGGTTATGGGGTTTTTTTCTGTTTTTTTTTCCAATCACATACCTCGTGTTGATGTTGGGAAGGAAATGTGCAGTATTCATCTCTTAACAGGGAGCCTCAAGCAAAGCAGCTTAGATCCAGATCCAGAGAGGACACAGCTTTGGGGGGATCCCAGGAGCATCAACAGGAGACACCTTAATTAAAAACAGAAGCAAATGCTTTCAGTGCTGGCTTTAGCTCTTGAGCAACCCTCAACCCTGCAGAGACCTAGATTCATACTAGACCTCTTGCACAGATCCTGCCACCGGGGTTTTTTGCTGAATTATAAAGATGTAATGTAAATGAGTTCGAAAGCATTATGAAAAACAACTGACCCTGAATACCACTAGACTTCAGCAAAAACTAAATCCATAAGTGTGTATTTCTCAGTCATGTATCTCTTTTTGCCAGTCTGTGTTTGTAGTAAAGACCAAGATTTTCTTTTCTCCTGCTGGTCTCTGTTCTAACTATTCCCTTTTTGGTTGTTTTGTTTGGTTTTTTTCCCTTACAGAAGTAGCAGAGGAGCTTGGAAGAACAGCCTCCTCCTCATCCATAGTACCTTACTTGCCCCGGTTACCCATGCTTCCCTCCAAGACCAGAACGCTGAAGAAACAGGCAGAGAACAAAGAGAACATTGAAGGAACACAAGATACTGTGGAGCACTCAGCTTCCAGCTCAGCACCAGGTATGGGTACTGGGCCAGTGACAATGAGGCCGTGTGTTCTGAGCTAGGATTGCTGCTGGTGTAAATTGCCAGAGAAACAGAAGAAGACAGAACAATGTGACATGGGAAGGGGCTTTGTGCTGCTACACCATTAGGGCTGTTGGCCACCTCAGCAGCCCCACTGTTTACTAGCAAATAGAAAACACTGTAGCTTTTTCAGTGTTTTCGTAGTAAATCCAGTTGTATTTTTTTTGTTTTAAATTTAGTTTAGCTGCTTCTTTTAAATGACAGCCTCAAAACTAAATTTGACAATGCAATGAGATTTTGTTATACTTGTGGTATTTGGGGAAGGAGGAAAAACTGCAGGAAGGGAACAAGAAACTGGAAGACAAGAGCAACTTCACTTTTTCCTGAACCCTCTCCTAAGTGGCCTCCACAGTATAGACAACAGACAAGTCACGCATGCAGAAGTGGAAAAAAAGTTTTTAAAAAAATCAAAATCACACCAACCTTGCACAAAAATAAAGGTGCTAACTTCCTATTTATCTCTGCAGAACCTGGGCAGCTAAATACGCCAGGCCCCCAAGGCCCACTGCAAGATAGGGAGGTGGAAATGGAAATTGATTTTGCAGATTCACACTTGTTTCTTCTGTCTAGGTTTTATCAGAAGCACACAGCCGACAAGCGGGTCTCCTGCGCTGCCTCGCAAGCAGAGGGACAAGTCACCCAGCAGCCTGTTGGAGGATGCCAAAGAGACCACTTTCACCAGGGACAGAAAAGGTGGCTTCTTCAGCTCCTTTATGAAGAAGAGGAATGCTCCCACACCTCCCAAGCGCAGCAGTTCCTTCCGGGAGATGGAGAATCAGCCCCATAAGAAATATGAGCTGACGGGTAACTTTTCATCTGTTGCTTCCTTGCAGCACGTGGACGGGTTCTCTTTTGCTCCCACACAGCAGGATGCAAGCCTGGCACCACCCAAGTGCTATGGTGGGGGCTTTGTGCAGAGGACCTTCTACAATGATGATGGCACTGGTACCAGCAGTGGTGGGGGCGTAAGCACCGGTGGTGGGTGGTCGGGCATCACTGGTTTCTTTACACCACGTTTGATTAAAAAGACACTGGGTTTACGAGCAGGAAAACCCACTGGCAATGAAGAAGCTTCAAAGCCTTTTCCAAGGTCAAACTCTACATCTTCCATGTCCTCAGGGCTTCCAGAGCAGGATAGGATGGCAATGACCCTTCCCAGAAATTCCCAGAGGTCAAAAATCCAGCTGGAACGGACAGTGTCCACCTCCTCTCAGCCCGATGAGAGCACGGGGAGGGCCAATGACCTGCTTCCCAAAAGGTTTGAAGAAGGCCCTGCTTTGACCAGAGAGAGACCAAAAGCAAAACTCTTGCCGAGGGGTGCCACAGCACTCCCTTTCCGAACCCCCTCCGGATCAGAAGAAAAGGAGGGTTCAGGGCTAGCAGCAGCTCCTAAGGGCAAAGAAAAAAACAGCAGCCCACGGCAAGGGGCCCTTGAGGATGGTGAGAGACCGGGGTGGTCATCTCCAGTAAAGGCTGCAGCAATACTTCCAACCACTCATAACCACAAAGTGCCAGTCCTAATCTCACCCACTCTAAAACACACTCCAGCAGATGTGCAGCTCATTGGCACAGACTCTCAGGGTAATAAATTTAAGCTCTTATCTGAGCATCAGGTCACTTCTTCCGGCGACAGGGACCGGCCCAGACGGGTAAAACCAAAGTGTGCTCCACCTCCACCACCAGTGATGAGGCTCCTACAACAGCCAGCTGCCTGCTCAGATGCAGCAGAAGAGCTGAGCAACATGGCGGGAGCGCAGCACGGACTGGAATCAAGCGAAGGGAGTAAGAAGGCAGCAGCAGCAGCACCTGTTGGTGGAAAATCTGGGAGGCCCGTGATGCCTCCACCTCAAGTGCCTCTGTCATCGTCTTCCACCTCCCCAGTGAAAATGGCCAATGGCACAGCTGGTGCAAAAGTAGCACTAAGAAAGACCAAACAGGCAGCTGAGAAAATCTCCGCAGACAAAATCAGCAAGGAAGCACTGCTGGAGTGTGCAGATCTTCTCTCGAGTGCCATCGCCGAGCCAACACCAAACAGCCAGCTGGTGGACACAGGGCACCAGCTGTTGGATTACTGCTCAGGCTATGTGGACTGCATCCCGCATACACGCAACAAATTTGCCTTCCGGGAAGCCGTGAGCAAACTGGAACTCAGCCTGCAGGAACTGCAGGTGTCCTCAACAGCTGCTAGCGTCCCTGGGGCAAACCCCGTCCTTAATAACTTATTGTCATGTGTCCAAGAAATCAGCGATGTGGTGCAAAGGTAGCTACTGTCAATCTGGGTAAGAGAAATACACACGGGGAGGGGGGGGACTTTTTTCTGTACTGATGCTTTCAAAAGGAAAGACTGATACTTGAGTATGTGAAGTACCTCAGATCACTGAGTTCTCCTCACGTTTACAGGTTCATCTCAAAAAAAAATGGGGATGGAGAGGGTAGATTAAAGCTGTAAGGGGCAGAACATCAAGTATTTGTCCCTACCTAGTCAGGCTGATCTGCTTGGTATGGCAGGGGAAGGAAGTTCCTTGTTCCTCCCTTGGAGAGGCAGGAGAATCGATGGCAGGTTCTTGCTCTGCGAAGGATGATTTGATGCGTGATAGCTGGAGTACTGGAGCAGCTGCAGGCTCCTTGGCTGTACAGATCCTCCCCGTCTGCACTAACGCGTGCTTTGGTCTCCTGACAAGGCAGAGGACAGGCACGGGGGCTGCGCTGGTACCACCTGCCGAGCAGCCTGAGCCGGAGTAGCTCTCAAAGGGGAGGTTGTGTGCAGCTGGGGGAAGGTCTAATGCACTGACAGTATTCAGAGCTGCTGGAGGTGGATGCACTAGCCCAGATGGCTTACTTCCACAGCGCTGCTGCTGTAATGAGAACTGCAAAATTAGTTAATATATGAAACTATCCCTTTTCCCTCCTGTCCACCTCATCTACCACATGTTCTCATCTTCGTTGTATTGGAAGCGTCAGGGATGCTGGGCAGACTTACCACTGGAATACCCCCTTCCCCACCACACAGCCTTCACTTAGCTGATACCGATTTCTAGTGGTCTAGCACGAGTGCTGCTTGATGGTCCTTTGTGAGTAGTTCGGGGCTCTTGCGCAACTCGCCAGTGTTGTTATTGGGGTGGGTGGGTTGTTTTTTGGTTGGTTTTTTTTAAGCTCTAGTTTTTAACTTGCTACCAGGTTGACTCCCCAGTTCAGTTTCATCACTTCGATGGACCCATGGTAGGTAAGGCAGAGCCTCTGCCACCCCTGGCTTTCTCCGCTTTCCTTTAGCAGTCACGGCAGTGCAGGGCCAGCTGGAGAGCCAGAAAGCACAGCCTGGCCTGCCCACCACACACCCTGGCTCCTGCGGGATTCCCTGGAGCGGGCCCTACTCTTGGCCTAACACTAACGCTTCCCTCCGACAGCCTCCTGGGATTTGTTCAAGTGCTTACGGGTGGTTTCGGCTTCCCTGCATATGCAGGCGACTAGGTGTGTCAGCACACAGGGGAACCATAGCTATCTTTTTTTATTTATTCCTGTAGTTTAAAGGCTAGGCCAGAATCTCACGCGGTGGCGCAGGGAACATGCACAAACTGCATGCTCCTCTGCCTGAGACGTGACAACAAATGTTACAGCTCTGCCTCGGGGAGCTCCCACTGGGTAATGGTCTTCTGATGCCTACCAACAATCCCAGAATGAAAGCAGTCATGTGGTTGAAATTGTTTTCCTTGGTCCTGGTGCTGTTTGTAGACTGCTGTGGCCTCAAAAAGCCGGTCTTCTGTGTATACGCACAACTCCCTGAGATTTAAATGTACTGGCAAGCAGGAAGACCTCAGCCAACTGTTGGTTTGCGAGAGGGAGAAAACAGGCCTGATACCTGACTCCAAATACACGTTACCCTGCATGCTGCTGCTCACTTCACACTATTGGTGATGATAGAGGATCTCGCTTGCTTTGCACCTTAAATCTTTTCTTTTTGGCTAAAATGCTTTTTAAACTTGTTTTTAAAGTGTGACTGTGCTGCTTTTAGTTTGAGCATTTAGAGTTGAGCTGGGGCACAGGTGTGAATTTAGAAGATGGGCACTTCCATTTCTGTCTAGAAGCATTGCCCTGTTGGTGCTGTCTCAACGAGCGTTCCTGTTTTTTCCATGGAGCATAGTGAGATGGGGCCTGAAAAAATCTTTATAAATGGGCTGCTGTCTGAGAATCCTCATTTTATTACTGGTCTGTGGTAAACAAAGTTGTGTCACGATGCATGAATGCACACCAGTGGAGCAGTATGTGAGATAAAATGGACCACGTGAGCTTTACTGTCAAAGCGAGTGAAATGGTGAAGAAAAAAAGAAAAGCAACCCCTCCACCGCAACTGGCAGGCATTCAAGTGAATTAATTATTTCCATGAGTCAGAGTTAGTCCAGTGAGCTGGTACGTAAGTGGAGATAAATGAAAGTACAGCATGGGTTACTCATCCTGACTTACCAAGCTTACCCAACAAAGCTGGCTGTCCAGTTCTGCAGTAGGATCTTCAGCTTGCCCAGGCTGTCCTGCAGCTTGCCCAGGCTGTCCCGCAGCTCTCGGGCCAGCTGGCCAGGGTAGGCTGTGCCAGGGCTCTTTCACAGCAACGCTCAGCCGTAAGGCAGAGTACCAAACCGTTATCTTGTAGACTTTACTGAGGGCTTTTGTGGTTTACCTTATCTCTTTCAGTCGTCTTTATTGAAGGTGTGCATCGCTGCACACCAAACTAACCGCCTTTGGAAAGGTGACCTGCAAAGGGAAGAAGGCTCGTGGTATTGCATCACATGGCCTTTCAAACAATCAGAAGGATTTAAAAGGTATGGGAGCTTTCTTTGGGGCAGAAGGGTAGGTCTTGTTTGGCAGACAGTCGTGAGGTTTCATCATTGTACTACTATTCAGCCTAGGACAAACGGACCGAAACTGAAGTGATTCTCAGGGGAAAGGTATTTTAACCAGAAAATTTTAAGGCTGTTAGTTCGGTTCTGATGAGTATTTTGAAAGAAGCCTTTTTTTTTTTTTTTTTCTCCTTTCTTTCCTGAATGCCGGTCTTCCAGAAAAGCTCCAGCAAAAGTGATAAAATAGCAAGCAATTCCTGGAATTCCTAACTACTAATACTCCCCTCTTTTGGCCCTTTCTGAAGAAACTAACTGTGCACCAACGAAGAACTGGTTCCCCCGCACTGATCATCCCCACTTTCCTTAAGGTGCTGCCTGGTTTCTCCTCCCCCACGGCAGAGGTGCCGTAGAAGCCATCTGCTTTTACAGTCACAGAGTGGCTGAGGTTGAAGGGACCTTTGGAGATGGCCTGGTCCAACCCCTCCTCTCAAGCAGGGCCATCCAGAGCTGCCTGCCCCCGGCAAGACAGATTTTGAATGTCTCCAAAGATGGACACTCCACAACCTCTGCGCGGAACACAGAAGCCAGTTCAGTTCTTATACCTCCTGTGGTGGAAAACCACAGAACAGGGGGATTTGCCCACCATCACTCCTGTGGAGAGTATTATTTTCTCTGCTCTTTCCTGTTGTCTCACATCACATAGGTAGATGGTGGCAGAGGCTGACTTGAGCCTTTTTTTTTTTGTTTTTTTTTTTTTTTTTTTTTTTTTTGCCTTCAATCAGAGGCTGCAGACTTGCTGCTGCTTCTGCTACCCAACAGTGTTTTATTCCTAAACTGGAATTTTCCCCTGCCCCCTGGCAGGGTAGCAAAAGTATTGTACGTGGGAGAGCCGGTTCTGCTGTAGATCACCATTCAGCTGTTCTTGCTTCCACAGCTATTCTAAAATCGTTACCGTTCCTTCTCCCTTTTGCTAGGCTTGGCTTTCTGTTCAGCCTTAAAGGTCTCTACTGTAGCAGTTTCAGCCTTGCACAGTACGTTCAGAGTACCGTAAGGATGGTGAAGCCCCGTTGCTTGTCCCAGCAAAGAGCACTTCTCGCTCCGCTGTTTAGGGAAGGGGACAAGGCATAAACTCCCGTTGTGTTTTCTCACCATTGTCAGAGGGCCTCGTGGGGTAAGGATGCAATTGCAGCTGGGCTCTCTCACTTGCACTAGTAAGAGCTAGAATTTAAAGTAGTCTTTGCAACAGGGGTTGGCATCACATAGGGCCTGGTAATGCCAAGCACAAAGCATGCGCTCACACAAGTGAGTTGATGTGGGGCACTTTCTTTTCCTGCACTGCACACCCTTTTTAACCCCAGAAGTGGTGCACGCGGCTGGCTGACAGGCAGCACTTCGATTTAATCATATTATTCATTAGTGTGGACAGGGGTGAAGCTGAATTCAGAGCCTGGGTCTGGGGACTGGATCAAATGTAGCCACCGGGAAAGCGGAGTTGAATGGGGCAGCGTTGCTGATGCAGAACACGATGGGAAAGGGGGGCAGGGGGGGCTGTCTGTTCCTGTCCTCCTCACAGGGGGCATTTCTCCTGAGCACCACTGGCCTTGTGTCAGTGAGACACGGTCAAACACACGCATGTTGACATTCCCATCAGGTGTGCTTTTGCAAGAGTTTTATGGCACACCACTCTCTGCAGGCAGCAGGAACCAAACCCCACAGAGTGAGGCAAGAGCTGCACCAAAACTGCTGCGTTAACAGAGCAGCCCCTTGCCAAAAGGCAGCAGGTGTGTGAGCAGGTAGGATGTGTTACAAGGTGCAGTCAGAGGGGAGAGAAATCCAGACCTTGGTGTCTGTACTGCTTACCTAAGGCAGGCTGCCCCGGCAGCTGAGGCGCTCCGCGTTTTGCTTGTGGCTTCTCTTGGGCATCAGCAGCCGCGACGAGCACCGATGAATCCAGGAGATCGTTTTTGCAACCTACCAGGCTGCTGTCTTCTCTTTTAAAACACCCAACCCAGCCCTGCTGCTAATCGGTAGCTGGCAGGAGAGCCAGAGGGGAGCAACTACAGCATGCTTGGAAACCTCCTGCTCCAGTGTGAGTGGCACCATCCAGCACAGATGGGCACTGGGCTCGCACTCCAGTTCCCTGCAGTGGGGAACAATGCGTTCAGCCTATTCCCTGGTGGTAGGAAATTAGAGGTTATGGGACACCTGATGTATTCATAATACCTACATGATAAGAAATGTCTGTACCAAAGGAAGTCATTCTTCCAAATGTGTCTGTTGTGCACGGGAGGGAAAGCCCGATCGGCTCGGCACGCTGTTTGTATCAGTAGTGAACTCATTGAGGGCAGGAATGGATTAAAATGAAACACGTTAATCACCAATCACTCTACCAGTGTTGTCAACTGTTTTTGTTTTTAATTGTTATTGTAATATATTTTGGTTGTTTTTCTAATTTAATTCTCTCACTATCGTCTGACTGTGAACTGCGAACAGTGTTAAACTTGATGTAAATAAGGCCCTTTGAAGGGCCTCTTTGCCTGTCGTTCCACAAAGTTTTGCCAATTTGCATTTTGTTTTAAATAAAGGTTGCAATATTTTATTGGCAAAAACCACTTTGAGTATATCCTGGGGTTTTTTTTCTTAAGGAATATTTTAAGCTGCTCAGTACTAACCTGAAGTTGGTTATTTTGGGTAGAGAAGACAAGATTATTATAAACCTGTTAAAAAGAGAAACAATTTAATTCTGCTAGATGGCAAAGAAAAGCAGTATCTTTATTTATGCCTTAAATTAAACTTAGTGTTGTCATGGTGGGGGGGTCAGAGGAGAGCGGTTCTTGCTGCTGGGGGTGTGTAATCAAATGCACACTTAATTCTGAAACACACACCTGTGACCTGGCAAGCGTGCAGGGTCTTGCGTCATCCGTTTGACAGTTGCCCTCATTAGTGACACCACCTCCTTATTCAGTGACAGAGTGAGAACCGCTTAACATGCCAACTTCATACCAGCCCCACGCTGGTGAAATGGCTGACGGCGATGCCCTGCCACGCCAAGCAGCACCAGTTTAACCCGGGCAGCTGGAGATTATTTAAAAAAACCAAAATAAATCATAAGGTATCCTGGCTTATAGAACCTTCAAAGCAAATAACCTTCAACCAAGTAACTAACAACTGTCTGAACTGTCTGCCCAGGTTACTCAGCACACCCCGCACTGTGCCCTGCGGGGCTGCATCCTGACTCCGCGGGTGCAGCTCCCTCCGATGTTTGCTGGGCTGAAGCTGTAGGCCTGACACTTGTGGTGAAGAGATTAACCATCAGCCCAGTCTCAGAAACGCCCGACAGCAGTGCGGGCTGGCCTGGAGACAACAGGTCAGAGTCGCGGCTGACGGCAGCCCCGGAGCAGAAACGGAGCCGCTGGCTCCGTTAGCTGGCGGCCAGTGCCCGCAGGGAACGGGGACTCAGAGCCGGCACGACTGGGAAGTGTGCCCGGTCAGCCCGTTCCCAGAGGCTGTGCTGCTCACCACCGGCACTGCAGAGAGGCTCAAAGCTTAAAATAGACCCAAGGTCCGCAGGTGGGAGCCCAGCCCTGGCCTTGGCGTGCACTGCCTCCCCTCACTGCCCCGCACAGCCCTGTTGGAAGGGAGTTTTGACCCAGAGGTCACAAAGCCGTTCCCGTAACGCTGCTGGCACTGTTTGGTTCTGCTGTAACACACTTATCACCTGGCAAGTACCCAGACAGCAAACAGCCCTTCAGCGTAGTAATGCTGATACCAGCCAAAAACCACAGCGTGCAACACAGAGAGAGGAAAAAGGAAGAGAGAGAGAGAGGGGGGAAAAGGGAAAAAAGGGGGGAAGGAAAAGAGAAGGGAAAAGAAAAAGAAGAGGAAAGAGGGGGGAAGGAAAGGAGGGGGGGGGAAGGGGGGAGGAAAGAAGAGCGAGGGGAAAGGGGGGGGG
>JAVJGI010000032.1:6576852-6601283 GCA_035590275.1 Ibycter americanus | reverse complement strand
AGGAGGCAGCCGGCACCCCCCGGGCCGCCCCACGCCCGGCTCCTGCCAGCCCCCGGAGCGCGGCGAGAGGCTGGAGACATGCCCAGGGACGCCCCCCAGGGAAGCCCCCAGGGAAGCCCCCCGCCGCCGCCGCCAGCCCGCTCCCGCAGCAGCACCGGCAACAAACGCCCGGCGAAGGCAGGTAACCCGGCTTCTAAGCAGCCCAGTGGCTCAGCTGAAGCTTTGCTGCCATCAAGGCATGAGACGGTGGCAGTTGTTGCTCAGCAGGGTCATTTCCAAGGGGACGCGAAAGCAACAGGCGTAAACAAGGGAGCAGGAGGCAGGGGATGAGTCACACCGGCGACACGGGGAGCTGCACAGCCCGGTGCCTTTGCTGCCCGCCATGCCGCCAGTTCGGCTTGGCAGTGAGATCAAAGCTCCGGGACGAATGGTTTTGTTGCCGGCTGTGGGACAGGCTTGCTGTGTGACAGGGGTGTGTGCTGTTCCGCACCGACCCCCCGGAATGCAGCTGTTTCCATCAGTGCATCTTCACACACCAGCACACCCAAACACTGGGACTGGTAGGGCGGGCTCCGCTCAAGCAGCCAGGGAAAAAAAAAAAAAATAAAATTCAGATCAGCACAGAACTACCACAAATCAGCGTACAAGAACTGAGGCATCCCCTGCAAAGCCTGGCTTTGATTCTGCAGAAAGGTACATGCACCAACTCAGCTACAGGGGGGAGATGACAAGTGGATAAGCCCCACGTAACTTGCATTTCACCTTCAGCCATACCTACTGCTGGCTTCCTATAAGAAACTAACACCCCTAAAAGTTACTGAGCATCAGGACAAATCCACCCACAACTTATCCTAACCGAGATAAGGCCACAAGGCTTTGCACAGTGAAAAAAATTCCAAGGTTGTCCCACGTGTTCGGAAAAATAAAAATAAGGATACTAAATGTAATTCATCCAGCCTGGCAATTCACCCGTTCGGGTGGGTGGGGAGCGGGATCCCACACGGCCGAGGCATGGAGCGGAGCATACCTCCATCAACGGGTGGATGTAAATACTACACATCGGCATTAAAGATACTGGTATTGACACAACTGCCCCCTCCAGCTTCAAAAATAGTGAAGCTAAAATCTTAACACCAATTGCAATAACTTAAAACAGAACTAAAGCCAGCCCACATTAAAAAAAAAAAAAAAAATCAATTAAAAAATCAAACTCACTGTAGCCACAGCAAATAAAACTGCCATCAGCCTTTCTGAAAACTAGGTGAAGCACTTGAACTGAAGCATTTATATGTATTTATAAAAAAAATTCATAGCTGTAACATTCAAGCTCTACCCTCCTGGGGATAAGTGCTTTAGCTGAACAGAATTTATCAAAAGGGACAGGCTTCATAAAAAATAGATGTTTCTATGTGCCAAAGGAAAAAAGCAAATTCTAAAAGATAAAACGACTGACCGTCCAACACCGCGCCAGCTCCACGGTACTACGGCGTAACTCCTGGGGTGTCAGCTTTGCTCACGTGCATAAAAGCTAGAAGGGAAAATAAAACCCGTTGTTCAGTAACCTGCCAGCTATGCCCTGCCTGACCCAGCTCCGAGGTTATCAAGGCACTGAAGCGCTGAGGGGGTGGGAATCACCCCCTTTGAAGAATTCAATTCCCTTCGTGGGACCTCAGGGAGGAAATCACCCCCATGGATTAGAAGGGAAGCTGCAGGAGACTGGAAGAGATCCTAGTGCACTACACGGAGGCAAACTCACCCATGGCTGGCTTGGGAAGGATGGGGCTAGGAAGCACAGCAGTCAATGCCCTAGTACAGCTTGCTGGGGTTGTATCTCCCCCCCCGCCCCCAGTGCTGGGGTGGGGTTTTTTGCTTCCTCTGCTGAAGCACTCACTGTAGTATCTGCTCCTCCAGCTGCCAGCTGGGCAGAGGTAGCTGCAGGGCCCAGACGATGCTAGGATGCACAGCTTTTCACCTCACAGCTGGTCATTCCAGAGCAGTCCTGGTGAGCTGCAACGACCTGATTAAAAATCCATCATCTCGGGTCAAGTCGGGTTTTACAGCGCAAGTGTCATCTAAAAAGAAGAAAAAACAGCACCACAAAAACGGCATTATGCCTGGCTTACTAGGCACCCCAACCAATGTGGTACAAGCAAACACACAGAGGGAACCGTGCAATCCACAATTTTATACTCCAGGGTGTATCTGCTGGACAGTCCAGAGATGCCATACATCCATCCTTTTATGTTTTTTCCAGTTTCCATATAGCAATTCCTTCTGCACATCCATAGATGTGCAGAAGGCAGGAGGAGGAGAGTCTCCTTCCAGAGCTCAGTATAACACAGCTACGGCTCAGATCACTAAATAAAAGGAAGCTCGGGAAAAAAGGATGTAAGGGCAGTCCTTTCCCCCCAACAAAGTCATATGCCCAGTCTCCTAAAAGTATCAAGAGTCTCCACAAAGAAAAAGCAACACAGCACCAGTCCCACACTTGGAATATAGGAACTAAGATCTTATTTTCATTTCTAATTTTTAGAATCAATAAAAATTCATAAGAAAAGATTTGTGAGAAATTCAGGGAAAAGTGCTAATTCTCAAAACCCTTCAAGATCTCCACTGGCTCAAAGTTGTTTCTGTTCGTAATCAGAAACACTTTAAAATCTTCCGGTTATCTGAATTCTCACCCTTTTACTAAGGTCAACCACTCCAAAACTGCACAGCAGTAATACACGGGGCTTGTAAAAACAGCTCTCAAAACCAGCCGGTTCAGCCTTTCAAAGCTTAAAAGCATCTGCAGTTTCTGCAAGTTGTTGAACTGCTTATATACAAGAGAGAATCCTGTCCTGCTCCCTGAGCAAACTGGCACCTCCAAAGTAGAGATGGAGAACGTGAAAAATCGTCACCACACAATGCCAGGAGACAAAACCCACCCCTCAGAACATCCTCCCCTCCAAAACCCCCAAAATAAACCCCCAAAACCAGTTCTTCCAAAATTCAGCAATGCAAAGTTTCAACCGAGAAACTCTAGTCAGGGGAAAAAATAAAAAAAAGCAAAAAAAGGCAGGTGCCTTTGGTTGTTTGCCAACACGGTGCTGATGCCACAGGGCAGGTCAAAGACCATCCCTGCATGTCCAGGAGCGGCACAGTGGCGTGGCAGTTCCGCAGTGCCCTGTCCCCAAGCGCTGTAGGGGGGCTGGCAGCAGCTCACTGTCCTCCCGAGCACACAGCAGCTCTCGGTGGCTTCCAGGTG
The DNA here is from genome assembly GCA_035590275.1 of Ibycter americanus. Lineage (NCBI taxonomy): Eukaryota > Metazoa > Chordata > Aves > Falconiformes > Falconidae > Ibycter > Ibycter americanus. Next base: position 6,598,036 of record JAVJGI010000032.1, on the reverse strand, counting down.
CCCAACGTTCAGAACTGCGAGCATCACCTCGTACCTCCGAACCGCTCCTGCAGGGGGGTATTAAGAAAACCAGCCAGATTAAACCCTTGTGCTCTGTGGGCACAGGTTTTGATGCCTGTTTACTTGCCCCGTCTCATACAAGGGCTTCAATAAAAGCTTGGAAAAGCCAACTGTGAACACCTGCCAAGCCTATATACATCTCTCGCCAGCTCTATATACATCCCTTGCCAACTCTATATACATCCCTCGCTCCACAGAACAAAGCCAACCTATTGGGACACAACCAAGAAATCAGTCTAGGTGCTGCGCAGATGCGGGGCCATGGGATGTGCTTCCAAAAGCTGTCTGAAGAGACTCCTGTTCTCCTGTATCACTCTGGGACGCTCTTCTTAAACACATCTTTCCTCACCAACAAGGCTCTTGCAAACATCCTGCACATTTGACCCCATTCTTGGATATACGTGACTGGAATAAATGGCATTGATAACTATTAGCAAATGAGTAACTGTGGAACATCAGCAGCAAAACACTTTAAACATTCAGCCCACCACATGTTGGAACAAGAGAGAGACAGACAGGAGAGAGAGAGAGAGAGAGAGACTTAAACAATCCATCAACGTTGCTTTATTAAAATCTTTATTCACACAATGTTGCTTTATGCAGAATCTGACCCTGGGGGATACAAGTAGAAAGTCATGACTGCGCTCTGTTTTCTTATTAGCAACCTCCATTTGTGCAGCTGCTCCCAGGGGCAATCCTCCGACAGCTCCAGGAGGGGTGTCTGTTTCGAGCATCTTGCTCCAGCTGCCACAGCAAATAAATTACCTTCTTAATAAATTAGTATTTTTCAGCTGAAGTTTGTTTGGCAAGACACACTCCAGTTCATTAGCTGCTGGAAGAGGAGCCGACTTCAGTGTCTCCTCCAGCTTGACTGCTGACTTAGGAAGGAGGAGATAAATAGCAGATGGCTGATGATGCTCTCTTTTTAATTAGTTCTTGATTTCTGTGCTTCAAGCACTCCGATATTACTAATATCCACAACACAACCATTTTGTAACATCTGGAGCCAGCGGATTACAGCGTGCGCAGTGAACGAGAATTAGAAGGTGTCACGAAAACCTCATCAACAGAGCACAGCACCTGCCTCACAAATGACACTGTTTTTCCGAGATTCACACAGACCCTGTTCGCACGTGGATGCTGCTTCTTATTTCCTTTGCAATGGTTACAATTTAAAATTTCTCAGGGTTCTGTATTCAAGCAAAACAACGCTCACTGCCAAAATGCCAGAGTTTATCATGAGGCCAAAATCAGATCTTCCTGATTTTGGGTAAGAGAGAAATTTATTCTCCTTTCCTGTTGCAGAACACCAAGCTCCAGTGGTGTTTACAATGACCAGAAGCATCAATATGGAAAAAAAAGAAAAGAAAAAAGAAAAAAAGCAACTGTTCCTTGCTCCCTCTTACTAATGATGCTGGACTTCAATGCCCTTTGCTCACAAGTAAACCAATACACTGCTTTAAATCTCTTGACATTCATACAGGGGGAAAACTTACCCCCACGTTCCATCTGATGGCAAAACCTTCAGCTTAGAGCCCCGTGAACAAGCAATACGTAAGTCCTGAACATTAATTTAATTTCCTAAAGACAGGAAGACTTTTTTGGGAATCCATTATTAAATGAAACATAAATGATCAAGAGCGATCGTATAGAAATCAAAACATCAAATTTTGGTAGATCCTTCCCAAAATATTAAGTGCTCATGATTAAGCTCAAAGAGAAGAACATGCTTTTAAAAATACTACAAGCCGTTACCATGTGCTTCGCCGTCTCACCTTTGTGTAAATCATCTTAAATTTCCCGGGAAACAGTTTACGCCAAAATGCCTCAGTATGAACCTATTCTGCTTTCGAATAAAAGCATTCACTAACCACCTAACTGTGGCCCTCAGTACTTCCCAAAACCGTCCTGCTCAAGTGCTGAAATCCGGCTGCCAGCCAAGCACCAGGCTGGCTCAGCCGGGGGCAACCCCCGCGCAGCCCCTGCCCACGCTCCCCCCGCCCCAGGGGGACCCCAGGCACAATCCACGCCGGTGGGTGAAGCTCACCGAAGGACCGTGGCTTCTAAAGCACATGTTATATTACCAAGTGCAGCAATAAAGAGGCGCTAGCTTAACACCAGTGACCTAAAAGCTGGCTGCGCATCGCAATCCTGACTAGTGACACCAACAACTAACTCCAGATCCTGTCCTGGCTCTGGGGTGGGTATGTGACGTGGCCAAGTCCAGAAGAGGTCCAGCAGAACATAAAACTCAATTTCAGGCAAACAGTCGCTTTCAAGATACTTTCAAGATACTCTGCTCGTGCAATGACAAAAGAACTTCAACAAAATAAACCTGCATTTTTAGAATAAGCTCTCACTAACTCCTCTTTGATCAGGTACCTTTGAGCAGGCAGGTGCAAGAACAGGGAACGGCTCTTTATCTGCCCGCCACACTACAGCAGAGCTAGAAAGATTTTGACGGACAAATCAAGGAAAAGGTCTTAAACTGACATTCTGCTGCTCTTGCTCACAAGTCCAGTAAGACACAATCACCTTGGGAAGTCAGTTCTTACCTTACTTCTAAGGACCACACTGTCCAAACCGAAAATCGATGCAAAGCTGTTAAATTTGGAAATGTAACGATGAAGCTGCTTCCCTTCTAGAGACGCAGATTCAGACCGACAAGTGTGACAAGTCCTACGGCCACAAGCTCACCGGCAGCGCAGGCTGACGCGGTGCCCAAGGGTGACAGGACTAGCACAAGATGAGTGCTACAAGTCTGCCCTGAAAAGCCACCTTACACCAGCAATCCCCTATCTACGGCAAAACCACGAGGAGCGAGGACCCCAGAATGCCCACCCCAGTCACAACATTGCAGCGGGGGTTGCGGGAAGCAGCTGGGGAAGGCAGAAAACTTACTGGAAGCGCTCACAGCTTCCGAGCTCAGCCACAAGCTGGACCAGGTAAACCGGTGGAACTGAAAAACCTGCCGGCACTTCACTGAGCAGCAGCACCGAGCTGTGGGGACAACATTGAGCTCTCTGCGTATGAGACTAAGCCAGACCACAGCTCAGGGTTCTCTCCACTCCCCAGGGCCCGGCCCACAGCTGTGGGTTACCGGGAAGCCCAGGAATACACCTCTCCCCTCCCAGTGCAATGCCCCCAGGCTCCCCACCTTAAAGAGGGCTCACAATAAGCAGCACAACCTCATGAAATGGAACCTGCTTCCAAGGATCTGTCCTCCTCCTCCTCAGCTACAATATAATAAAAATTTGGTTAATATGGACACAGGACTGCAAGGGTATATTCTCTACTCAGACCTTGCCAGATTCCTTATAAATGGAAAACAGTAACGGGAACACATGGAAACGTACTTTAACCCCTTAATTACCAAGTGCTGTATAACCACCCTGTCCTCCCCTAAATCTCCAACCCTGTGGATCAATCTTTGATAGGCCTTCAGCAAAAACACTGAAGCATTATCACGTACAAGGCAACCCCCTTTCCCAGCCTTTTATCGAGGAAAAGGCAACTGAGCAGCAGAGGTCCTCTCTCTCACCCCTAATGGCATTCAGAAGAACATCCCACCCCCGGGCGGGTGGCACAACTCTTCAGTCTAATAATTGTTTTATTCACCACTTCCCCTTTCTCTAAAGAAGCAGTAAAACGCCTAACCAGCTCACAGCTGATTATGTACAGCCCTGAATCAGACAAAAACTCGCCAGAGTGTATGTGGGGAAGAGAAGGGGAGAGGATTGTACTGTTCGTCAACATTTGTCCCCTCTAGATTCAGTCCACAAATTGGCGTCTATGTTCCGCACACTTCCACCAACACCAAGAGCCGTTTTTATCCGGTGCAATGTCCACTGCCGGCAATGGACACACCACAACGGCCAAGATGCCATTACGGGTACTGAGCCGTCCTAGGCTCCAACTTCCCACCTCTCACTGCTGTCAGCCCAAGGTAAAAGCCAGTGTCACCTCTGTTTCTCTGGCTCGGAAGCTTTCCTGTTCATTTCAGTCCATCTTGGCCACAGCCTTTCTGAACTGATTGTGCTGTTTTTCTATCACTTTGTTTTGTTTGTTTGTTTTTAAAAAGGGAGTTTCATCTGTGTTCCACTACAATTACAAATGAGACAGAGTCATCCTGTCTTCCACCAGCACAACATCTGGCCCAAACTGGTCTGTGCACTGCTTCACTGTGGCCAGAATGCTGAGAAGCCGCTGGTCTAGGGCATCCAGATGAGGGTCAGAAAGCACTGGTGAGATGGGGTCATGCGACATAGCAGTTTTTAAGGCAGACTTGAGTACTCCATTCTTCAGGTAATTAAGTCTGTTCCAGGTAGAAACCCGGATGCTGCAAAAGAAAGACAAACACAGTCATCATACCACTGTCCGGCTGAATTCTCACCAGTAATTCCAAAGCCAGCCTGTCGATGGAGCCTGCTACATCAAGAATAGAGTATTATTCCCAAGCAGTTTGGGGATGAGAGGGTCCAGGTACAACTGCATTATACGCAAAATCTAAGCGAAGCCTGAGAACTGAAGGTGAAGAAGAAGAATCTAATGTGACCTAATTCCTACGTTATACAGGAACATTTTCAACTGCTAGCAAGGAAGTTCTTCAGTCCTGAAGTTTTTCAGTTTGAAAAGGAAAGACAATTAACAGTCTGGCTGTTAATTCAAACACAAAACTGGCGTCACCTCAGAAAGAGCATCACTGACCAACAATTAATCACAAAGGACAAAAGTCAGCGGACTGAACTTCCCAGAAGGTGAACACAGCAGCGATCTTCCCGCTTCACTGGTCACTGAACTCATTCGTGTCAGCACATCTGAACTATCTTGTTCTGTGAAGTCTCTTGGGATTCTCCCTCAAATTTTTGTGTTTTAGTACCACTGGTCTACACTCTTGGCTTTTGATGGCCTTTAAGGAAACCAGAAATATAAGCAAGTGTTGTAACAAACCTATAGTTAAAACAATTATGCATATGAATTGTTATATAGCACTTGCCTGGTATCAGAAACAAAGATGAGAAAGACTCCAAAAGATCCTCATAAAGCAGGAAATTAAATATGCATTTAAAATTAATGCAGGAAAACTAAAGAACTGAAAAATAATTTTAGTTTAACTGTTCTCCACATGGATTCTAAGGGAAACTCATAGAACGTAGGCCAGGTATACCGCAGCATGCATACAGCCTTGCTTAGTGCAAGCAGGGAGTGACAGATCAGGCTTTCCACATAGTTCCCACGTTCCCTGAAGAATTTGGGAGACTGAACCTTCCAAGCACAGGCTCCAGGAACTCTCAACTAAATGATTATTTTGGAAGCTTTAAAGGAATTAATGTTATTTTGAAATAACAGAGTCAGGAAACATATATCAGTATTTTTCTTCCTGGAACTTTTATCTATTTGTTAGTGAGAAGCAGCAACGGCCTGGTGAGAGAGCGGCCACAGAGAACAGATAACAAGTCACAGTCTCGAAAAATAAAAGGAACACAGCTCACAAGGCCAAAGTGGAAATGAAATCCTGCAAAAAACCTACAAACTTCATTTTGAAAGGAGCACCCTGAGCAGTGCTGCGGTCTTGTTTAGAAAGAACATTCGGAAATGAAGGTAGTTAAGTTGCCAGACACGTTGAGTCCTTAGCTTCCGTCAGGGAGAACTCAAACTGTGATGTGAACTTTTATTCAGCAGGAGCTGGATGGAGACAGCTGCAGATGCAAAGGACCTGTCATACTGACTAAGGAGAGATCTGAACCAGTGACCTGGAGGCGAGACTACTTCCTACAGCCTACCACCTGATTTACTACCTTAATGAAAATTTATTTCTCAGCTTCTTAAGCAGGGATAACACATCAAACGAACATCGTACCTCAAAAAAAATAAAGCACTATGTGCCCGAGCAAACATTTTCAGGTTGCCAGAAGGCTTCAAACTTAATTATATCGCAAACTTAAGGATCGCATAAGTGAACAGCATCCCTGCATTTCACTTACATGCAGCACTGATAAAGAGGAGCCAAGATGCTTCTTTCATCCAGGGCAGGGTTTCCAAAGCTGAAAAGCAAAATTAAAACCAAGTGAACCAGATGAACTCCTAACGTTGTTCTCAACATCAATGCCATTTGTGAAGAATTAAAAAAAAGAATAAAATAAATCAATACTAGGCAATTTAATGCTCCAACAGATCAAATAATTTGTATTAAAATATAAACAGGCCATGACCAATTACAGATATAACTCTCAACAGCATCAGCTAACGTACCAAGTAAATGGAAGCAACACCAGTGTACCTAGTTCTTTATCAGACCAAGGCACCTTAGAAATGAACTTCAGAGAAGTTCAGAAATTGAGCTCATTTCGCAAAGCAGGGGAAAAGAATAACTGGTATTCTGGACACAGAGAGTGGGAGCTTTGCCTGCCTGACACAGCTGGACACGGAATGAAGGAAATAGCAGCCAGCAGCCACATGCTGTTTTAGATGGCCAAGCTTAGATCAACAGTTCAACTAATAAGGTGATCAACTCTAACATTTCATGATCATGCTCTCTAAGGAAGGCCTGCCAAAAGGGTTTCAGAGTATTTCAAGCTTCATCTAAACATTTCTTTAAATTACAAATAAAAAAAAAAAAAAAAAAAAGTTTCAACCTCCTCATAATGCTGTTTTCAACAAAAAACTTTCCCTTCAATGAAGATCACTTACTCTAGGAGTCTGGCATTACTCTGCTCAAATAGTTCTGTTACTAGGAGCCTTAAAACTGGAACAGGCTCCCCAGATCATGGCACCAAGGAGCGTCTGGACGATGCTCTTAGTCATATGGTTTAGTTTTAGGTAGTCCTGTGAGAAGCAGGGAGTTGGACTCAATGATCCTTATGGGTCCCTTCCAACTTGAGATTTTCTGTGATTCTATGAAAAAAACATCCTCCTACCCCTTATCTCAAAGCAGCTAAAAGAACTTTACCTAAGCTTTCAAAAAACAATTAACTTCTGGGCCTGCAAAGCCCCATCAAAAATGTTTTCATAATGTTATAAGCACGTACCATAACGAAAGGACATGACCTTCAACTACCACAGTCACTTCCAGCGACTAACACATCAACTTCCTCCTAGCACATTGCCAGAGCATTACAGAAGGACAAATTTTTGCCAAATTCACCTAAAGCAGTCTGAAAGCAGCAATAATTAAGCAGTCCCAGGGTGGAACACATCCTGCTGGCATAACTGAAGGCACGTTACTGAACAGGCTGATGCATAAAGACAAAACAACTCAGCCACTGCAGGCAAATTAGAAACAAAGGAAGGAAGGAAGGAAGGAATCCACTACGGGAAACGCAAACAGGGAAAGAAATGGTAACTCCAAGCCTTGCAAGGATCTGTCTAGAGGTCTCAGCTGCTGTGTATGCTTCGTAAAAGCGGTATGCAGAGCCACAGAACAGAGCCCTGCACAGGAGCTGCCAGCCCTACCCATCAGAGGCTGCCCCATCTGCAGCAGGGCAAATTCACTGCCACTGCAGATGGTAGCGCCCATCAGGGAAACAAAATCTGGCGTCTCTAGACTAAATCATGAGAAAGCGGAATAGGTTATCTGTGTCTTTAAGAAAAATTAAGCAAATTGTTACGATTTAAAGAAGGCTGTATCTTCAATAAGATTTTTAACTTTAACTATTCCAGCCAATGTACAAAAAATATAGCAAAGACAGAACAGCTTACTTTCAAAACACACACGCACATAGTAAAGTTTGGCCTCAAGAAGGGCTTCTCATCAGTTCCTCTCAGTTACTACATGCTCCACTTTTGTTTCAGTAATAGTTAATATCCACGCTCAGGACATCATCATATTTTCCTCTCAGTATCAGTTTTATCTCCATTTTAAACTTCTAACATTTTAAAGCCAGAGCAGACATATGCAGAAGGCAGGGAATGCCAAATTACGCAGAGACACCTTTCGAAAAGATCTGCTTTCACTATGGCACTCACTAATACTTACTGGTAAATAATAAACTGTAAGTTTCTGCTCTTCCATTAATTAAAAGCATAAAAGGGAGGGGCTTTTCTGGGGATAGGAGGAGAGACACAAGCAAACTCTTGAAAGTTGTCTGGGGAAAGAAAGGTCACTGCGCTAATTTGGGGGTTTCTGTAGTTTGGGTAAGACTTTGCCGAAAGCAGCCATAGTATCTAGAGCACAGACTAAGCACCACAGCCTTTGAACGACCCTAGAACTTGGTGAGTAATTTCTGGTAAGAAGGAAAGCTTTGGATTTTTAGCACAAAAGGTAATACTGAAAAAATCAGAGAGAAAGAAAACAGAGAGACAGAAAGCAGATAAATGTGTCCCCTTGTGCTTGCCACTGCCTGGCCACCAGGATCTCCCTTACCCTCACCTTTTGGCATTATCCAGGAGGATGAGCATACTGGCTCCTTCATCATCCTGGAAACTCTCATAGTGGTGCCGGTCAGCATTCCCAATCAAATAGTCGAAGATGGCGGTGTCTATGATGTCAAGGAGACGAGGGCCTGAGTCATACGGTGAAGTCTTCTTCACAGCATCACAATAGCTTTCGTCATACTCCCACCTGCGGGCCGTCAAGAGAAACCAAATCAAATCCTCAAGGAACGCTCCATCATCGCACACCAATGCTATTTATAGCTGTCCCTTTATTCACTTACGAGTGCATAAAGAAAAGGTGAGTGCAGCAGTCAATGCTATATAAAGAAGAGCTGAACAAAAGCATTTTCTTGAAAGAGTAAGCCCTGTAATTAACACCCTAGCATAAGGAGCAAGCTGTAGTTTCAGTGCAAGGTTACACATCATCTTCCTATAGAAAACAAGGTCAGAGTTTGCTTCCTCGCTGCTCACAATTCAGCAGCGGCTGGGCTGCCTTGCGGCAAGATTACTGTCACGACTTGCCTCCCTTAACTTCCTAACTAAGGACTTCAAGTCCTGTGTCTATTTCTACTGCACTGACCTGCTTCCATCAGTCTTGCCTTTCAGTGATCCTCTTCATTTTTTCTTTCTAATGCAAATAACCTCATCATGGTTACTAATGACCTCCCCTGTCCTGAGCAGAAGGGCCTCATATGCATTCATTCTCTTTCACTCACAGTTGTCCCTTTCCTCCCTACTTTCCCTTCAGGGTACCTCACCTTCTTCTCCATCGGCAAGATTTCAGCTTCCCTTTTCTCTCCTCTCCTTCTACAGGTAACCTAGGCATGTACTTCTGGTCTTTAACATGGATGTCATGTCTCAATTCTCCAAAGCTGGAGAATTTTCTCATTTTCTTCTTTACAGTTTTCAAAGCTATTCAACACCACCACCGAAACAGCCAAATCTCTGGTGGTTATCCATTCCATCTGTCAACCTAGATAACAAGTACATCTATAACATCTTCCGTGTAAGGACTGAAACAATCCTTCACAAAATAGCAGTTAAGTTGGAAATGCCTTAAACCATCTGTGACTTGGAAACAGAAATGGAGGAAACACAAGCTGGAGAGGCACACTGACATGCTCAAAATTACAAAGTCGTAAAAGCGTGGAGAGGATCAGAATTTAACTACCAGAACTGCCACGTACCCCACCCCATCTTCTGGAGGTCTGGAGCCTAAGCTCTCAATAACCCATCTTTCCTCCAGTTATCCAAATCAGAGGGGGCAAAATTTATCTTCTCAATGTTTCTGTTAACACGTCACACACTCTCCTCAAATGCTGTCGCTAGTTACCTTTTTTTTTTTTTGCATCGAAGTCCAACTTACAGCACAGATCCACTAAGCTAAATTATCAGAACGTACTCCTCCTTGTACTGGATACATTTCTTTTATGCTATATCCCTCTCTCCCTCAAGTGTTTACCTTTCCCGCATTTTACTTTAGATTGGTATTTAAACTCCTTGCAACAATTTGTCAGATATACTATGCTCTCTCTTCTCATTTTCCATTCAGTCTTTCGAGACAGACCTTTCTCCCATATTTATTTCTGATCATTTGTATTGTACTAGCACAGGACTTTGAAGGTCGGGGATTTTATCTATCACACATCCATTAAACATCATGTACACTAATGTGACTATATGGATTATGTTCCAAAGGTTAACTCAGGACAGAGTAGAAGCAGCTAGATCAGGAAAAAAACTCCCACAAGAGTTATTTTTCCATAATTACCAGACACAGAAAAAGGAGAGCACGACATCTAGAACGTTTAATCACCCTGCTGCTCTCAAAGTGAAAAGCGCAACGTGACAAGGTACAAAACAACAGAACCATGTAATCCCATCTGAACGAGGCACGAGCAAGTAAGTTTTAAATATAGTGAATGTCAAATCAGCGTAAGTATCAGGGTAAACTCCAGTGTAAGCAGGCAGTTTATGATGCAAAACAGTCTCCCAAAAAAACCCCGCACCTCCAAGAAATAGTCCATTCATTACTGCAATTTACCAGGTACTAAATACAGCTGATGTTGACCTGTTGGAAAAGAGATAACATCTGCTGCAAAAAAATCAGACTTTGTATTTAATACTCTAAAACAATTCAGTGAAGCCTTTGGATGAGATTCTTTCTGAGAACAATCACGTCCTTGGAAATCAAGGAGTATTTTAGATCAAGGACTAAAAAAAAAAAAAAAAAGAAAAAAAAAAAATCTTTCTAATCATTTGTCCGAGGGACAGACTTGGAAAAAATCTGCTAAGCTCAAAACCATTTGCTCTGGTCATGGCAAAAATATCTCCAACCCAAACACTCAGACATGTTACATCTATTGTACACGACTACCCGATCCCATGTTTGTCCTTCTCTAAAAGCATTCTTTACATGCTAGGCATGGTCACCAAAGGTTGATGGTATTCAAAGCAGAGAAGAACTTTTCAGTGCCTACCTACGTACACTAAACCAGCTCCACAATTCCTGAAGCAAACTGCAAGGACCATAAAATTAGGTCTGGCAGAAAATAGCGCAGCGCTACCATATTTTAGCGGGCCACAGAGAGGCACAGGGTCAAAAGAAGGTCTAGTGGCACAAGAGAAGACTCTCTGCCCAGAGCCAAGACTTTCAGAGCTTGGAGTGACTGCGTGGGGGAGTTCTGTTCCAGCCAAGAAGCAGGAAAAGGACAGCACTTAGTATCGTGGAAAACAATGAAGATTTCTTTCTTGCTCATTTTAATTTAAATCTCATCCTAGACTTCTTGACTTCTACTGTTATATCAAGAAAGCTGTCAGCAAAACGCTAGGTTCTGAAAGCACTTGGTCCTTAATTAGCCACTGTACTGCAAGGGTATTTCTAGTACAAATTATCATGTGTAAAGAACAACCCTATCATGTTCTCATACCTGGCAAGTTTGCCTTCACGGTAAGTCCTGCCCCATGGGTGCCGATGCTTCTGAAGAGGCCAGACATCTGGCAGCCACAGAGTCACTGAGCCCTCCATGATGTCCCCATCTGCACAAGCTGGTTCTGTTTCCCGACAATAGTAGCACTTCCCATAGAAGCAAGTGTTATTACCTTAAAAAATAAATAATAAAGAGATATCAGAAGAGCAGAACTTAATCCAAGGGATGCCCACTGAAATTCAGGAGTGTATTGTTGCAGCAGAGCCTTCCTCGCAACAGGATTTCCCTGCACTTGACGTCATGCTTCCCATCTCTGAGAGGGAGAGGCTCAAAAGAGGTTAAACAGACATCTGTTAATTCAAAGGAACATGAAGGACTAATATTCAAAAGAGAGCAATTATATTTTCTAATGTTTCTATCACTCAGAGTTATTACAACATTGCACAATCAACAGGTTTTCGTGACCCTTCCTAGTCCTTAGGACCTTGACTTTGCAACCTTAGCACTGCTTGCTTTTTAAACTTCACACTTCGTGTGCCAGATTTCCCACTTTTTTTGAAAAAGTTGACCCAAAAGAGACGAGTGAAAAAAGACTAAGCAGAACTCAAATGGCTTCGGAGCCCTGACACCTGCCACACGCCTCAGTTACTTGAGCTGACTCAGCAGGGGAAACGCAAACAAGCTGTCGTTCTTACATGATCTAGGAATGCAGAGCTGTCAAAATTTTCATGAGTGTCTTCTGACAAGAGAGGAACAATGGAATCCTGCCGTCTTTAGTCTGTTAAGGCCTACATAGCCTGCAGCGTAAAGTAATCTATGTAGCCTAGATTAACATTTTTAGCTTAATCTTTCCTATTTCACCCTTCTAACCTGCCTTTGCTTGACGCTTGCCAAGTTAATTCCAGTTCCATACTCACAGATGTTCTTACAAAGTTCAACTACGCCTCACTTCCTTGTGATTCCACTTATTCCCTGCCCTTTCTTCCTTTGTCTCTATATCCAATACCCTCCTCAAACCAGGCCCAGCTCACTGAAACACAAAAAAAAAAAAAAAAAAAAAAAGGCGTTTCTCAATTTCCACCCTTACACATCACAACCCCTCAGCCAGCCAGCACTCCTTTGCTGTCCTCCATCCAGCCCCGGCTCCTGTGCTCCCACTACCTCAATTACAAAACTTGAGGACATCAGAAAGATCACCACCAACAACACGGAGCTTGCAGCAGACCACATCTCTTACTTCTGTGGAAAGCCCTGCAAGCCTCTCTTCCTACCTGTAGCCTGCAGCAGGTCTAGCAAGAGACAGAATTCTTTGAGATTCTAGCTGCAACTCTAGCAAATCTGCACTGAGTATGCATGAATTATCTTTTCTTCAGAAAACTCAGAAACTTGGTCAAATGTGGGTTGACAAGAGATCACAACCTTGCCCCCAGATCCACCCATTTCTTCGGTTCATGCTTTGCAGAGCAGGTGGTTCCAAGGAATCTAACGAAAGGCAATGAAATTTTGTGGAGCCATACTTTTCAAGTCAGCGTTTCTGCTAGAAAACTGCTTAGTTATCTTGGCTGAAATGAGAAAAAGTAAAGTCTGCCTGAGGCAGACACTCAATCTGAATGCAAAAAGAGTTTGGCAAGGCAGAGCTACTCTCATCTGAAAGTTACACCTTATAACTGAAAGTGTTAGGCAAACTTAGCAGGTGAGACTACCAACAGTGCTTGTAATAGAAATAAACACAGGCATGCATATTTACCAGCTGTAATGAACAACCACCTCTACGGTCTTCTTATTTGGGGGGGGGGCAGAAAAAAAGAAAAGAGTAAAAATTGGATATTTTATGAAAGCCTGAAGAAGTTAAAGGCTGCTGCATAAGTCATTTCTTGGTGCTTAATGACCACCTGGTAGGAGTTCACATTAATAATTCCCACGAAGTGTCCTTCACAGCATTATTGCTGTAAACAACATACGGAATTTCTGACACATGTAGTTATGAATGCTCAGCAGACTGATGGAGCACAAACAACATCTAATACCAAGCAATGCATCAGCCCTAAAAATCATCCCAAATCATCACTGTGTTTGTCTTATATGCAATTCCATTTTTTTCGTTTCAGGTCCAAACACAGACTTTTCTAACCACCTCTGACAGCAGAGAGAAAATTCTTACTCAGAAAAACTCCCATCTGTAACAGCAGCACGAGGGAACACAGAGAAGTTACAGAGGAAAAACTATTTGGAGAAAATCAAGCCCTCCTTCCCCGCCAAACGAGGTTATACAAGCGTTAGATCGCTCTTGGCACAGAAGGAGACTTACCAGCTTCCCGTATCACAGTTAACTGCTCTGGCACTGTACCAGAGTCCTACAGCTCTTTCTCCCCATTAAACATATTTGTCTTACTGGGCTGCATAATCCACAGCCTCCACTTACCCACAGTCATGAAGGTGCCCAGAAGCTGCTCTGTGGCTACTGGTTTGATCTCTGTACGTAGATTCACAAACCTGCCAACCACCAGCGGAGCTCGTCGGAAACCCAGAATTCTGATTTGGGGTGAAAAAAACATGACATGAGAATTTGCAATCAGGGCAGCAGTTCCAAATTAAAACAAAACCAAACCACAGTCTCTGTGTCGCTGTCTGACATCGAGATGACTGAGACCAAAGAATGAAGTTGGAGAAGAGAGGAGGTTGCTGCAGGGCTCCAAGGTGAAGTAAGGAAACTAATTTTTCTTAAGTGCCTGGATGTTAAACTTGCTTTATAGGCCATCAGTGACAGTACTTTATTAAGCATTTGCAGCAGAGCAGCAGAGGATGGACCATGTTCCAACTCTCAGAAATCAGACCTCGTACCAGAAATATCCATCATCTGTCTTGGATACAGGTCGAGGCAGTAACCATATGGCCTCTGGGCCGGTCACCTGGAAAGATCATTTATAATTTGTGGGAATTACTATCTATTACAATGTTATGTTCAAGCCCAGTTCAATTATACTTGAAAGTAAACAATCAAGGAGTTATTTCATTTGGCATGAGGGGACGGAAGGGAAGAGAGAATTGTAGAACAAAACTGAATGCCTGAAAAGCGTCTGGAAAAAAGAAAAGGTGGAAGAATAATTATAAAACTTGCAGTCACAAGATCCAGGTTCCATCCCCATGTCTGCCACAGCCTTTGCTCTGTGACCACAAATGACTTGGGTATTCGTAATGGAATTCTAAAAGTGCTTAAAGGAGGAGTACAAACATCAGTACAATGTCAGCCCCAACTCTCCCAACGTACTTTCTACCTTTTGGTAGCCTTTGCATCTCAGAAAAAGAGCCTGAAAAGGGAATGATCTACATTCCACAGAGATACTGGGACAGCCACTCTAATAGTAGGGGTTTTCAATATTCAACAAGTCCGTCCCCTTCCATAAGTATAAAATACCTCTAAGAAAGGGCAACACAAAACATCCGCCTGAACAAATCAGGTATGCATAAAGACTAAACTCATAGCCAATACAGAGTCACGTATAGCTTGAGAAAAATGCAAGTGTTCCAAGTAAATAGGCACAGAGCTTAGATCTGAAAAACCTGTCCCTGTATTTTCAGACCCACAGCTGTAAGGCCACTATCCTGGATAGCACAGCCTCCCTGTTAGCAGTCAACATACAACAGGATTCAGGTCCTTCTTGAAACAATGACATCCTCGGACAAAATGTGTAACTGTCACCCTTCAAACCAAAGGTACATGCTGAAGCTATGTGGGCAGGTATTGCTAGGTATTCTTGAAGAATACAGAGGTGCAGACCCACAAAGCGAGAAGAAAGGCCAAAAAACCAAGCACAAAGCCACAACTGAACCGACAGCCAGGAAGAGCTAAGAATGAGGGGGCTGGACACCGCAAAGAGGCTCTGAGTTGTTGCTTTACCGTGTTTGATTGCTGTTTTTTCAGGGAAACTGAAGTCTGGGTGTTTCTTGAAAGCACAAATGGACAACAGCCATTTGGCTACATCACCTTTTTCTGGGCTTAAAATAACCTGATTCTGGCCCACCGCCTCAAGATTGCAACGGCAGCAGTGGGTATTACACCAGTAGTTAGCACCAAACCTTCCTAGAATTACTAATGTCCACTGCCTGTGTAATTCCACAGATGAATCAGGACTAATAAACCTATCTTTTACCACCTATGAATTCAGTTACAGCAACAAGCCTCTTATTTATGCACTGAGAAACCTCAGTTTAAGTGCAGCCATTCTATTCTTTATTCCTCCTTATTCCTTTCCCCAAGATTTTAAGTCTCTTCCCATAAAAATTTTTTGCATCTTCAATTCTCTACCGAAACCTTCTCCCAAGTGCCACCACAGTCCTCTTACTGTGAGCAGACCAAGACTGCGCTCATTTATTCTAGATGATACTGCACCTCTAGCAGTATTTCGCAGCTATCAACATTCAGTGTTCGTATTTTCTGTTCCATTCTTTGTACTTCCTGTAACTTTGGTTTTCTTCTGGTAATTGCACCTCCAGCTCAGGCCCACACACCCACCTGGGTACCTGTATATGAATAGCTGCTTCTCCTCTAGGATGCACTGATTCATATTTAGTCTAGACATTAGGCTTAACTTTTTAGTGTACTGGATATTAACTCATCACATACATGCAGCATTTCACACTCTTCCACAGCATTTGGCCAAGTTATTTCTTCCAGGTAATATGAAGTATCAGTGGTTTCAGTGCTCATTCTCCTTTTCAAATTTTTCGCAAAAATCTTAAATGTTAGAATCTCGCACAGATCTTTGAAATAAAGCTTCACAAAAAAGCTGATCCTTGGCTTCAGTGCGGTATATTGGCAGGTCAGAAACAGCTCACATCTGAGAAGTATTCAAGGAACTCCTTTTTCCCCAACTCCGATAAAGCGTTTAGCAGACACAATAAAACGAGGTAACCTAATAATTCCATACCTATCTAAGTGGAAGGCTGCCACTTCTGCGTTGTGTCTGTCATAGCCAGCGTATGGTTCTCCTTCCACTATATAATCCCTGGCATATCTGTAATTGAAATAAGTCAAATGAAATGATTCACGCAGGATTTCCATCAATTTTGCTGTTCAGAATAACAAGTGCAATAACAGTGCTATGTTAAATAGACTCTGGGTCACTTTGAAAATGATTGCCAATAGGAGAGGGAAAAAATATTAATGAGATTAAATAGTGTACTGACTGTTGAAGTAGTAAATAAGGAGGAAAGGTCAGTAATGTACTCAAGACTTTGGGAAGCGCTGCCCGTTCAGACTAATGGGTTTTAATTCAACCATATGCCAAGTCACATCTAAAAACAAAGAGCACAGACCCAGCTACAGAACAGAGGGCTATTTATACTGGAAAGCAGCAACTCCGCAAATGATTTTGGGGTTAGAATGGATTGTAGATTAACATGAACATACAATCTGATATTGTGGAAGAAATGCCAAATGCAATCTTTAGTAGCTAGATGATCAGCAAGCATGAACCCGAGGACAATACTGGATATAAAAAGACCCTTTATTCTGGTGGAGAAAAGACATAATGGACAGCAAGAAATAGAAAGTAGACACTCATTACAACAACAATGGTATATTTTGGTGAAGTGGTGGGCTTTTATTCCCCCCCCCCCCCCCTTTTTTTTTTTCAAATAAATGTTACATAAATAGTCAGGGCAAACACAAATTTCCAAGATTCATGACATCTGAATCAGGTGTAGATACCATTTAAGAAGCATGCTTCAGATGAGCATGAAATACCACAATCAATACCGAGCAAATGGGTGACATGCAATAACATTTTCAAATAAAGGCAGGCCAAATTAGATTACCTATTTTCTTATTTTTATCTCTGAATCAAACTGCGTAGACTGGATTATTTCCAACAGGCTTGGGGTTCAAGCAGTAGCACCAACAGTGTAAAAGAAGCCACAGTACTCTACTCTGATGTTTTAACCCTGCTCAGAGAAGATGTGGGGCAAGATGACAGTCCATTTCATCAGTCTGAGCAAATGCTTTAGCTTCTCTGCAAGGCAGCTCAAAATGGCATTAACCAGTGGCAGGACGGTATGGAGTCTTTGGATTGAGCATCTGACAGATTCCTGCCAAACTGGAACTTTACACCAAACCAGCATCTTATTTCACATACACCACTGGCATGCGATGGTAGCAACTGTTAATCATCAGTGATTTCGGCTGGATTTCAAGTCATTTTGAAATGAGACAGCTAACCCTCAGAACATGCCCTCCAAGTCAGGTCTTTTGTACATACTTAAGAGCAGGCTTTTGAAAACACGGCCACATGCTGAAAGCTGCAGAGCTAAAACGTAGCGGTAAAACAACCAAATTCTTGCTTCCATGCACAGCAGGCATCTAGTCCTTTCTAAAGCAAAGGTAACAAGAGAATTTGTTCTTCCCCAACCAGGAAGTTTTCTCAGAACGGTTTTTAGTAGTAACTTTGATATACCATTCAGGTCAAAAGCTAGTTCAATAGACTATCTTGCAATGACAGAACAAGTCTCTACCTACAAGCCTAGCTATTCAGCAGTCACAAAAACACCACCGGTCTACCAGTATGGCTAGGGCCATACTGTCTAGCACTCCTATAAACTGCCTAGCACTCCTATAAACATTCCCAGCTGCACGTGTCCTTGATGGAGCAGAGTCACTGTGTTCGCCTGCACAGACATTCTATTATGGGAATGTAATTTAATGCTTGGTGAAATGCTTTATGGCACTCACTTATACAGAAAGCACTATAGAAATGCCATGTCTTGTTACTGCGTTTACTGGACGCACCGCGGGTCATACCACCAGGACTGCTGCCTGAAAGGTTCACACTGTTCAAACACAGCCCAGCCCCACCGTGAAGCTCCAGCCAGACCAGTAATTGACCATACAGAAACAGGACTGTGAATTCAAGAAGTGGAGAGCACATTATTTTTCCTCATTCTCTGATCATTCATTAACATGACAGGAAAAGTTCATGCTTGCTCAACCCAATATCCTTCGGAGGGAAATGTACTCACTCTGTGATGACACCACTCTACATCTGCACTCCTATAAAACACACCTGCCTTACTTCTTCCCATCTTTCTTTCTTCTACTTTTCCCTGAAGGCAAACAGTTCAAAAAACTTTACAGGCGTGCACAAGATTCTTCATAAATATTCAATCATACCAAATTTCCCAGCAGATCACCGTAAACAGAGGCCATACCAAGGAGGTATCACTACCCGCCCATTCTTACATTGCTCCTCCAGTATTCGCTATCGGCAGACGAAACTCAGCGGCTTTCACTCTGACCTACCAAGCCATCTTTACAGCCTTTATGCAGCTATACCAGACACTCAGATCTACTTTTAAGACCACTGTCAATTTTCACTCCTTTCCTGTTCTCCAACTGCATTCCCTCACGGCAGTTTGACACGACCCTTTCTCAGAAAGGGTACCCAGACTTGTCTCCACTCTGCCAGAACCTGCACTTCCACAGTCAGGAAGCTGCTGCTTCAAAACATCAGGTTTAAGCAACACTCCCTCAGGACTAAACACGGTGATTATTCTTTTAACCTAAAGGCAGGCAGTTCCAAACATTAAAGCTATACAGCCTGACAGGCAGTTGGCACAGCAACCTAACGTTACTAGAGCACCAGCAAGGCTCTATCCTGTCTGTCTCACAAATAACAGAACAGCCTTTCCATTTGCATGTAAATTTGTAGCTTAAATATTAATGCAACAACACGGAGATAAAAAAAAAGTGTACACAAAACAGTTATTAATCCAGTCACCGAAGGCAATATTTACCTCTTGGGTTTGAAGACAACCTTCTGTCCTCCTTCAAGTATTAGCAAAGCTTTCAGTTGGGTCCCTTTGTATCCCACATCAGCTTTTACTATTTTCTTTGTTGTCATGGCATGCATAACAGCCCCTAGCTCGGGCGTCTCCTCGGGATACACCTCCCGGGGCACCACCCACTGGGCTGCAATCTCCCAAGGGGACTGCAACGTATGGTCGAGTCGGGGGTCCAGTTCCACATGGAGGCTCGCCATCATACGGTGAAAGGCGCGCTGGTCCTCCCGGTTGGCAGCTGAGGTGTCCAAGTTGTCAATGAGGAAAACTTTTGTGAAAATGAAGATGACAAGGAGGATGGCCAACAGCACAACTCGCTGCTTTAGCTTCATGGTGACCTTCAACCCTTCTCCCCTGACCCTTTCTTCCAAGCGTTACAGGAAGTCTATCGGAGATCAGGGTGAGGAAGGGGATATTAGTTAATGGATTTCATTCATAACTTGCATTGTGAAAGAGGTATGACCACTGAAGCATCTTCTGGTACCCCTAGAAATAAACAAAACACAAACTTACAAAACTGTATTCCTGCAGATCCCACTGAACTCAAAATGCCTGGAATGTAAGTCTGCATTTATGTACACTTGTATCCTAAAGCCCAAACATTTCTGCTGAAACACATGGGGTTTGCTGTCTTCCTGTAGCCTTTCAGTGATCTGCACAGAAGGGGAAATTGTCTGACAGCATCTCTATACAGCTGAAACCATAACAGCTGCAACTACCACAGGCAAGGCTTTTGCAGAGAATTGTAGTATGAGTTGATGGCTCCAATTTCATAAACACTTTTCCATTAGTAAGAGAACCCGCAAAACTCTGGTTTTTCCTAAAGATCTGTCCCTCAAGAGAAAGCTCCCAGGTAGATTCTCTGGCATCTGACAATCAGTGACAACAGCTGCAGCCTAGTTTCCTGAAGGTACAAGACAGAAGGAAAGAATAGACTTAATTTGTTTATTGTCTTTCCTTTGCTGCCACTAGAGTTTACTCAGCTTTTTTCCATTTAAAAAAGAAAAAAAAAAGAAAGAAAAAAAAAAAAAGAGGGGCATGAGGACATCTTTACTTCCTTGTGGTTAACCATGTATCTTCTGCAGTCAACTGTAAAACCAATAACCACCAAAAATATACAAAGTATCTGTAATCTTGACATCAAATTAAGAACAACAACTAAAAAAACCCAAAATCCAGAATACTAATACTGCCTCTTCTCAGAAACCTCATCTATATCACAGCGTCATGGTTTAACCCCAGCTGGCAACCAATCCCCACGCAGCCACTCGCTTGCTCCCCCACGGTGGGACAGTGAGAGGATCGGAAGGGTAAAAACAAGAAAACTCGTGGGTTGAGATAAAGACAGTTTAACAGGTAAAGCAAAAGTCACGTGCACAATCAGAGCAAACCCAGGTATTCATTCATGACTCCCCATGGGCAGGCAGGTTCAGCCATCCCCAGGACAGCTGGGCTCCATCACACGTAACGGTGACTTGGGAAGACCAAGGCCATAATGCCGCATGTCCCCCCCTTCCTTCTTCTTCCCCCAGCTTGATATACTGAGCATGACACCATATGGTAGAGAACATCCCTCTGGCAGTCGGGGTCAGCTGTCCCAGCTGTGTCCCCCCTCAGCTTCTTGTGCCCCTGCTCGCTGGCAGAGCACGGGAAACTTGGAAAGTCCTTGATTTAGAGTAAGCACTGCTTAGCAACAACTACAACATCAGTGTCTCATCAATATCATTCTCATACCAAATCCAACACACAGCATTGTACCAGCTACTGAGAAGAAAGTTAACTCTGTCCCAGCCAAAACCAGGACACAGAGTTGAAGCCACATCTGTGTTTCTGTATTGTATTTCTGTACGGGTGCAAGACGTGTCTCACCCCTCAAGCCTTGGCCGGTACAGCGTCAGCACCGTGCGCTCGCAGCCCAGAGAGCCAGCCGTGCCCTGGGCTGCATCACCTGCAGCGTGGCCGGCAGGGCGAGGGAGGGGATTCTCCCC
>JAVJGI010000032.1:6552668-6568593 GCA_035590275.1 Ibycter americanus | reverse complement strand
AGCCCCGTTACACCGCCGTGGTGCCGCAGAGCCCCGTTACACCGCGGTGGTGCTCACAGCCCCCGTTACACCGCCGTGGTGCCGCGCTGCCCAGCTACACCGCGTATTAGCACCACATTACAGCTCTAAACACTACCCCTCCCCCACAGCACCAGCAGAACTGGCGCATCTGTGCCCAGGCGATTGCAAATAATATTAAATTTAATTTTCCCCCGGCTGTTCACCCGTCGCCACCACCGGCCCAGGCTGCGGCCCGGTTGGCTCGGGCAGGCGTGACTCCAGGCGCGGCAGCGAAGGCCTCGGCGGGAGGCACCGGAGATGTTCTCGGGGCAATATTCCGGCAGGGATGGCGGTGGAGCTGGGGGGGACAAGGCACGGCTACCCCAGGCACACACCCCCCCAGGCACACCGGCACCGCCCGCGCTCCTACCTGCAGCCTAGCCATCCCGTTCCTCCACGGCTCCTCACTATCCAGAACATTTTCTCCATCGTTTCTGCTCCGCTTGCTGATCCTGCTCATTTTTTTTCTCTCTTTTGCCCACCCTGTTTCCACTGACTCCTGGAATCAGTCCGTCAAACGATGGAAGGTCACTGCCCTCCCTTTCTTCAGACCTGAGGGCACCTCCCATAGTTTGTCACCAACCCAGCACCCACCATCCACGCCTGCACCTTGCGTTCTATCGCACAAAGACGAGACACCACATTTTTTTTTCTTTCATTTGGGTGGGGAAAAGGGAGGAGAAGTCCTATCAGCTGGGAAGATGGTCCCCTACACAAACCACTCCTGGACCCTTGGGTGAGAGATGCCGAGGCAGCAGGTCTGAAGGCCGAGCCAGAAACGGGGAGCACCAGCTCTCACTTTGGGAATGGTGGGAAGCAGCACAGCGCTGCCGTCACAGGAGCGCATCGTGGAGGCAGCGGGCTGCTGCGCCACAGCTCCAGCCCTCGGCTCACTGCCAGGACACGGTGGGATCGGCCGTCAGGAAAGTTGCATCCTGATCCGTCTGGCTTCCACCAACTCTTTCCGAAGCCAAAGAAAGTTTCTTTCTCTGGTGCTGGAAAGCAATCCCTCGCGGAGAGACGGGCAGAATTTGGTGGGGAATGTTTCATCTTGCATGTGGATCTAACATTTCCCACACAGAGCATCCCTGACGCGTTTGGTACCACGCATCCCAACAGCACTATCTTCATTACCATGGCCTTGCCCTGATTTTACAAACAGTTGAATGCAATATCTTCGGCTACTTCAAGACTGCAACAAATGCTGCAGTTGCGGACTGGCCTGTCTGAAGTGGAAAATAAATAAATTTCTTTCCAGGAATTTCCCTTCCCCTCCTCCATTTTTAAGCCTCAGAATGAAAACCTTTTTTAAGGCGACTTTTTTAAACCCCTTTGAAAAAAAGTCCTACCTAGTGCTTTATGACTTCCTGCTCCAAGCTTCCAAGCGTCGCAAGCAAACATCTTCGCAGCCATCCAGAGGCAGGATACTTCTCTTGTGCAATGTTATTGCTAGAGGGAAAGATACTTTTTAATATATATATATATATATTAATAGCGCAGTTTCATTGTTATGGACTGCGTCTCTGCTAACTCCTCACAGAATTAAAATTTTATACCTAACTACAATTACTGTTTTCATTATTAATTAGCACGTTAATATTTAATATTTAAGTGCCAAGCACTTGACTACAGCTAGAGAAGCATCACAAACTGGAAGTGGCCAGGTGGATTAGGTTATGGATGAGCCACAGAGCTGGGGATGGTGGATGGCGGATGGCAGAGGGACCAGGAGGAGACAGGGTAGTCACGATGGGCCAACATCTTCCAAAGCTGACAGGCAGAGAAGCTCCATTATCCCTTGCCAAGGAGACAGAGGACTCCAGGAAGATCAAGAAAAGCTGATGGAGCAGCCTACAAAAACCTGTAGGTCATCAGAACAAGGACTGTCTCAGGCTGGAGAACAAGGTCTGACTGGGGAACAGCCGTCAAAGGGCTGTCTCAAAGGCTGGGGCTGGTGTGGGAAGGGAGCCAGAGAGGCTGTTAAATAATTCTATCTGCTCCAGGAAAATCTCTGCGTGCTCAGGAGGAGAAAGCTTTAAATCAACATACACACTGTCACCAGATGCTGCACAGATCTTCCTATTCAAAGAGGTGTGTGATCTTGGCAACAGACCGAAATCGGATTATACAATACAAAAGAAATTCCCGAGTCAAGAACACCACTTAGACCCAGCGAGGCATGTTAAGTGTTGCTTTGCAGAAGATATCTATATAAAATAAAACCGTGCTCCAATAGAAACAATAGGCTGAAGTTACAGAAATAATTTCAGACAGGGTGAAGCTGAGGTCAGGTATCAAGCACAGGCTCTCGGATGGAAACTCTTCAACTAAACAGCTGCTACTCCCAACTCCATACATTTCTCCCTGCTAGGCAGTGGTGAGAGGAACAGGTACCGATGCCCTCACTTACCTCTGAAGAGGAGTTCTTGGATACTGTGAACCAGGAATGGTGAAAGAACCTGAAACAGCGGGACCAGCAGAGATCAGACAGAGCCTGGGGAAGGATGGGGCAGGCGGGTTGAGGAGCACTTAGGTGCATGGGGTCTTCTCCACCTTGCCAGGCTTGGCTGCATCCCACCACGTTACTACGGTGGTTAATGCAGCCGAGCGGCCACCCTCCCGCCTTCCCTGTGGTGCTACCTTTAGGCAGAAGGAAGGGCCACAAGGTCACTGTTCAGTGGAAAGATTCCGCCAGAAAGCGTTCACCGTGACTAGAAAGCAGCAAAGGGCTCCTTTGTCAGTCAAAAAGGCCAGATTCCTTAGCACCGGGATTAGGTGGATGGGATCTGGGCTTTGGGCAACGTGTAGACGTGCAGGAGTCTCCCAGGCGAGCAGGAAAAGCGAGCGTGACGCATGATGACTCCGTCAAGGTGACCTAATCAGTTGGCAGCAGGTTTGGTGGCAACTGAGGAGCAGACAGGCCAGGCAGGGCTTGCTCCTCTCGCCTGGACCTGTCCAGAGGGAAGGATGGCACCAGACCTCCCTTTCCAACCCCAGCCCCAGGTACTGCACCCTCCAGCTGCTGGCCACCACCAGCAGGTGAAGTCACTAGTGCCACATTTCTGCCCACGGAGAAGTTCTGCATCATCACACCCTAATCTCCTCCAGGGAAAAATCAGCAGGGTTAATTTGTACCGGCACTTTGAGCCACCTCGGGTGCTTTTGCCTGCAGTAGATTCGGGAACGCACACCCCAACTGCTTCCCAGACAACGCTGGGTAGAAGAGTTACAGTAAGAAACTACACGTGTTAGTATTTTAATGGAGCACTGCACCCTGAAGCGTAAAGTTACAGCACTTATACAAGAGATTAAAAATCTTTTTATAGCAGTGTCAGACTTATTTCTACAATTAGATTGTAATTGTTATAATTAAATACTTGGGTTGTTTGGTGGTTGTTTTTTTTTTTCTCTCTCTCCAAACTGGTGTTTAACTGGAAAGACAAAAGCATACATTTAACATTTAAACTTCCTTAATTGCTTTTAAATGTCGCTAGAAATTAAACAGTGTTTATCTGCAGCGTGACTGACAGGCAGCGCTAAGATGTCACCCCTCCACCTGAGCTGGGAGGCTGACAAGGGAATAGCGCAGCAATGCAAATGTGCATCGCACAAGCTCATTTTATACTCCCTGCCCCCCCGCCAGCCCCTCTGTGCCTGGGTGAGCCTACCTCTGACGGCCCCGTGCCTGGTTCTCCCAATTTTCCTGCCAAATCCCAGCCTCGTCCCCCGGTGCAGCAGCAGCCGGCTCAATACAGACCGAACCTCCTCGTGGCGAGGGGGAAGAGGCTTGGTTCCTGGGAAGAAGAAAACAAAGAGCAGTCAAACGAAGGGCAGACGTCGGTTGGGGTGGGTTTCCCGTGGAGCGCAACGGCATCCTTCCCACCGGAGGCTGTGCTGGGGGAAGATGGAAAACTTGGGGATCAGGAAAAATCCCATCAGAGCTGCACGCACACAGAAAACCTGGCTGCAGCACTGGAGTGGCCATTTCAAATCGGTCAGTTCAGTCACAGCAAAAACACAATCCAGGGAGTTAAAGGCAGTTTTCTATGTTTTCATGTTTTGCATGAAAGAAATGAAAGATTTTATTTTTTTTTTTTTTAAATCAGAGTATTTTTAAATTACACTGCAAGTCCGGTTTGCTTGTTTCATGAAGCATCAGTGGCCAAAATCAATCTTTGGAAGGTAGAATCCAGTGAATAAAAGCTGTGCGCATCATTCTGAACCTTGTTTAAAAGATTAGGGTTCAGCACAGCCTGGGAAAAAGAAAGGGAGGAGCGGGGCTGCCTTGCTTGGAAAACAAACTCCACAGAGCAAAGCGGTGCCAAAGAAAAGGAGTAATACCTACAGCACAGAGATTTTCCCTTTCTCACTAGAAATAACGGGAGTGTTAGATATTGGAATAAAACAGTAGTATTCTCAAGCTTCTCATAGCAAGTGGAGCCCTGCTGTTCAGCTGAGAGGCTGGAACAAATCCCTGGGCCATGACAACATGCCAGCCAGCCTTCTGTATACCTTTCTTCTTCTCTTGTCTGTGTGTGTATTAGCCTGAAATAATGCAAAATATTTAAATCATAACTAGCTGACTTTAGAGCAAGCCAAGCCAGCCGTGCAGAGGATCTTATGGTTCTCCCCATCACTTTTTCAGGCTGTCAGCAGCGTCACGTGGGTGTTTTTCTTCTGCGTGACTGTTTTACCCGATTCCCAGCACGGAAGCCCTTCATTCCTCACGTGAGCCTTCTGAAAGCGCGCTCAGCTGTTTTGAGAGAGCTCAGAGCAAGGATCCTAAACACAGACTTGAGAATCAACTGGGGAAACTTTTCTTTCTCAGTTACTTAATCTTGACCCCAACTTGGCTGCTTGCACAACAGCTACGGTTCCAGGGCTGAGAGAGTTGCTTTCATGAAGAAGGCTTCCACAATTCCTCTCCTGGTGAGATGGGACATCACCCAAACTTACTCAACCTTTGTTTAAAAGGAGCAATTGATGCCGTTTGTCCCCCACGGCTACAAGCTGACCCCCTTCCTTAAGCTGGAGCACAACCAGGAGGGGTTTTGGGGATGGGGAGAGAGCAAGCCCAGCCATTTCAGGGCTAAGCTATTCACATGTTGAGTCTAATCCTATTTCCATGAGCGTTTCCAGTCTTGGAAGCTGGATCAATCTGTAAGAATTTTTTTAAGTGTCTATAAATACTTTTCATCTCAAAGCGTTTTACAGACAGACGCGCTGGGTCTGCACAGAAATCCCTTCCCCGATGGCTGAGACAGGGCTCGACTGCTTGGCCGGCTTACTGCTCCCCCATGCAGCGGCTTTGCACAGCATATTAAATATTGATCTCGGCAAGGATGGAAGTATGGAGCTCGGGGGAGGGTTGACATAGCTAGTTAGTTAAGCAAAACCATACTGTAATTTGGCCACAGTCCTCAACTATCCATTATTTTGAGAAGCGAGATGGTATCTTTAAAGCCCTCGATACACTAGAGCTTGAACCTCCTCCAGGATGGAAGGCATCTCCAAAGATGGAGTGAGGGTCTAGCACTAATGTTGGACCGACCAACATCATTCCTGCAGTGGGGAAGTGAATCCTGAACACAGCGTAACACTAACTGTATCCAACCTCGCTTACCCACAAAACCAAAGATCAACTTCTTGCAAACAGCTCTAGCAGCCGTCGGGTTTACGTGACAACTCATTTCTCCCGCATATTCTGTCCCCACTCAGCCCAGTCTAGCTCGCTTTTCCCCTCTGCAGCTGATGCAAACACAAGAGAATTAAACACATTATCATTCTCGCAGGAAATTAATTAGACCAGGCAATTCTCGAGGTGAATAATGCACTTCCAACGCTCAGGTTCGCTGCGTTTCAGACAGCGTAGGAGAAACGGGAACGCTCTCAGACTGCCAGCAGCTCCCGTGCAATGCCTGGCTGCACACACATCACCAGGAGCCTCCTCGATAACCCTCCTCTTATTTCTGATCTTTAACCCTGCATGTAAATGGGGGTCCTGTGCTCAACTAGAGTGAAAAGGGAAACGTACCCTTTTATTTGGGATGCTCTCCGCCAAGATGTAAACACAGAACAGCACCTCAAGAGCCGGACAGTCAACCCAGAGACTTGCAGTGAGAACGAGCAAAACACAGAGTTGTTGCTCTGCACATTCAAAATGCGCGTTTACAATCAGACAAACCTTTTTTGCTCTTGTGTTTCTAAACAATGGTCCAGATTGGAAGGGGAATTATTAGCATCCTGACTTCACCTAGGCATGGAGCCGTTCTCTCCAATGCTTCTCGCTGTGCAGAAGAAAATCCTTTGGGAAACAACCCATTACAGGTAACTTCTTCAGATCTTGTAGAATATTCCTCATCATCCTCCTCTTTGGCAAACGAGCTTTTGTGGGTTTAGCTACAAGATTTTTTTAAAAAAATTAATTATTTCTAATAGAAAAGCTATAAAGAATTTTTATTTTTTACTTGGACTTAGAAACAGATGAAACTTTTCACTGGAAAATAATTAAAGTTTTCTCTAAAAGAGGACACAAAGGAATCTAATTACTGGCCTAAGGAACAAGGATCAGCAAGACCTGCAGAAGGTCTCTCCACACATCTCCACAGGGTGTCAGTGTTATTTCAAATTTGGGTCATTTTACACTGGAATCAGACTAATTTTCTCACCACATTATTTTTATGAGTCTGCTCCTCAGAGAGCTGCCGCCACCACAGCCTGCTCGTTACAGAGCTCCCCCTTTCCTCCCACAGCCAGCATTAAAATGAAATCTCTCAAAATGGGGGGACAGAAAAGCATAGTCACGGTGGTCTGGGGACCACGGGAGGATTTTGGAGAGATTTGAGATGGGGTTGACATTCCCCACTCCAAATCTACCACCAGTTTGCTGGTGGGATTCCCAGCTCCTGCTGGGGGATGATCTTCCAGCAGGTGATCCAGAGCTCTTTCCCATGCACCCAGCCAGGGCTGCGCATCCTTTCCCTGACAGATTCGTAGCCACAACGAGCATCTCTGGCACTCCAAGAGACTGCTGCAACCCATTCTGCGTTTTAAGGCCGTTTGAGAGCTGACTCTCAGAGGCAGAATAAAGCTGTTTAAGTTGACCCTTGCCAAAAATTATTTTCCAGACACGTTACTAATATGGCTGTGCTGAAACAAGGTCCCACTGTACTCTGGCAGCTGTGGCAGATGTGTGGTGCGACACACAATATCCCCACCGACGTGCGTACTCCGAGGGACTGCACAAGCCGGCTTCAGTCCTTCCACGGGGGCTCTGCTAGGATGGATGTCCCCCAAACCAACGCTCCCATTCTCAGCAGCTGGCTTCAGTTCCCGTTGGGCCAGCCCACCTTCTACAGTACTTCTACTCGTACAATAGCTCCCCTCCGAAGCTGTAATTTTGGGGTTTATTGGAGGCACGCCTCCGCTGAACGTGCAACAGGGGTGAATCCTGGGTCAGGAAGTTTCATCGATTATTAACTACTCAGCATTTCAGTTCTTTATCATATTATTCTTAAGCAGGCCGGTTCTTATCAATATTAAGGTCATCATCCCAAAGAACCTTTCCTGAAAGCAATGCCCAAGCATGTGCTTGTATGGGGACAGGCAACAAACAGGCAGCGTGTTGCGTGCTTAGCCCTGCAGAGGACATGCTCTGCCTTAGCTATCAGGCAGAGTTTGACAAACGGCAGTGTTTTTTCAGCAGTAGCACCGGTTTAGGTTGCCCACGCCATGCTTCTCACCATTTATCCTCCCACCCCTATGCTAGCCCTCTGCTTGCGCCAACGCAATAGCCTGCACGACCGTGCAGTAAACTGAATTGCAGAACTGCCCTCGATTAAAAACGAGCTGGCAGCAAAGTCAGTAAGCGTATGTTTAACCCAGGTTAATTATCCCATCTCATTCACCAGCTGGCTGCACAGTAGCTGTGCCACCAGGAACAAGCACGGGAGGAGCGCTGGGTGGGAAGGACGTGCTGGACACCCACATCAGCACTGCTGACAGCAGCCATGTTCAATCCGTACAGCCTTGGAGTTCGACCCGCATTAGAGTAACAGAGAGATGTAACCTCAGATCTCCAAAAATACCTAGGGGTCCGGTTTCCTATAGGTTTCAAAGTTTTCATGTTCGTCCTACATGAGCAACCAGCTTGCTTTCTCCAATGAATCTGCCCCAAGCTCTGCAAGCAGCCAGGCTCGGAGGTCAGAAGGAGGTGGGTGAGCTCCTCATCTCCAAGCCGACACTCGCTTCACAAGCTCAGCCGCTCCCAGACGGTGTTCGCCAGGTAACAGTCAGAAGCTGGTTGGTGGCTCCTCCACTCAGTGGCCAACCCTCCTTGCCATGGCCCTTTGCAAAGACTGTTCTACAGGGTGGCCACTACCTCTACTAAGTCATGACTGATTTTTCAGCTTGAAGGAAGCGGGAGGAGTGGGGACGTTACGGTGGCAGGTCACACAAGGGGATAAGGACCTTGTGTCAGACAGGTGACCCGGCAGAAGGCCAGGCTCTGGCATCAATGCCAATACTTCCAGCCCAGAGGCAGCAGAGATCTCCTCTAGCTGCAGTTCTCCAGGGGAAAGCGAGGAAGATCACACGCCCCAAAGAAACTCCGCAACAAGAGAGCACGTTGCAGACCTTCGCCAAGACTCCAGAGCAGTTGTTGCGCTGTGGGTTTGTCCCATGGACTCAGAGAGCCGGTCCTTGCTGCCTGCCCCAGCACAGCCGAGCAGGGCACCCGGCAGGCTACCAGCCGCACAGCGAGCCCTGCCCCGGCTCCAACCTACCTGGTGGTCTGCAGAACATAAAAAGAGTTTGGAACAGCTGCACTACATGATGGTAGAGAAGGGATATTGACTGGGACTGCTGTGGTGATTTCTTAAGTCTTTAAAAAAGAAACATCATGGCAGCTATTTAGTACGGGTTTTGAAAATTCAAATATTGACAGAAGGAAGTTTTCCAAAGGATGCCAGCAGCTTTTGCAGCAACCCCAGTAGTAGAAACACACTGCGGCGTCAGATGTGGGCTGTAGCATGGACCAAACCCACAAGCTCCACACCGGCGGCAGAGCTACCAGCGGAGCAAGAGCAGCGCTTCACCCCTCCGCAAGACCGTGCGCTGGAGCAGGGGGTGCCGGCGGGCGGAGGGTGGAAGGGAGAAGCTAAAATGCCCCGAGGAACTACAATCGCACTTGCCAAATTCTGCATTTTACTGGGAAAGGGAGAGAGTGACTTCACTTTTTACCTCCCCTTCCCCACTTCCCCTACCCCAAACAGACAGATGTGGCTTTGCAAGAAATTAATTACAGATGGAGGCTGAAAAAAGCGTGTGGGGGGGGGAAACCTCAACCACAAGGCTTTTTCCTCTGCAGACTTGAGGATGGATGGGGCGACCTGGGAAAACTGGCAGATGGAAAACCCATTACAGACGTGAGGTTTGGAGAATAAGGCCAAGGGACAATTTGAGAGTTGTAAATTTTAAGTTTGAGGGTATAAATGCATTGCTTAGCAACAAAAAACAAATAGGAAACAAGAAGCCTCACGAGAGAGACGCTTAAATATTTTAGAATCCCTATTTGAGGTGAAGACTACATTACCAGAGACCTGAGGGGCTGCTATTCTCAACAGTTAGAGTCAAGATAGAAAGAAAATTAGGACTTTAATCTCATTTCCACACAGAAATGTATATAACTTATTCTGGGCAAGAAAAACAGTTATTTGTTTGTTCTGTACATGTTTTGCACGGTGCGTACCTGGTAAGATCAGAATACACGGTGTATCTGTAAGCAGTTTTCTACCTGGGAAAGATTTCTCAGAATGTGCTGAAATAAATGCAGGAAAGCTGCTTTACTGGGATGTGCAATCATTGCTACCATATGTCTGACCCTCGCTACATGGTCCAATGCCTTTTTAGGCTGCTGCATAAATCTTCTCCTAAAATTCCTGACATCTCAAAGGATGGCAGGGGCCTCCATCTCCAGGGAGAGAAGGAGAAGGGTGAAAAAGAACAGATCACCTGGAAACAAATGCTGAATGTTTTAGAGTTTCTTCACCATGAAAAGACAAGGATAAAGGGGAAGGGAAAAAAAAAAAGAAAAAAAGAGACATTACCAGCTTTGGAAGGTCAAATGTTACTGCTTTTGCCTTTTTTGATCCATTGAAACACTAGACATACAAAGTAAAGCAAAGCACAAAGCTTCCAAACAAGCCTGTGACCAAAGCCTCACCTTCTGAAGCAAAACACTAAGGGAACTCATTAAAGATTAAAAAAGAAATTCACAAGAAAGCAAAACTCCCTTTTGAAATTCTTTTCTTCTAAGACCCTGTAAGAGCAGTTCCTCAAACACATACACACACACATATATATGCATGCACACACCGATATACAAAAAAATACGTAAGCACCAGGTAGTTCTTTGCCTTATTATGGGGTATCAGCCCAATGTGTTACCTCTAGGATATGCTGAATCAGTGGCAGCACGCTCCAGTTCTCTCTTGCACCACTGCACATGACATCATTCTGTTTCCTTCATGAAGGAGGTCCGTCCACATGAGTGGAGTTCAGAAATAACCCAGACATTCCCACTTGGTTTTGCTGCTTGAGCTAAAAAGGATGCTCCAGACCCACTTTTTATTTTCCTTTCCTTTTTTTTTCCCCCCCTATCTGAAAAAAACCCAAGCAGCCAAGCCCAACCGAGTAAGAGCTCTTGAAATAACTAAAGCTTGCAAGAGTTAAAATCAATGGGAAAGTTCCTTGGCAGCTTCGAACTTCAGGCCAGTAAAACCAGCTGTTCGTATATATACTTCACCTTCAAAATTAATGAAAAAAAATAGAAGCATAATGGACACATCTTGTTTAATCTAATGGCCAGAAATACAGAGAGCAAACAGTACTCAGAGAAAAGGCATTCTGACATGAGACAAAAAGTTTGTCACTCTCACACTTCTCCTGATTTGGAGAACTAGAAGAGTTTTATAATTCTCTAGAAAGAGAAGACAGAGTCCAGTATCAAAAGCAACTGAAATTTTTGCCTACAAATGCATTCAACCGCAGTCCTTGGTATACTAATGAAACCAGTTCAGAGTTTTGGCTTGTTTTGTTGTTGTTTGTTTGCTTTTTTTTAAAAAAAAAAAAAAAAAAAAAAAGGCAGGAGATTTAGATACTGATTTTTCTTCACCTCAATACAAGATAGAAGGCCTGGAAGTGCTACCCTGGATCACTGCCTTCTGTCCTCTTGCCTGCCTTGGGATCACATCACTCTTCTAAGGAGTGCATTTGGCTTTGTTTGCTGTTCAAAAAACAGTGAGGTAACAACACATAGGCCACCTGAAAATGAAAATGTGATGAGCTAACATGACAAACATCAATAAATTTTGAAGATCTATCAGAATATTACAGGCCAGGGTTACCTTTAAAGACGAGGGAAGTAAGTATTACTATATAGATCCTCAACAGTTTTATGAGTAACGCTGTATCAGCTGAAACTACCAGATGCAAATACCATGGACAAGAATCAAAGAACCAACTCCAACCATGGTTAATCTCCCAGCATTAAGAGATGTTCAAAATGCAACCAAATACCATTTTGCAGGCGTGCTACGAAGACGGTGTAAATCAGAAAACTGTGTCTGCTGCTCTGTATCCGTACACCTGCCTGAAAGCCAACACTGAGCCATTCCTGGAAGGCAGCCTTTTGGGAAATGGCTTGATCTTTGGCCAAAAGTGTCATGTTAAGAAAAGCTCATACAGGGAAGATTTCAGATAGGTGGTTTTAGCTTGGCCTGGGACAGCAGCAGAGACTATAAGCAGGCTGATGGTAGGAACATGGCGTGTTGAAGGCACAGAAGCTCATGTTCCCCTTTCCCATCTCCGTCTAAAGCCATGCCGGCAGGACTATCAAGACTTCTTTCCTCTGCTGCCCTTGCAAGGCGTTTTTTGCTTTGCAGACCAAAGAAGTGAAGGAGCATCCTTCCAGACCCTGAATTAAAGACTAGGTTATTAAATTACCCACATATTTCATTTACCAGACTCAATTTGAGAAAATGCCTACAGCAGCAATCACTCGGTAGATCAGCACCAGCAGACGACCTTCACAAACAAGGCCCGAGCAGCTCCCGGTAGATTTTTTCTACAATCAATTAAAACTATTTGACAAGATGGTAAATACACCTCAGAAACTGATGGTCTCATCTAAGCACAGACTCCCCGTTGCTGCTAATGCTTAATAATGCCACTAACCCAGGGTAACGTTAGCTGAAAAGTTTTACAGATCTCCCTCAGATAGCCAGGGGTCTCAATTTCTAGGATTAAAAAGGCAAGAAAGCCTGGGATATTACAAGAAAAAAAAAAGAAAAAAAAAAGCCCCTATCATTTCCTCTGTCTTCCTCTCTCCAAAATTCATATGGATCTTCACTGCACAATACAAGAAAGCAAAATAAAACACAAACTCATTATTCCACCTTTGCCAGCTGCTTTTCCTCACGAGGAAGCTTTTTCCATAATGTTCCCATCACAGACGCATTGCGAGACTGGCCTGCTGCAGCACTGCCTCCCAGCCTGGCTCACATTGGTGTTTTTTTTTTTTTGGAAGAGTGTGGCATGGTGAGAAACAAGCCTCGCTTAGTTGGATTCTTTCCTGGATAAAGGTAGGAACTCCTACCAAACCCCACACGCTGGCGGCCAAAAGCATTCCCCCGGCCGATGATGTGACACCAGGTCACTTGACACAGGGAGCTTAACAAAAGCAAATAAAAAACCAACAAACCCTTAAGAGTTTAGTCGTACTCTTGAGTGAAAACAGGCTGCTAAAAATCGCACTCGAATTAAAGAGCATTATAGTGTGGAAACTGAAATCTCATCAGATATTCCACTGGAAAACAGAAGGAGCAGCTTCTCCCAGCGCTGCTGCTCTTGGAGAGCCAGAGGCAGCGAGCAGCCAAGGGGCCGGGCAGGCTTGCCCAGCTCAACAAGCCTCGGTTTTTTGGATGCTGCTGAAACTTGCCACTGTTGCTGAAACCCTGGCTTTGATATGCGCTTCATGCAGAGGAGATAGATGTGGGGCAGGAGAGATGACGGGGAAAAGAGCACACAGAGAGATAGGAAGGGAAAGGGGCTGCTCTGTTCCCGAAACCCCTGCCCGCCCCATCCCTCGTGAAAAGGCTCCTTCAGCCAGACCTATCTGTCAGTCTCCGATCCGCCTTTCAAGATTATGATGCTCTTTGATTTTATTCATTCCTGCTGGAGGCTTTGCTTAAACATAAACAGCAGAGCATTTCAGCAGGAATTAAATAAAAATACAAATAAAAGAAATAAGAAATTCCCCAAACCTCCAGGCGCATTTTAAAACACATTAAAAAAAGACACAACAGTAACAGCTTCATACATAGCACAGCTGCAGTGATTTGGAGCAAAAGTAAGGGACGCTGAATGCACTAGTGTTTTGTTTTAAAATATGGCCTATAGACTTCGCATTCGGGCAGGAGCTCTCTACAACGTGGAATCTCCCCTTCTTCCCCCTGAAGGAGAGTGAGAAATTCAGCGATTCCCACTTTTCCCACCTTCATTTCTGCTCCTCCACGTGCCGGGCAGGCTGGACTCCAGGAGAGCAGAGGCTTTTGTGAGGTCCCCAGGACTCCGGGAAACACAGGCAGCTTTACACTAGGATTTACAACCAGTAGGTAAAGAACAACTCAAGAGGTGTTTTATTACTTGTGATGAGGGACTATCAAAGAAGCCACAGGGTACTTTGCCAGCCGTTTGGTGGTGTTTCTTCAGTTCTTATTGGCAGCGCTCTTGGTTATTGCTCTGTTTTTCTTTTCCCTCCTGCTTGCTTATCTTTCATCTTGCTGACTCCAACATTGACTTCATTGCAACGCACCGTATCTTGGAAATTAATCCACACAAACGCTGAAGAAATTTCAGCTGCTAAGAAAAAGACAGCAGCTCAAGCTCCTGACACACACAGGGCAAGATACCACCCCAGCACTTTTATCACAACACTGGTTATACAAACAGTAAATAAAATGTTGGCATTGAACTTCAGGGCTCCCAGTAATCCTGAGCCAAGGATGCTCAGCTCGGTAGCACCTCTTTTCGATTCTGCCCTGCCAGCACAAGGGCTACAGCGAGACGAAAGAGGAACCAGAGACAGGACCCTTTGGTTGACCAACCCAACCGAGAAACTCTCCCCGTAAAAGACGAGGACGACCACAAACCTATGAGCTGTATTCCTTCTAACCTTAACCCAGATCCTTTTCTGTTTCCTTTGTTCACAAAAGGAAAGCGTACTGCCTTTGCCTGAAGTCAGCTCTGCCAGTCCCCCGGGCTACTAGTAAAGGCAGAAGGGTCTTTTGCACAGATTTTGACATTTCTACTTTCTAGCGTGAAACACGGCCAAAGGATGAACAGCTTTTCCTTCAGCAAGCGCAGGGCTTTAACAACGTGTCCCACCTTGCGATTAACAGTCATGTCTTGGTTTCTCGACTCTTTTGACACGAAGAATGGAACTAGATAACCCGCCAAACAGCATGTGGAAACTATAAGCATTTACCCTATTCTTGTGCTTTTAGCCTTTCTCAAAGACCGCCCAAAATAAAAGCTCAGCCTTGCACTGCGAGTGGCACGTGTGCAACCGCTGTGACAGACAAAGCAATTTGCCAGTTTAAGAAATACAGGTGAATATCTACTGACACTCATTTGCACTGTGTGCAAATAAAGGCGCCCACACCAGGGCAGTTACGTTTTATAGCATCGCAAATGTCAATTGAGATGGACTAGCTGCCGGTGCAACTTAAACAAAAACGAAGAGAGAGGTGGCGTACGCTGGTAATCTATGCCGGAGGATTTAGAAGCAAATAAACCTCTATTAATCTTTTCTGGCTCGTATGTACAGATGTTTTACTTTTTGTAACGCTATTTCAAGTTGGACCCAGATGTTGTAAATCAAACTGTAATACTCGTTAAATATATATATATATAAAAAAGAAAATTAATTCCATCTCTTCGGCATTCCGGGCAGTTCAGCAGGGCAGAGCACCTACCCTCCGCAGGGAGCGCAGATGGCATACGTGACCCTGGCAACAAAAGGCAGTTCAAGCAGCAGATCCCTTTGTAAACGGTTCCTCCTCGAGCCAAGACAGAGGCTTCCAGGCTAGTGTCTCTCTGGAACAGGAGGCATTGGTGTATATAAAATGCACCTACTTTCTCAGCTGACAATAAATACAAGTATTAGACCGTGTATGCCGTTCTTTTTAGAACCAGATTCCCCCCCCCCCGGCCCCTCTCTCTCGAGAACTACAAGGCATCTTCGATACCAAAACTGAATTTAAAGAGTAGTAACAATTTTTCTTTAATTTTCTTTGCAGATTCTACCTTCACCAAGAACCCTACATGTTCATGAAATTCCCTATTCATCTTTTCCACAGATTGCACTGTTTGTTGGTGACTGTTCAATTCTATACAAACTGCTGTGCAAACGACCAGCTAAGCCCCAGCAAACATTCACCTTCTTTTTCCAATCCCACCATTACTTTTGTATTTACTCCTGTTTGTTTTGTTTTGCGATTCCTTTTCTTGGCCTTGCAAGCATATTCACTCATTACTACAATCCTTTGTATTACCAAATTGTTTAAAAGAAATGCCTATGCTTTTATGTAATAAAACATGAAAAAAAAAAAACCAAACAGAAAACTGCAGTCCAATGTAAATCACAATGGGACACTGATAATAAACAAACCTTATTCATGCCAGATAAAACAAGATATCCTCATTTAACACACCAAATAATTTATCCTTAGCCAAAAAGACACTCAGTCCGACATTCAAACAGCCGTCTTTGTATGTACAGAGAAGCTGCCAAGTCTCCATACTG
>JAVJGI010000032.1:6526565-6552652 GCA_035590275.1 Ibycter americanus | reverse complement strand
CCCCCCCCCCCCACCAAAAGAAAAAAAAAAAGAAAAACAAAACATTTTACCATACTAGTTGAATACACAGGGGCACAAAAGGATCAACTTTAAAGCATTTTAGTGGTTTGGGTCCTAGTACAGATCTGCAGACAAGCTTTGGGAAAAAGTATGACCACAAAGTCACAGAAAAATGAAAGACCTCAGCAAAACCTCCTTTAAGTTTTCTCACCTACTACAGTGCTATCAATGAAGAATAACCACTCCTGAATATCTGTTGCTGTTATCTCCCCTGCTCATACCAAGCCCAACTCATACTGGTTTTCACAAACAAGGAAAAGGTATGCAACAAATTATAACCACCACTGGAGAAGTTAAAGTGTAAAGGCAGGAACGCTTTTCTCTGAATCACCAGAAAAAGGTGATCAGTTTTCATCTACGATGCCTTTTTGCCTCTGGTGTCAGTGAGGCATTGCTTGGTTGGAAGGGAAAGGAGAACAGGGGAAGACATGGATACAAGCGAACAAGAGGACATTGATCCGTGTGCTGCTACCTGGGAGAAATACCTGCGTGCAGCCCAGCTGGCTTGGGCTTAGTACTGAGCACAGATAGCTACTGAGCTCAGCTTGGTGCCCAGCTGTGTACACTGGACCTGACTCCCTACTTGGATAAATTTCCGTAGTTCAATTAGGCTGTGAACGATGACAATTTTACCAGCTGGAGACTGGCTACATTCGGGGTTTCTAAAAACACTGCGGTGCCTTTCATCGCGCGACTGCACATGTGAAACCAGCTCTGAAAGAGCACACAAGGTATATCTTACCCTGCTCAGATGAGACAAAGGCAAGCAGAAATCTCAGGTTTAAATAACAACCTATAGGTTTGGATTTCTCCTTTGCGAATTGCTGGGTCAGGATGGGCTGAATTTCCAAATGTGCTGCGTACACAAACTCCCAGTTGACAAGAGAGACTCAAACGGTCCATTATACCACTGAAAATTACGTCCCTTGAACTGTTAAGCCAGGCACCAAATATGCATAACTAATCTTAAAAAAAACCCCAACAAACAGGCGTAAGTCGCTTTGCCTGATGTAGTGCATCAACTGCACGACATGAAAAAATAACGGGGAACCTTACGGAGAGAGAACGTGAATTTCCTTCACACCTTACCTACTGGTACCTACAGTTTAACTTAGCATTTCACCATGCTGTTTCACTGCTTTTCACACACGAGGAAAACGACATCAGATGCGAGAATCAACTCTGTCTCAGCATCCTTCACTCCACCTCAGCCTCTCCGTGCTGCTCCCACGCAGCCAAGTCTCCAGCATTCCGTAAGATTCATCTGCACGACCGAAATGGCACCGATACTGCCAGGTTTTGTGCGTTTGAACACGTAGGGTATAATCTCAGCTCTGTTTGCCTGCGTGTGGGGACCAGCCAGCTTAGCCGCGTACGTATGGACCAAGCCGTGCCGGGCTATCGCGCCCTGCTGCACACCTGCAGGTAGTTCACACTCAGCGTACAGCTCTGGAATCTCTCTCTCTAGTCCTTTCTGCATAAATCAAGCAGCAGGGAGGCTCAGAAACATGACGAATACGTTGGCTAGAATATCTCCTGCTGTAAAGACACAGGGAGGAAGGGGGATACTAAACTAACCTTGCCTTGGATGGAAAAGCAGCTGGAATTTAATGTTCTTGGAAGCCAGCCCTGGCTGTTCAGACATGGATCTGCCAGGGAAGTCCCCAGCGGAGGCATTGCTCATTCTCCAAAACTAAAATGTCAAAAGAAAGCACTGGAAATCATTAAGCACTCCGTTCAACATTTCTTGAACAATCTCAGGCGGGGTGGGGGGAAGGAAAAAAGGCTTCTCAACCACAAACAAAACAGAAACAAATTCTCAGTGTTAATGCAAAACCGGGGTGCGTGTGTGTGTCTGGGTGTCTCATCAGGAATCTGAAGTGGGATTTTGCTTAATTGTGTCAATCTGATACAACGTCAAGCCAGTCTTTAGGGGGGAAAAAAAAAAGACAATAAGGAAGAAAGCAGCAAGGTGAAAAATCAGGAAAGATAACCAGAACTGTGTTTGGCCTGGGTTTTCATGGACTTCACTATTACAAGCCCACCTTGTGGCACTGCCCTGCACCAGCTGTGCCACCCGCACAGGGCAAGCTCTGCTTCGGCACCACGAACTCGCAGTGGAACAGAAATGGTGCTCAAACAGAAGGCAGCAAA
Source organism: Ibycter americanus (assembly GCA_035590275.1). Lineage (NCBI taxonomy): Eukaryota > Metazoa > Chordata > Aves > Falconiformes > Falconidae > Ibycter > Ibycter americanus. The sequence continues at coordinate 6,550,438 of JAVJGI010000032.1, read as the reverse complement.
GAAAGCCTTCCCCTGGGGAAGGGCAAACAGATCCCACAAAAGCCGTATCTCGCTGGCAGAAACCCCATTTGGAAGTACATCACTACTTTTCCTAGAGTTCAAATTAAGAAAAAAAAGGAGGGAATTTTGCCATCTGTCACGGAAGTGCAGCTCTAGAAAAAGCACGTGTGAGTTTTAATCCTACACCAATTTAGACACCAGTACTGACTGGCTATTATGGAAATATGTTTCTGGAGTTCGTACCTCCCAGCGCTTCCAGGGTGAGGGATGATTTTCTTACAGACGTTGCCTCTTCTCCAAACACTTCACTAGGGAGGTACCTTCTAAATCACCGGCGGAAAGGCATAATCAGCACGGAATTCTGATGCTGTGCTATGGAAATACACACCATGGGAACCACCAGCTTTCAGTAGGAATATAAATAACCAAGTCGTGCCCATTGAAATAGCTAAAAACCCATTGGCCATTTTTGCACTAACAGAGGCAAACTTGGTAAGTGGCAGGTTAAACTAAATAGGTCTTTTTGTTTGATGTCAGAAAGATTTGTATGTTCTAACAAAATAAGGTTCTGTATTTTATGAGTGGGGTAAACTGGTTGCTTACTGTTGGCTGATCCAGTAGGCGCCAGAAATTATTTCGCTTTTTCTGTACGGTCTGTAAAGCATTTGGCAATCCTTTCTGGATGAAAGCTGTATCAAGGAAAAAAAAAAATAAAAAAATCACACTATTGTATGCAACTGAAGTGTTAAATTCTCAGGAATCAAATGAGAATGTGCTCCACATTAGCTAAACTTTATTATTGTTTTCCAGTTAGGATTATTAGCATTTCTTACAATGCTGGAAAACACAGGGAACAACATTTTTTTGAATGGTCCTGCTGAGGACCACTGCAGGTTGATGAAGCATCTAGTCTCATGACAACAGAAAAACGGACTTTATCCTATTCCCTGAATGCCTGGAGAGGTTCTGGCTCAAGATCTGCTGTGGGGCAGCGCAAGGGGCAGGTTTCCAAGCAGGCTAGAAGATGGGTGTCTCTGCTTGACACTCTGTGGAAAAACTCATAAAGACAGAGCACAAGGTATACGTGAATCCAGTAGCTGCTCATATGGAGCGGCAGATGGGGACCAAAAGGATCCCCCAGAAGCAGCCCTGAGGGTAGCCTGGCACTGCCGTGCGACTTCTTTGAGGGCTGGAGAAGGAAACAAGAGAAGCAGAAATCTGAGGTACAAGGGAGAATTTCTCAAATTTGTTTATATACATGTATTAATGGACACGTTCCAGCAGAAAAGACAGATATTGCTTAAAAAAAATAATAATAATAAAAATCAACAAAATGAGAAACAGCCTTTGTGCATTGGGATGAGACATGCCTTCCCAGAACAGGCTTCCAAGCAGAAATAAACCACATTTATTCCAATATCTAGCAGTGTACATTGGATTTAAATTGACGGGGGAGGGGGGGAAGCAAAAGAAGTTTTATCCTCCCACAAGCTGGCTGGTATAGCAATTTTCATCTAAAGCTGCAGCAGATCACCAAGACAAACATATTCATAGGGATTTCCTGTCACAAGTCACTCTAATGCAAACACGTATTTTAGTGGGAGAAAATAAAGCTCACTAGTGACACCAGCAGAACACTATTTCCATTTAAAATGAGGAGCGTGGCAACTTCAGTTTTAATGGAAATTAAAGTGTGCTGGCACCGTCAACTAACTGTAAAGCCACTTGTGGGTTTTGTTTAATTTTTAATTTCAAAAAAATAATACTTCTGAATAGGATATACTGTCAATACTCTTACAGATCCAATCCCACTTTCCGTGCGTGCTAATGGAACACTTACAGTTCTCGACTCACATGACTTAAATTTGAGTAACCACAAGAAACGTCTTATGACTTCAAACCTTTAGCCTGATCTTTTAGGGAAAATTAAAAGAACATTTTCCCATAGCTTGTAATTACTTATGTACAAAATATGTTTATCCTTTGCTCCGATTAATCTTCTAATACTAACAAAGGAACCAGAGTCCATCTTCAGAGAAGTTGCATCAGTTAAACTTGCATTTTCCAAGTAGCTGAGACCCCCACCTATTAAATTAGGACAAACAGAGGCTCTTAGGCATTTGAAACCTCAAGTTCTTCGATGTTCAGATATGAGAACTTGAAAATTTTCATCTTAGAAACTTGAATTTCGATAGAAGGCATAACCTCAGGAAATTCTGGGCTACCCTGTGAGCTCCCAGAAAGCGGCAGATTTCAGTAGGAGTTGGACCGTTCCAGCCAGGCACACTTGTCCCTGCAGTCCAATTGGGCTCAAATTAATATTTTGTACTGCCTACAAACTAAAACTAATACGGTATTTTACAAAGTACCTTTAGAAGATGACATCTCCTTCAACACTGAAGTCTCTGAGACTATTCATAAGAGACCCCAGCCCAGAAGAGGCTTCCTAAATCACCAAGTGCTGTCTCGTGGTGTTGCAGCCACCTAAGTAGTAGTACAATTTCTTTCATGATCTGATTAAGCCCCACAAAAAGCCCCCTACAGTTAGGGGTTTGCTCCCCACTGTTCCTTTGAGAAGCTTTAACAGAAACTTTCCCTCCTTGATGGTGTGAAACCTATCTTTTATTTACAGCAAGTTTATGCACATTTGTTCACGTGACCACCTCTTACTTTAGATGTTTCTTTCCTATTTCTTGTGTTCCAGGATAAGGGTAAAGAGCCTCTTCAAGTTTCATAGTGTGGGAATAATACATTTTTTAAATAGTAAAGTGAATTCTGAAGTAGATTTAAACCAGTAACATAACCTTAAAATATGGAGTGTTGGGTACCTAAATAGCTCTTTAAAACAAACCATGAGAAATTAAAATTCATCTAGCTACCAACATTCAAAACAGCATTGACTTAATCCAATTTGTTATTTCCTTGCCAGCAGCAAAGTTTTGCTTTAATCTAACTGCCTATTACATTTTCATTGCATATCCTTGACACTGAAGGAACAAATACTGGGTTGATATCATCAGAGCATTCAATGTCATTATCTAACTAGAAATGACAGGCAGAACAGTATATTAAAGAACTCATGCTTAACTGAAGGACTCGATGAGCTCAAGGTGAACCAGCCTGATGAATCACAAAAACCTGCTTTGGAAGCTCTTCATACATGCACAGCAGGGGGAAAAAATCCCACTGTATTTGCTGGTTTACATTCAGCACTGGAAAAAGCAGCACTTTGAGGATCAAAAGGCAACACAAAGCACTGAGTTACAGAAAATAACGAAGGTGTAAGCCTTGCAGAGTTTTTTACCTCCTTTTACTCTTGAAAAGGACCACAATATGGGGGTGAATGAAGATGTTTGCGTAGTTTTCCTTTTTTTACTTGGACCTAATTAATAATTTTTTTGTTACCTTTTTAATTTGAAGATACTATTTTACTCATATTTTCCCTGGTCATTTTTTGCAAACCAAACGACAAGAGGGCCAGTGGTTTACCCCTTCTGAGATCGGCAGAAGACTGAACAGGAGCAGCAGGCTATCTCACAGACATCCAAATGCATTATTAATCTTAAATTACCACTTCTCGGGAGCGTTGCTTGATGCGCTATTGGAAAGTCTACAGCTCAGTAAGCTTTGTCTAGAGACTATTTTCTTATAGTGGTTTTGATATTATGAGCTTCTTTGAGTGCAAGAGATCGTTCTGTCTGCACGGAGCCCCACCGAAATCCCTGAGGTTCCACTTCCATGTACACCCACCTACAGCCCTGGCAGTACCAGGATTTAAACGATTTAGCTTGCCCAACGTTTTTCTTGGTCTGACAGCCTGAGAGACACAGCCAGGCCACTGATGGGCTTTACCTCCACACATCATCAGTGTCAAAAATGATGATTTCAATCAGGATAAGGGATATACTTTTGCCAGAAACACTGGAGCAGATGTGCTCTGACAAGTTCTTGCTTGATTATTTTATGCATTTAAGACCCATCGGAAAATGCACTGGATATAATCTCTGCAGAGCTGGCTTAATCTCCAGCCTGGCACTATTACTGATGCACACCGAAAACAATACTTACTACTATTACTCTTTTGTGCCTCAGTTTCTCCATCTGTAGCACAAGGACAGTATGATACCATTTCCTCTGTAAGGCATTCCAAGACCAACTGACGAATCCCATGGGAAGAGCAGACTTATTAACCGCTTGCTGATGTTAAGATTTGGGCAGTAAGGCATCACCACACTCTTGAGGACCAGCTTTCCCTGAAATCTTACAACCATCAAGTCACTTAATTTGACAGCTTTCATTCAGCCAAATGTGAGTGGAAGAACAGCAGCACAAGGAATATGATTCAAGCAAGACGTTGTTTAGTAAATATTTACTAGATACCATAGTAGCAAGTATGATATGTCTCTGTGTAATGGCTAGCAGGTATTCTCAGATAACCAAATGGCTAATACATTTACCCTGAAATAGTTCCCTTATTCCAACACCTCACAAATTAAATGCAAAGCTGCGCGCAATAACCTTATGTGTAGACATTACACGAAGTATTTTGACTCCTAAAAATAAGTAATACTATACAGATGTCTCTGACAGGATGTAAACCAAGATTTAACACAAAGCCCCGGGCATATTTCATATCAGCTCTAAGCTGGTGCATTCATGCCACATTGGTTCTGCTCTTTATCATCTTACATGCACAGCTTCAATCCCTTTTTGAAAAACATTCTTTCTAGAAAAGGAGCTGAACGCACCACATCTCCCCTCCCCCTATCCACTCCTGGATTTATAAAAAAGTAGGCTTCATACAAGGGGCTTTATTTACAACCTTGCTTCCAGCTGACGGTCAGAAACCTCTCGCACAGCTTTGCTGCTGTACAGTGCTGCAGGCAAGAGACGTCAGGAATGGATTCTCCTTTCTCTATAGCCATGGTATTCAAAGACTACTAGAAGCAAGAGTCTAGGTTAACTTAAAACTGAGCAACTCGATGGAGAACATGATCCTTATTTTCTATCTGGCACTTTTTTAGTGAGTGTCAAAGGGATAACACAAAAGCATGCCGAATGTGCCGTGAATATGGTCTCTCCAAGCCATTATGCCTGACGCATTTCAGGGCATGCTACACAATACCTATGAAGTGTCCCATATGACTCCTCACAAACGTGCGAAGACTGGATCCTTTCTGGAAGGACCAAGATGATTCCTGAGCCGTTCAATTGCTGTCCAGTCTTTTAAGAGATCTATTCTGCAATGAAAGGTGAGGTTGTTGCACACTCCCATGTAACCCCTTGTGCTGTCAAAACGTGACATTAGAAATGGCGCTGGTATACGCTACTTTTTAAATTATTATTTAATCTTACCTGAGAAGTCCCTACAGCTCTCAACTGTGCTGGCTGTGAGTTTGTTTGGTAATCCAGATTACTGATATAGTCCAACATTAAAAAGCAAACTTCTAGAGAGGGGTTATTTTAAACATGCTTTTCAACACAGAGCTCAAGTATTTTTATTATCAGAAGTGTTTTTTGAATCTTCATTAACATACATTTTGATGGATTACACCAAGGAAACAGATTAGCAGAAACATTCTCATTATTGCAGCCATCATCATATTGGATGAAATTAAGAAAATGAAACTATAAAGCTTTCAATACATAGGTCAGTCATTAAGTGTTAGAAGTTGCTTACCTTGCTAAAAGTTCATTCCTCATCTGCTCGCTGTAGGTTTATTCTTTCCTCTGAGGCCTCTGATACAGGTATGGGAACAAAAGCAGCACTGGTGTAACATTATGGATTTCATACTGCTGGGGAACTGATTACCGAGGCAAGGGCAACCCAGGTTTAGTAACTGCCTATACACAGTACTTTGAATATGCAGCAGAAGTCAGGAATTCATAAAACGCTTGCTAATACCAAATATCCCCAAGAAATATAATAGATCACAATTATCCCATTTAGACTGTCTTGTTTTGGATAAATCTTAGATACATGTTTATACTCATTAAAGAGCATACTGCTGTTTCAGCATTGGGAACTCAGAATTTGCATATGCTGTCCCCAGTTCTATCATATAACGCTACTGAGCTATTCACAATACCATAAATTCTTCTCTAAGCCACTGCTTTGGGATTGCTCCTGTATGAGGCAATGGCTCCCTCTCCTCATGCTTGCTCACTGCATTTCCATATATCTTTGCCTACAGAATAAGCTGCTTTCTATATTCCAGACCGTTGTTCTAAAACATTAAAGAAGATTTGCAGTCAGGTAGTGAGCCACACAAGCCACAGTTTAACCTTGGCCGTAACGTGCATCCTCAACAAGAAATGAATTATTTAAATGTTTAGCTGTATTATTTGGCCTTAGAACAGTTCAGCTCCTTATCCCTTTTCCATAATGAAAGTGAAACACTCTCCTACCTGAAAAGAAAACGAAAGACACATTAGCACTTTGTTGCTGGCTGTATTCTTGTACAAGGTCTTTCTTTAACTTGAAAAACTGGCTTGGAGACATTTTGTGTTTTGCTACAGACAAAAAGATCCCACTTTTTTAATCTGGAAAAAAAGTGCTTTCATTTTTCCCTCTGCAGACCTCCTTTGAGCAGGCCCTTTTGAATGTTTCAGAGTAAAAACTGCAACATCTTATGAGCCGGAACTTTGCATCAAGTCAGTCCCTGGCATGCTCTGTCATATGATAACATATGATGTTATACACACCACATACAAACCGCTTCTTCTAAAGAGCAAGATAAAGACGTCTAGTAAAGACTAGTTTTGCACAGCAGTAACTAACAGTACCCTGTACTGGTTCAGGGAGACAAGAGGTGGTTTTACTTTGGGTCTGCATTTTGTCCTTAAGTACCAAACTGAACTAAAAATGGGGAACTAAAAGAGGTAAGTACCAGTGCAAAGATAAGTATTACCTACGTAAGGATGTATGTTTCAGTAATAATGCTCAGTTTAAATGAAATCTAATAAAACCACTACTTACAAGTTAAAGCACGGATTCAGTGTTCTGTATTCAATTTATCTGCTGTTACAAAAATACACATCTCCCCACCGTTCAATCAAGGCATACAGTTCATGCCAAAATGGTACCATCTGCTTACAACTGGTTATCATCCACTGACATTTTTGTTACCCAACATTCTCACTTCCAAAAACTAAGCTTAACAAGGGGAAGACCACCTCCTCTTTTCAGCTTATTTCATGCCTCTGTGGTTTGGTTTCTCTGTTTCTCTCCCAGATACAAAGCCTCCTCTCCTTCCACTGTGGTTCCTTCACATGCAAAAAGAAAAAAAACCAAACCGAAGATGAAGTTACAAAACCAAGGCAATAGTTCCTATTTTTTTACAATTTCAAAAGGAACATTCATCGATGGACTCACTGGCATATCCACCTGGTGAAAGACAGCAGGAAGTATACCCACAATAACAAGCATTCCAGTTGGGAAGCAACGAAGAGGTTTGGTGCCTTTCTAACAGGCGGTGCAGAAAGGTGCTGTAGCCCTTAAGTATTTAACGGCAAGAAAGCATATGAAAGACAGAACTCACAGATAAATGATGGAGCTAACAGCAGAGAGTGCCAGGCTTAAAATCACTAGCATTGTTGTATAGACAGAGATGCAGTTGAAACAGGCGAGAAAAAAAAGTATCTCTTTGGAGAAGAGGCATTTGACCCAAAAATCACTTTACTCTGCCTGTGCCTCTCCACTCGCAGCCTTAGGCTCCCACCTGAGAGCATGCAGTCAGCATTTGAATTAGTAAAGCAGCTTAGCAGAAAAATCTGTTTGCCAGAAACTGATGAGTAACAAAAAGAGCTTTGAAAAGGAACAAAAAAGAGGAAAATAGAAATCACCAGCTAATTAATTCTGTGTTTCTTTGTACGCTACTGAGCGCAAAGCATTTCCTCAAACAGTAATCTGGAACTAAGAAAAAGAGGGTTCACAAAAATCTACTTTATTCGCTCTCTCTTTGTAAATACATTTGAAATTAATTGTTCCATTAAGGAGAAGGAAAAAAAAAAAGAAGAAAAAAAAAGAAGAAGAAAAAAAGAGAAGGACCCCAAGGCTTACAATCTGACAAGCATTTCACCGCCTGACCCCACAGCATTTCCCACGGAGGGCCGTATGACCCTGTTCAGTAAGGCTTACCAGATTTTAAAAAGCACAGAAAGTAGAGGAGCAACACCAAGCAAAAAGCCAGTGCAGTACAAAGCTTTGCATACTATTCATTCATTGTTCGTTTTTAGTTCATCTTCCATGCAGTTGCTTCTTAAGTTCAGAACCAATCTGCCTGATGACTGCTTTCAGTGAGTTTAAATTTATTACATCTGTAAGTGTAGCGACGGCAGAAAAAAAACCAACCGGTACACTACCATGGAGAGAAAAAACCCACATCATTTAACAGAATATCTGAAACCACACATAAATCTCGACAATGAATTGTATTTTCCAGCTAGTTTTTGGATTTCTTTTGTACCAACAGACAATGGTATATTTACATACCACATTTCAGAAGTTCACTGAAAAAAGCTACTAAAATTCCAGCTGATCTCTCTGAAAGCATTATTCTGAAATGCAGTCGAAGACCATGCTTCAAAATCTGGACGCAGTATCAATGCAGTTTTCTAATGAGAAATCAAAACTTCAGACACAGGCCATCTTTTAAATCATTTATTTCAGTAGGAAAGATTTTTGAAACCTGTACTTAAATTCATTTAAACTAGCTTATGCAAACACACAATTTTCACACGCACACAAAGAATAAAGTATTAAAAAAGTCGAAGAAAAAGGCTAGAGGACAGCCAAACTGCACGTCACTCAACGAGATCATAGTGCAATCCCTCTATCCCTAGAACACCTCACGCCAGCAGGGAATATTAAAAATGGCTTGTGTTTACTGCATGACAACCTTGATCCCCCCTTCCAGTGATGGTTGGTCCTTACAGGATTATTATAAAACATTGTCTATGATTTCCTGGTGCTTTTCACACTTCAGTACAGTAGTATTTGAATGGATATGCTCCTGCACCCAAGGAGCTAGAAGTGCCTGTAAAGAAGGCACCCTAGAACCCTTTATTTCAACATTTAATTGATTTATACTGCTTTTCAGTTTCATCTGTGAACAGCTTTGGAATGGTAAGAAATACCTTCAGGAAACACGTGTGAAGGCCAGAACCTACCCAAATAAAGAGAAATAATATGCTAATCAAACACACAAAGGAAGCAGAATATTTACGATGCTTTTAGTCACTCAAGAGCAAGATCAGGGTAACAGCCATAACCTGCATTTCATTACATTTCATACACCTTTTTTCTCAGCAACGTAACTTCAAGAAAACTTGTCAGCTCTGTTCTGCAACAGGCATGGCTAAACTAAGTAATTTGTCTTTTCTCCTCTGACTTAACCCTTCTATTGTCTTTGAAGATTCTTAGAAAGCATAAGATTAATTTTCAAATTATCCTTCCCTTTCCGACACCTGGATTTATAAACACTATAGTAAAACTGCTATGTTTTTATAAGGATGTGTTCCAGGAAAACAGATGTTTAATTGCTGAAAAACAACACATTCCTTCTCTCATTTCCCCTTGCAAAGCTTATAAAGTCTTGCTACTAAAACAATCTCTAGCAGTGGTTTCAGTGAAGGACAGTACTCTCTACAGTGTTAGCACTAGAAATACAATATACAAAACTGAGCTTATGGAATATTAAGAAAGAATAAGATTTATCCAAGCCTTCTCTTTCCCCAAACAGTTTTTTCCTGTAGTATTTATTTTACGTTAACAAAAAGCTTGTAAGAAATAAATCTTCTCCTAAGAATGTTCTCCAATGTTTAAATCAAAACGGGAGAGAGAAAAGCAAGCTCCTTTCTAATAATGTGAGTTCTTAAGTTCATGTGGTCTAGACCATGACTTGGACTAACCTCTTCAACTTTTCTCTCCTACTAAATCTATTGAGAGACATACCAAAATAGAAATTAATTCTGAAGAAGTCTGAGCTGTATCTGATAAAAGCTGAACAAGCCCAAGTTACCAAATACCTCTGCATTTTTCCTAAAAAGAGGCTATTCAAACACAGAAAAAAACCCAACTAAAGCGACTCAAGCCACAACTATTTCACATTGACCAAAACAACCAACTGCTGCAGAAATGCAATGACCTCAAGGAATGCTACCCCTTGGTACATCAAGGACACAGTATGCAAGTCTGCCACTGTGGTAGTCTCAGTACTGAAATAAAGGAATTGGTCTTCAAGTTAATAATAAGGCACTGACAAAAGCCCTCCTTAAATCCAAGCGCTCACTCTCTTGATGTATTACAAATTGGAATGATGGTTTTAAAAAAAAGGATAACCGCCTACAAACAAATTCAATGTCCACTCGTACAGATTCTTTTAACGACACCTGTCCCAAGCCAAACCACCTGATGCACAAGCCACTTTTAGAGAAAAATGAAAGAAAAAGCGCAAGACTTAAGTAATAACAGAACTTTTAGAACTTGTCCTTGGAGGGAGAATGAGCAATTAACTGATGTGATTTAGTACCAGCCCTGGTGTCTTGATGCTTGCAACGGGCAGCATACTGCAGCCAGCCATGGAAAAGGTTGGAACTACTAATGCTGTTGAGTTAGCATACCGAAAAAAAGGACAAAGAACAAAGAAAAACGCCACTGACAGAGCAAAAGCAGCAACATCCTGCGATTTATCTTATCTTGATTTGGACAAGATTTGCCAGAGTTAACCAAAACCACAAGATCAATTTGCCTTTTATCAAAAGGGACCCCACCTCCTCGAGTGCCTCAGCAGCACAAAAACCTGCAATTACTTCTGCTGGAAAGAAAAGCATTTCCTTTTAACATTTGTTACGTCTGATGCCAAAAGAGGAACACTTATTGTTGAAATTGTATAAATGCAAATAGAGGAGGCTGATATTGTAAGTAACATTAGATTAGATGCATTTACTTCTAGTGAGGAAAAAACAACTAATAAAATGCTGCTGTTTTTTTTATGCTTTCTTTTGCTCCCAAGATGTTTTCAAATATGCATACTTCTAGAAACGCTTTTCTTGGTAGAAGTTCAAGTGCTCTGTAGTTGCGTTTTGAGGAGGAAAGTTAATCAGCTGATTCCCCAAAAGAGACACTGATTCCTCAGGCACCAGGCTAAAACATCTGCGCAACTAGGGGGCTGCTTAATATGCCAGCTGCAGAGTTGACAATAATGTCTGCCATTGCAGTATTCTCCTTTTCAGATCTTTCTTAAGTAGGATATGATTTTCACAGTAATTTAAAAGAGCTAACACTAACACAATTTAAAGCTGGGTGCTAAAGCTCATTCATTAAGTATTTATAAGCATTCATTTAGTATTTGTAGTTTTAATGCCTGTAACTTGCACCTAAATACTTAATGAATCATAATAGCCTGAGTAATATTCCTCTGGCATGAAATGTCTGCAAAATGAAATACGTGTCTGGGATGAGCTGTGTTTACTCAAATTATCAGAATTTTTCGAAAATAAATCTCCTTATTTGCTTTCTAAGAACACTGGAAGAGAAGTCAGGTTTGAAAAACCTAGCCAAAAGCAGTATGGAGTAAGTTAGAAAGATAAAAGTTAGCAGTAAGTATTCAATAACCAGTGCAATGTTACGTATTTCTAATGCACTGCACCAATTTCATAAACCAGACATTCCCTGTTGTTCAATCTTTCCCAAGCCTGCTTAGCTAACAAAAAGGTTAGCAGTCAGCAGATGATTAACATTTATGTGTGAAGTCTCGCAATGAAGATCTACTCAGAATACTTTTTGCTCACATGCCTCCAAAACAGGGAACTGTAAGGGGCATCTTTAGTTTCAAAATCAAAACATTAAGAAATTAAGTGACAAACATTAGCTGAAGTATTTCAGCAGTTATTAACAAGGTAAAGAATTAGAGCAATACATCAAAAATAAAAATCAAAGAGAAACTGCCAACTACCTGAAGTAGTCTGGATGAGAGTCTTACCTGAATACCGTGAGCTTGTTGCTGTCCTTGTTTTCTCAGCACTGGTTTTAATTATTTAAGTTTGTTTTTGTTTTTGTTTTTTTAAAAAAAAAAGAGTATTACTATGTTCTTTACAGTGTATTTGACTTGTCCAAGTCTTTCCAAACCTTAGCTGAGGCAGCTTTCCCTCAGGGAACAAACCTACCACCTCTTCCTGAGCACCATTTATCTCAAAATATGTAATGTTTCAGTCTTTCTGTGTTGCCTTGTAGGACTAGGTGGCTAAATAGGAGATAAACACCAGGAAAGTACTGAACCACTCATTGTAACAAGTGCCAATAATGTTTTCCACATTGTCATTAACCACTCCAGTTACTCTGGCTACACATTTTAAGAAACTCCTCCCACAATACTCAATTTCTCCCACAAAAAACAGCATATCTGTGGGTAGAAAAACAAAGAGGAGTAGGAGGTCTAAGAACAATGAAAGCTGGTAACAGCGACAATTCACTACATGATGATTTGTGAACTGTTTCCCTCACCATCTTCCTACCATAAAAACCTAACTCAAAACAGCTGGAAAAATAAAATTAAAAAAAATACTAAATGACACCTTCTGACCTGGCTCTGTCTTTAGCAAAGCTGGGTGATGTCAGGCTGTGGCTCCCAGGTGCACGTTTCCTTTCACTAACAGAAGAACAGATACAGTTACGCTGCAATGAACCTATAATAGCTTATTTAAAAATTCAAAATCCACAGGCTATTACCCACAACGCTTAAAAAAGTACACACATTGTTAAAAAACTTAGTTGTTGAGAAGAAACACACAATAAGTAATTTTTAACATGAAAAAACAAAAACTAAAGTTGTGCAAAGTCTACTCCAGTAACACTGCTGGCTATGAAGATGTTGCCTTTACCACACACCCAACATGGGTAAACTTGGGAGATACGTGAATTGCAGAGGGATTCAGCACAAGCAACCCCTTCCCAAAATACACGACTTCAGGATCAGAACAGACTATTCATTCTCCATCAAAACAACAACAACAACAAAAAAAAAATTGCAAAGGGACACAAATTCCCATGGTGCTTGTGGTATAATTCTGACAGAAGCATCCTTCTACTGTTTTCTTTCTTCCAAGAGCCAATTCACAAGAACAATTCTTGGAAACATAAACCGGCCTATTACCCTTTACATCACCAAGAAGTGGTTGGGGTTTTTGAGTTTTGTTTTTTACTGTGAGATTGGATTATTCTTCTTTTTTGCCCCCCAGAAATCAGAAATTAATCGCTTCCATTAAGAGATTAATTTGACTCTGGAAAACAACCAAGTGAATTTATAGGCTTCTACTTAGATGCAATAAACAAACTGTACATTTTCAAACTAATAACTGCTAGTAGAAACCTTTATTAGATAGTCAGAGAACTCTGCCACAGACTGGTAGGTAGCTTGTTTGTTTTTGAAAAAAAGGAGTATTCATGGTGGAATCTGCAAGTGTATTTACGGCCACTAAACCACAATGTCATGGAACAGTTACTACTTTTTCACAGACTTCAAAGTTCTGATATCGGAATCATATTTTGGACAATGTTTCCTTGCTTTACAAAGATAATATTTTTGAAGATTAAAGAAAGACTAATCAACCAGGAAACTATATCTAGGTGACGTCAAGGAAATCCAAATAAAGCAAGAATCAAATCTTAAGCATAAAACACACATATAAAGCATGGTTCCCTTTTTACAACCATAATGTTTTTCTCTGTGAGTAACTTCAGTGACCAAGAATTACTCCTGTCAAGGATGGAATTTTGATAGTTCCACACCTTTTCTCTCCTTAGGTTATCCTACTTATCCTACCTTCTAATGAATTAATTATTTGTCTGAAGATCAAAAGAGCTTCTGTATGTAAGGTCCGTTTTAGGCCGTGTTATCAATACCACACAATGTCAAGTATTTTGACCAAGACAGATACTAAAATCAATTATTGCCAAATGAGAACACGAAAGCTTGAAATTGTGCCTCTATCTTTTTAAATGTAGATCTTCAGTGATATCATAAAACACCATACACTGTCAGTGGTCCCTAACTGATAATTAACAGGTACCCAGAGAAGTAAAACGTCTCAGTGAGCTACACCCCGGTGTTGGGTTTTCTGTCATTCAACCTTCGTATGCAGGAGGATAACAGGTGTAGAAACACACAGGAAGAAAACACTCAGTTCTGACCCGACAGTGCTTTCAGTTTTGTCTCTTCCACACACAGTCCCTGACCACCCAAAACCATGTGAACTATGTTTTTAACCAGGAATTAGGTAACAACATACCAAAAAAAATTTTGGTGTGTAAGTGCTCAGCCTTTGTGCCACTCATAGGGAATATGGCTCCCATACAGTACTAAGGTTTGCAAGCTTACTGCTATTTTAAACTTGCAGTTGTTAACATTTCTTATACTTGCAGGTCTGAGAGAAATAACATTGCTCCAGGCTAAGTGTGCCTGGGATAAGCTCCCATCAAGAATTCCTGGTATAGTCTAAACAACATCTTTAGAATGTGTAGTAACTCTTTTACCCAGTCCATACATAACTTTTGATACAACTCTTAAATACCAGGTTCACTTGTTTTCTTAAGAATGCCTAAAAAGGTGAGTTATATTCAAAATTAGTATAAAGTTAAAAGAAACTCAAACTAGCTACAATCTATTTAACTCAAGCACAGCACCGCCAGAAGTTTCACACACACTGTTTGGTGTTTCATGTTGTTTATCCTTTCATTCTTTAAGGCAGTGGTTTCCACAGGTCAGTTCAGAGAATATAACGCAGCATGGTCCATGGCAATTCATGTTGCAACTCCATTTTTAATTTGGGGGACTCTGCTCCCCAATCATTAGTGGTTTTGTTCAGGGCTCCAGAGTTCAGAGATCGAGTTGACGGGCTCTGTTCTGGCACAGAATACAGCTGGCACATTTTTCATCAGGACCTCGTTCTCAGTTATGAGATGGTTCTTTTTTTAATTAGCCTATTATTCAAATGTCATCAAGTTGGCAGGAACCTGAAAACAAAAATATAAATGATAACAGATTTTACTTCAGGTAGTAGCTACTTACGTCCCACTGTTTCACACACTAGCCGCCTGTTTAAATGCACATCGTTAGCTCTCATTCTGTCTCAAAAAACAGGGAGGAGGAATGCAACTACCATTCAACAAATAAACTTAGAGCTGTAGAAAACCCAGGTATAACCAAAATAATAAACTGCTGCATGGTTTATGATTTTATTATATGGCTGTAGATCTCATTAATTCTGATGACATTTAAGTTGTCAGCAAAACAACCTTAACATGATAAATTTAAGCACCAAACTACACAAGCAGAACCTTCTCACTTCAGTCCCAGCTACAGAATTCTTCACACACAGGTCAGTGATTGATGTAGGCCCTCTAGTTTTAAGTTTCAAATTAGTTTTAAGACTAATTTGAAAAAATGAGGCATAAACACTTGCCTGGGCTTTTTCCCGTAGGAAACCTGAACGCCTGCTGCAGACATCACTCCCTTTCATGAAGATTAAAGCTAATTTGCATTACATTAGTTTATACCCCCATTTTCTCCCCATCAGGAATTTGCCTGACAACATCATCTCTTGTTTACTCAGATTATTAAAGAGCCCCCACATTCCTGATGACTGTCAATAAACACCCAGTTTGATCAGACTGGAAACAAGCATTTCTTGCTTTGTATTTACCAGTTACCTATAGAAGCAAGAATAATGAACTGGGCTGAAGTTCCACCATTATAATTACAAATAGTATCTATCATGATACTTCCCGATATTATTCAACTGGGTAGGTGTCCATATTCTATTGAAAGTACATTTAAACATCCAATCTTCCTTAGGCAGTTAACAAACAAACAAGATCTTCCATTTTAAACAGTACCATAAGGCATCTCTCTAGGGGAAGCACTACTCAGGAGTCAAATCACAATAAAAAGAAAAATTTTAGAGGATCTTTTTTTTTTTTTTCTTTTTTTTTTAACTTATTTGGTAAACCAACCTTTGTAACCTAATGTTTGCGTAAAGCACTGCTTCCTCTATGGCAGCAGCTATGCTGCAAGAACCCATACAGTACAACTACACAACACCCCAGGAAACAGAAAATATGCAACAAATCATGGTAGCAGGGTTTGGCCTTTTAGTGGTAGGTTTTTTTCATTAATCCTCCCTTCTTTTTTTTTTTTTTTTTTTTAAGTCTCTTACACTTATCTTCACTTTGCTGTCATATTTTCCACAGAAGGCCCTGCCAAGATCCTTATGCCTGCTGCTTTTGCACAAGCAAGGGGCTGAATACTTTAAACAAGTTTGCATTAAATAGTATTGTTAAGCCTAATTGAATAAAAGCTGTCCTCAGAGGGCAGTTTTCAGGCTTGCCTGGAAGTCACCACTTTCTTGCAAACTCTTTGCTGCTATTCGCACATTCTCCAGCCAGGAACACAAATTTCCTCTCTTTTGCACTGTCTCAAACACTTTCAAAGGAGCTTCTGCAACCCTCCTTACTCCTTAGACTTCTCTCAGAAGCAGAACTGAACAAGAAAGCACAGAAGGATCTGGAAAGGTCCTTGTGTTCCCCCTTGAAATTCAGCAGTACTTTTGCTCTGGGTACTCCATAAACAAATGCGCAAAGTAAAAGGGAGATTTCAGGAAGACAAAGTGGTTGGTTAAACAAGATTTTACTGATGAAAAAGGTCACTAAGAATTTATATGGGAACAGAATTTAATAGGGGTTGGAGTAGTCTTATCTTCCTTTTTGGGTCATGGAAAATTCTACCTTCGCTTTCAAAGTCTGCCAAATGTTACCCAGGACTAAGGTATTTTGTTATACATTTTAGAAACACGTACAAACAACAGAAAACATGCATGCCCAAGACCTGACAAAACGGCACTGCAGGAGTTATCTGGAATCGATGTTGAATGCTACGGTTTACAGCTTTTTATGTAACTGTACAATAGCGTTTTTAAAATGGGCAATGACAAAAATACTGCCACTTGGACAGATATTTTAGAGCATTCCTTCCATTTCCCCAATTGCTCTGAATTAGCCTCAGGATAGCCCCAAATCTTTGCTCATTACCACAGAAGCCCTGAGGACTTGTTTGCAAAGGAACAAACAGGAAAGCTAAGGCAAATCAATACACATGTGAAATTGATGTACAGGCTACTCAGTCAATTCCTCTTCACAGAAAGCCATCAGTTACAGCTCAGTCATCTTGAAGATCTATCAGTTCTGAGCTCTTAACAGCTCATACTCCTTTTCAACATCTTGCTCTCACCTGTTGTCTGTTGCTTTGGCAGGCAGCACTCAGGTGTTTAAACCACAGCATCGCATTCATTCTGTTTCCAGCTTGAAATTTATATGAATTTCCTAAGTGAGAAAGGTAGAGAAAAAACTAATAAAACCCCACAAAAAATACTATGTACTTAAATCCTACCCATACTCAAATAACTCTAACTTAAAACATTATGAAAACATTTAATAACAGAAGGTTCATGTAACTTTACACTTTTTCTGGCATAGGTGCAACTTAATTATTTGACCTAGTGCGAGAGAAGTTTCAGCTTGCTTGTCTTCCTTTCCAGCATTCTAGATTTCAGCTAACAGCAGCATCAGCCAGGAAAGAAAATATTTGTCAGAACCATACAACAAAAATGGTTTTGTTCCTTGCCATTACTGCAATTTGTTTATAATATCATTTCGTAATTTTTAATGTAGTGCAAGATAGCACTGAAATGTACTCTATAAAGCTACATTTGAAAATATTTGAAAGTTGTTCCTAAGCATACTGATACATTTCAGACTAGTAGTGTCAGTGTCTGGTGTTATACAGTGCTTGCTTGAGTTCAGAAAGGCCAAATATTACAAAAACATTTCAGGCTGATTTTGCTGAGTTTAAGCTAACAAGCATTCATAATTTACACCACATATTGGTGGTGCTAGAATAGATGCTTGGAAATAAAATGTACTAAGACTCAAAGAAGACAAAGTAATAAATAACATTAAGCTCCTTTATCAGAACTTCTAATGATGCTCTTTCTGCATAGTTTGAAGTGCTATGAAAAAGTAACAATTCCTTCACAGTTTGATCTGAAACCAGGGCGCTATGTCGGAGTAACGGAAATCAAGGCTTCTCCGCAAAACAATCAAGAGCTCTTAGGGTTTGGATTTTTTTCCCCCTGGTAACAGCACTACATTTGAACACATGGTTTGTGTTTTTTGGAGAGCAGAGATGACTGGCCAAGCACCTAATATTACCTGAATATTGAAATTTTTTAATTTATTGTTACTTGCATTTTCACATATGTGAAAATGCCTCTAAGTGGGCTAAATATAGTTTAAAAGAATGCAGATGAACACTTCCAATAAAAATCAGAACAGGAGTTGTTAAGAGTTTGGAGAGTTCTAAAAACTTGGTGAAGACTCTAAGGATTCTCCACAGGCAATTGTTCCCATAGCATTCTAAAGGCAAACATGACATGTTGGAGAGCAACTGAGTGACAGGTAACATCCAATTTCATTTAGTTGCTTATAAATACTCAGCAAAGCAAATGTTCATTCTGGGAATCACTGCACTCATGGTGCTAGCATTGCTCACCCTTCTCAGAATCAGTCAATAAGAAGAGATCCGGATGCTCAGGGTCATCTGCCATCACCACCATCCAGCCCACCACTGACACATTCTTACTCGGCGTGGATTTGAACTGAAAATACAAGCAGAGATGTAAACTAACACAGAACAAGAAGCTTCAGCCAGACTGACTGCACTACACAGAACAAGTCATCAAAAGGGCAGTTCTCAGTGACACTGTTAAAGACACAGAATATCTTCAAAGGAAGCATGGCACTTCATAACATTAAGAAAGTTTATGAATTTTACATGGAATTAGTATAAACAGAACTTACCATAATGAATGATATTCAAAACAAATTAAAAGGAATATCACAATCCCCCAAAACTGTCAACACTGTACAAATTCAATAGCATTCCTCACCACATTATTGCACACTTGTATGTACACCATAGTTAAAAAAATACCACATTAACAAATGCAAAGCTATTCCCTCCAGTGTTAACAAACAGAAGAATTGAACTTGTCTGTGCCACAATTTTCAAAGTTAACATGCATTAATTATTATAATAGTCTGTAATAACACCTAACATGAGCCCTGTGGACAAGATAACACAACTATGTAGTTAAATATTATGACCTGACGAATGAAATTGATCAAACAAGGGTGTCGATCCAATAAACAAGTGCACAGAACATAAAGTGCTCATTTATCAACAAGATGTGCAAAATCTGAGAGAGCTGGGGTTGTTCAGCCTGGGGAAGAGAAGGCTCTGGGAGACCCTCTAGCAGCTGCCAGTGCCTAGCGGGGCCAGCAGGGAAGCTGGGGAGGGGCTTTTACAAGGGCATGGAGTGATGGGACAAGGGGGAATGGCTTCAAGATGAAAGGAAAGATTTAAATCAGGTATTAGGAAGAAATTCTTTACTGTGAGGCTGGTGAGGCACTGGCAGAGGCTGCCCAGAGCAGCTGTGGGTGCCCCATCCCTGGCAGTGCTCAAGGGCAGGTTGGACGGGGCTGGGAGCGGCCTGGGCTGGGGGAAGGTGTCCCTGCCCCTGGCAGGGGGCTGGAACTAGGGGATCTTGAAGGTCTCTTCCAACCCAAACCATTCTATGATTCTATGAAAATGATGGGGTTTTCCTGTTCAAGGTGTTACTCACACATTTACACGTAACTTAGGCCTCTTCTAAGAACAATACCTGTCTCTTCCACACTAGCCCCTCTCCTGACAGCTCCTTGGTCCCATCCTCCTTTCCATTTACCTGGTTAGTATTATTTTCTACTTCTCAGGCTACTCCTCTCAGTTCCAGGCCACGCATGCATTAAATGCAACTCACTTCCAAACCACAAGCTCCCTTCTCCCTCGTCTCCTTGCTTATCTATTAGTAGACTCTCACAATTCACCTCTCATTACTTGCTCAGGCAGTGCCATTCACTCTCCAACACCCAACTCATTCAGTTTCTCTCAAGTCTTCAGCTGCCAGATGTCTTCTTCACGCATTCATGGGTCCAACACAGACTTTTTTTGTCAATCCTAGCACTCTTACCCTCTGCAGTGCTTTACCTCACTTCTCTGCCCAGAAGGTCCAACTCTGCTATATGCTCGTCCTTATCAGATGCGTCTTCCTCCTGTCTTGTGAAATCCCTATTCTAACCTCTTTATTAGCACGGTAATTTTGACCTCTCTTTCATTACATTATTAGAAACAATAAAGCTAAAACAATCTTGAGATGTTTTAAGTCATTAAAATGAATTTATAGTTCTAGAATACTTTTATTCCTCACACTAATGCCACATAGCAGATTTACAACACTAAGCATCAAATGTCTTGTTTCACTTTACAAATACTGCTTTACCATTACAAACCTAGAACTCTGGTTCAGCAAAAGGAAGCGTGACTGCTAATATGTTTGAGGGCATCACAAGCAAAGTAAGTGTTTGTAAGAATACTCCCTATATGGGAATATAATTACTTTACAGATAAAATTCCACTGCAAGTCTCATGTCAGTGATTCTAATCCATGCCATACACCTTGAATGTCCAGATAAGTTTATCTGTCTGGGACTTGTGCAACAAGCTGCATTTTAAACATTTTAAACTTCAGCTTAAAGCACATTAGAACTTTAAATGAACAAATGTTAGACCAATATTAGAAATAAAAAGTATTTTAACCAAGTTCAAAATAATTTAAGAGTCCAGTGTCTGTACCTTACAGACTTCTGAATGCATCATCTGTGTGCTGCCCTCTTTATGTCACTATAGTCACACTTGTAGGAACCATGCCATCACAAGTTCCTACCAGTAATGTTCAGCTGACATTTGTGTAACGTCAGTGGAAATATAAAGGCTTGGAAACTTTGAAGGAATGCTTGCACAGATAGCTTAGGTGTAAAAGAGATGATGGCTGTTCTTAGGAAAGACCTGCCTGCCAAACGTCAAAATGGATGCCCTTTTTCTGGTATTACTACGAATAAAGCTACAGGCAAAAGATCCTATCTCATAAACCCCATAAAACTACATATGCTAAAGTTAAGTAACTCTACTGCCTTTGGAAGGTGGACAGATTTGGTAACATAAGAAGTAGTAGTAAATGATAAAGCTCTGTCAGTCAACATTTCATTACACTGAGACAATGTAACATCTTTCCAAATAGAAACTAAAATTTCTTTGAAGATTCCAGTCAGTAATGAAAAATGTTAGAAGAATTTTATCTGAAAGAAGGAATAAAGACAGGGAAAGGAAATAAAGTAAGGATCTAGCTCATGAGTTCTTAAGAAAAAAGAAGTATCTATTCAGGACTTGTGATGGACCCACTGAAGACATTGCCTCAAAAAATAAGGTTGACACAACCTGCACTTAAAAGGTACCTGCAAAATGCAAATTTCCAAGTAGTCCTACAATGTATTAATAGGTCATCTTCACAGAGGTGTAAATTTGAGTTACAAAGCAGTTTTAAGAGGTTACAGATCAACAATGTACCTCCTGAACTGGACTAATTTCTAGAGTTTCATGAAAATGGCACACTTGCACTTTCCTATCTTAGTTATATATCATAACAGTAGGTACACAGTATGTGATATTACCAGGCAATCAAAACTGCTAGATCTCACTTGCTTTTTCATTTTCTTCAAAACAATTAGTTAACCATCGTTCTTCTCCAAAACGTAAAAAAGCTCCACCACACAAGGAAAATGTTTCCTGCCAGCATCAATCCGTCATCACTTGAAACACATGTCAGTTTTCCATCCCTGTGCATGGCTGGATTTCTATTCCATGTTTACATAGTCCCCCAAGGCAGTTCATTCTCCACCGATGCATAGAGCCTTGCTAACATAGAGCTTTGTTAACATGAAGGGAATGAAAGCTTCATTGTAATTTAATGTTCCTGGTTCCTCTTTGCTTTTTTTTTTTTATATACAGACCACTGGAATGATACTTATTATACACAGAAAACTACACAGCTCTGGTGCTACGCTTCACGTAACTGATTTTGTTGTTGTTCTTCTGAGCTCAAAGGCATTTATACATATATCTTTGAATCAAAACCTCTGAATTAATCTGTGAACAGACTTTTCACTCCAACCTTTTGGCACCTACAAATCTGCTCATCATCTCCTGTTGAGATTTTATAGCCTTCTAATAATCAATTATTTTCTTAGTGGCTGAACATACTTGCTAGAATGACAGCATTCTTTATCAGGGTACTTCAGTGAAAGTGCCTGAGCAACAACTACCAAGTTTACTAGAGTGCAAATAAATGGGTTGAATTTTGAACATAACATGCAGTGGAAGGCTTGGAACGAAGAAGGGTTCATGTTTGAGCATGAAGCCTCAGAAGTCTCTGTTGCTTTTCCAAGCACCTACAAACACGGAAAAATCTCTCACCCATGCTATGTTGTCACAGAAATTGGCAAAACTCTTCCAGCCTGATGACTATAAAGTTTTTTGGGGCGTATTCACATTTTTCAGGGCGAATGGTTTCTTTAAGACTGATTTTAAGTTGGCTGGTTTTACTATTGTTCTTTTCTAAAGGTGCACAAGTGCTATAGTTCTATCACAGAAGCTTGTTTGTGGGTACCAGTTCAGCATATGAGATAAACCTTAAGGATTCTACACACATTCCTCTTAGATCCTCCTGTTCCACATGTCTGGGCTCTGAAGTTCACATGCTTTTTATAAACAATCTTCTATTACTGTAGTAATAACTGAAACCTGTTCACTACTTAATATACAAAGCTCATTGTATTTAGCAGTCTTTCTGAGTAGATGCAGCACAAGAAAGTTTGTCACATCCAGGTAGATACAACATCCTCTTCCCTTTGACTAGATTCGTATCTAGAATACATACTACACTGGGTGCACTCCTTTGTCTTTGCCCATGGGCATGAGAAGAGCAGCTGGCTTGCTCATGTCTAAAAGGGTTGGGGGGTGGGGAAGGATTTCTTGCCCTTTTTGCTGGATTACACTGGGATTTTAATGAGGTAATTTTCCAAAGAGGTTGGCTATTATAAGCCTGGAAGAGCTTTGAGTGTCAGCGCATTCCAAGTCCTCAGTCTCAGCTGCCTGAAGCAACAGCAGCAGAATGGTCAAAAGCATGCCTGTAATCAAGACACATTTACCATGACAGCCCCAGCCAGGAAACTTTACATAGCAGACTGACTTTTTCGTTGCCAGCGTTCCTTTCCATGTCACAGAGGTCTTGAGAAAGGAAGCTGAAAAGACAGATGTTCATATGGACCCAGAAGATGCTTGGAATATTTTACCTAAGCAAATCTCAAATGTATCAACCTTTGAAAAAGAAACCTGCTTCAAATAGACAGCATCATCCTTTTTATCCATTTAATCTGGACAGTAACAAAACAAAACCTAGATCTAACCTCAAATCTCTTTAGTTTGCAGAACAGACCTCTTAGGAAAATCACTGGACAGTATTTGTACAGTGAACGTATAGTCATGCACTAGCTGTCAACGGATGGCTGACCATCCAAACCTACAGTTTATTCTCTCTTGATTAACTTTCTTTCTGAAAACGCAACCGAATGTGAATTGAAGCATGACACTTGACAAGTCATCTTCACGGATTTCAGAACAAAAGCTGAGGCTTTGTACAATAAATCCTGTAGTGAAATGGATGGAAATCTACACCATCAAGGCTCTGCACGTGGCTCACAACAACATCAAGCTGGAAAGCTGCCTAGAGGAAAAGGACCTGGGGGTGTTGGTTGACAGCCGGCTGACCATGAGCCAGCAGTGTGCACAGGTGGCCAAGGCGGCCAACAGCATCCTGGCTTGTAC
>JAVJGI010000032.1:6444424-6526184 GCA_035590275.1 Ibycter americanus | reverse complement strand
AGTTGCACCAGGGGAGGTTTAGATTGGACATTAGGAAAAATGTCTTCACTGAAAGGGTGGTCAAGCACTGGAACAGGTTGCCCAGGGACGTGGCAGGGTCACCATCCCTGGAGGTATTTAAAAGATGTATGAATGTGGCACTTGGGGACGCAG
This sequence comes from Ibycter americanus, assembly GCA_035590275.1. NCBI lineage: Eukaryota > Metazoa > Chordata > Aves > Falconiformes > Falconidae > Ibycter > Ibycter americanus. The sequence goes on along the minus strand of JAVJGI010000032.1, from coordinate 6,526,031 downwards.
TTTAGTGGTGGGCTTGGCAGTGCTGGGTTGACAGTTGGACTTGATCATCTTAAAGGTCTTTTCCAACCCAAACGATTCTATGATCCTAAAATAGCTAGGCTAAAAGCACAACACAGGTAGGTTAGTTGAACAAAGTTACTAACCAACTATTATTAGGCTGTTTAATAAACTGGAGGTTCTCCCCCTAATCCCCCAACCTCAGTCTTCACAGCAGTTACCAGGTTATTTTCCACTTTTATTTCAGTATAAAGATTGTACTGTGTTAAAACCACCTTGGGAGCAGAAGTATGCATGTATCCACTGAGAACTACGTGTTTAAATAAAAGATAATCCAAACTGTAGCTAGGAGGTATTCTGTTATTTTAACCATGACTGCACCTGGGAAACCAAATCAGAGACCTGAGCTTCATAACATGCTTTACATCCAGAAACAGGACAAAACTATGTTCGTTGCCCTCAAAAGCTAAAAGCAAGATATCAGCTGTGTACAGACAAATCCAAGGCTGCACTGGATAGTTCAGTCCAATTTCAGAGCCAACTGTTAAAAGAAAGAAACCTGCTCTAATAGTCATTGCTTTTTACTACCGCTCCTCCACCTCCCTTTCCTGGGAAGCTCATTGCTCAAATTCTGCTCAGAAGTTGCAAGCCATAAGGCTGGCAGGCTTCTGATGCTTCTGATGGGTAATGCTGCCAGCATTATGGACTTGAATGTCTCCTAGCCTCTATCTGCAAACTTTCGTTATTGGTCTGCTGGCACATACTTGGACAAATATAAGAACATAAGGATGCGAGACAGATAATAGCTTCATAGGCACGAGTCTCTGTTCACTAGTAGTTTAGTTATTGTATGTATCTCAACACATCGGTGACTTGGGGAATATTAAGTCATTTCAACATGTTCAGAAAATAATTTCTGAAAGAGCATTCTAAATGGATATGACTGCACTCCAAGATAAAAGTAAAGGCTTTTGCAGAAACAGAGACTCAAGAGGATCAGATACCAGACTTGAATGTTTACATTTGTTACCTTTTTACTTCATTTACTTTTCCTAAAGAAAGGGCAAGACGATTTAAATGATTAAAACTGTTATTCTGAAGGAAACATATAAGCAAGTGGATCACATAAGAATTCAATATATTTAATTTCAAAGAATAAAATTACCAGCTATGCAATTTTTCCAAGTTCTCTAAACCTGTATGCTATTTAGATTGTTTTAAAATATTTATACACAATACTGAAAAAGCCTCTAATTGCATAGGTACAAGTATGGTAAAGTCCTCCCTCACTCAGTACTTTGACAGACAGCAGACAAGAGAGACTTACAAATGCATATTCTACTCTTAAAACAAAATGCAATTTTGGCATAAAGCCTAAAAGCATCATATCACTAACAGGAGCACAAAGTCTGACGCTACAAAAAATTTCTTTCCCATTTCTCAACATTTCCAGAAAAAATGAACAACTATTAGCAACATAAAGCCAGCACAACTTCTCTCTTGGTTCTTTCTTTTTCCTTTGCTTTAATACTTTGCATTTCTGTCCATAATAGTTTGTAAGTCTGCTCTTTCCAGCTACCTTTACTTTTATGGAGACAGACTCCTCTGTAAGGTTTTCACTGATAGCGGAGGCAAATGCATCCAAACAGATACACTTCTCTAAAGACACCCAGGAGACAGGATGCTTGCCTAACAGGTCTTTGGTCTGGGCTAGTATTGTCTTAACTGGCAAGACAAATTAAGTGAGATCAGTTTCGGTTTCACCTAAGCAATCAAAGCTAGTAGGGGTGGGGCAGAGGGATGATGGCAAAAAAAATATGCAAACATTTCTACAAGCAATTAGCTACTATTAAACTACTTCGAGTACTAGAATACTGTCTCCTAATGAACTACTTTCAATATAAGTGGAAAATACTCCATTTTTTGTAGACTAAGACAACATTACACACAAACTTTTCACACAAAGTTCAAATATCCAGGAGTCTACTAATCAGAAATCTTAAGCTTCAAGCCTCTACCCTCTGAACATAAAAATGTTAGGACAAGAAAACGCTATTTTGTACCAAAAAGAAATAAGATAGTCCCCTTACAAAAATTCTAGAAGCACATCTCGGTTTGTAAAATTACATAAGCTTTCCTTTATGCTAAGGAAACGTTTTTCAGTGACAGTTGTCATAAATTAAACTGAAACACTGGCCAACGCAACTATAAATAATGGTTCTGAGTAGGGAATGCACTCAGAAAAAGATCCAAGTACCTCAAATTTTACCCAGTTTCTTAACAGAATCTCTGGCAGCATCCTTTTCCATTATAATTAACCAGTGAAAACAGGAACTACACACCTCATAACATCCCTGGAACACCTACAGAAAATCCTTTTACTACTTCCTCACTTAAGCAAAGTATTTTTAGCTTCTTTCAAATAAAGCTGTGGCAAATAAAAGGAAAGCCAGCATCATACGATATGTTAGCTTTCTGCTTAACATACGAAGTGTTCTGTACTCTGGTGTAGTTAACGGATTACATGATTAAACAGAAGAAGACAGTAGTCTAATTTTACCACATATGTGGAATCAGTACACGTTTAATGTCATATGTAGTGACTTCTCAGTCTTTCCACATCAATGCTTGTTTGGATTTCAAGTAGCAACAAACTGTTGCAAGACTCAGAGATCATCAAAAGCTATGACTTCTGCCTTAGAAAAGCAGACAGACCCAATGACATAGTTCCCTTCCTTACAGGCCAACCAATTCAAAGAGATGCATGGCATATGCAAAGCAGATGTTCTTGGTGTAGCATATAAACGTGCACGATATTTCCATTAGGGCATCTCCATATGAGGTGAGTGACTGACTGGAAGACAGGATAGTGCTGACTAGAAATCATGCAAGTCCTGAACCACACAGTGTTTACATCAGGAGATCACATCTTAATTTTGGCAGATGATACTGGAATATGCCTGTTTTACATACATGTTTTCTCTCCGTAGCCTTCAGAGATTTTGCAGCGTAGTAAAAGAGCTGGGTTCCACACAGTGCTACCCAGTATTTTGTCCAAGACGCTACCTAGAGAGAAAAGAGAAAAAAACAAAAAGCGCAACAGGTAGGTGAAATGTTCCATAATATTGAGCTGTAAAATAGCAGGCATCATTCTGCAAGAATGTGACAGCACTAACTGTCCAGCCAAACCATCAGCCATGTTTCCAAAGCTGCTGTTTCTAGTTATTCATGGAGGCTTATGAATGCACCAAAAATCTAGAAAGCATAAAGAACACATGCCTTTCCTCACTATTCTGACAAAAAATGTCTGCATCTTACTGTATACATTTTGTAACCCTTATTGAACACTTCATTGGGTTAGAGTACATTTGTCCCTTTTCTTTTCCATTTCATGTACTGCCATAAGGTATCTCTTAGGCATCCGATAAGGTATTTTCATTTATAATTCATAATCAAGCATCTGCAATGCAATGCTAAGTGTTATTACCTATTGATAAATTGTTAGGATCCACGTACCATTCAGGAAGACAAAACATGCTCCTCTTCTTTGAAGTTATCAGTAATTGTAAGAAAATTTTTGTAGTCTCTTCCACTCCCTAGATTATGGGTGTAGTCTTATAAACCGAATAAATCCACCAAACAGAAGAATGCAAACTCTAGCAGTGACCCTAAATCTTAACCAGCAAGGCAGAGGAGATCTCAGACACTCAAATTAGTTGCACAATGGCTATTTTATTGTATTTATAATTGGACAATGGAAGAAGGTGAGAAAATGAATTAAAAATCTTACTGTAGGTTTTTTGCCTTCTTTCAACAAAGTCTTCCTCCTGAGAACACCTTGAATAGTAACTGCTCCTGGATACAAATGAACAGCCAAATCTTCAGATTCTAGAGAGCTGAAAGGAACATGTGAAGATTTGTGTGAAAAAATATTTTTCCTAAAGTAGTTTTCCAAACATTACCACAAACTAATGCAAACATCTGTATTTTAATTTAGAAATGTCAACTTTTTTATTTATTGGACTTCATTGTGGAAAAAGACTTTGGCTGTTACAAGGAATTGCTGTTGTGAATTTACACTCACAAGCAGAAGTGATCAGGAAAATTAATTAGCCAAGCACGTAATCCTTAATTCAAAAAAAATAAAACTCAAGACAACCGAAATACAAGAACAATTAATTTTAAAAAGCAAACATTTGAAGTACATTCATACAGCTGCTGTATGTGTTAAAACCTCTCCTTCAGCCCTTGCAAGAAAGATTATTTTTTTTGTTAGAAACACTGGAATCATTAGCACATCAAAACCGAAGCATAGCTCAAACATGCACAATCTTTAAAATATCTGAAAGCAAGAAGAGTGGGCAGGAGCAGTAATAAAGAGTAGAAACCCGAACCACAGCTTTAAGGTGTTTTAATGCATCTGGTGCTGTACTAATCATCTACTCTATGTAGGATCTAAGAGCAATGGGCCAAAACAAATGCCAGGTACAGCACTGTGAGAAGAAAACTTAGCTTTATTAAAATTACGAAGCTGACTGGCTTACAAAACATTTTCGATCAGAAAAAAAGAGAACAGGAATTTCAGTAAATGTCAATCACAGTACCTAACGAAATTGCTGAACCCAGCAGCTTTCTAGAAAAGCCAAGAAATTGAACAGCACCTGAAACTCATTTTGAAGTAAGCCAGGATTTGCTGTTTCATCCATTCTAACATTCATGAACGTTCAAAGTAAATTGGAAATCTAGCAAACATTTTCACTGCCGCACCTACTGAGGATGATGATATGGAGATGATTTTTGACACTGATAGATGTGAACATGAGTTTAATTCAGTGAGACAATGCTTGTTTCTTGACATGGAAAAAGTTTCACAGTTAACGGCCATCTCTTTCCCAACTACAGTGCCACACAGCTGGAGACAGAATTTGCATTTTAATTAATCAGAATAACCAGTTATACTCTGTCAGCTTGCAAATGATACTATATATAATAAATTTGGGCCAATTTTAATCTGTTACTCAATTTAGGTGTATCTCTGATTTCAGGGAAGAGGGAAAAAGAAATTCAGCACAGAACTGCCAGCAAAGAAAACATCTCGAACGCCATCCATTAGTGCAAGCAGCAGCTTTGCTGTCCACATGAGAACTACCAACACTGCTAAGCAGTGGCAAGCAGTTAAAAAGCTACCTCTGGTAAAACATCTTTAAGCCTTGATATAAAGATCCAATGGTTCAGAATTTGGATTTGCAGACCAGAATGAACAAAAGCCCTTACAGTGATACAGATTAAGTCATAGAAGAGGAAAGCTTTAAGTCTGAAGGAAAAGGTCTCTACCTTTATTTTGACATGTAAGTTAGAAAGGTAACATCAGAAAACACCCACTTAATTATTAAACCAAACCAAATCACCAACACCAGAGGGAAAGTTTGACACCTCTGTGTGCAGTGGGGATTGTACCTGCTGGCCTTCATGTGGCCTCGATAGCCATTTCGTGACACTCTTGTCCCCGGACCGAGAGAATGGTACAACCTGTTCCTGTTGGATTCCATTATAAATTGTACGTATTACATATACTTTTATTCACACAAACAGCATGACTGCTAAAACAGCACAGTATTTTTTTGTGTGTGCATATCACAAAGCACCTTCTTTCACATATAAAACAGGACAATTTTATTTAGAAAAATGCATGCAGAGGTAGATACCATGGTTTGTTATTTCATCAGATGTTCTCTTTGTCAGAACGCATACAGAAGTGTTTTATTGGCACTGAAGAACAATACATTTTGAGAGCAAAGTCTGCGTTTAGTTCTTAAGAGATTACATCAATGTAAAGGAACCACACTAATAAAACTTGTCTTTAAATTCTGACTTCAGATGTTACTACAAAAAAAATGGTTTCAACTTCTATGAGTATGCACACACACAAGCTGTTGGGCTGAAAGGAATCAAAAGCACTGTCAAAACATGCCTGACACCATTTAGAATATTGTTGTATTAAGTAACATTGAAATAAGTGAAGCAATATTTCAGTTCTGCAGTTCATACAAGCTTTAAACTTTACCTATCAGCTTCACATTTTAGAGTCCTTAACCTGACCTATACCATTATCCCTAACCAGGAGTTGTGTTCTTCATCTGCCTTTTGAATACTGCTTTGCTTCACTGAACCTCGTTTTTCTGGATCAGATCCCTTAGTCAACTGAATTCCATTTAAGTCAACAGAAACATAGGCATTTTGTCCCCACCTCCTATTTTTTGATCTGTTTTTCTAATTGCCTGTATTATGCTAAAAGATTGGAAAGCAGCTCTAATTCTGCAAAGCAGGCAGTTAAATACAAGCCTATGAGAATTTTACAAGCATAATTGCCTACACAGTATAAATTTAACAATCTGTCACCTCTGAGAGGGGTTCTGCATTAGCTGGAAAGCTGCTTATACACGGGCAGGGCAGTATTTCTCAGAATGGGAAACCTAAACAAGTAGCATTGTCATGTTTCAATCTGAACTCAGAATAGCATACAGCAGGCAAGCAAGACAGGCTTAAAGAAGGGATACAGTAAAGATCAGCATTAAACAAGAACAACAGGGTGGTGGGGGTGGTGTGTGTTTGCTTTTGTCGTTTTGTTTTTTGAAACCAGATCAAACTATTGCCCTCACTACAAGAAGAGTTATCAAAAAGATACTAATGAATTACCATCTACTAATCTATCCCAGAATCTGCCAGAATTTGTTTTTCAACATAACCGCTACCTTTGAATTCACAAATATTTTTTTAAATACATTCATGATATAGACAAGTAAAACAATAATTAAGATGAAGGAAAGAAAACTGTAATTTGAGCTGTGTATTTGTGCATACATATATTTTACATGCAAATGAAATACATTTTCTTCTTACCTTTAAGCTTGGGTTTTTTGCATAACAAGGAGGCTATATCACTCCTGGATTCGTGCTATTTCAGGGAAATCTATTCAGAGACACTCAGGATGACAACCAATGAGACTGAAGAGCTGCTAAGTATACTGCCCTTAACATGATATAACTGTCAGGACTTGAAATTAAATTGTCCTTCAAGTCATTTTGATTAGCCTAAACGGACACCCCAGTGCTGAAAGCTACCTCGCAGGTTTCAAACTGTGTCTCTGTTGCACTTAAAAGCAATCAGTGAGTCTAGTTCTCATCCCTTCTGCATTTCCCACTTACAAACAACAGGAGGGCCAGGAAAACCGAGAATATTTGTTAGAATTCCTTCTGTTACCTGGGGAATCTGTGTGTGGAGTATCTCATTTCTCCCTCTTAGGCATATGATGCAGATTTAAGCCCCCTACCCAAAGATCCAGTTTCTAACTCACTGGGAAATACTGAATTCCCACTCACACTGCATAGGAAGTAATCATTAATAACACTGGACGTATCCCAATTTTGCCAGTAGCTGCTAATTCCAAACAATCCTCTGTCACTTGAAGACTCTTATAAGAATGGACACTCACTGTACAGATCAAAACTAGAGACACACCCTCTCTAGTTATCTTAAATCTTGACATTTGCATGTCAGTGTATTACCTATTGAATTCCAAAATATGCTTCATCATCTCACAAACCAAGGAACAGACACAAGGTTGCTGGTGTGTCTCTAGGAATTTCACACATGATATTTTGAATGTCTGTAAGGAATCCAATCCCTCTCCCTGGGAGCACCCTGACAAACACGCAACTTCAAAGTTCTCAAAGAGCTCTCTCAGGAGAAAAGAAAGTACTGAAGGCAAATGGAATTTGGAGGAGGTATCTTCTGACATAATTGTTTGACATGGAGCAAACCTTCCAACTGGGCCAGCCAGTTCTCATTAGGACAGGGATGAAAAAACTCCATTTCGCCTCAGAGTCCACACAACAATTCTGGAGAGTGTTACCATGAACTTAAGCCTGAGGCTTACTAAAACTCTTCAGTTTCTTTTGCTGCTCTGGGTAAAAGCACTCAGTTCACCATTTTGTCTAAGGCTTTTTCATATAACTTTTTAGCTTTGAGAAATAACCTGAACTTGATTAATTCCATAAAGGCAGCAGAGAAGAAAAGGCAAGAAAACCTTTCGAATCTTGCAGGTTGCAAGTTAGAGATTTTATTTCTGACGCAATTTTCTTTCTATGCTTATGTGGAATGTTCTTATTGCTTATATAATAGAATCATAAGGGCATTTCCTCATGTATGTGTAATCATATTTATAGCATGAAGTATCAAAGGGTTCACCTTTGGCACAAAGTGATTTTCAAAGATTTCTTCCAAAAAGTAACACAGAACTTGAACTGCTTCAATGAATTCAAGCAGCATAGAAGGACTGTGGTAACAGTTCCTGACTATAAAGAGTAAGTTCTTTGACAAAAAAAATTCTTCAAAACATGTCATCAAAGCATGGTAGAAAGTCATCCATGGCAACTCTGAAGCTGATGGATTACCTGAAACTGAGTTATAGAAGCAAACTACACACTGTATTGTGCATCTTACTCAGCTGTGGGAAGATGAAATTTCCACCTTTCACTATATTAAATTACAGCTGTTAGTCTTTTTCCACATTCTCAAATGCAACATGGGAAAGGATTGAAGTGGTCAATGTCACCTGAGCACTTGCAGTATCGGCTAAGGAGCAAGATGTTAATTTTGGACCGCAAAATCAGACATTAGCAAGGGGCATTTTTGCATTTTCCCACGTAACACAAGGGCAAGTAACAATGAAGTGAAGAGCAGGTGAGAGAGACAAAACAGGTGACAGTGTCAATGACAAGAACAAAGGGACCAAGAATGGATGAAATATCTCAGGGAAAGTGAAAATGAAAAACAGATGGGTCACATAAATAGCATACACAGGATATACAAATACATAAAACCAGAAAAATCATTTGAGGTTTAATGGTACTCTGGTTGAGCTGTTTAAAAGAATGTGTGCAATGAGTAAGCACCCAATGAGACAAAAGCCCTATTAACTACTAGTGAGCAGAAGGTACTTCTCTGCTGCTTTAACAGAGCCCATGAACTTACTACAGTTTATTAATATTCTTAAACACAGAAGATCTCTAGATCATTAAAATCAAGCACCATTTTCAGGACTGAGTTAAAGACTGTAAGTAGCAATGTCTGAATAGAGAAATGCAGGTTCTGAGCAGCAGTTTTTCTTACCTTTCAAATGCTGGCCAGGAAGTCTCTTCACTGAGTTCAGAACCATCACTGCTGCCTTGAAAAAGATAAGAATGAATGATACTTTTATTTCATCACCCACAATCCATCTATTTCAATTATGTCTGCTTCGCCTCAGAATATTTAAGATTAAACGCGTAAAAAATACTTCACGAAAATACTTTGTGCTTTGCTTCAGGAACTTCACTAAACTGAGGTAGAGATTTGAAGGGACACATTAAGTTGAAGAAAAGGAGCACTAATAAATAGAAAGGCATTTTCAAAATGTGAAGAACATCCTAAATGCGGATTTTTGATTAACACAACAAGCATTTAAAAAGACAAGTCACTTATTTAAATAATTCCTTATGAAGTCATATGTGGTCATGACACAGGTGCAAATTCACAGTACTGCAAACCCACTGCTGAATCCCCAATGTAGCAGAGGCTTTGCTGATTTGAGAAGCCTTGAACGACTTTTTAAAGCTATCTCCCACTTACTGCATCAGATCACAACAGTATTTTTTCTTTCTGTGCTTCACAAAGTCAGCCAATGTTACTGCAAGTATTTTATTTTAAACACTGAAAGTAGAGGAAAAACGCAAAATCCAAATATCTGATACATCCACTTACGGCAGGCCCATAAATAACATACTAACTTTACAATTCTAGTAAATCACATCAGCCTGAAAATTCTTATTTAAATATAGACACAAGGTAGAGTTATCTGTAATGTTGTTAAAAATCAGTAAATATATATCAGTATAGAAATACGGTTAAAAGAACTCAGTAACCTCAGTTACTAACTGTCCTACTATGTTCCAGCTGTCATCTTGCTAGCTCTTCACCTTTCAGACCAGACCAACTTCCCATGCCTGCTACCATCCTTGCCCTCCATTTCAAGGCAACATGTGGTTTTGGCTCCTCAGTTGCAGCCTAATTCAATGTCAGCTACTGCTAAAAGCCCACCTTTTGGCACACTAACTTGACAGCTTGTTTGCTCTGCCTCCTGAATACCCAGCTATAAAAGAAAGAACTGATTTACAATGATTTTCAGACACACACACACACAATCCTGAATCAATGCACCTTACTTAAGGTTTTCCACCCAGAAACAAAGACTGAAAATGGGAACAAGTTCACTGTAGTTTTACACAGAAAATCAGCAGGGAACAGTGGTGTCCTGAAGAATAAAGCTAACCTGTACAAAGGTAAGTCTAGATACCCACTGAGTAAACACAGGGTAAAGATGGAGGCAATAAAAATTCACACACAGCAGGGGTAATTCCAGCCAAGGGCTGGACTGAAGTTGTCTCTGTCCAAAATCCAAGAGAAAATACAGGCCAGCCAATGCAACTTAGATGCCTCTTTTCCAAACATTAGCTCAACATCCTCTTATTAACATGATCTCTAAGGGTTACTAGATAATTTGGTCTCAGCTTATTCTGAATTTTTCCTAAAGGAAGGTCCTAACCTAGGTCACACTAATGTTACAGTAAAAGGGACTTGCACAGTGAAGAAGCTAAGGGACATATATAAAAGCAATGTTCCAGTGGAGATACTGGCTCCTATGCTAGTCATAAAGGTCTGCAAAAATGACAGTACAACACTCTGCCAGTGACTAATTATTTTCTAGAAGTGTCTAAGATTTTAGTACTTGCATTCTCAGATCATTGATCCTTAAGCATTCAACTGCTTAAAAGGTTACACTGGCAGGTAGCTTGTCCATAAAAGAAAAGAACAGTCACTTATACTTCTGTGACTTACACTTCCTCTGTAGTGGCGAGGACAATGTATCAAAGAGCCACAGTTACTATAGTTGAGTAAGTGTTTGACTGCACAAATCTAATCTATCAGCAGTCATTCTGGTGCCACAAGACAGGTGAGTAAAAAGTGACCAAAAAAATAATCAGAAGTTCTGTTCAGCACAGTTTACATCTGACTTGCACCATAGAAAAGTAAGAGAATGTATGGACTGAATGCCACATAGTTCTATGCACTTCTAAACAAGAATACCGCCAGACAGATCATGAAGTATCCCAGGCAAAACTGGAGTAACCAGTTGAGTAACCTATCTAGATGGAGCCTGCTGTTACGGTAGAAGTCTTTGCAAAATCCCAGAACAAACGTTATAATTCCCTGGAAGAAACAACTGCCACTTAATGTTTTCAGCAAATCCTACATAAATCACAGTGAAAAGCTCAATGATTTTTTTTTCATCCAAACAAAAATACAGCTGCACTCTCTGTAAGGCAATATACAAAGTCTTTTCAAATAAACAAGTAACATGGTTTGGGGTCCAAGAGACAGAATCAGATGTAACAGAATCCAGAGACAACTTTAAGCCAGTATTTTGGGTAAGACCTCCCAGCTGACTGTATTTGATGAAGACTGTAGTAGAGTATCTTGTAGTAAGATCTCAAAAGTACTGTAATCCTTTTAGCAGATGGAATGACGATTAGGAAGGTAGGTTTCAAGTATGATGATTTCTCAAGAAAGGGAATCCAGCATCCTGGACAGTTGTGAAGACAAGAGTGAGTTTCTTGAGCCATCTAAACACTAAGGAGCACAAGTGAGAGAACGGCATGACTAGGAAGTGAATAACTGATGCTGCTATAAGGTGCACTCTTGTCACTGTTAAGGCACAGACTGCATGACTCTAAGCAAATGTAATAGCTCAGTACGGCAGCTCCTAAACTGTTTCTAAGAAGGCCTGATCCAGACCTGTCCAAACAGAGGGTCTCTCCTATTTGTTTCTATAGGTTATGAATCTACTTACGAATTTTGTAATAATTCTGGCTCAAAGGGGCCTTGGGAGGTCATCTGGTCCGATATTCTAGTGAAAACAAGCCTAACCTGGTGATCAGACTGCTGAGGGCCTTATCTAGTCATGCTCTTCAAGGAGTCTTGAAAATATAGTCTACAGTCTCTCTGAGCACCCTGTTACTGTGTTTCACCACCTGCATGTGAAAAAAAGTTTTCCTTGCACGTTAATTGAAATTTTCCATGTTGCTACTTGGAGCAGTCTGTGCTGCAAAATGGTGCAGTAATTCCTGTTTACCCTAGTCATCCAGCCAACACTGAAGTTATTAGGGACACTTAGAATCTGATTTACTTCCTTATTACTGCATAGATTTAGCTTTATATTAACAAGAAGTGCAACTTTAATATGACTAGAGCTCTATTTGACTGAGGCCCACGTGATAGAAACCCACATAATTAGAACCCCCTAACAGTCCTGTATTACAAAGTGATTTTTTATATTTAAAGTAGGGTGATACATTAAAATTTTATCTGAAATGACATTTTGATGGCAACTGTATTAGCTTTGCTAAGAAAGTTATATTTCAAACCCTGTACTAAGTACTCTACAGAAAGATTTAAAAGCTAGTTTTGCTTTCTAAAAACGCAAAACAATCTAGAGCAAAAAGGCTGAAATCTCACCTTTCATAAAGTGATAATCCTTGTTACAGTATCAGTACAGTTACAAAAATTAAATGAACTTAGGGGATTCATAAAAAGAAAGTTTCATTTAAAGAGTTCAATCTATACAGAGATTGCCAATTACACTTTTAAAAGCAATGTTAATTTGGAAAAAAAGTGGGCCAGACATCACAGCTATTGATTTAACATCTATATTGATGCCTACACAGTTTTTAAGAAATAGTAACAAAAACCTGGAAAAGGTTGAATTTTAGCCTGACTAGCCCTCTAAAACTATATAGAGCATCTCATAACAGCATTTTTTAGATTCTAAAAAACTTTCAAAGATTTTTTGCACAACAAAAGTTCTGATACTAAAAAAAACCCTCTTCCAAAAAAGCAAAAGGATATACATTACACCCCTCCCTCCAAAACAAAACAGAGGTGAAAGGAACTGGTTTTAACTTAATAAAAGTTAGATGTTTAGCCAAATTCTGTTTAAACATTAAGTGCACTATTTGACTATCACCTCAACTGGAAATATTTCATTCATTCAGTCCTTTAAAAATATATCACCTTCTTAAATTCTTCTCAAGTATGTACTCAATATTTGAGTTTTTCCAACAACCTCAAGTAGGTCTTCAGGCTAAACTTTATAACAAATCCTAGGCAGTATAAGCCTTTTCTATTAAGTAATGTTCTACACAAGTTTTGGCTTTATGTAAGGAGCCACTTGACACAAACCACTATCTTCCTGATTTTCTTTATTGCTAATAAAATCAAAAACTTCTTGTACAGGATTAAAAAAAAAAATAAAATATCAGAGTTGTGTTTATCTTTACTAGATAACATGAAGGCTTTTTCCCATCTCAGGAATAACAGCAATCGGCAATTATTTCTTTTTCGCTGTGTTGATGATTATCTGAGATGTTTCAGGATTGTTTACACACAACTGTAGTATTGCAGCTGAATACAGATGTGAATTTTCTGTTTTCGTTTGTAGATGTGCATATACGTATGTCTATGCTACAGCCACACAAGCAGCCTGAGGCTATGTTCCTAGTTATGTGATAGGGAATGCCTATACCATTGCATACCCATTCCCCCCTGGTCACGGCACCCACTCATTGCTGAAAGTCTGAGGATATTGAACATTTAACACAGGCTGCCTTTATCCAGAAGTTAGTCCCCAAAGTTAAACAGGTGTTAATGTAAACAAACCAACCCCAAAGAGTTTAAAAAGTATTCAGACTAAAAATTCTTTCCCCTCCTGAAACCTGCAGTTGACACTCTCTTGGCTCCAGTCACAGTCACACAGACTGACCTGACAGAGCTCGAAATTCTATGTGAAAACACCAAAAATTGGTCAGGAGACCTGAACGTCAATTGCTTTAGTACAAAAACCCCAACTAACATCACAGAGATTGACTTCATGCCCTGAAAGTTATGTTCTGCCTTGTTGAGTCTATGACCATACCGAAAAAGCTCATACATATTTAACTAGTTCATTACCATTTAACTATTGTGCAGTAAAGTTTAAGTAGCTCAACTTTGACTTGCTAGTTAACCAAATAAGAATGGTGTGAAGACTGGCAAATGAGTCAAGCAATACAATGCCAGAGAACAGACACAAACTTTTAATACCATCACTGATAATGAGTTCCATTGTGAAAAACCAACCCAAGCAAATAACCAAATGGATAAAGATGGGGAAGGACCAGGGAGGTTGTACAACAGCATTAATCACAAAATACCCAGAGTACATGCCCTGGACTGAACAATACTAGTAAGGACCGGGGAAGAAATGGGGTACTAGAACTCCTGTATATCCCTCTCCTCCTCTCAAATCCAGGCACCTACACGTGCATTTTTAACCTGAAGTATTATACAGCTTTTATATTTACTCTATTACTAATAAAGTAGTAGTTCACAATAGCAAAAGAGGGTATCCACATTTAGGGCAGGAGACAGGCATCTATATACCCATTTAAATGGAATATTAAAAAAAAATAAAATAAAAACATATTTCTTCTGCCTGAACCCCTACCATAACTTTGATCTTCTGACGCAGACTGCTGATGACTCAGAGTCCTAAACACCCAAACAGTATACTATAGGGTAAGGAATCAAATAAACATTGGCTGTGTAGAGTTCTTCCCTACTGTATGGGCTGCCAAAAACCTGAAAGTAAATGCATATACTGTATACCTACACCTATACTTCATTTAGTTAAAGAGAAATATAATCCCTTGTAGAATTCAAGTACTTCAAGATGGTGACTTAATAGAGGAATTCATTAAAACGCTGATATTCTTGTATGCATTTTATGCCAGTTTAGGTCTGAAAATGTACTGTTCTTACAAAGGCACTTTCTTACATTAATTCACACTGATTCCAAATACCTTTCTTTGACTCTGCAGCATTAATTTCTCTGACTGCATTAGAATAAAGGCTCAAGTTATTCTCAAGCAATTGGAATACACAAATGAAGGCAAATGTTCAAGGGTCTTAGTTTTTCCAGAGCTTTCATCCATATCATTGTAGGTTAGGAAAAATAAGTGGAAAAAAAGAAATAGTTTGAGAAAGAAAACACTGCAAAGTTAGAACAGAATTTGCATCCAACACTACAACACACACAATCCATAAATATGTTTTCTTTGAGTTTTTAAACACCTAAAATTACATTCTCAATTTCAGCCAAGTATTTCTGTGTTCATACCTCCACATCTATTCTTAAGTGGTATACATGTGAGACTGCACCCTTAAAAAAAAGCCTCCTAAGCAAAATTACTTTGCATCCTGTACATTAGGTGCTGTAAGAGGAGAAAGGCCAAACAGGAGCAATATATAAAAAGAGGGGTCTATTTTACACTGTCCCATTACCTCTAGGATTATTTGGACAATTAGCCATTGTGAATAAATTCAACTTCAGAAAAGAAATTCAGTAACGCAGCTGAGCCAAATTATAAAAAATGGTGGAAATCAAAACTTCTGAGAACATCAATGAAGCAAGCTGAACATCGCTGCAAAGATAGTTAGGAGTACACTTAAGCAAGAAAAGAATACTTTAAAAGTATAAGGATATCAAGGAGTATTAGAAAACCATGTATTCTTAAGAAAATCTTATGAATAAAAGGAAGTTTCATGAGTGGAACCACGATCTAGTAAAAGCATCTTAATTTATGCTAGCTTTAGGTGAGGAGGTGACAGCAGGCAAATACGTGCAGGAGAACAGCTGGTAAGTGTGCAGGTGGTTCCTCCAACCCAGCCAAGAGCAATGCTTGGACCTCAGAAGGACAAGCTCACTCTTTTTCTTGAAAGAGTACATGCAGTGACCTCATCAAAACAGAGGGATCGCAGAACAAAACTGAGCTTTAAGAATTACTGATAGCAAGCACTTGAGGTTCTCAATGAACTTACACTGCAAAGTAAAAGCATCTGTCCCAGTTTAATAAAAGCAGATATTCTGGATTGTCTGCACAAAACAGACATATTTTCAGCAGTATTAATCTGTCTGTATCTTCATGTATTATCTGTCAAAAGTCTCTCTGCAGTCAACAGAAATAAAGTGGGGTTTTAAGGACACAAGTCATATAAACTTCTTTTTAGCCACCCACCTAAGAACGAAATTAATCATATCCTTGAAGATCTTAATCCTCTGTGTAATTATAAAAACCTCCAAATGACTAATTCAAATGCAGCTGTCTAAATTATGAATGTCTGAAACTTAGAAGAGACTATTTCCTCTTGTTACATTCCTGAATTCAAGAAAACATTTCCCATCTGATACTGTATATACGACTGGTCAAGTGTTTCTTCCTTCTAATTAGGATAGCCTTGGCACTGCTGGAGAAAGATTTCTCACTTTTGTTCAGATAACAAGCACCTATGTTATAAAGCAAAATGGTAACAGAACCAGATGTACTTCTCCCTTACTCTAGAATATACAACCGTCTGCTGAACACAGTCTCATAGTTCTAGGAACCAGAACTGTTTTGGCCCAAGCACCAGAAATTTATATAATAGGGGCTATATCTTTAATTTTTTTTTTTTTTTTCCTGAGTTCCAGATTTTTGCAGAATGCATTGAATGTACACAGTCAGCCTCCAGACCCTGAAATTAAGACAAGAATCTGATAAAGATCGCTGACCATGGCTGTCATGTTACAGACAGGCCTATTTTCAGGAAATGCCATACCTGGCTCGCTTTCTGCATTGCTGCTGCTTCATGAGTTGTTCATTGGAAGGAACAATACCCACTTAATGTATCCTTTATATCTGAAAGATTAATTACATTGATGTAAAAGTTCTGGTATGCTATGCACCATTCCCAGAACGGATCATCAGTCTTTGCCAGCACAACACAATCAAAATTGTCCATCATCACCTGAATGTGTTTTTAGTTTAGAAACACACGCGCTGGCTGGATTAACTGCTCAGTTTTAGCACAGTTACATGCAGAACAATTTCCTCCAGTCACGAATCTCCCACCTAGTGATGCTCTAACTGATCTCTATCACAGATTGAAAGCTTCTATCACATGGGGAACTGAAGAAATCCAAGTGGAAGAGTCCTGATGTATCTGTAGTTGGTGCGTTCAGTGGAAAAAGAAACAGTACTCTGATGAAATCTTTGTAACATGCCTATACGTTGCTTTACTGATGAATGGACTACAGTAATCTGTGAACAGTGAAGGAGGTGGATTGAGAACGGGCTGAACGGCAGAGCTCAGGGGGCTGTGATCAGCGGCGCAGAGCCCAGCTGGAGGCCTGCAGCCAGCGGTGTTCCTCAGGGTCAGCACTGGGTCCTGTCCTGTTGAACTTATCCGTCAACGACCTGGGGGAAGGGGCAGAGGCACCCTCAGCAGGGTGTCTGGGGATACGGCACTGGGAGGAGAGGCTGGAGCAGCAGGCGGCTGCGCTGCCGTTCAGCGAGACCAGGGCAGGCTGAAGAGTTGGGCAGAGAGGGATCTAATGAAGTTCAAAGGTGTCCTACACCTAGGGAGGAACAACCCCATGCACCAATACAGGCTAGGGGCTGATCCACTGGAGGACAACTCTGGAGAAGGGCCTGGGAGTGCTGGTTGGCAGTAAGTTGCCCGTGGGCCAGCAGTGTGCCCGTCTGGGCCAGCAGGCCGATGGGATCCTGGGGTGCGTGAGGAGGAGCGCAGCCAGCAGGTGGAGGGAGGTGATCCTCCCGCTCTGCCCTGCCCTGCCCTGCTGAGGCTGCGCCTGGAGTGCTGTGTGCAGTGCTGGGCTCCCAGTTCCAGAGACACAAGGAGCGGAGGACGACAAAGCTGAGGAGGGGACTGGAGCATCTGCCTCATGAGGAAATGCTGCCAGAGCTGGGCCTGTTTAGCCTGGAGAAGACTGAGAGGGGATCTCATCAATGTCTGCAAATATCTTAAGGGCGAGTGTCAGGAGGACGGGGCCAGACTCTTTTCAGTGGTGCCCAGTGACAGGACCAGGGGCAGCAGGCACAAACTGCAACACAAGTTCCTTCTGAATATGAAGAAGAACTTCTTTACTTCAAGGGTGACCCAGCACTGGGACAGGCTGCCCAGAGAGGCTGTGAAGCCTCCACTGGAGACATTCAAAACCTGCCTGAACGTGACCCTGTGCAACCTGCTCTGAGTGAACCTGCTTTAGCAGGCGTTGGACTAGATGATCTCCCGAGGTCCCTTCCATCCCCAACTGTTCTGTGACTCTGTGAACTCACACATGAGGCCCGATAAAAAGTGCACAAACTCACAAGCTCTAACGATTTAGATAAAGAATCATAACAACACAGCGCTACACACAAACATCCTGTAGACACTCACCCCTGCTACGTTGCTGTTTTTTTGATATTTGATGTAGAGGAGGATTATATCCAATCCTCCACTATGAAAGGATTGGGAAGGTGTGAACGCCTCTGAGCCCTCAAAACACAAGTGTGATTTAAAGTAGTATTACAGTCATCTTTAAGGTCATATTCAAGGTGCTGGCATATCAGAAACACTGTGTATGTTTTGAAGAGGGATCATTTATCCATGAAGTTAAGTCCTATATAGGCTTATATCTAAGAAAAGGTAGTCCTGTTTCTAGAGTTACAGGTTTAAATTCACTTTTATGGGCAAGGTAAGGAATAACACTCTTTTCAGTACACACATTCAGAAGAAGTTTTCTTGACCATCTTTTGAAGTTGTGTTGTAGAATACTGTAAACCTCCTCTCTACTGCAGCGACTGTACTATTTCCAAATACTGAGTAAACAGACTACTTCAAACACGATGGAGGAACTTAGCAACTTCAATCAACTTCCTTAAATCCTGCTGAAACAGCAGTACAGAATGCCAGACAACTTAAACTTCCAAGAATTCTTCAGTAATAGATACTGCAAGCCTCCAGAATTTACTCTCTTCCTCCATATGTACTTCTAGCAACTCTTTTACATCTTTTGTATAATCAAGAAGTAGCAAAAATAATAATGATGCTAGACTGTCAAAACAGTGATAAACCTGAAGTATTTGAGTATGGGGAGGCTGGAGGTGGAAGAGAATGGGAGAGGGGAAGTTCTAGCCACAAATGCTGATCTTACACAGATTGCAGAAGGCTGTGGTTTTTCAAGTGATTTATAGAAGTCTCTAAAGTAGCAATTCTGTTCCAACTTGTAAGGACGACTACATCAAGTCCATAAGGTCATGCCTGAGCTAAGCAAGAGAACAAAGTTGAAAAATTCAGAGATGAGACAAAGTAGGAAAACCCCTGTATTCTCCAAAATGTCTAGATGGTGACTGGTTCTTAATTGTACCTCACGAAAAATTGCTTGTCAGCTCTGGCAAACCTTCCCTGCTAGGCTCTAACAGAGTTAAATAAATAATTTGCCCTGGAAAAAAGGATCAACTGCAGAGAAGTTTCTTAGATATTCAGATAAAAAACATCAGTAAAAAATTGCACTAGGAAAAGGGCAATGCTACATCTCAACAAAGGTGACAAAAGTTTGGTTCTCCTGTACTGTGCAATCCCTGAGAAAGCAGTCAGTCTGTATGCTGATGAGAAGTATCACTCCTGCTGGATAATTTTGAAATGGCAGAACTTTGCCACAGCAGAGAACCTGTAGAAACAGAGACAGGCAATGCGCATTTAACAGTGGAAGCTGTCTGATGTGAACAGGTTCAAACCACTTTGGACTAAGCTACTTGCACAGCTTTACTTATTAACATTTTTTTTTTAATTATTGCCTCCAGATATTTTACTTTTTCCACATGGAAAATATATTTAACTTTTGCTCAGAATATAGCCTTCTCCTCAAAAAAATACGTGAACAGCTCCTGAAAACAACATAACTTGAAACTGTGTGATCCCGTTTCTCTCCACAAGGGCTAAAAGAGAAAACTGTTTTTTAAAATTAAGTTATCCAAAGAAATGCATAACACTACAAAAATCTTTCATCACCATAAATGCATAAAAATTAACACTGTTCAGTTCTACCAAGCTAGTAACTTTGAGAAAAAAGACTGTGATAGAGGTTCCGTATCTCAATCCTGGCTGCAGTTAGGTAGATCTGAGAGGCACTGGCCCTGCCCTCCCTTCTCTTCAAGGATCTGTGCATAACAGGAAACAAGAGCAACTGCCATCACATAAGGAATCAGGAAGCAGAAGTTCTCAAAAGAAGAATACCCTAAATATTTGAAAATAAATAACTTAACAATATGAAGCAGATTCTGGCATTATGTAGTATCTGAAAGTTAAATTGCTATCTACCCCTGACAAAAGCAAGGAGTATTTAGAAATTATGCTCTTAAAGACAGTCAGCAATTTACAGTTCTTACTGTAAGTTCAATATGGCATTTTAAATATAAATCCTACCACAAGACATTTTTAATTTGGATTGATCTTGGGGGGAGGAAGACCAGGAAGAAAAAAAAGAAAAGGAGTATCATCAGAGGTTGTATTGTTAAAGGGGATAAAAATAAATCTGTTTTTTTATTATTTGTCAGTTCATACTGCATAAATTATGCTGCCCTTCTCCACCTAGATTTCTCCAATTTGTTCTAAAATAGAATTGGTATTTCAGAATAGTACTGCTGCTTGTACAATCACCAACTAATCATGCTAAAATCTTTATTAAAAGACCACGTACTGCCTGGGTACGTTTACATTTCCTACCTATTGAAATTCCACTAGAAAGGGTGGAGCTCTCTGCCTGCCCTCGGGATGGGACATGAGACTCCATGACGCTGTCATCCAGTAGGTGCCTTGGTCCTGCGTTGGGGAATGTTGCGCTTTTAAATTCAGCCGTATTCATTTTGTGTATGAAACTAGAAATGAACAAGGATAAAATTGTTACAATGCTATCTTTGATACATTTCAAAAGTTCTTGCTTTAACATCCTGAAGGACTCATGCAGTGTGTTCCAAATACCAAACTAAATAATAGCTTGTCATGTGCACATGTGCATCAAGCAAATGTGCACAAACTATATTATCTATAGGAACTGCTAGTCTTAAAACTGCACAGCACTCTTGGAGCAAAGTCAGCAGTACTTTATAAATTACTTTCAACATCCTAAGGTATTTTTGTCTTACAGTAACACATAACTGAACTTCAGAATTGCATTCTAGCTCATTAAAGGTAAACTTACACAATATAAGTTAAAGAGATTAATTACTGAATAGCTACAATCTTGCATTTCGAAAAGATGACAAGGGAACTGATGATATAATGATCAAGATATTAATTAGAAGTACACCTTAAAAAAAAACAAACCTGAAGTCATTGCTATACAAAGTTATATGAAAGTCTACAAAGGAGGTCTCACTATAAAAATACCAATAAAGCAATTGTTTCAGTTTGAATTTGAAAAAATTACACTGGCATTGAGTTGCTATAAGTGATAGTTTTGCAATTCAAAAAGCCTATTTTAGCTAAGTCATTAGCTATTCTTATCATCATAACAGCTGCACAGCCTTCCTACTTGGACTAATTCTCTTTGGTTGGGATAGTACCATTACAGTTCTGAGCTTGCTCTCTTGCCACAAATTGGTTTCTAAGCGAAGTATTATGCACAAATCATGCTACTTTTAAAAAGCAAAGCTTTTGTATTGAAAGACAATACGTCACAAAGCTTAGGGCTTTCAGGTTAAATAAAATGCTGACTTGTATCCCAGACTGTGACACTTCCTATGTCCATGCGGTATCAGGTTCCTAGGTGAGGGGGGTGTTGGTGGCAGCAAGGCTCCTTCAGCTGCAATATTTTTCCGTCCACTTTGTGGAGACGCTCCAACTTCAGAGCCTGGGAACAAAAAAGACATTGCGTCCAAGTAACTTTAGAATTACCTTCAGGGTTACTTGTCAGAAAATTGTGGAAGAGTTGCTCAAAACTTTCACAACTCAATTTGTAAGAGGGCCTGAAATAAAACTCATTGATATACTCATATTGATAATTTAAAACCCCATAACTTCATGGGTTTTGCACAGGATTAAAAATAAACATACTTATTTCAAATAGATCATCTAGTTAAAAGTACTTTGTAAGTCCTAAAGATTCCTGCATTAGCTATATTGGCATTAAACAGGTCCCACTGATTCTACGATTTGAAACTTCTGCCTTCAACCACTTTTGGCATTGATCAAAAATAATGTACGTTTTTGGAAGCATATTATACCATGAAAAGTTTAGATGAAGGCCCTTCTGTCTAGACACAACAAAGAATGAATATTTAATAGCTTTTCACCCCAAATGACACTACAAGTTAGTGCCACAATACATACAAGAACCTAAAAAAACAACTCAATTCCTTGGAAGAATTTCTTTACAGATCACCTTTAGACTTTTTATTACAAATACACAGTGTTTATACTTCACACTTCTTTATTAGCCTCAGGCAAATATTTTCCATGCTTGCAACTCAAAAATAATGCATTTGACAACCTCGAGTCTTTGCACATTTATTAAGCATTTACCTACTAAATCTTCTCTGGAAGCAGCAGAGTGGGGGGTGCTGGTCCCTGGTTCTATCTTTAATGAAAGTCTGCATTAAAGAAGCATTAAAAATTACTTCATCAGGAAACAGAAGCACATACAAGTAAGTTTTTGAAAGATTATTTTTTAAAATTTACAATTGAAGGCTGCCTGTTTCTATAATTGCAAGAAACACTATAAAGTTAATACAAACTGTCCATAGTTATCTTTAGCACACACTATTTTCAAACTTTTTTTTTTTTTTTTTTTTTTTTGTTAGTGGAAGAACCCCTACGACTGCAACAGGGCCCAGTATTCAAAAAAATTACATGCTAGGGCATAACGCAGCAAATGAGTTTATTGCTTTGGTTCATAAAGACCAGGACACGTTTGCGATACTAAGCTGAAAGAGGACCATACTAGACAGCAGAACTTTGGCTACAATACAGCAGCCTCTTCTGCATCAGGGAGCCTGACACAACTGGCACAGCCAGCCACCAGCAGCCAAACAGCCACTGGTTGCCATCTTCATCCTCTGTGAGCAAAAGCTCAACGTGAGCTGTTAACAGAGTGTGGCAAAGTCACACTGTGGAAGGAGCCGGGGAAGGGGCCATTGCTCTGCCTTGGCACCACCTCCCAGGGCAAACATAAGCCACACTTAAGCCAGGACCTACACAGCCCTGGGACTGCTGGCAGGTACATGACACTCAGTGAGAACACCGCTAGCATAAAAACTGGCAAGAATAAAAAGCATGCAACTGCTCCCCCTACCTTTACTGAATTAGTTACACTTACTACATCTTTAAAATTTTCCTACGAAGTGTATTAGTGTGCCAGGCCAAGCCTTTTGTATTTACCGGTCTAAAAGTCTAAAGCCTTCTTGGGCATTTTGGAAAATACATTATCAACTTGACTGCATCCATAATTCAAGCTTTTTTTTTACAACAGGCACTTTTTAACTCCATTTCCAACAGTACCACAAAGATGGCAGACTCCAGGAGCAGAGAACTCCAGGAAGATCAAGCATATCTTGTCCACACAGTTTGCAGAACTGGAATCTTTGAAATTAGCAGGGTTGGAAATGCATCTACATCATTTTGGTGAGAAAAAGTTTGAAGTTTGACAGCTCCTCTCCCTCCCATTCCCAGACAGCTTAGCAATGATTCATTAAAATTTTAAAATTTAATTTTTTAAAAATAAAATAAATTCCTCTAGGAAGAAAAAAATGAATCCAGGTCACAATGGCTGTTCTCTAAATCTTTATCTCCCACCTTAGTGGATAAAAAGTAAAATAGTTATTTATAGTAAGAACAGTTCTTCAAAATACTCTCCTCCCCCATAAAAAAATCAGTTTGGAGACATATAAAATCAATAGGTGTAAAAACAAGACTTTCTGAATGGCAGCCATGTTGACACATTATGTGCAATTGTCTCCATTCACCTCCCTGCTGTCAAAACACAGGTTGTACAGGATGAAGAGACCGTAGCATCTTCAGCAATAAAATTTCCACTAGTAGTTAGTCCTACCTAGTGAAAGCGGAGGAAGGTGGAGCATGGAATTCATGAAAACCATATGCCACTAATAAGCAGGCACTGCAGTTAATAAACTTAGGTTGGGGGTTTTTGGGGTGTTTGGTGGTTTTTTTTTCTTCAAATGTTTAACTGCAGAGCTTTTACTCTCAGTGATAAGCAAGCAATATTTTCAAAATTAGGCTATGGTACGTTTCAGCAAAAAGGTAAAGCTGGATGCTTGCATATGAACATGCAGAGAACAATATACCAATCTTAGAAGGGAAGCCAGGTGTCTGAGCCATTGTTAACTGTTCTTTGACATAAATTGACGGGTCCCCATTTGCTGCCTTTTAGTAAATCCAAGTTAGGGCTATTAAATGGTAAAGTGCATCCATTCCTCTAGTGTGCATACCCTGCCCACCATTCCAACATAGCTACACAAACAACCAATACAACACAACCGAGGTGACAAACTTCCTGGGTGGGCAGGATGGGAACTGGTGGGGAACCTCCTCAAGTACATCAGCCAATGAACAAAAACCTTCTTCATATGCAACAGATTTGCTTGAGGTTTTTTCCTATCCTCAGGGCTTGTTCCTGTCTCTTGCCAGAGATTTCCATCCCCTAGTTTTGCTGGATGCCAAGTCACTTAATACAGTAACAATCTTTTAATTAAGGAAGTTGAAACCTCTGTTTTGAATGGGCAGGGACACAGGTGGACAATAACTCCCAAAAATCAAGTGTTTACATTTTACTCACACTGTATAACCTAATCAAAAATATAAAATGAAAGTGAAATATACATGAAAGTAAAAGCCTTAAGTCACCCTCAGTAAGAATTTGGGACTAGACTCACAGATGACTTCAATGAAAAATGGCATTAGCTATCTTCAGTCATGGGATACATCTTATTGACTGAACAGTACTACGTGTGAGCCAAAAGTACGGAGCCTTCATTAGTGAACACTCAAAGAGGTGTGCAGATCAAATCAATAGACCTGAAAGCTAAGGTTTGATTCAGTCAGGCATAGAAAAAGGAGATATGCCATCCATCATGCTGAAAATTGTCTTGAGTACGGGACCTTGCTGGAACCTTACTACTTGCAACTAGCACATCTGAGATGCGTAGTCCCCGATACAAGTGCAATCTTAAAAGCAACAGACTTACTATTATAAAAGTTATTTCATAATGACCTACCGTCAGTTACAGCATTTCATACTTACTTGTAATTGTCATCTTCTACAAACTTTTGTAGTTCTTCTATGTACTGAACTGAGTTTAGATATTTTTGGACATGAGGCAACAGAGGAATATCTGGAGAACAGAAGACATTCATTATCACTGTACCATTCACTGGTAAGCCAAGTTATTTTCCAGAAACTATTTAAACAATCAGAACTCTTGCCTTTTTACATGAGATGGAGGTACAAACTATGGTCCCTACTGAAGTTGCAATTTTTGTCCTTCATAGCAATTCTCATGCGTTGAGCTGACACTCCCCACATCATGAAACCAGGTATGTATCCCCCTAGAACAGCTCTGCTTATCAGAGCACATGTAAGGGAAAAGTGAGAGAGCATCCCTGGCCAAACTGAGGGCCCAAACCTGCAACCCAGAGGGTGGTATCTGAGGACTCCTTCACAGCCCACATTCTCATTATGTTGAGCTTTCAGTGAAGCCACAATCCCATGCTAATTCACATTCCACCATCACAAACACAGCCTTATGACTTTACTAGAACTTGAAGAGTATTGTGAGGGAGACCACCTTTGAAGAAAAAATACATTATATGATCTATGAACAGAATTATAAATGTCTAAAAGACAGGCTGAGAGTATTTTATTATCTCTGGTAAAATTACTACTCCAAAAGTAAGCGTATTATTTTTAGAATTCATAATCATAAAATTATGAAACAGAGCGATACAAGTTTATATCGTACTAGTAAAACTACTGTTCAGTACAATGTATTCCACATTTTTCATCAGAAAATATGTACTGCAAAAATGTGTGTGATGTAAGAGAAGGGCAATTTTATTCTGTCTCCTCACACTGCCACTCTGTCATAACCAACAACACCAAAACGAACTTGGACTTTTGGGCTGAGAGGGTGAGAAAGAGCACTAATGGCATTCAAATGGGTCGGGCCTTACTTACATTGCATTACAGAAGACAAATATTAAAGCTTTTAAAGTTGCTCCATTTAATACAGCAGTATTTACACACTAGCTTACCATATTCACATGACTGCTGTAAATCTGAGATAATTCGAAGAATGTTGTTCATTAAATTTGTTCTTTGCTCGCTTTCCAGAATGCTCCCTGTTGATGGGTAGGCAGAGTCAATATACGTCAAGTCGGACAGATAAATACCTGAATAAGATTAGAAAGAAATTTTTCTTTATTTAGTGTCTCACATTTAGCAGAAAAAACTCACAAACAATGTTTTGAAGAATTTTTGCTTTCATTGACTAACGTGCACGCAGGTTGACAACAGCATTGCCTCAGAAATTTTGGATTTACTTCAGAAATCGTTTTGACAAGACCTCCGAGAGCCTTCAGAGTAAAACAGTAATAATGCTTGGACCTGTAGGACAATATATCACCATGCCAGTCTTGCCTGGGATTGAATTTGCACTCTCCCCAGTCACATAATCCTTAGCGTTGTCAGTCTCCTCTTAGCTGGATTTGCAGATGCTGAGCGTACGAGTACAGCCAGGTTTCTGCGTGCGAGCTTTCATCCTCTGTATGACAAGTCGCAATAGGAGGCAGAGAGGATCCTTTCCTCCTACCTCACACTCGACACGTTCTGCCTGGCTTTGTGTTTAACAGTGTCATTATTTCTAAATCTAAAAGTAACTACAAGGATATGCACAGCTACTCATGAACCTAATCTTCTTCCATATGACCAATTAATTATTCCCTTGACAAATACGAAGCATACTAAACGCACAATGCTAGGATACATGATCAAAATTACTAATGATTTTAGGAAGTTACTACTTCATTCCTCCAATTCAGCAATTAAAAAGCATAACAGAAGGAAAAGTCGTGTTATCTATAACTCTTCAAGCTGAGGAGAAGTTAACTAGGCAAAAAGCGCACTCAGATTGAAATGTGGTATGAATCCTGCCATTGGTATTAAAATGCAACTCCAAAGATCCAACAGCCTTACAGGTAAGTCTCTTCAAGTCTTCTACCTGCTTTCTTCCTCACCACCATTGTAACCTCACTGCTCTTTCACTCCCCTGATCATGTGGAGGAAAATCTTCCTCCTTACATAGTAATGTTGTACATAAATCATTTATTTTAATTCTAAATACAACTCTACTTCCTGAACTTCACCCAAAGTCTAATCATTTTTGTCTCAGCTAAATGAAATACATCCTGACCAACTCTTCTATTAAAAGTAATTGCTCTTCATCCCCTGCATCTTCCACAAAATCTCTAAATAAAAAAAACACCACCAAAGTGAAATAATATTTTTTAACAAACTTGTTTCAGTAACAGGGAATTTCTAAAATTACATTTCGCTTCACCTCTCAGCCTTGTATAACAAAAATCATAACAAGATGTTTGGCTTCACAGGTGGAAGGCTATTGATACAACCTCACAAGAACAGCAGTTGTGTTTGTATAGCACCTAACCAGTACAGTCCTCAAATGTGAGTTGGGAAACTGGGCATCACTCCAAAATCAACACATACACGCGCGTGTGTGCACACACACAGAAACAAATTAAAATACTTGTGGTTGAAAGGTGACATATAAAAAAGTGAATAAAAAGGTATTACACATGACCTGATACACTGCTAAATTTCTCAATTTTTCTATTCTGCTAGAATCAGTTTATTAAAAAATAGAAAGGATAATCAGAAACTTCAGATATATAGTCACATTTAATTGCTATGCTATCTAGACTGCATAAGTGGTCCTGAGCCTAACTTTGCCAAGCAATATCCAAACAGGCCTGAAAAATCCCAAACCTGCTCAGTCTTCCACAGAAAGAAGTAAATCATGCTTACTAATTATAATTAAGGAAATTCACTGTGAACAGGCACCTGCAATATTATGCAGGAACTTATAAACCAATGTAGGATTATCCTTCTGAATGACTTGCTCAATTAAGCACTGATTATTTTTTTTATTTTAGCTAAATCAGGAACCCTTCTGTAGAGACCTGTCCTCTAAACTTATTTGATGCATTTCTATGAAGTCTAAAATAATTTTGAAAGCATACTAGGGTAATTCTCTTTCAAATATAATTGGCACACCCTTTGTGAAGAAACCAAAGATCAATGAAATCAAACTGAATGCGCTTAAGTGCTGGCTGACTATTGACAGCACTAAAAACAGTATTCTGCATTCCTTGCAAAGCATAATCTCTGTGGCTTTTGCTACTTCTAACACCAGTCAGATGTTATCGAATATTCTGATATCTACCCAAAACCATCACACACACAGTTTTAACATTTTCCACATGTATCGGAGACTTCATGCATTTAACAACTGGAACTGTTTCTTATTAAGTGAACGTCAAGAATTGAATGCGACATTCTGTTGAACATTCTTCCAGAC
This sequence comes from Ibycter americanus, assembly GCA_035590275.1. Lineage (NCBI taxonomy): Eukaryota > Metazoa > Chordata > Aves > Falconiformes > Falconidae > Ibycter > Ibycter americanus. The sequence continues at coordinate 6,497,411 of JAVJGI010000032.1, read as the reverse complement.
TATAAATGGTTCATTTTTCCTGTTGTATCCAGCCAGGCTGCCCCTTTTATTCCCAGCAACACAAATCGAGTTTTATCAGCCTGAAAGAATCTTTCTTCTAAATGAAGCCCAGTACTGTAATAACTTGAAAGGCATCTTTAGGCAGCGTAGTAAAAATGTTTGATTTGTAATTGCCTGCTGAACTCTTGCACAGTCTGTTGCCATATGGTACCCTCCCTTCTACTGGCAAACAATCTTTCCTTGTTCCTAACTTCTCAGCCTCCCTACCCCCTCCTTTTCTGGAGGGTATGGATAGGAAATCCGAAGGAGGAGTTTCTTCTGCTCTCAGTGTGTTCGCGGTGACATCATAGGTGGGCTGAACGTTTAAGTCGAGTGTGTGTTTGTTTAAAAAAACACTGTCCAAAAGTGATGTATATGGAATCTGGGTCAGCTGTAGCTGGTTAGTGCACTTCTGCATGTGAGAGTAAAACACTGCCGTTTCAAAAAACATTTCCTTCTCTCTTCTGGAATAACCCATACTGGAACATTACTTTTTTTCTTCTTCTTTTTTTTTTTTTTTTTTTTAATGATTAGTTAGCTTGGTTATCGCATGGAGAAACGCAATTCCTCAATACAGCTTGGATCTAACACAGAAAGACAAAAGCACTTTTCAGCTCCAACTGCAGATTAACAATCCACAGCATCGGGTAATATAGGAAGAAAAAGCAACTTGGCCTCTGGATTTTCTATCTACCACAGAAGCAAAACAGCTGGAAGATTTTTCTTCTTGGTAAGTTTTAAAGTTATTCTTACTTACAAGTTTGATTTTGAGCTATTTGTGAACTATACATACATCTCCCTCAACACAAAATTGTGATGAAACAAATCTGTCCCAGCTTGAGAAGCGTTTGACAACCAAAATATAAAACTCACTTCTGTGGCATTTGGTAGACTTTGGAAACTTGGAAAGAATTAAAAAGGACTCTGCATAAGAGCAGAGACTAACTCATTCCAGTTGTAAGGATGAACAAGTTTCAGTTGTTTAGCTGTACTGTAGATTTTGTTATCTACAGTTACAGAAAATTAGTACTACCACATTCTTCACTAAGCATGTGATTTGGGTATTGTGAACATATTAATGTGAAATTCTGATCCTACCAGGAAGCAAAAGCCAAAAATCCTATTGATTTCAGGGAAGCTGGATTTCACCCAACAGCAGAGCATAGACCTAGCATTACTAGAACTAGAAAATGGATACCTCAATAAAACCACTGTAGAAAGTCCCAAGTAAATCAATGCACATCTGTAAGTAGCAATCATTGTATATCGCTTCAACTGAACTTTTATTTATGGTACTTCTGAGCAGTAGAAGTAGATCGAGTTGTACAACCAACCAAGAAACCCGAGTCATACATTGATTCAGAATATAATCAAGTTTGTAGCACAAACAATTGTGCAGCTGAAAATCCAAAGACATTGCTGTACCAGGCACTAATCCCCTTAACGATTTGTGGCATGATAGGGAAGCTACTTGTACCTCAGCAATCTGCTTCTAAATAAAGATTCATTTCATAAACATGAAATGCAATGTACATACAAGGCAACACTATATTAAGTGGAAAATAGAGGGTTTTGTTACCATTCTTCTTTGGGGGGAGGTGGGGGGGAAGGATGTAATTGCAAGTCAACAATTAAAACAAAAGAGTTGTTTACAAACAGAAGACAAAAGTACAGACAAAACCCAAAAAAGTTTCCAATACATAATTTTCTACTTTTTGCCTTTCTTCACGCTGACTTGCAAGTTAAAATACAGTAAACAATGCACAACAATGGAAAAGAATTCAAGTTACGTATTTATATTAACAAACTCCCAGAAATGTCTGACACATTCAGAGAGAATGAAGAGGGTGATGCTAAAAGAAGAGACAAAGTGTTACGGAAAGCAAACTTAATTAAGATTTAGTAGCTATGGGAGAAAAAAGGTCTGAAGCAGTCTTCACAAACAAGAAAGATGGATCCTTTCCAAGTTCTTGAGCCCTTTTTCTTACTATCCTTTTGTGCTTTTTTACATATTGAAGAAAACAATCTAAACAACAAGAAACCCCACTTGAAGCCTACGTAGCGTGCTTTGGACACCAGTCTCCATTCATTCATGATTAGCCAAGGTTTTCATTTACGCTGCTTAGAACAATTCCTAAATCTTTCACAAACGAAAACAGCTGAGTCAATAATTTTAAACACACTGGCTATGTCCAAGGTTTTAACTCTCTCTCCTTCGCTGCCTTCCAACTTTAAAGTTCAAATTTTGAAATGCTTATTTTAAAACAAATAAAGAAACACCAATATTATGCTGTTGCCACAGGAATAATCTGAAGTATGATGGAAAAATATGGCATTTAAAGTTTTACAGGAATTTACTTCAAATAATGGAAATTCTGAACCTTTAGACTTTTTTTTGCCAGTAACTACATGGCTTTATCAGGTCTTAATTATTGCTTTACTGGGCTGGCTTAGTTTGTTTTTCATAATGAGCCCTATTAGTCTGGTCCTTAATATTTATACACCAATGAATGAAGCAAAATTTCCTATAGCAAACATCACTAAATGCAAATGTCTTCAGTATCTGTTTTACAGACAATTCTAGAGTCCCTAAATAACACATTTCCAAAGACAAAATGCACCGCTCCGTTGTACCTGCCTGTCAAAATGGTGCAAACACACACAATGGCTGCAAACAAACGTTAAGGAATCCTGACATCAAAAAAACTTCACCAAAAAAAAAAATCTAGAAGTGTTATGATATCTTGCTGTGTTTTCAGAATATCTAGTATGACAAGATTTACAAATCTCTTCTGCAGAGAATTTCAAATAATCTATCATTTTAAAAAGTGACACATTTTCAATGACTACTTCAAAAACCCCTGAAGATTTTAAACTTGCCTAAAAGGAATGAGATTCCCATTAATCTCAGAGAAGCAGAATTCTGTGACTCAATACATCATGTATCTGACTAACAAAACCCGAGAATATATTATTCCTGGATCTCAGTCAATACAATTGAAAGTAATCCTGTTTCTTCAGCAGAGGCAGAGCGACTTACCGGAAAAGCACTTGTTTATATAGGGGAAAGGAACTTATTGAAGCACACAGATATATCAAAAATCCATGTGAACATTTCTCCTATAATAAAAGTGCCTTCCCCACATCAGTATTACTTTTAACATTATGGACCAAGTTTTAAGCTAAAAAAAAAAAAATATCCACAAAAATCTCCACTTATTCCATGTAGAGATGGGAACATAGATTGTTCTATTGATTTTAGCTGCTTAGACAAAGCCTAACAGAAAATGAAGTACATGTAACATCAATAACAGAGCTTTCAGATTAACTGGTATCATGCTCAGAGAATCTTTATTCTCAGTATTACCATTTACTTTCTAAAAAACTCCATCTCCTTCTCTTCCCGTTTTACATGTTTATAAATGGAGATTTATAAGAGAGGGCACCGCTGGTACTTATCACTTCACCACATTCTTTTAATAAATATTCAGAATAAAGATACATACTGATACTGCACTTTCCATACAAAGGGAATCCTATAGTCACATTTACCTGCAACACCTTCATTACATTCAGTCGTAACAACCTACAGTGCCCAGGGAGAAGCAGTCTTTGTCAGCTCTGAAAGAACAGATTCTAATTTGTGTTGTGGGTCTCCAGATTCTATATCCCGCTGAACGTGAGAGTCACAGCAGTACAACAAAGAACAAATAGTCTGTTGTGTAGAAAGTTAAAAAATGCCAAATATATACTAGCTTCCACACTTCCTCACCCGTGCAACTCTAATACTTGTAAGTGATACAATGTTTTTTGTGATAACACAGCCCACATTAGTTTCTCAATGAACATTAAAAATAGTAGTTAATCGTTTATTTTGCTCTTTTAAACTGGAATGTTGTTCCTTTAAACGCTTTAAAAAGCAATAAATCAAGGACTAATTCTGGAGACAAGTTCTTTTTTGCATAGCGATCAGTCTGGAAAAAGAAAGCAACCAGAAGAAAAGGAATGGCATTTAATGTAAAATGGTATTGAAGCCCTATCCACAGCTCTGTGTATTTCTGACAAGAGGGTGATGAAGTTTGTGTTGCTATGAAGAGTTCCACATTTCCTCCTGCAGAAGCAATAAAACATTGGCATGCCAAAACATATGTAATGCAACTTCTACAGAAATCTGAGACCCAAGACTGGGTGACACAGAAACACGACAGAACCAAGTGAAGTGGCAGTCTATTCTAATTAAAAAAACCATGACAGTTCATAAAGAGTTAAAAAATGTATTTTAAAGCAATAGTGTCTGTAACCACGATCTCTCTTGCTTATTTTCCAAGGTCTGCATTCAGGTATTTCAGCAGCCCCACTCATTACAAGCAACTCTAGACTTGCAGGGAGGGTTTGAGACTCTGGTTCTGTCTAAACTGATCCCTGAGCCTCAACTGCTTTATCTCGTAACAGTTATGACACTACCTAAACATCTAAACCTAGGAAACCATGACATAATGTGTCTGATTAAAAAGCTCTAAAACTATTTCCCAACTCTAGTATTTGTCATTTTTAGGTCTTACAGATTAGGTTATCATTCTGTGATATTTTGGATAAACAGTTTTATTTTTTTAAGCTGCCTGCCCAGAACATCAGGAAATTTCTGAAACAGTATTTTCATTTCCTTCTAAGCTGATTAAAACTCCAGGTAAATATCTTACTCAGAACCTATTCTTGTTTAACAAATTAGGCATTAAGCTGCTCAAACATGCCAAGCAACATCCTAAGATGTTTAGTTTTTTCAACATCAACTTTTCCATAGAAGCATATATGTTCCCTACCAGGTAGATTCTCAGAAGGAACTCATCCCTGCTTATCTGAATATCTCAGTTTAATACATGATGTTTAAATTGTTTCAAAGTTCTAGAGCATAATCTTATGCAGCTGTTGTATTTGGTTGTGCTATATTAGATCATTTAATTCATTTTATGGTCTGACAGCACATACACAGACATGAAACTTCTAACATGTAAGTGTAAAAGTTCAAAGTTAACACATACAATATTAAAGGAAACATGGAAAGCAGACTGCAGCAGAATACATGGCCAGAAAGTGGGCTGCATTGCAAAATGTTTGGTTTTGAAAGATTAATTTAGGTTTTAACGTATTTCAGGGGGGAAAAAATGTGCTGCAGTGGGGAAAACCCCCAGCCATTCATTATTTAACTAACTGTGTAGGGTCTTTAAAAACTATCAAGAACTAAAGTGTTATTCACTTTTTTTGGATTATGAAGTAGCTATTACATACAGTGAAAATAGTAAAATACTGGACTTGTACTATGGCTTCATTCTGAACCATATGCCATGAAGTCACTTTCCCTGCATCTGCAAACACTGAACGTAAAAGTATTGAAAAACAGTTTATATGTGAAGAGTTCTCAAACTTCAGACAATTAGTTCAGTTCATCCCTGTCAAGTTAGAAACCACACACAGACCCGATTCCCATGTGTTTCCCATGATCCATGTGTCAATTTAATCTAATGAACAGTACTCAGAGTTGGAAGTTCAAGTGATTAATATTTTAAATGTCTGAAATTACCACAGACAAATACATAATTAGCTACAGGGAATAGTGATACTTTTTCCTACTTTTTTTTTTTTTTTTTTTACCAGAAGTTACACTTTCAGCAGAGAAATATTAACAAAGCTTTTAACCAAGTTCTGGTTTTGATAAAAACACTTGCTAGTAGACACCAAAAATACTTATTACTACATAGTAACAGTAAAACATACTGAACTACATTTTTAAATATAACATTTCTCAAACTTTTATGTATTACCTCCATTTACATAGGGTAAGAAATGATTTTCAGTATGTGTTAAAAGCACGTGTTCTCTTCTCCTCCCAGAAGCAGGGTTTGCAAGACAACTGTCAGCCATACAAAAAGTTGTTTTTTAGGCAACAGTGGAACCTTTTATCAGGATTTCTAGATATAATTCCTGACTGCATGTACACCATGGTTTGAAGTTTGTAATCACTGCTCTTAGTGAAGCCAAAAAGTAAAGACTCGGTATGTTTACTCTGAGGTTGAGCAGACATCATTTGTAGCAATAATATTAAAGCCAGAACTGGGAGAAGTGACCTGACACAAAAGTCACCTTATCATTTGTAAATGTGAATGTAAAGGAAGCAGAACAGGTCTGCTTCTCCTTCAGGGTGACTGTTTCAGGACTGCCAAAGGTACTTAAACTTGAACTTGGCAGTAACAGCATGAAAATTAACTTTCTCTGGCTTGACTCTATTTCTCTTCTTAACTATACAAAGGCCACTGTACAAGGCCTTGTACAACCACTAATAGTAGTCTGGAAAGGAAAGCCAGATCAACAGCTGAGGTAAGAAGTGATCTGCTTGATAAAGCAAATAAAACATGAAAAATGAGGGTTCCCCTCCCTCATTTAAGTGCTACCTTTGTTTATCATCTCAAATATTTAAAAAATAAAGTTAAAACCCAGGTGTCTCAACATTCTTTGACCTCTATCACTTCATTTTAATTATTTACATAGAGCTAAAAAGAAGCACATTATTTTCTTTAAAAGGTGAATTAAATACTTCTGTACGGTATTTATAGTGACAAGACATCTAATACTTCATTGTTATTTGGATTAAAATGTTCTCAAAGATTCAAAAATAGTGTGAAAACAATTTTAAATGTTCATCTCAAAAGGCAACTAACTTGAGACACCCATGCAGAGCAAGTGTTACAGACTTTCCTTAGAAATTTAAAGTTACTTGAATGTATAATTTTCAGTGTTTAAGACAACTATCTTATGCTAATCTCCTGCCTAACACTAATGTCCAAAAATAGTGTTAGATATGTGTGTATTTTTCAAGTCTACTGTATCTGCGTATATATAAATCTGAAAAATGTGTGTGTGTATTATGAATAGTTATGTATATAGTATTTAAGAAACTATACATATCCATATACATATACAAAGCTAAAAGAGGACCAGAAAGGCTTATATAATCCAAATTCCAAAATTTCTATAAACATTTTTGAAAATACTACCACTCTGACTCCCCACTTCCATTCCAGGAAGATACTCTGCAGGCACTCTGTATGTTCTATAATCATGTGCATTCAATTGCAGTGAGTACAGATCTAAGCAGTCAAATTCATAATGAAAGCATAGCACATAATCTAGGCAGAACATTGTTTCTGAAAATTTATCTATTGCAACAACTTCTCTACTAAATCCAGTACCTAAATCTTAGGGCTTGCTGCTCAAAATAGAAAGCTATTCTTTGAAGCTAATCTAATGAAATCTATGTCTACATGCAAGCATGGCAAACGCATCAGTTCAGGCAGTTTAAGCAGTACAGAAGCCTTAGTTATCGCTCTAATGATTTTACCTTTTATCTGTTCAACAGCCTCTTCTGACAGTCATCATACTTGCATTAAAATGAAGATATTTAAATGGACCTTGGGCGTACTGTTGTTCCTGCTGTTGTCTATCGGGCGGTGTACAGAACAATCTACGCCTAATAAAACATCCCAACGGAGGCACCCTCGTTCGGCAGATGGTGGAGAGGAAGGGAAGAAATGCGGTTACACATTCTTGGTCCCAGAACAAAAAATCACGGGGCCAATTTGTGTGAATACTAATGGACCAGGTACTGGTAACAGAAAAGATGAAGTCACAAGAATGGACATAGAGAACCTGAAGGATGTGCTGTCCAAGCAAAAGCGGGAGATTGACATTTTGCAATTGGTAGTGGATGTGGATGGAAACATTGTGAATGAAGTAAAATTACTGAGGAAAGAAAGTCGTAATATGAACTCTCGTGTCACCCAACTCTATATGCAACTCTTGCATGAGATAATTCGAAAGCGTGATAACTCACTTGAGCTTTCCCAACTAGAAAACAAAGTCCTTAATGTTACAACAGAAATGTTGAAGATGGCAACAAAATACAAGGAGCTTGAAGTAAAATATGCAGCACTAACTGATCTTGTAAATAATCAGTCTGTGACTATCTCATTGCTGGAAGAGCAGTGCTTAAGAATCTTCTCACGACAGGACCCCCATGGGTCTCCACCTCTCGTTCAAGTCGTGCCACAGCACATTCCCAACAGCCAGCCATATACTCCGGTTCTTCTGGGAGGTAACGAGATACAGCGAGACCCAGGTTACCCTAGAGACAGAGATGTAAGGCCACCACCTGATCCAGCTACTTCTCCTACAAAGAGTCCTTTCAGAGTACCACCACTGGCTTTAATTAACGAGGGTGAGTTACCTATCGCTGTTTATCGAACCTGAGATTTCTCTGTTTCAGAGGGAAACTGTCCTGGCTATAGAAATAGAATGAAGAATTTAAAGCATCTGGTATAGCTAGCCTTTGCTCCTGATTCTGATTTTCTCTTCCTCCCCCACCCCCCAAGGAAAGCTTTAGTTTGCCAAATAGTCTAATTCTTAAGCTATACCTGCCTAAGAAGAATTCACTGAAATAGCTGATACTCAGAAATTCAATCTGAAGAACCTGCATCTTTGAGTCACAAACTATTGGGGTTTCTGTCTCCAGCTGGGTTTGAGTTATGGAAATGAAACTTCAATATGAGCAAATAGTTTCTAGTGTTTAGCCCTGTTTCTTTGAAGATTGCCTACTAGCTACACGTTACAGTAAATGGCAATGGTGAATAAGAGAAACTAATTAATTTTAAATAAATCAAGTAATTATAAATAGATGTCCTTTATACTTACACATACATATTTGCCAGAAGTTAATCCTGCTAGAAGAATTTTACTGGTATTCTGAGCTACTTTAAAATTACCATGTAAATCCACCAACACAGCCGTGCAATAAGTCTCTTAAGTGTTTGGTGGAAATATTCAAGAGAGTAAGATAAGTTTGAAAGGATAATTGAATCATGGCTGGATCCAATTAGATGCACTCAGCTTTGAAAATTTAAAATGAGTAACTACATTCCCAGTAATGTGATGTCAGTAGGGGATGGCAAGTTAAACTAATATCATAAATATTATGAAAATACATCCAGGAGACTGTATCACATCTTCATGTGTTACATTCTTCAGGTCATTAGATAAATTCATTTATCACTAGAAACAAAACCAGTGACAAGATAATTGAGCTGCCCTGAATTCTGTGATGATTCTCACTTTACCAAAACTTTGACCGAATTGTCATTAAAAAAAAATATTTAGGATTGAGAAAACCAAGTTTTTCTCAGACATCCATTCAAGTGCTTGGTCTTGGCTTCTGTTAGCTTGCACAGCAGAAGGATTTGGTTGGGGTTCTTTTTGTGTTTGGATTGTTGGGGGTTTTTTTGCTTTCATATTGCCTTTAGTCACAGTTGGAAGTTCAACTTCATTCCTAAGATGAAGACAAACATTTATTTGTGACTGTTCTACAGCATTACAAACAACTAGCTGCTGATGTAAAGAACAACTATTTTTATTCAGGATCTGCTGAAAATTCAGGCACAAGCCCAAGTAAAATGCCAGATGTCATGAGAATTTAAATCACACATCATGACACAAAATAAACAATATAAAAGCACTACGTTAACGTCTGGTCAGACAGCAAAAGTATCATTCTAAAAAAGAGTGACTTCCTGTTTCCCAGAAAACCCATGCTTCAAGGTTTTGTTGTAAATGCATCTTTTTCTCTCTCAGTGTACGCCTGCTGTACATAAAAAATGAAGCAATAGCACTAAATGTTTTCCCCTGAATTATGTACCATGGTTTTCACTAACCTCTACCCGTAAGAGTTCAGAGTTTGAATCCATTGTTGCAAGGGAACACAAAGAAATTTTAGGAAATTTATTTTTGCATTATTCAACTTCCTTTATTAAATACTAGATTCTTGAGTTTGAAAGTTTAAGTGTTCCTTGCAGTGCCTTGGGAAAATGAGGGTTGAGAATTGCTACAGCTGGTAGAGCATCAAACATCAAAACCAAAACTTCTAAATTGAAACACAGTGCCCAGTTATCTCTGATATTTTAAATTAAGGTAAGCATATTTAACGGTGCACAGAACCAAAATTGTCTATCATAGAAAAATGAACTTACCAGTTAAAAGACTATGACTATTTATAATGTATAAAGATGTCAAAAGAGACCGATGAAAACCAAAGGGTCCCATTTAGAGACAGTCCTGTCAAAGACTTAGTTACAACAGAATAAACAACTGGACAAACAAGTTGGAGTTTTCTCCTAATGTATCTTATGTAGTTGTACCTAACAAATACTTGCATGCAGCAGAAGTTTACAGAAGGGTCCACGTGCATCTTAATATTGTGAGCGGAGAGTAAAACTCAAAATACACGGGCAACTGAAAGATGAGATATTTTCTGAAGAGTATTTTGGTTAATTTGCATAAAAATTGCTCTAAAAATTGAGGCAGAATAATCATAAAATCATAGACAAAGTTTGGGTTGGAAGGGACCTTCAAGATCCCCTAGTTCCAATCCCCCGCCATGGGAGGGACACCTTCCACTAGACCAGGTTGCTTCCAGCCCCGTCCAACCTGGCCTTGGACACTTCCAGGGATGGGGCACCCACAGCTTCTCTGGGCAACCTGTTCCTGTGAATCACAGTTTTCACAATTATCTTAATCCTTGGAATAATAACCCATGTCCCCAAATTTTACTGTCACTATGTTCTAAAACATACCTTCAAGTAGACAGAGTACTTGAAAATTACACACACACAGACACCTCACTCTGCTGCTAACACCTGTCAGTTAACAATATAACTTTTTTTATTTTTAATATACGTACAATTTTATTTTGGAGTTTTTCTCTGCTGTTGCTCAAAAAAATCCTCTGTATAAAGCTTACACAAGCACAGCTCCTTTATCATCCACTCAAGGTAACACCTGGTATCTTAAAATAGGATTCAGCCATCATTTTATTAACCTTCTAAACTTGAAATATTTCATCGCTTCCCTTCTCTACTACATATAATTTACAATAGAATATGATCTGTACTAAATCATAAATTTAAAACAATTTTAGAAGTGAAATATTTAACAGATCATCTTCTCAGATTATTTCTAACTTGTAACTAGTCTCAGCAACTTAAGTGTACACAGACTGTTACAAAAGAGTAGATATGCATGAGATACTTATTTCTTACATAGATAAACAAGATTTTAAACAGAATAATTATACTTTTTTCATCAGCCAGAGCCTCCACTCACACCGGCACTGTGGATAACCTTACACTGTTTCACCAGTCTCAGTATTCCACTGAACAAGAATTGGATCAGTTTTATACCATGAATTTAAAATGATTACATATAACAAAATAATTACTTCTCAAAAGAGATTCAAGACTATACACCAAATGTTACAGGATTTGTTGGATTTCCTTACACTAAGAGCAGAAATCCGTTACCTCTACTACAACAATAATTTATGATAAGCACATACACAGATCTGAGCATCAAAAAGCAGACAAGTTGCATCTTGTGACCTTCATGACAACTGACAATCAGAAGTGATCAAAGTGCATTATATAAACAGACTAGTACAATTCTGTCTGCCTTAAAAGCTACTTAAAATCACTGCAAACATCTGCTTGGGTGTCTCATGGAAAAATAAGTCCTCAATTCCTCCTCCAGTAGAAATCACATGAAATAATACACAGCAGATCTGAGCTATTCTTAATATTCAGTTAATTATTCAGTATACAAAAAATACTACTTGTCTGTTTACACTTTTTCTAATGCAATAATTGCTTTACAATAATACTTCTAGAACAACCTCCTTATTCAGTTACACAACACCCAAATTTACTTTAGACAGTGCAAGGAAAGGGAATTAGACCCAACAGCCCAGGGAATTATCTATCCACTGGACAAACTTTGCAATATGCACAATCTACATGGAAATTTTAACCATGAACAAGAGAAAAAGCACTCATATACCAAAGCTACCACATTTCTTTCCTAAGCTACTACTGCATGCACTGCAAGAATGACAAAAACATCATTAAATACTCGTAGTACAGTACGCAGCAGTACTTACAACAATGACTCAATGTCTGCAGCATTGTTGGTAGTAGCACTGTTACAGCCAGAAGTTTCAAGTCATCACCTTCATTAGATATAAGAGCTTTCTGCATTCTAATTAATATGAAACGCTGTATGGATTTCTTGCTAATTACACACTTATCCAACTGGCAACTACTACTCGAAAATCTAAAAAAAAGCATGACTTTCAATTTGCTTTTGTCATGCAACCTTAATCTGCAATGAAGGTCACTTTCACTTGACCTCTACCTTTGATTAAAGAGTTACTTCAGTAACTATGTGCTATGCTTCTTTGCACATGAGCTTCTTCTGTGACTGATGAGTTTTTTCTGAACTGCCATTTCATTTGAGAAAATGAAAAAGTGTATTTGAGAAAATGAGTCTTCTAAAATGAGAGGAAAGCTGTAGGTAATTTATTTTCAGATTTACTGAGTATGAGTTTTCAAATACATTTAGGGCATCTGCCACTAACTAGTCATCAGAACATATCCTGTTTTTCCATTAGTAAATAACCAGTCTCTCTAAATTAACTGAAGTAATGACACATGAACATAAATCCTTTACTATAAAGTTGAAAATAAAAATATCACCAAAAAGTGAAAGGCAAACTAAGCAAAGTTTTCAGAGACATATAAGCTCCATGCTTCTTATGGAATAACCAGATGCTCTTCTGTAAGTGGTACTTGTGAAACCACTACTCACATGGTCTAAAATAGAGCTTTCAAGCAGCACTGTCCACAGCAACAGCATTTCTTGTAGAATCACAGCCCTGAAAACAAGTATGTGAGCCCTTTTAACTGCTCAAAAGTCCCTTCTCCATTGCTCATGTATTTTCTTCATCACTATCCATCTACATGTATCACAGCAGGACGACACATGAAACAAAGATTCTTATCCACAGTTACCTGGCTGATCCTAGAAACGGGTAAGTACATAATGGCAAAAAAGTTACACAGCACAAGAATACTCTTTCACTAAATTCCATGTCCGTAGACTTTGGCAGTAAACATTTCTTACAGCTGCTCTCAAATTAGAAGGGGGAGGGAGGGCGGAAGATGTCTGGGGGTCTTGGGTTTGTTTTCTTTAAAACTTTCACCAGTTTCAAACGGGTGCACTAAGACAATGAAGTAAATTGACATCTACCTTTTGTAAAAGTGGTACAGGAGAAAATAGTTAACCAAAATCATAATGCACTTCTTTAATGTCAAGAGTATAAATCTTTGACACAGCAGACAAAGTTAAAAAATGGGTGTTGGTAACTGAAGTCTATTATCTGTTCAGCAAAATGAAGTTTTTCTTTAAAAAACCCCAACATATCTATCTATAGGATACTGTCATGTTTATTTATATATACACAATTAATCAAAGACAGTTTTCCACAGTAGTTGTACCTTAATTGAATTACTTACTTTCCATTACCATTACAAAATATTCTTGAACAATGTGCACTGCACAGCCAAGCTTGAATGCTTACAGTACTTCTTTTCCAAAAGGTCCATTCAAAGACTGCCAACAAGCCAAGGAAGCTGGGCATTCCAACAGTGGGATTTATATGATCAAACCTGAAAATAGTAATGAGCCAATGCAACTATGGTGTGAGAACAGCCTGGACCCTGGAGGATGGGCAGTTATTCAGAAGAGGACAGATGGATCTGTCAACTTTTTCAGGAACTGGGACAGTTACAAGGTAAGTTCTGGAATGCAGAAAATCAGCTGCTTCATTTCAGTGCAGCAGTGACATTATCTATCACAATCAAGATGGTGCAAATACTTCCAGTGCAATTCTTCATTGCAGTTCTACCGAATGATAAACACTGAGGAGCTGGAAACAGATAGCTGCTTCAGCTGGACACTGAAATTAACTTTATGAACAAAGATAACTGAAAAGAGTGGTCATCCCTCAGAGGCGAACATATTTCAGTGGGAATGTCCTATTTCATTCAACGCAATACTTAACTTTGTATGAACTAATTTATTGTCTGAAATAGCTTGCATTTGTAATGCACAACACAACAACTGGGGAGACACGTGTTATTCTAGATAGTGACTGGGAAGTCATTTATTACAAAGACTCGACTAAACACATGATTTTTATTAACACAGAGAACTACATTAAGTACTTGCAAAGCTTAATTGTCTCCCTTATTCATAGCCAGTGGAACTGTTCATTTTAGCATGTTCACAGATCTGCAGGATCAGGGCCTGAACTGAAAAACATTCCCAATAATAAGTTAAAGGAAATAATTTCTACTTTTAAAATTAGGTTAGAAATCTGAAGATGTAGGGCTGGTGAAGGGAAACACATTCTTGCGTGTTCCTGTGCTATTATGCACTAGCAGGCATAATCCCTAGGATGACAAACACATGCTGCTTTGGAGTAATTACGTGCTAGACAGGAAAACTGAAAATCCATTTGGTTGGATTTTTCAAATAATAATAGTGTACTGCCTTCACACATATAGGACACAGTCTCTCCCTACGAAGCTGTGCCCACTTTAAATGGATCTACAATTGCCATGTGCATTGTATCTGAAGAGAGAACTGAGCCACACGTAACTTAATTTGTAACCTAAAAGTAGTATCATATATACAAAGGAAATGACAGAAAATTACTATGAGGATTTTCACTTTTTGCATTCTTGGAATTTAATGATTCAAATGTTAATCATTCCTTAGTAGCAGTTATTCAAAGTCTTTACTTCTCAAAAAAGTACGTGGTTGAGTTTTGGGTTGGCTTTTTTTTAAAAAAAAATATTATAAGGCAGTTATTATGGACTGCCTGATAAAGTAACCATAAACATTTTGAACATAACGCAAAGAAAACGTAGAAGAGTGTATAACTGGTGTCTAATACGGCTCAAACTTGGGCAAATTTGCCTCCAAGAGACTTCTCATTAAATTGCAGCAGCTGAACATGGTATTCCTATTACCTAACTTCAAGTAATTGAAGGTGCACCTCTGTGACTGGCTTTAAACTAAAGCTTGCACCACCGACAACAGAGATGGATCCCACAGCCACATTTCTACTTCTGTCCCTACCTCTGTGTGGCTGTGCAGCTACCATGTTGGCACAAGGGAAGTACTGCAAACATGGCCATGAGCCCAGAGAAAAGCACCGCTACCATTTTTGGCGGTAGCATGATGCTACATCAACTTAAGCCACTTGTGAAACTGCAGCTTGAGTTCGGAGCCTCAACTGTTTATCTACTGGAGAAAGACTTCCCCAGAAAGTGATGAGAAGCAGGAAATCCACTGTAGGTCCTACATAGCCAGAGAAAAAGGGGTAGGAAGACTTCAGAAATTAGAAGTGTAACTACTTCAGAAACTAGAAGATAGCTACGGACCCTAGCTGCAACACTGGTTTACTCAACCTCACTTCACAGCTACCGTGCTGGCAGTCTGTGATTTGAAAGGAAAGGTATCTTTATATTTAACTTCTATTAAGTCTAGTAAAGAGCACAGTTGAATTATGTGATTAAATTTACAGTCAACAATGACACTAGTTGCATTAAAAAGGCAATAAAAAGTTATTCACCTTCAATACTGAGAGTGTTGACCCATAAATACCTTTCCCAACCTGGAAACAGACCCCCTTGTATTTCATTATTCATACATTCTTACAGATCCCCTTCGTTTTGTCCAGAAATATACTGTTTCAGTTTCCCTGATCTCTCTCCATTTATCTTAAAAAAGAAGAGGACATCACAGAAAACAGATAGTTTTGCCACCTCTACTGATTCTGCTAGTACCGCAAGCAGCTAGCGGTCCAACTGAGTAAATGGCCAAGTGCAGCAAAATAAAGCATTTAAAAGCATGGGTTGAGCAGTCATTCAGAAGCTTAAAGGCTTTCACTACCCAAGTTCCAGTGTTTTGTAACACTCTTGCTGATGAGTGTTTTGACAAACAAGAAAAACTAAGCTAACATCACCTTCTGATCTTCTTCTGTACAGAAAGGATTTGGAAACATTGACGGAGAGTACTGGCTGGGACTAGAAAATATTTACATGCTTACCAATCAGGATAATTACAGACTACTGATTGAGTTAGAGGACTGGAGCAATAAGAAAGTCTATGCAGAATACAGCAGTTTCCGCCTGGAGCCTGAAAGTGAATTCTACAGGCTACGCTTAGGAACGTACCAAGGAAACGCAGGCGATTCCATGATATGGCATAACGGAAAGCAATTTACAACACTGGACAGAGACAGGGATATGTATTCAGGTAAGGAAACTAGTATGCATGTGAAAAGTGAATACAGTAGGTTCCATTAGTGATGCCACCTTTAAAAAAATAATATAGTGCAAAAAAAGTAGGTAAACTCTGATAACTCTATTGAAAGATGCTTCAAATTGGTAATGATAAAAACCATGCTGACTGGGTCCCCTTCAAGTCCCTGCACCATTCAGAAATTCAAATTCTATTACTCTCACTGCAGACACACTTGAGCAAGGCTTTATATTTAGCTCAATGACATCCTTATCACTTGCACGTGTGTCTCTGCAGTCAGAATACCTGTCCAGGTGATCTCTGAGAGTAATGCTGTGACCACATAACAATAATCACCATGAACTAAAGCCTCTGAACAGCATGAAAGAAACTGCAATTGTGCACAGGCTTCGTTATGTACCAATACTTGAGAAATGGGCAGATCACTTCGTTTCGCTCTCCTTAAAGGACACTTTTTTGTTCATTTCCACGCTCTTCCTCCAGCTTTCGCCTTAAAGCCTTAGCAGTAAAAGAAAGCCTGGGGAGCTTCAACTACTTCAAGTGCTTTTTCTCAGCTGTCAGTAACCATAAAGCTGGACAAATCTTGCAAATGCTTAAACAAGCCCGTAACAGTAAATACACAAGTTACAAGCAACTCTTTGTGGAGCTGTGGCCCTGCATGCTGATTGGGACTGTATCAACTCACATTGCTTCCACTAAAGTATTTCTCAACAGTACATAATCAGAGTTCCTTGAATGTTAGTACTGCTGGCACTCTGAAAAGAGTTGATGTCCTTAGTTTTCAGCTGTCGTATTAAATCCCACATCAATAATCCCCCCTCCAGGCAACGGTTGCTGCTACAATAGAATTTATAATTTAGGCAGAAGCAGCAATTGACATGAAGTACTTCAAAGTTCCCTCTAAGAGTAAGGCAGAATCTGAAAGCGTTTGCTAATCTCCATTTCTCCTCTTTAAAGTTCACCCATGTCTTTCTGTCCCACAGGAAACTGTGCTCATTTTCACAAAGGCGGCTGGTGGTATAACGCATGTGCCCACTCTAACCTGAACGGGGTGTGGTACAGAGGAGGCCACTACAGGAGCAAGTACCAGGATGGAATATTTTGGGCTGAGTACCGGGGAGGTTCCTACTCCTTAAAAGCAGTTCAAATGATGATCAGACCTATAGACTGAGGAGGAAAAATCCCACAGTGCTCAAGTGATCACATATAAACTTCTCAGCGCTTGAGTTCCGGAAAAATAAAGTATTACTTTTTAATCATTATTTTGCACAATCTGCCCCTGCAAAAAGCAGGTCTACAGTTTTCCTGTCTTTTTTTCCCCTGTTGTGTTTCCCTCTCCTTTATTTTAGAAACCTTTTCTACTGTGACAGACGGTGTTTTTTTTAAACACACATTCACAAAAGCAGATGTTTGTGCTTGCAAAGCATATTTATCTTTGTTCAAGTCCAACACACTTTATGTGAAGAGTCATTAAAGCTGGTAAAAAACTCCAGATATATGACAAGATATAAGCTTTTTCACTTAAAAAGCTTATGCCTTTTCAGGTTAGCTCAACCCTTAAATGTAAATATGTGAAATGACATTGTCTTGCTTTAATGTGAAAATTGATTAGTTATTTAACAATTTATTTAAAAATGTTGGTATTGCTTTCAATGAAAATCTGACTTCACATTACTGTTTAAGATTTAGTCCAAGAAGCTATAAAAAAAAATTGAAGACATTCTAGCTTTGCCAGCAGAGAAAGATTTTTGCAACAAATAACTATTTCAAAATGAAGCGGTGAATTAAACAAAATATAAAATTTCTTAGTTGTGTAGAGAATTCCTTAAGATCTGCATATCTTACCTTCTGTAAAACATCTAGGCAAAATGTTCCTAACATAAGAAAAATAATTGTATGAAATTATTGATAAACTTAAGACAACCAAAGTGCTCCGTACTTTTTTTTACTTTCAGCCTCTGTATTCAAACATCCCAATTAAACAAAAATATTTCTCAATACTTTGAACTTAAATGGCAAACCGGAAAGTCCTCTTATTACAATCATGACTTGACACTTTGAGACCCCCTCATGTGCTCCAATTAGGAGTGATGAGGTCTGAACAAGCGTTCACACATACTAATTTAAAGAAGAACCAAGTCTCTGAGTATTAGAAATTTTCCTCCAACACAGCTTTCTGCTGACACAGTAAATTAGAAATCACCTCTAAGTATATTCTCCCTGCCACCCCAAACTCGGACTGCTCCTGACACAAACACATTTCCCCTCCCCTACGTGTATACAACGTTTGATACTGTCTATATTAAATTTTCTACCTTCTAGATAACAGATTTCCACCAAAATTAATAAATTAGAAAATACTTTTCCAACCTTAACAAAAGCCATACAACATACTGCATCAAAACAAGGTATTTCCAAAATCTGAAACAACAATATGTTTTCACGTACTAGAGCCTCTGAAACTAAAGCTTTCTTCCTAGCATATAAAATTATTTAATAATTGTACTTAGCCACACAGCTTACCTAATTTAGTTTCATGTAACACAAAACCTAAATATGCTGTTCTGAATGGTAAGCAATTTATTTATTTGGCACCTCACACGTGCCTCCAGGATTTTAAGGAACTTTACTGCTATTTAACATAAGAAACCCTAATAGCTAGAAGAATAATCTAATATTATTGTTAAATTAGTCAATATCAATTGCTATGCGAAACCTCATCTGTAATTCAGAGGACAGAAAATAGCATTCTGCTTTCAAAACACATTCTCTGGCGTACATAAAGCTTCATTGATAATATATGGCTGCAAGGGGTGTAGTTAAATCTTTGGTCAGAGATCAAAGCCAACAAGTTTCAACAATATTTAACTGGGGTTGGCAGGGGTAGGTGGGTAGGTGGGATCAGTCCCAGTATATTCTATTCCCAACTGACACAAATGTTTAAGATTACAATTCTGAAATTGGTCTTCATATAAGGAATATTTGTTTGTTACAAATATCGTACAGACCTCATTGATTGAATGTTCTATAAAATGCTTTTTAATTGCAAACACTTAAAACTCAGACTATCTATAGTCTTTTTTTTTTTTTTAACCTATGGTAGCTGGATAGAAGAGCAGTTCAGGTAAATTTAAAAGCTGAAAATGCCCTCTAAAACATTCCTTTAATGAACACTTCTGACAGCTTTAGTTCATTCAACCAACAGATTTCCTCTCCTTGGAAGAGATCTTGTTTTACCAGAAGAATCTCTCGCCCGCTACAAAAACAGTGTTTGTTTATTCAGTGCAGTCAGTGAAAGGTGTACTTTGCAGAAACCTGTAAGTAAAATTAGCTGTCACTCAGCCTTTAAATTAAATCTTATATATTAGCCATCTAAAAAGTGCATCTTCCCCAATTTAAAGCTGCAGAATGACGTTAATTAAACATTATTACAAAATAAACCCATGAAGGCTCAGACTGTACAAATGCTGTACTCTGAAAGGAAAGACTTAACTTTAAGCCACCCATTTAAGATTGTAAGAAGGGAAAGCACAGCACCTCTTTTTCAGGTTGGTTCATACTCTGTACAATAATTTACTGTTTTCAAATGCCTGTAACTCTTTCAGTTCTTAGTTTTTGCGTTGAATTTTCTAAGCAGAGCAAATGACGTGGAAATTAGGTGTCTTCTCTCTCACATTTTTTAGAAAAGTTTTTCAAAAGAGGCTGTAGCATTCCTCAAGCTTAAGGCACTGGACATTCAGAAGCAGTCTGTCTGTGAAGGGTATAGCTTTCACCACTCCTGTACTATCAATTCAAATTTAACCAAGCAGACCTTGAGAAAGTTCAACCTGTACTAAACGTGAAACATGGTTTTCACATATAAGTCTATTGCAAGCATTATCACTGAAGTAGCTGAATATTCATCAGATGAACACTCCAGTAACCTGTTTTCAGCTTTTCTGTTTCTGGATATAATTCCTGAAAGACAGCTATAAGAAAATATTTCACAAGGTAGTACTGTTTAGTTAAATAAAAATCTTACTTCTCAAGATATGGCTCCATTGTTTCATTGTGCAATCTCAAATTAATCAAACTCCATAAGACTCCCTTTGAGAATGGGTTTTTATTTTGAGGCAAAATATACCATCACAAATACAACTCCCATTTGTTTTGGCTACTTCAGTTGGCTGGGTAATGCAATAGTGATGAAATATCCCACATCGCATAATAAGGACCTAATGCTGAACATTTTTGTTGGTGTTGCATGGCTCTTAGCACTCACATTTAAGTTAGTACATCCACATTGATAATGTGCTGCTCTCACTTGCATTTCTAGAACCCTGGAATCACATCACAGATTGCTGCAAGGAACTGAAAAAGATTTTTATGCCCCCCCCAAAATGTGGAAGGACATCTTTACCTTGTACACAGTGAGCGAGCTGTGGTAGTAAGAAATCAATCTGGATTTCTGCGACTCCATTCCCATTGCAAAGACTACACCAAAAAAAGCATTTAAGCTTTACCTTATAATGCTAAGATGGTCATGAAAAAAACTGTACACCCACACTGGATATTTGGTTGCATAAGGATAAACCTTGTAACCTCTAAAAGGTAGAACATTCATGCTTGAAATTGCAGCTGAAACTCCTTTGTATGCTCACTTTCCCTATGACCTTCCAAACAGGGTCCGTCATGACCAGTGCCAATGTTTCTCCGGAGGGGATTTGCAACGGCAAACATAACTGTGTGGCACATTTGATTCTCCGCACTCTTCTGAAGAGCATTTCAGGGGAGCATGGCAACTGCAGGATCTCTGCACCAAGAGTGAGAAAGCCTCACCCCACCCCACCCCTTCTTTTACCATGAGAGGAAACTGACCTTATGATTAATCCCCCTGCTCAGCACATGCCATGATCACAATTTCTAACTGTAGACTTTTAGGTAGACTTTTCTACACATTTTAAACCAGGAGCAGCACTTCTCCCGTATACAATTGTATACCAGAAGTAACAGCAGAGAAAGATCCTTTCAGGAATTAAAACCTATAGCTGGTAAGCTTAAAACAGTAACTAAAACAAGCAACTTAAGTTACTTCTGTTCCATATGACCCTTACATTAGTAAAAATGCTTTGGGAAGGAAATTTTAGAAATAATACTCCTGCAAATCTACTCAGGTCTTACTGGCGATTAAAGATTTGATCAAATGAGAAAAACTGAACTCAACAGCCAATCTGCCAAGATAGATCCAGATTTATCATGACTGTAGTTTCATGACACTTTTGTTCTTTTTGCCACTTATTTAAACCTTACAAAATTAGTATCAGAGGGAATGCACCTGTGGGCATTTGCTATTCCTTTGGAGAATTAAAAAGGCTTGAGAACATTCCTTCTGTCAGTAAGAATTGGTATCATATGAAACCAGGTCACAACACATTCTTTAACTACAGAGGGTTACAGCAAAGAGCATTTCTTTCTAAGTAGAAAAGAAACATACATTTCACTTCAACAAACTATCAAGTCAAGTCCAAAGCTTATTCAGGTGCAAAAGTCAGACAAGAAGTTACTAATGTACTGTGGAAAACATCTGTAACTGAACAAAACTTAAAACATTGTTTTCCAACATTATTCTTTTTTAACTATGCATTTGGAGCTAGAAAGGCAGTATTTTTAAAGTGTCAGACAAATACCAAAGCATACAGATTTCTCTGTACAGCAGTAAGTGTCAGAAGAGCTTAATGGCAAGGGTCAGAGTACCACTGACATCTTTAAAAAAAAAAATCTGACACCAGGTTAGCTTAGGACTTTTATAACCAGCAAGAAAATACTTTGAGCCTGCCTTCATGTTTCAAAAATCATAGCAGATAAGTAAAAACTGTCTGAAAACTAAAAGCCACATTTCAGACCCATATAGAGTGTGTATGTACTATATATATATGTAAACACATGATGGGATAGCTACAGAATGACATGTTTAATCACATTACATTATGCTTGCCTCCTTTTTTTGGCCCTTTTAATTCAGGCCTAGTTTTAACAGCTATGTCAACAAACAGGGTAGCATGTGATAGTACGCCACACCAGCAATTTTCACACCTGAACTTCAGACAGAATACACTTTGATTCTCCCATTCTAGGCACAAAGAATTACCATCTGAATACTTGAAAATACAGGAAATTAACAGCTGTTAAGATCATGCTGGAACTGATGGATGTTTCTGGGAGGGATGTAACAGGAAAGTAAAAAATGAAGGCCAAAGAAGGATCTCTATAGGACTACTTTTCATTAAAATTATTATTGGTTCTCCATAGCAAAGTATTTTTTTCTATTTAAGGATGAAGCACCTAAAATTCAACCAGTTTTGCAAAACCTCAATATATGCATTTTAGAGGCATCATCCTAGATTCTAACATCAATGATAGTATTGTTGCTCATATTGAGCTATGAAGCAACTGAAGTAATATTGTGATGACACACAGATCACAGCATAAAGATGACTGTCAAGTTATTAATCTTGAAAAAGTTAATAGCCCAGCTGAATAAAGGAAGTATCAAACTTTAGGAACAAAGAAATTATAGCTTAATAAGCTTTAGTGACCACAGGAGGTCATCTGGAATTTAAGCGTAAAGAGCAACTTGTATCTGTGAATATATCAACTACTTTTTCTGGAAAAGGGAAAAACTGGGTAAATATTTCCTTAATTTTATGTGACTACTAACGTCTTATGATATCAGAGAAAAGCTACATTAAAAAAACCAAAGCATACCGATTTACTTTAAACAAACAGAAGACATTAAGTCACACTACACTAGCTTGGCAACAAAACAAATACATATTAAACACATTTATCTAGTTTGCAGATACACAGGAATATCATTTACTCATAATTATTCCACAAAGCTGAGTCTGTCACAACAACCCAGTTTCTCTTGTCACCTTAATATAATTAAATGCAGCAATATCTCTAGATTTTAGCATGTTCCAAACCCTAATATATGTATTTATCTCAGATGTTGGTGATTTATATATAGCTTCTCATAAATTAAAAGCCATCATTACTATAACAGTCAAGTATTTAGCTCTAAGAGTGCTAGCAGGCATAACAATTTAAGTACTTCCCCAGAAGTCAATCAGTGCATCTATACAACATATGGGAAAATAATTTCCTAGAAAACTGATACTGTATGTAAAACCTGAAATGTTTGTGAGGTTTAATAGGCATTTTTTTCCAAAGCTAGTGAAGATATTTCTTGCTGTATACAGAGTATCCAGAATCAACTAGATGTTATCGATTCATTACTGAAGTATTGAAACAGCGTCATGAAGGCTTAAAAGATGGTGTTTACTTTGTGTCATTACTGCAGAAGTATTTTGTCATTAGTGTTTCCCACTAGAAATACTTCAACTTACCTAAGTAGGGAATACAAGGAGTCATTTTCAAGCTGCTGATATAGTCTCTAAGCCTTTTGTAATTATCTTCTTTACTCATAACATACTCCAGCTTTTCAAAGGTGGCTTTATCCTTCCGACTCAACAACTAGGAGAGGGGGAAAAAAAAGGCAAAACTAGATGAGCTTAAGTTTGATCATTATAATTTCTCTCTTATCCTTATAAGCACAGATTTCCACCTGCGCACACACACACACACCCCCCTTGTTGTTATTGGTTTGGTTTTTAACTAGAACTGCTTCAAAATTACAGCATTTACTCCTTAATGATGAGTACCTGGAGAGTTTACAAAGACAAGCAGCTATTTTGGCTGTTAAATTTAAATTAACCTTCTAAAAAATTCACCAGGTAAAACTCCAGTGTCCTGGAAGATCCTTCTGAAATAATACAAGTTATCAAAAGACTAATCTAGCTAACACACATCACAATTTCATGTGCTGTCCAATCTACAGTATTTCAAGTCAGTAAGTTATTCACTCTAATTATCCGTAAGTGCGCTGGTTTTAGCTGGGATAGAGTTAACTTTCTTCACAATAGCAAGTATGGGGCTACGTTTTCAATTTGTACTGACAACAGTGTTGTAACACAGGGATGTTTTCATCACCCCTGAGTACTGATTACACAGCGCCAAGACCTTTTCTGTGTCTCACCCCACCCCACCAGCGAGCAGGCTGGATGGGGCACAAGAAGCTGGGAGGGGACACAGCCAGGACAGCTGACCCCAACTGCCAGATGGATATTCCCTACCATACAACATCATTCTCAGCACACAGACCTGGGGGAAGGAGGACGAAGGGGGGGGACATTCAGAGTGAAGGCATTTGTCTTCCCAAGTCACTGTTATGCGTGATGGAGCCCAGCTGTCCTGGGGATGGCTGAACCTGCCTGCCCATGGGGAGTCATGAATGAATACCTGGGTTTGCTCTGATTGTGCACGTGACTTTTGCTTTACCTGTTAAACTGTCTTTATCTCAACCCACAAGTTTTCTTGCTTTTATCCCTCCGATCCTCTCCCCTATCCCACTGGTGGGGGCAGTGAGCGAGTGGCTGTGTGGTGCTGAGCTGCCAGGTGGGGTTAAAACATGACAGCCCTTTTTTGGCACCCAACATGGTGCTCAAAAGGTTTGAGACAATGACAGATTGGACTGGAATGTGCTAGATCGCATTTACAGCTGTTATTGCTGTTTAGTTATTAATTGGCAGGCTCCTGTGCTTGTCATGGGGTTTCCTTGTCTTAGTGTAAATTAGAGTCTAGTGCTCATTAGTAGCTGGTTTTTTACTTTTGCTACTTTCTGTACTGTTTATCATCTTACTCTGCTCTGCCTGGGAACATTTTAATAACAGCAATGGCAATGTGCCTGGGCTGGCAGATGGCCAGGGCATCACTACTGAGGCTGTGCTGCTGCACTGGACAGGCTGGCATTCCAGTGTGAACTCAAGTTGAAGGGACTGTGACCTGTGGACAAGTCTACACAGCAACAGGACAACCCAAAGCATCTGTGGCCGTGGTTATGTCTGTGCTGCAGCAGGTATACCTCTGAGGGGATTGTGGCCCAAGGGTAAGTCCACGCTGTAGAAGGCACACCTTGAAGGATCTGTGGCTGCGGATAGGTCCATGTTGCAGCAGTTACACCCTGAAGCATCAGTGGCTGTGCATGAGGTCACGCTGGAGCACCTCGAAGCATGTGGCCACAGAAAAGCCCATGACAGAGCAGGTACAGCCCTGGAGGGACTGCAGCCATGGGTAAGGCCATGTTGGAGTAGGCTTACTTCTGAAGGGACTGTGGCTCATACATAAGGCTCCACCTGGAGCAGGTACACCCCTAAGGGACTGCAGCCTGTGGATAAGTTCAAGCTGGCACAGAGGTAAGGGGAGGAGTTCACTGCAACATTAAACCCTATAGTCTGGTCTAAAAGGGACCGGGGTGGAGACTGTAATGGAAATAATTGTTGTAATGTAATAGAAATTAAATTGTTGTAACCTGGGAATTGAATTGCATGTTACAGGAATTACTATAGCAGGAACCACGTGGACCAATGGAGGACAAGCCTTACAAGAAGCAGTGCTAGTGCAGCAGTGACCCGACCTGAGCTGGCTTTGGTGCCCAGTAACTCCACACAACACACTACCTTCTCCTGTCCTGAGTGACCATCGCAACAGATGTCCAAAGTCATAGACT
Source organism: Ibycter americanus (assembly GCA_035590275.1). Taxonomy (NCBI): domain Eukaryota; kingdom Metazoa; phylum Chordata; class Aves; order Falconiformes; family Falconidae; genus Ibycter; species Ibycter americanus. The sequence goes on along the minus strand of JAVJGI010000032.1, from coordinate 6,471,502 downwards.
AAATAAACTCAATGGACATTCTGTGGACATTTGACAGACGTTTTACAGGTATGGTCCCTGCAAAACCAGGGGAGACTAAGACTAGGGGAATTATATCTGTGTATTATATCAAAGGATGGGAAGGGGGGTGATGGCTAATGAGGATGTATTGAATAGTGTGGGACCTGAGCATGACATAAATGGTATGGAATAAGGGGTGGAGAATGGGCTGGCTAATTATCTTCCTAGTAGGTAGTATGAGGCTATGTTTTGGATTTGTGCTGATAACTGTTGATAATGCAGAGATGTTTGTTACTGCTGAGCAGCACTTACACAGAGCCAAGGCCTTTCCTGCTCTTCATACTGTCCCATGGCTGGGATTAAAGCGTGATGTAAGCTAACATTTCTTCATCAGATATTCTGAGAAATTTTATACTAACCCAGCTTCACAAAACCCCAAAGTCCAAAGTATGTTCTTATTCTTGATTTGAGAGCTATCTCAACAAACCATTTTCCAAAGAGCAAAACAATACCATCAAGATCTGATACATATCTTTAACTAAACTACAATTTTAAAAAACAATGAATGCAGATATACACATATCCATGTACTTGAAGGTCTGGAAAAGAATAAGGATGTCATCCGTTTTTCTTGACAGAAGGCATTATGGACTTCATTACAGGTTGTGTATATTGTTCTGCCAACTAGCAATTTTACTGACTCTTAATATTACAGGAATCTCCACTTTGAATACAAAAGTTAGAAGTCATGAATTGCCTTCATTGCCCATTCCTGCTCCCCCCCGCCTCTTCCTCTGGCGACACTAACAGCAACTACACTCTCCTTGTAAGATTAGGAAAGTAAGTTATTTCAAAAAAATCTAGCTTAACTACTGCTGCAAACCACCTTAAAGGCTTCATTTCAATTCAGAGTCACAATTTAAAGAAGGGTGTAAGATGTTCCCACTGAGCATTCTGGCAGAAGACTCAGTGTTCTAGTCCCAGTCACAATTTTCCCCCTACAAGATATGCAATAATGCAAAAATTACAAGGGCCATATTGCTGAATTTTTATGCATATTCCCTTTTCTCCTTCAGTTAAAGATCAACCTACGTGAACATGACAGAAATGTCTTTTGTAAATGTACTATTGAAATAAGCATTCTTTTTACTGACATTTCCTATAACCTCGTCTTCATTAGGATAGCTAACACACCACCAAACTAAACACTGGCTTTCAGAAGAAAGTAACTTTTGAAAAGTGAATTGTTTCCCAAGACATGTTGATCGCTGACATTTCCAGCAATTAATTTACATCTTTAGCTTTGGTTCCAGTATTCAGATGAGCAGCATCTCATGTCCATTAAAACTGCAGACATATGCCAATTCAAGGACTAGGAAACAGTAGACAGGCATGACTTCTTTCCAGCCACCGGAACATGACATTTATCTTTTGAAGTGTATCTCCTCAAAGATGGTTCCAGTTTAATCAGACTAGATTAGCTTGCCTTTAGTAATATTCTAAAATACTCTGCCACCATTCGGTTCCTAGAAGACTTTTATAGTTTTGCAGACTGGAAGGTAAGACAAGACTAATAGATAATAGTTAATGGTCGAAATACAGGCTTGAATGAGATTAATTGTATTTTCCTCAAAACATGCTGATCTGCACAATCTTGTGCAAGTCTGATACAGAATTTCAGGCTCTTTGAATAACGCCTGAACAAGTTGATCCTGTTTGACTTCCCCTTATGCTCATGGCACAATTTACACCATGCCTCCACTTCCTGCATTGATGTAGAAAAGTACAGAGAAGTCGACAACATTAAAAGTGCTTCTGTGAGGGCAAGTAAGGACTCAGCTGTTATTTCTTCAGTTTTAGAGCTGCTACTTTTTCTGAATAGTTTTTCTTCCTCTGTCTCTTAGGCACAAAGGATGCAAAGAACAGTAAAGAGATGTACGTATGCAGAGACAATAAAAGCTAAGGCTGATGATAGTTTACAGTAGCAGGGAAGGATTCTGCTTCCAGGCTGCTCTTCACTTTCTAATTAAAGCGTGCCAGCACTGAAGACAACCTTTCTGAAATACAAGAAAGGAGAGATGAGGTTTCGGGGTGCTAGCAGAGTGGAGCAGGATTCACTCCCCTAACTTCAGATGTCTAATGATTATTTGCTTACATTGCCCAAGTGCTAGCTGGTCTTCTAGACCTCCTTTACATTAAATTGAGAGAAGTAGACTATTCTAGTCTATTAACTTTCTTGGAAAGGTTCATAATTCTTTTCAAGTTTTGAACCGGGCAAATCATGCACTAGAAGCATTTATTATTCTCCAGAGCTCAGAGGGTGTGTAAGCAATAAGCGAGACAAATTTCAGACATATTCAGAAATACCGTCAGAAGACATGAATGTCACCATTTTTAGGAACATTAGATTATCAAGCAAATATTTAATGGCTCTTTTTAACTCTAGATTTCAACCATATAAGTTTTTTTTTTTTTTGGTTTTTTTGTTTTTGTTAGGGAGACAATATACTTGCAGCTATTTTCCTGACTTTGTAAGCCAAGTTGATTGCGGGTTGCTACACACTACCTCAGAAATGGAGAAGAAACCCTTACTGAAGGTTTTGGCAGGTTACTGTATAACTTCAATGACTTAGTGACTCAAATAATGGCTTGGTATGCCTTTTCACATGTCTTTTCTTGCTTTTATATACAGAAAGCCAAAGGCTTAGAATTACTTCAAGAATTTATAAACTAAACTTCCAAGAGAAAGACAACTGCAATGTACATTGCAACGCACATTGTTAGGAGCTATCCACAACCTGAATTTGCAAAGGCTTACATAAGATGATGAAAAGCATAAACTTGCTTGGGATTATATGAGAAATTAAACACCTGCAGAAATGTGGGAGAAGCTACTGGACATTTCAGTGGCTGGAAGAGAGGCAAACTTTAAAAACTGATATGTATGTCAACAGCACACAAATAATCCTCCTAAGTCCAAACTAGGACTTCTGGTTGACCAAGAAGGAAAAGAAAGTGAGGACTGACAGTTCTGAATGGCATAATCATGGTAGTTACTAATATGGTTATAGCTGACATTGTTTTGAGTCATGCACACACACACAATTGTCACAGTTATCTAAAACTGTTGAGGCATCAATTCATTGACGTGACAAAACCAGAAAAACAGAAGTTCTCCTTGAGATCACTTTGAAGCGTTAACTTCATTAAGATTTTCTTAGAGAGAATTTTTGTATTTTGAAAAACCAAACTGAAATTACTTAATTGTGCCCTTTCAAAATGCGCCCAGAATTCTAGATGAGTATCTCAGCAAGAGTGAATTACATTCAGTTTTGGGAACATTTATCAACTGAACAACATTATCATTCAGTTATCAGACAAACGCTTTTTGTAATGTGCAAGGATGCGTTGACATGTCTTCAGTGAAAGTTTTTAGCTCTTTTCAATGATCTATTTATATGGATCCCTTGCACAGGAGAATTTCAGTCACCTGATTGTTTCTATCACACTTGAAAATGTCACAGTTCACCTGTTTATACAGCTGGGTAACTACACAATGTACAGCTGAATCAAGCACAGTGTTTTCTCAGCTCTGAGGTATCAATGAGCAAAAGTCATTCCTTATGTTCTTCTGATCAAGGATACAACTACACAAAAATAATACTAACTACAGTCAAAAACCAGATGTCAAATAAAAATGTTTCCAAAGAATGCTATTCTTTCGTAACTCTACAAAAGCAGACCTACAAATATACTGTGTAATGCAGTTGTTCTAACTATGAAAACAATTCTGAAAACTCTTGAGGAAAATTGCTAGATTTAGTTGTCAGTCAGAGAAACTACAAATCTCTTTATGGAAACTGAATCAAGAGTTTCTGGACATCTGCTCTCCATAGCAAAAAAAATTCCAACAGTATAAACCCCTAAACGATTAAAGTATGACCCTCTTTGGCATTCATAATTTTCCAGCAACTAAATACAAAATAGCTTCTGGCCAAATTAGAAGCCTCTGCATTTAGCAGAATCTGCAGGGAACTATTTTTCAAAGGAAAATATTTCTATGCCAGAATGGAAAAAAAATTCAACAGGAAACCATAGACTTAAGAGGCACTATTATATACACAGTACAAGATGATTAAAAGTATCTGTAGTAATTACTGCATCCTTGAAAACAAGCTATAGAATGTTGTATTTTCTTAAGAATAAATTAAAACCCCTCTGTTGTCCTGCCGCTCACTTACCGCCCACGTTTTAGTCAGCCTGAAGATTGGAGCACTCTGTAGGCCTGACACAACTGCCATAAGAGCATGCAGATTATTCAGTTCATACAGTTTCTGAGGACAAAAAAGTATACACAACAATAAACAACATTCCAAGTGCAATCAATAACAAATACAGAATAAGTAACAATCTAAAAATGAAGAAATCTAGCATGTTCTAACATGAAGAGTTAGTACAGTGAACTGCTGTGCACCCATACCACTTTAATGGGGCCTCCTAATTTCTCATTACTGCATCTACACAGTTTTGGATTAGACTATACTAGCTGTTTCATAGTCCATAGAGACCTTGAAAAAAATAATCTCTATAGCCATACATCTTGGGACATATACTAGGAGTGCCAGAAATTTTCTGACATTCAAACCCAACAAATTCCTTTCATAGCATTCAACAGAATTTTAAAACTTAACATGCCAAAAAGGATAACCCAGTTGTGAATGATGTAATCGTGGCAGTACTTAATACTGTAAATGCATTTCGTACCGCAGATGTATGTAGCTACCAAGGCTGCACCAGAGCACCCAAAAAATATTGTTGCAGGATGAAATCAAGCAGGTATATTTCAAAAGTCATGTACCTGAAGTATTTTTCTCACTGGAAGACAATTCTTGGGGTACGACAACTAAAACTAACTAATGGAAAGGAACAATGAAATCAACATTGAACACAGAAAATATCAGGGTAAAAGAATTTTCTTAAAAACTCTCTACAAAACACTGCGTGTAAATGCATTTTCTTCGAATTTCCCTTCCCTCTTTTTTTATTTTCCCTCTGTCTCCAAAACCATCAATCTGTCTTGGCTAATTAACTACTGTACTACTGTCACAAAAGCTTAAAAATGGTCCAGAAGAAAATGCTGTTCCTTAAGCCCTTCTGCAATATCAATTATTCCGATAGCTATGAGCATCCAGAAATCTGAGTGAATGAACTACATTCAGGGATTTTTGGTGGAGTGTGCACAAACTGAGGCTTTACCACTAACAAAAAGACTTTGATAAAGAGAAACAGATACTCAATCACATTGACATGCAAATCCTGGTCAACCCATTTGGAAAATTCACCAAGGTAGGTTAGGATTCCAGCTAGAAACTATATAATAATACAAAGAAACTTTGCTATTCAAGAAATGGTGGAAGTCTTTTTTTCTTCCTGGAAACTCAGCTTACCCAATTTCCCTTGATTAGGAGGCCTTTCATGAGATTACAGGACAAAAAAGCTAGACTAACTTGATTGTGAATAAATGCTGAATATCAGAGGAGACCTTATATTCAGAAGGCTGAAAGCAACACTGCAAGGATGGTTTTCTGGCTAATCATTTTGCAGCAGGGCAAATTATTCTCTCTCCACTTAACACACTGGCAGAAAACTCTCAGCATTTTAGAGAATGAAGTCCTCACAGGTATTACTCAGAAATATCACATTTAATGCTTACTATCAGGTCACCCAAGTAGCAACTTCACTCCAGGTGCCCAGAACCCCAATGATTCCAGCATGTCTACTGACGAACAAAAGTCTGTCCATGCATACTGAAGGAGTGTTTCCTTCTCCTAATCCTCTTTTGGGAGGATTCTTTGGTAACTGTGTGGAAGGGCAGCCAGTATTTTGTGGGGTGAGGTGTGGGGGTGGATATTTGTCATATACCATAGTCCTACTACTCTTCCAAATAGTACTGCTGGTGTTTCTCCCTCCACTTACACAATAACCCTTTTTCACACACACACACACGCAGCCCCAAACAAGGTAACGAAGTTCACTGTCGCAAAGGACAGTGTAGCTGATTAAAAATTAAGAAAGGGCTTTCCTAGCCGCTGCCAGCATTGAAACAGAAGTCATAACCAATCAGGATAGTCTGGGAACTTCAGGGGAATGCAACTACTAAATCAAATTAGTTCGCGCATAAAGCAATATAGTATGAGATGCCATTAAAGGACTGCTAGCTATACAATAGATAGTTGTCAGCACAAAGAACTCACTGTAGAGTGAATTTAAACTTTCTCTGAAGAAAAGTTAATTACTGTGACCTCTGGCACCAAGCTGCTTTCATAATAGTTTCGGTGTGAACAGAAAATCCTTCAAATGGGACTCACTGCAGTAACTTCATGTTAGTAGCCATATGTAAGCAAAGCCAAGATAATAGATACAGTAAGTGAAGGAACAGATATAAGAAACACACCATCTATAGTTTCTTGCTTTTTGTAATCGTGATTTTTACAACTCATAGTAAGTAAAGCTCAACTAATTATTAGACAACATAACTGTCTCAAAACCAGCAGCATTTCAGCAGACACTGCTGTCTGCAGTCCACTGACGAGAGCAGGCACGTTCAGAGTGCTGTGCCCAAGGCAGAGGCTACAACATCCAGTGTTGGCAAGTTCCATCCAAGTACCAACCAAACCTGACCCCACTTGACTTCCAAGGTCAGTTCTGCACTATGACCACACAGGTGAACCTCCCCTCTTCTGTGGAGGAACACGGATCATGAGGCACATTTTTGTATGCTTGTATTTCAAACAAAAAAAACAAGAACTGATTTTTAAAAATACACGAGATGAAGATACATTAACTCACCAGGTATCATAGAATCACAGAATCAGTATCAAAGGATATTTAAAAGAGATCTTAAAGAGTTTATGACTGCAGCATGATTATTGAGCAAAGCCTGTGGAATTCTAGAGAACTAGCTTGCTTAGCCCAAAATTAGTAGTCAAATCCCACAGAAGTAAAATACTACCTCATTAGAAATGTGCAGATCAAGACAAAGAACGCATTTGCAAATACCAAGGTAACTGACAAATTTTTTTTTTTTTTGCAGGTAACCCGAAGTGGTCACAGAATTTAGGGGTAGTAATAGTCAGCTGCCATCTGACAGCAAAAACTTGAAAAATATCCCTCTCTTCATACCACAATGAAGAAGTTTCACGCTGTTTGAAGGGCCAGGACTCTGGTTCATCTACACGTAAGAAAAAGGTCAGCAAACCTTGACTGACAAGTGTCAACCCTAAAGGCTTTAAGGAAAGTCTCACAGGATGAGAGCTCTAAAATGTTTTCTGAAGTCAGGTATATTTTTGGAACAGTATTTATTAAGTTGATATTATTCATGCCACAATTGGAATAAGAGATAACGGATCCTTTCCTTTCAATAGTAAAAGCAAACAAACAATTTCTGTTCTGACTGATGCTGTTTGAACAGATTCTACACACAGCGTTTTGGTTTAACCAACATTAGAAAACACATCCGGTAAACTATACATTATCTAATAAATAACATTTAAAATAAGGCATCTTTGCATTTCCTTAGTTAAGCTTTTTTTTTTGTAAACAAAGGCTTCCATTTCAGGACTTTGGTCTGTCACTATTTCTGACAACTTTGTTACATGCAGAAACCAAACAGCTATTCATGTCAACAGATACAACCACAGCTAAATCAGGGATCAGATAAATATTTACCCATGTGTATTTTTGAACTGACCAACTTAAGTATAAGAACTTTCATCATTGTGAATCCCACAACCTGCCCCCTCCCAATCCAAATTCTTACCTTTGCTGTTTTAATATAGTGGCTCAAAACCTCAGCTCTTATTTTTAAAGTTTGTGCATGTAGAATCTCTCTAACAACCCAGAAGCTTACCTAAGAAGAAAAAAAATTGCCTTTTTAAAATAGAGCTTCGACATTAAATTTTTAATATTTTAATTTCATGAGTAATACATTAGAAGTCTCACAGCATTCAACTTCCATCTCTACAGTTGAATACATACTAGAAGATGCAAATGCTTATACTATAAAATCCGAACAAATGTAACTCATCGATACTAATAAAAAACTTCCTTCAAAGTGTTTTGCTCTGTTAGCCTGCTCACTCTTACCCAAGATACCTTCTACCATCACATGGTCAAGCAGCTGCTTAAATCAAATTAATAAATCCAACTTATATTTGGAATCAAACCTTTTATCTTGTCACACACTCCACCTTCCCAATGTCATAACTGGTAGCCGTGCACTCCAGCATTTTGTTGGAGAGTGCATATTCTGGTGCCTGCTTTTCTCAGTAAGTGTGTGGGCGGCTAAAACTTGTCTTTATTAAATCTGTCACATCACTAGTTGTGCAAAGAGACAGTGGGATCTGTTTTTCTAATGAGGAAAATCCTTCTGCCACCAGCACATGTCAAAAAAACCTCAGTTATGTACAATCTGCGCAGACTTGTTTTCAGGCTAAGAGATTGAGGATGAGATCTCAGACACGAAGCAAATGGCCAAACTCTCAAACTTCAAACAGTGGTCTCTCAAGAAAATAAAATCATGAAGAAATTTTATTAAGAGAGTCTACAAAATTAAGGAATGTAAACCCTAAAACTGAGTTACATTCTTTGTGTTTGCTTTTCCACAACTTCAAAGCTGCACTATTCAACTCTCAGATGAGTTGAACAGCTTCAACTACAGTTCACTGACATTTCCAAATTCTCAACACCACTTAAAAAACCCAAAAGATAAACCACTATCACCTGAACAAAATTGGAACATAAGGTAGGATGTCTCTGCTACAACCTAAAGTATAAACTTTTGTACTCTCATCGCTGGCTAAGCCAATTATCCACTAATATACAGCACGCTACCACACTCATTTGTTAAGTTTTATAGGACTAACTTCACTGCTGTATAAAAATCAGTGCTATATTCAGTGGGGTATGAAGAATGGTTGCTGCATTTCATAGTTGCGTGAATGCCTCAAAAACTATACTTTGAAAATTATTTGTTAACATGTCTAAATTCTAATCTTTTCTCTCCTCTGCTCCCCCCATGTACTCTGCCCTCATACACTTCAGCACAAAGAAGAATGACAGAAAATAAATGATAAGTGTAATAAAACAGTAGCAAAGAATTAGCAAATGGTAACAAATACTGTAGCTTTTACTCATGTATTCACTAGAAGTCAGGAAAAAATGAACAATCAGAAAGGTAGAGCATGACTGCTACTTACAAAACTACTGAAAAACAGCATTATGAAGAAACGTATGCTCTCATACATAAACATCTTTCAACCTGTCATGCTGCTTTGATTTTTAAGAGTGATGCTAAACTACTTCTTGTAAACTAACACTGTGTATGTATTCAGGTTGCTGCCTAAAATTTCAATTTAAAAAATGAAGTATCCTGTTTATCCTGTTTCACTTTGTACAGTATTACAGCTCTTTATACAGAATAGCACGAGAATATCCACGCCTCCAAAATTATTACATTTTCAGTGAAGTTAAAGTGATCTGATGAGAACTGGGATGTCAAAACACAACAGCTCTTTAGAACTAGAAAATGGAAGAATTAGGAAAAAAAACATTTAAAAAACCATGAAAATCTTGTATAACAACTGCTTTCCTTTGGTCTGTTTGTCTAAGGCTGTATTAGCCAGCAAAGAATTAGCCAAGGAGTTCAGCTTTCTTTTTCCTTTCTTTTTTCTTTCTTTTTCTCTTCTTTTCTCTTTTTTTAAAGCAAAGTACCTCCAGAGAAACTGTTACCTTGACAAATATAAAAAACAGTTCTGTGCGAACAGCATTACTATAAAATACAGAAGTACTGAATACTAAAGTATTTCATAGTACTTCAAAATATTGTCAAAAGAAGTTTAATCTCAGTTTGATGTTCTGCTGTAGTTACAGTTTGAGAAAACCAACTTTCCCTTGACTGATGAACAAGTTTCTAAGCAGATGCTTTCCCTTTGAATATCAAGGGAATTTAAGTTTTTAACATAGATTTTCATATCATAAAGAATCAGGCTGAGACAACACTCTATACTATGCCTTAAAAATCCCAGATCTCTTCAGTCTCAAATTAACAGAGCATCGATGTAACAGGAGACTGCTTGCGACAGGCCAGACTATGAAATGCTTGCTCAAAATACAGAGCAATGCTCAATCATTTTCGTAAGGGCGAAAAAACAGTTTACTGTGTTGGCCCTGACTTCTATGAAAGTTCATTAGTATCACAGTGTCACAAGCACTGTGCCACACAAGTACTCTGGTTTACTCAAGGAAGCCTGGTTTCCATCCCAGTCCCAACCAGACCCAGATCCAACACTTCCAAGTTCTTGCAGGAAAAACAAACCAGAACAAAATGCAAAACTTTCTTCGAAGTTGAGAGCCATTCAGTTTCTTCAGTGACTGAGTAAGCAGGAGATGAAGAATTAAACACACTTAATCATTTCCACTCCAACCACCTCCACTCCTCTTTGATGTGTTTTTACTGGCATTGACATTGGGGTTTGGCCAGTCTTGTCTATCCACTGGTATCTTTAGACAGCAACGTAATCTAATGCATTCCAAATATTGAAAAGTAAACAATTTAAATAAACCCTTTTGTTTCAATAGGCCACTTTTCTATTTTGTCCAGGTTCGTTCTTCACGTAAGTCATACATATTTGTTCCACACATTTTGTGGTTATTTTGCTTCAAGACCTCTCTCACCGCATTTAAACGTTACTGCTTCTCACACCGTCCTGCCAGTATCAGTCAGATGACCCACAGCCTTTAGGCATCAATGCCTTTGATACCAGTTCAAGACAGCATTTAACCCTTGACATCCATTTGTGTATTTATATTCTTACCTATTAAGATCAACCTTAAAAACATGCTTAACTTTTGAACGTATCTTTTCTTGAATCACACCTTAAGTTTTTTAAATTATCCCATGTTTGCCTTATCTGAAATACTAATTTCGTTATACTGATGCTTTTAAGTTCAGAGTTATTGGTTCCAAAACTAATTATGCTTTCCGTGCTAATTAGTAGATAGGCAAATTTGAGAGTCTCTCTTTAACAGAGTTTCTAGATTGTTTTTCCAAATGTCTGTTAAAAACATTCTGATATGCTACACAAAAAGCACGTAATGTAAAACAGACAGCACTGACCTCGTATCATTACAGCTAAGGCAGAATCCTTGTCTTTGCTTTGTTCACTTTCCAAAGGAAGCACACTAACCTCTTCCCTTCTTCAAGCATTCCAGCAGGCTGCCCAGGGAGGTGGTGGAATCACCATCACCGGCAGCACTTAAAACACATGTAGATGTGGTGCTTCAGGACATGGCTTAGTGGTGGACTTGGCAGCCCTGGGTTAATGGTTGGACTTGATTGTCTTAAAAGGTCTTTTCCAACCTAACTGACTCTATGACTCAATGATTCCCCAGCCCATTTTTAAATTTCTGATAACCCTAGTAAAATTTCACTATCGCACTTCACTGCAACTGAGCAACACTACAACATTCAAGACAAACCTCTCCTATGTAATGTTTGCATTTGGTTTAAAAAAAACCCAAAAACCCGAACACAGTTTTCACAGTTAATAAAATATAAAATTTGCCTTTTTCAAGTGGGATCTTGTGCTTTAAAATTGTTCCAATGTGTTGAAACTAGTTGACAAGTTTCTCTAACATTTCAAGCTCTGTGGCAGAACAGTTCCACTCCCATTTAAATAAAAACCTCAATAAAGAGGTTTTAAAATCTTATAACCAGGATAGCAAGTTACCTTCACATAAACTACAAAATGCTTTCATATCAATTCCTAACAGCAATCTTCAAAAAACACAGGCCTCTTGTTTGTTTGAAATTGATGATAAACGCTTATTTTCAAATGGTAGAGCACAATGGTTTAGTAAGTAGGCAAACTTGACAATTTTGCACTGACAGATTTACTAGTAACAACAGTAGTATTGCAAGTATAGAACTAACTTTCAGAAGAAAGCTGAAAAAGGCAGAGATCAGAGGTTTAAAAAAATTATGTAAAGAAATTACATACCTAAAAACAATACTAAATAGTAGATAAGTAGATCTATAGAGTACCACATAGCAATATATTCTTCAAGCATAAGAGTCCTGGCATGGAATGATTCAATTGATTTCTCTTCCCTGAACTCAATCTGTTTTTACAGGCACCACCATATAATTATCACATAACTAATGCTGGAAATACACTACTTCATTCTCAGTGGACTGCAATCTACTGCATATAATCATTACTGTTTTCAAAATGTTATCAGCAAATCAATTTGCTGTTAAGCAGCTGTTAGTGATTTAATATTCTCTTTACTTACGAAGTGAAAGCTGCTCATCATTTTCTTTTGGCAAGTTGGGGGGGGAAGGAAAGAGACAGATGCATAATTTAAACCCAGTGACATTTCAAAGGTTAACAACAGTTTGATTAAAGGTATTCACGCCTGATAAAGCCAAAAGTCACAATGATTTTCCTGATTACTTTAGGTCTAAACATTAGAAACCCCCAGGTCAGTGGGGCAGCTGCCCGACAGGAATTATACTCTGCTGAGCAAGCACCTGGGGTGAGAACTGAATGCCAAAGCAAACCAGACAAGGAAGATGAAAATTGCTTACTCCTCCATGCTTTCTTATTCCCAGCTGCCACCGTCTATCTCATAGGAATTTTGGGCTTTCACCACTCCCGAAAGGATGGTGAATCTAAATATGACATTACTATTGGAATGAATGAGTCCTCCGCAATGACGCATCTGGAACTGTAGGCACACACCACATCAAAAAGTACCCAAAGCACTGTCTCAGTACCTCAACTTTTGACTTACTAACACGAACAGGAACCTGGGACTGAAACAGTATTTTCCCTTTTTCCCTTCCCTCTCCAGTCCTCCTGTATGAAAGTAAGACTGGTGACTTTCCTTGGTGCCAGAATAAAGGCTGATGCAAACTTCTTGGAAGAGCTTCTTGCAAATGGTATGTCCCTCTGCCACCAAAGCTGCATGGAGCAATTTCTTAGAAAATTGGTTAGAGGCAAACTAACCCAGCATCTGAGCAGACACTAAATAGCTGGACTTGTTTCCTTTTTATTACCTATTCCTCGACTCTTCAAGGCAGAGTTTCTCCACAAATGAGAAGAAAAGAAATAGGAAAGACCACCTAGAAACGCCTTCAAATCTTCTGGCTTTAAACACAGTCCAAGAGATAGCCTAAGAACTGCAACATCCGAATGTGATGGTGCTGCAAGCGTGAGAAAGAAAAGCTACTTGTCTTGTTCCTGGTAATTTAATGGTGAATTGCAATGGCTTCAAGCACTTACTGGCTGCCTACTAAAAAAAAAGACCTTTTTTCATTTCTTGGGAGATAATAAATGGAACAGAGCCTCAAAGTGGCTTGTCTCAATTATACTGGTGACTCCACAAAAACTCACTCACACCAAGATGCTCTAGATTTCACCCGTTCTTGTTTCAGGGGTGTCCCAAGGACAATACAGATTACTGGCAATGTATTTCCTTTAGACATTAAAAGCAGCAATAACAGGCATCTAAGTAAGAGAATCTTCTGTAGCAGCCAATGCGTCTGAAACCCTGTAAGGAAATGAAAGCCAGGGACAGATCCTGTCAGGATAGGTCTTTGCTGGAGCTTAAAGATGACAGAAAACAAAATTTTCAAGATATTAAGAAGGCTCTTAAGATATTATTAGCAAAGATATTCTCATTGAAGGAACCTGTCACTTGACGGAGGGGCACATCCAACTTTTATGGGTGTAGAGAAAGCACAAAAGTGGAGTGAGACAACTACAAACCTAAACCTTATGACAAGAAAATTTGCAGCTATATTTGTGTACATACCACTATATGGAATTCCTATACAATGACATCCACAGAGAACCATAGACCACCTGTCACAGCATCTAGCTTTAAGCTAATATAGTCTGCTTTTATGTTTATTGCTCTTGTGGTGTTCTCCAAAAATAAGCTACAGAAAGGGAGATTTAATAAATAGGTCTTAGACCCTTTCTGACTGCATCATTTCTAGTGAGGCTTTCAGATGTAAAGCCAAAGGGAAGGGAGCAGGGAGAGAAATGGTACAAGAAATTCTCTAGACTACTCCTCAAAGCCAGCATGTTGCATTTTATTCAAGGTTCTCCTTTACCATGCAGAAAATATTTAAACAGTGAGGTAGGTCTTTTAGTCCATTGAAACACACTGAACAAGCTCAAAGGCACTACAGACCTTTAAGAGCCACCCAATTTTGTAATTCCTTTCAGATTGACCTGTCTTTCAATCAAAAATAACTGTTCCTTGAAACAAATGAAGCATAGTAGAAAAAGAAAATTAAGACAGATAAAATAGCCAGTGACTGTCAACAACTATCTAACATGCACTCCAAGGTAATGAAAATATGCAAGGTTCCCTTTAGCAACTAGCAGTGCTTTCCAGGGAAACAGGACTACCAGCTGTTATGAAGAATGTATTACTAAAAAGGCAGGTATTTCTAGCATCTTATTCTCCTTATTGCCTTTGTTGTATGCATATAGCCAGCTTTGTATGGATTTTTATAAAAACTAAGACTGAACAAAAACAAGAATACCACCCATCAATTAATAATCCAGTAAACAGATTTGATAAACGTTCCACAGAGTAAAATACAGAAACATCCTTTAAAAAAATTAAAATCTAAAATGGACACAAAACCAGAAAGTCATTAGGATTAATAAGAAGGGGAGACTTAAGACAAGATTACAATAATAAACTAATAGAATTTTGCTGGTATGATGGGATTCCTATATATTAATCTAAAAATACTGTATTTAGAAGTTTTCTAAACACTATTTAACAATAGAGTTAGCATTTTAGCAACATTTAAGAACTTTTAACAGCTACTTTTGAAGTACAGGTATCTCTTCCTGGTTCCACCCAGCTGTACAAGGCAAACCTTCCTTCCCTCTGTCCTTAACATATTTCACGGGTTAGGTATCTTTCAACAGCGACTCTGTAATGACAAACAGTCAGTTTGCAGACAGTTGGTTGCTCATTCTCATGGTAAGGTCTCCTCTCCTTCCTTCTTGCTTCTAAGCATGTTTTACCAGTTCCTCAATATGCCTGAAGCTGACTTTCTGTTTAGCCAATTTCTGTAGTTCTTTAGTACGTTATACGACAACAAATGAGAAGTGAGGTCCCTGATGAGGTACACTGCTTAACATAGCCCTTACTACAAAAACATTTCAGAATACTCAGGAAAATAAAATGTTGCTTTGAAGAAATTACATGAATAAGCAAGACAGCAGATGTTGGAATCACTGGCATATCAATGACATAAATGTAAAAAGTATTAATTTTTACACTAGCCTCAAGCTGGATACATGGTCCAATAAAGGAGCAACTTCAAAATCTATGTCAGGAAAATGTCAACTAAATGCAAGCCAAAAGACAAAAAAACACAAAACAAAACAAACAAAAAAACCAACACCACCACCCAAAATACCAAAACTCCACTCAACCACCCAGATTTCAATAGATGGTATGGCCACAAGGAGTTTGTAGTGTAACATTTTCTCTTTAGTCAAGAGGAGAATCAGGCAAGTGTCCAAAAACCATGCCCAGACAAGCATTTCAGCCATTAGAAGGTTAAGAAATATTGCAAATGATGTTGATCCGAAGTAATAGGATTTGGTCATATCCTGAATGTGAACAATAATGGAAAGTGAGAAAGTAAACAACAACTGATAGAAAAAAAACCCCATGAGATAGAGGTTTGGGTTTAGTTTTATATGATTAACAAAGATGTCTGTAGATCTGAGGCTGGGTACAGAAGATAGGTCTGGAATAGAGCTTGTAAGTTTGAGACATTATTAAACATTTACAAGTGGAGAGATGAGGGTAATAGAATTCCTTCATTTGAAATACAAAATATGACATTACATTAAAAAAGCATTACACTTTTGAGACTTGGTTGGCTAACTACACAGCTGGACTCCAACAGCTTTAATTGTGGAGAAAGCTAAAATTCTGATCATATTTTAGAAGCTGGTTTTATACAGAGAAATTTTTAAATGAGAAAGCCATAAATCTCAAATACACTACCTGAAAAATTATGTCAGATAAAGAGTTAAAGAACAAGTTTTGTACAGTAAAATTGTTTGGAATTTTTAAAGTTTGCCCAGAATCACCTTAAAAAGTTACCCGTACTGACAAAAGGCATATATTTCTAGGGACTAAAAGATCTACATGGAGCAAAAGACACACAACTAACACAAAGAAATTACATCAAATTACTACTCCAGAAATCCTGTATGGTAAGGCTTTAATCTGCAGTTACGATTCTGTCTTTATGTAAAGGACAGCCAGCGTTTATGGGGAAATAAAAAAGCCAAACACTTAATATTGTCCTGTTTCATCAATTACTGCTATTTAAAACACAGCTAGTTCTTCAGTACTGTTCTGGTCTTTCTGTATATACTGAAGATAAGGAACTCCTTATAGCAGATACTTTACGTTTTCAGGTAAACAGCTGTGATCAGTAATAGAAGTGATGTGCCGGAACACTTAATTCCCCAGACTTTTTAAACGTGTACACGCAATGACACTGGAAAAAAAAAAACTCACATGATTGAATCTTCTGGTGAAAGCAACAGCATTTGGTGCAGAACTGTATTTTTCTCTTTTATTCCAGCCACAGCTTGCCAGCTCCTGGGAGAACAAAGATGAAAATTCTTTTTTTTTCTTCTTTTTTTTTAATTAGCACATAGCACATGTTCAGAGCCAAAAGCATATAGAGACACAAATCTTACAAGTTTCAAAATAGCTTAACAGGGCAATAATACATTGAAGTAATAAATATAGTTACACTTTTCAGATTTCTTCTGTAAATTGAGATTTCACAAGTGCCATTTCTGAATTGAAGTATTAGATTTTCACAATTCATCCTTTGTTGAATTAGGGACCACCTTTTTAATTCAGCTCTTATTAGAAACCAATGAAATAATCCAAGATCCACTTTGTTACCACAGAAAATCCTGCTTTAAATGTGAATCTGAGCTAGGGAGAGCAGCATGTTCTTTTGGTTTTAATTGTTTCCTGAAGATACTTAAAGTCTATTGAGAAGATACACCTTATTAACTCAATCTAAGAAATGTCCCATTATTTTAATTTGGAATGTTGCATTAAAGAAATACCAAAGTTTTCATTCTGTGCAGCAACAATAAAAGAAACACCATTTTCAGTCTTCCCTTCCAAAGGAGCCCATTTTATTTTAAGTTGAACAACACTCAGCACTTAAATAATTTTCTGGAGTAGGAGGAAGCCAAGAGGTCTGCTTACACGATAAAAAAAAATAAATCACATCATTCATGTACTGAAGTCACCCTAAAAACTACAGGCCTCAACAACTTAACAAATTACTTGTAAAGGCTGAAAAAGCATTACTTTACCTACAACGCTACAATGCCTCTTACTTGTCTGTAAAACTTAGCAGATAGGCAACTATATCACCTTCTGTGTTATCTACTACCACTTGATTTCAATAAAGCAGTTTTAATGAGAAACTAACTAAATGCACCAAAATAAGCTCTTCTATCCATATACAATAGCATACAGATGTAAATATTTAGAGCATATACCACACATCTATTCTACAGTGCTACCAAGAAAAATAATCAAGACGGCTTAATTATTAAAGTGGCATAATAGCAAAGTACAGCCTTTCATTTTTATTTATTCACGCTTTCTTTCCACATCTCCCACTCTGAAGCACTCTCAGTTTTATCACCGCATTGAAAACTACTTTACTGAAACTTTTATCACACTATACATCCAGCTACCACAGAATGTAGGTAAGATGACTCAACAATGTATACCCAATAACTGTGTGACTGAAGACAGTTCAAAAATAATTTTTTATCTGGATATTCTAGGCTTTAAAGTTTGGGTTGGGGTTTTTTTTTTGATTGGCTGGTTGGTTTTGGTTGGGGGGTGGGGTGGGGTGGGGGTGTTGTGTTTCTTTTTTTGTTTTAGCTTGTTTGGTTTTTTTTATCAGAAACTTCTTAATGTCTTTTCAACTAACGTCCCAAAACTACTAAGAAGTCTCAGGCCAGTTAAGCGAGAACTCTAATTCGTCCACTTGTTGAAGGTTGTGACATGCTGGTATTTCTTAGAGAAGACTGAGATGCTCCTGTCCACAGGCACTGGGAAGAATGCGGAGTCTCCAGCTTTGTATTTAGGGCCATTCCTTCAAATTTCACTAGGAAGTTCTGCCACCAAAACCGTGCTGGAAAATACCAGCATGTTTGACACAGGAATGCACATGCCCATCTCCTTATATCTGCACTTCAGTGGCTGTGCACAGCCAACCACCCAGCCCTTAGCTGCTCCTGCCGCAAAGGAGAGTAGGCTATTGAAGAAGGAAGCCATCCAAGAGACTCTTGGTTACATCCTCTATCCCTCAGCATCTCCTAATGCTGCAGTTTCCATTGGAATAACAATCACAGCTCTGCACCTGGGAGAACACAAAGCAATTCATCCTTATTGGCATCTGATGATTACACTTCCTGAACAGCAGACAAAAATCAGTTGCCGTCTCAGGTTTAGGGAAAGCATGGTAATTTCTTCATCATCCAGGGCCTGTCCTTGTAGTATTTCAATTCTCATCACCAAATAAGAAAACAATGATGATTCCGGGCAGAAGTTACCCATTGCCCTGGCACTGTACATCTAAGGGCTTACACGGTACAGACATCAGAAGCAGGCCTGGCTTAGCTAGCACTGAGGTTTGTGGCACTGATGGGATTAGCAACGGAAATGGTAATTTTTAAGTAGAAAACATTACCAAGAATCTTTAAATAGTATGTAAGTAACAGTATTAATGTTAAGGTCAAATTTATATTTATACACTCAAAATTAGAGGTCTAATATCTATTGGGCACAGATGCAAGATCTGACTCTCAGACCATGAATCATATATATGTGTGTATAAATACATTTATCATTATTATTTCAAAGAAGAGGTCTCCCTGTTTTGACAGAAGACTTAGACAACTGAAACCTCTGCTCCAGAAAAACCTTGTTGAGATTTTCACTGTCTGAATGGAAGGTGAAAACAATGACTGCCAGGGAATAAACTTTCCAGTACACAATGAAATCTAAACAATGAGACGGCAGAAACAGCTCCCAAAAAACATTCCCAGCAGATTCTTTTGACTAAGATTGTTACTGGATTCCTGGGCCTGAGGCTGGCTATAAGGTTGTACAAAGAGTTGTACATTATCATCCTTAACTTGGAATGAAAGGTGTTTTCATGCAGTCTCACAAAAAAAACGTGAAGACTTCATTGGGCATTATTGACCATATCACATACTGTCCAAAACTCTGAAATGCTAGTTCAGTCAAGAATACAGAATTACCCACCAGGGCTGACTGAAATTTTAAGTTTTCCAAGTTTAAAAAAAAAAAAAAAAAAAAGAAAGGAAAAAACAGACAAAAAATATTCTTCAACATTACTGCAGTTTTTTTAGCATCTTTCCTCACCATTAAAGCTAAACAGATGAAATCTTTTATAAAGGCAATGTTCTGTGATCTTGCACTCAAAGGGTATTACAAGGTCACCACATTTTGCTCCAGCCCAGACTCCTAAACACTGCTCCACATGCTGCTGGTCTACACACACCCTTCAAAGGCACAGCAGCTCCCAGCTCCACCTGCATGGAGCGCTTGCTTCAACCAGTCTTCTAACTCTCCGTTCCCTTCCTCCCCCAAAAGCTTTGAACTCTGCAGTAAGATCACAAGCTGAAATAGTCCTTTGTGGCAGGTACAATAGGACACAAAGGGACACAAAGGCACAGGGATGAGGTATACAATGAGACGTGAGAGTTACAGGTGGATTTGGACTCCTAGAGTGGGGGGTGGGGGGTGTGCGTGTGTGTGTGCACAGGAGAGGAATATTATGAACTCAGACTACAGGAGGTAGGAGGCAGATTGTCAACTGGAGACAGAGTAGAAAAACCACATTGTAACAGATTTAGGATTAAGATAATTTGAAAAGACATGGGTGCAGTTGAAAGAAGACAGGTATGGGATTGAGATGGTTCCAGAGTATATGGGGTCCCAATAAAATGACAGAGCCTAAGGCACATCCTCTCCTATACATGCCTGAAGCTCATCACAGAAGCAGAAGTAATAGACAAAGCAGTCCCAATAACTGCTAGTGGTAACAAATTTGAGAATCCTTTGGCGCTATCCTCATTCTTGAGTGAAAGCACACAGCACTGGATACTGCAAAGCAAAAGATCCTGCTCCTGACCTGAAAGGTACACATCAAAATCCTTTTATAGAGGTGCTGGGGCACAGTTACACAGGCTCTCAGAACCTGAGCTATCAGTTCAGCTTCTTCAACAGCTTAAGCCAACATCTGCACTGCTGTTCAGGGACTGACACAGGAGACATGTACGCTTCTGAGGGTTCAGAAAGCCCTTCTTCCCCTCCCTCTAGTTAGTGTAGGAAACGCTCCTCCATCTCACTTGCAAGACCCCTCTCCCCTGTACAGCGAGCTTTCTTTTCTCGTGACTATAAACGAAAAGTACTTTCCCATTGCTGCCTGTCTGCAGTTTCTCAGCATTACCTCCTGACCACTCTGCTCAGGAGTAACTCTGTTGCTCACAACCCTCTCACCCCTTGCTAGAACCTGCTTACCTAAATTCATTGCCCTTGACACCGCTCACCCTGCCGCCCTAAGATGCCACTAACAGGAGAGAAGCCACCAAGGTTTTTGCCTTCACTGCATTTGGTCTGGGAAAAGCGTGATACAGTCCTAACGGGCATGGACCTGACTCTGCACACACTCCTGCAGTAAAGCACACTAATTTGCTGAATTGGAATTCAGAAACCATTCATCTATAAAAATACTCATATTTTCGCTAAAGAGACTGTGCTGTCTATTCCATTACTCTACTTCAAGCACGTTTCTTTGATCTTCCTCTAGAATTGCACTTTTTCCACCACACGTTTCAAACCTGAAGTATTCACAAGGATTATTTCCTTTGTCTGTCAGTCAACTCAAGCTCAGGAGCTACAACACCACAACTACCAACGTCTTGTTACATGTAATTTATTTAAAATGAGGGCAAGACTGAAAGATTCAGGATCAAGAATACAAAAGCTGAACCTTCCTTTGTAACTAATTTTGGTTTTCATTCCTTTTTGAATCTGTAAAATTTTGTTTTCCTTACAAAATACTACAGGGACACTTAAATTATAACCTGTACCACACGGCAGAAAGACTGTGCTTCTCATTAAAAACTTTATATATGGGTGAAAGTGAAAGTTTCAAAAGTAGGAGAGAAAAAGCAAGGATTAATAGCGGAACCATTATACATTTCAGAACAAGTAGAGATGAATATTCAATAAGTAAACTTTTCTTTTTCATTGCCTAGACTAGTGAAGCAAAGGGGATAAAGAAGTTAAAGACAATAGCCCGCTAAAGATTTTCAATGCGAGTACATATGGATAAGTAATTTTGGAGGATGTATTAAAATATGTAAAGTAAGTAATAAGATTTTCCAATAAAAGCAAACTAATATGTTCTGCAAGGGGACATCTGGCATTTAGTTAATGCTAACATAGCTACCAGCAGCGCAACTGTGCAAGTCTGTGACCACCTTTTTACTTTACAGTCACTGCACTCTAGAAAGCCACAACCACTGCAACAGAAGGAAAACTAAAACCAACACACCATTTGTCATTCATGGGGAACAGAGGGAAATCATGTGATTGACTTGGGAAACTCCTATCTTTTTTTGTTTCCCAAAAATGAAAATGCAAATTCACTGCATTCATACAGACAGAAGTTTATGTAGCAGAAGTGTGTTCTTTATCACCTGAATTTCTTTTACTGCAGCCCACTAATTATTAATTAACAAAAAAACAGCAATTCCTTCTATTTTCTTTTCTCAGAAGTAACTTGCAGGCATTTTTCATGATTAAGAAAGGTGGTTTCCAGTATCACTTGGAGTGATACAGTCTGCTTAAAGCTCAGGCAGAGGATCGCGTCACTATATACTGTCTAAGGCATGCTAACTGTTCAAGTCTATGCTTCTGGCTCACCCTAAACATAAAGTGATCCACTGTACCTTAATCCTGAGTTACGTGGGCTACGCTAAGCTCCCCCTCCATTTCTTCCTAAAAGCATGAAACACGAAGTTGTAATGGGTGATGTGCAGGAACTGTCGCACACACATGAACCCATGATATCCGTAGGAAATTTGAATATAGACAGAAAGAACTGTATTTATTTGCTACACATAGAGGCAAAAAGCTGTAGAAGTGTGTAAGTGTGTGCTATAAGCGTGTTCACTGATTTTGATGCTAAAAGAAAAATGACTATATATTGCTTTAAAAAGTGTTTCAGCTCTGGTTTTTGTTAAGATAACCAAGATGAAATTCAGATGTTACTTTTTTTGAAAAGTCATACCTATGATACTTTAAGAAGAGATTTTAACACAATTAAGAAAATGCAACCCAATAGACAGTCAAGAAAAACTATGATATTTAAAGAATATTGCTCACAAACCCTTAAAGATGGTGAAAATCCATCTCCAGTTATTTTAAAAATTACACATTTTGGAATACATCTTTCAGAATGCTTATTTGGGAAAACATAACACTTTAAAAGCTAAAAATATTAATTCATATACTATTCTACAGGGTCTGGGAAGCAAGACGGGGATTCACAGCCTGTACAACAAAGATTTGTTGGTGAGTGACAACAATCTATAATGAGCACCCAGTTTTTATATCTTGGCACACCAGGAAAGATGTTGCTTATCTCCCACCATGCATGCAGATGACAGCTGTGAAAATTGGTATCAGTGCTAGTAGATACTCTATTTAGAATCAGAAAAACAAATTTTATCAATGTCTTTTAGTCACTCATTAAACCCTAAGTTTAGAAGTCCTTTTATACAGGTGAAATCACCTCAACATTGTTTTGTTTTCTAATTAAAAATTCAACGTTTGACTGCACATGTCAAGGTATATGTAAAGATCTACAAGCTGAATCAAGATATAGACACAGAACACAGTCTGATAGATACTTAAAAGAAACTCAGACACCTACAACACTTCATTGATCTGCTGTCAAGATGTCTTTAGGCAAACTAAGTGTTCCATGTCAGTTTTCCCCTTCTGCAAAACAGAGAGGAAAGCATTTTATTTGTGTCTAGCTTCTTCTGACCTGAGAGTTAATCTGTATTCCCTTTTCCATAGAGGATTACCACAATTTAGAGGCACATCAGATACAAGATAACAAACCTCTGCTACCTGTGAAGGAGCACTGATGGACAGATAATACTTGCAGGCTATCTGTGCTGTCAACTGTTTTTGTGCAAACACTTGAGAACTGTCAAAACAGCTACCCTTCCTCCTCATAGGGCTATTTTCCAGTGAAGGCATCACATAAATTTTACTTAGATAGTAAATACAGATTTCTTAAAAGGAATTCCTTTCTAGAGATAGTCACCTACTCTCTCACAGTTGGGATTTTTTTGGGGTAAGTTTCATTATTTTACTCTGCTTTTCCCTTTTACAGTTTACAATAATGAGTTAGAATAGCCAACAAAATTAAATGTACTTTCTTGACATTTCTTCTCATCTCCCAGAGACTTTCTGTAGGTCTGCTTACACAACAGAATCTGAGATCCAAGAGGTAGCATCAGAAGAGCAATAAATTATGAGGTATGGAGTACTGAATCACTGCCACTATGTCTAACTTCCTTGCTTGCTTGCTTCCTTGTGGTTGTTCCTCAGCTGACTGCTCATCCTGTGCAGTGCTAGAAGCAGACTGCAAAGAGTAAACTACCATCAAGTTCAAGCAGCGGAATTTCTTTATTAGCAGATCATTATGCAAAGTCTTAACTAGTTAAATCAGTGTTCTGATTTTTCACTATTCAGTACCTTGAAGCTCACACTAGCCAGACACGAGGCACTGCATAAGAACACCCAGAGCATATTCAACATTTGGGAGCAGGGTGAACCCTACATAGCAGTAATGTTTAACCTTAGAAAAAGAAGTTGACAAACACATATCAGGAAAATGTTTAGAAGAATCAGATAAAAGGGTAACATGCTTTAAAGTTTTCAAAGAGAGCTTTTAAAAAAAGAGAGAGAGAGAGATATCTTATTAGAAGATCAGCATAAACATATTCTTATCAAAAAAACCTCTAAGGGTGCCCAGGAAAAAAAAGCCAGAGATCAAATGGGAAGATCTCTGAAGAATTTTTTTTTTTTTTTTTTTTTTTTGGGGGGGGTGGGGGGGGTGTGGGTCGGGGTGGGGGGGAACCAAACAACCAAACAAACAAAAAACCCACACAAATCCACATGGGCTGGGAAACAGCTTGCTGAAATCATGAAAGCTAAATCATTACATTTTCAAATACAGACCAAATGGAAGTCTTCAAAAAATTTGTGGGTACACAAATGATGAAATCAACAATCACAGCCAAGAGATTCAGCACGTTTTTCCACCTGATGCAAAATATTCTTCAGTGTGCCACAAGAGTGACATGACAACTGCCTGCTACCAATAAAATAGCTTATGATAGCCTAAAGGTGACTGATGAACCGAAAAAGACTTCCACGCTACTGATAAAGTGGACAATAAACTGAAAAATAAACCTTCAAAGTACAAAACAACGCCCACAGGAAAATGCTAACCATTCAGAAATAAGGATAAACAAATTAATCATCTATTATAGTCACCCTGAAGATTCTGAAAACATCAGTTCAAGTCAGGTTGCAACCAGAAAGGAATATGGCATTATATAAAAACAAAACTGAGAACACAAATCATCAATATATTATCCCAATATATCCACAGATCACACTCATCGTGAATACAGGATGCCATTACAGCCATTTTTCTTTTTCCAAGAAAGATGTGAATCAGTTAGAGAAATGCAGGACAGGACGAGATACGGCATGAGGTATCAGGAGCTGAAACCTAAAACATTATGATCAGAATAACCAAATCAAGATGTTTATAATTCAGAAACATTAAAACTCAGACACTTCATCTCTGGCACTAGCTGAACATACTTAAATACCAATACTTCACTCCCCAAACTAACTATTAGTTCCAGATATTTTTGCGTAATAAAACCTTCTGCTTCAGAGCTATATGAACTGAGACAACTTTGCAATTCCAGAATTTATACACTGGCATAACTTTTCTTCATTTAAATCTGAAAACAAAACCAATTAACTACTTACCTCTGGCTGAATTGCTTTAAATACAGGGACATCCATTAGCGTTATCTGACCCTGAAATTAAAAAAAAAATAAATAAAATCTAAGTTAAGTTTAAAATTAGCCTTGTATTCCATTAAGTTGCTGTGCTGCATGAGAACTGTATTTGTTCTGATTCCTTTCGTTATTTGACTTTCATTTTGTAGCTAATTTCAGAGGTTTCGGCTCCTACCACAAAACTGTTCTGCAAAAACAGAGGATAAAGTGCTCCAAACTTTACATTTAATAAAATAAATTATGATAAATTATTCTCAGGAGCATAATCCTGCAGTTACGTATGCAAGTCAGAGCTTGAACTCAGAAACACAATATAAGAAGCTATTCAAGAATACAAGAAATTAACTTTAGTTGCTCAAGGACAGTTTCTCCACAAACTGAATCTCAGTCTAGGTGTTACACAATTATATTGAAACACCCCTAAAATTTTTCAATCAATACTTGAACCATATTTGAATAACTAAGCTAAGTAATCGTTCAGTTGCACACAAAGTTAAAATTAAATACAGCTATCTCATGTCCAGCAAGTCAGAATCAGTAAGTACATTTTCATGTCTGGGATGTCTCTTTAGCTTTGAAAAGGATAAAGGGGAAATCACAGAGCCAAAGACCAGGTTTTGCATTTTGGAACATATTCACAGAGCCCTATTTTAAGTGTACAATTTAGGATTGCTGCCTGGCTACGTATCCAAAAGAAAAAGACCATCTCTTTCAAAGAGTATGTAGGTAGCCCAGAAATACCAGTGCCATCTGAGTTAAGTATCACAAATACCCTTTTAACAATGAACCCAGAGACCCTGTTTGATTTTCTCAGATGTGAGCTACACAGCTTTATTCCCATTTCCTTGAAAACAGTGTTTCCCCCATTTATACACTCTGCTGTACACACTGACATGTTTGTGATTCTCACAAATTACAACTGCCATTGAATGCCATTGCTGGATAGCAGAATAGCTTCTCAGATAAAGTCAACCTTGCAGAAAAATTTTAACTAGGATGATCTACTTTCAAGAAAGCAGGTGCAAAGAGATGCACCTGCTCTAATGAGAGTACCTGCTCTAATAAGAAGTGATGTGTCTTGCCAAAGACAATCAAATCTACATTTTGTAGCACATCTCATTGACCTCTACATCTATTTTCAGATGGGAATTCTGGCAAACAAGCATGACCATAAAAAAATTATATAAATCAGTCCAGTTTCTGTAACCAACACACTGGACACAATCATCTGGTATTCTGCAGTACAACATCATAGAAGTGACAAGCCTTTTATGTGTTTCCTTTTTACAAACTTTCTTTCCTGGGCTCTGCTTTAGTCGGTTGCTCCTTCTTCCAAACAATGATGTTTGCAGACAACACCAAGCTGGGCAGAAGTGTTGATTTGCTTGAGAGCAGGAAGGCTCTACAGAGGGATCTGGGCAGGCTGGATCGATGGGCCAAGGCCAGTTGTATGAGGTTCAACACAGCTCAATGTCAGGTCCTGTACATGGGTCACACCAATCCCAAGCAATGATACAGGCTTGGAGCAGAGCCGCTGGGAAGCTGCCTGGAGGAAAAGGACCTGGGGGTATTGGTTGACAGCCGGCTGACCATGAGCCAGCAGTGTGCACAGGTGGCCAAGGCGGCCAACAGCATCCTGGCTTGTACCAGAAACAGTGTGGCCAGCAGGACCAGGGCAGTGACTGTCCCCCTGCACTCGGCACTGGGAGGCGGCACCTCGACCCTGGGGTCGGTTTTGGGCCCCTCACGACAAGAGGGACA
>JAVJGI010000032.1:6405668-6444349 GCA_035590275.1 Ibycter americanus | reverse complement strand
GGGGGAGCCGGGGGGGTTCAGCCTGGAGAAAAGGAGGCTCAGGGGGGACCTTATCGCTCCCTACAGCTGCCTGACAGGGGGGTGTAGCCAGGTGGGGTCGGTCTCTTCTAAGTAACAAGCGACAGGACAAGAGGAAACAGCCTCAAGTTGCACCAGGGGAGGTTTAGATTGGACATTAGGAAAAATGTCTTCACTGAAAGGGTGGTCAAGCACTGGAACAGGCTGCCCAGGGACGTGGCAGGGTCACCATCCCTGGAGGTATTTAAAAATTGTGTGGATGTGGCACTTGGGGACATGGGTTAGTGGTGGACTTGGCAGTGCTGGGTTATTATCTATGGTATTACACTTTTTTTCCAACCTAAATGATTCTATGATTCTATGTCTTAAAGTTGTACTAGATTTTTCTAGTCTGTCTAATTTCTGGAGTTAAAATGGTCTTGAAGCTAATAATCAAGACGCATTCAGAAAACATTTATCCTAAAAGGAGCTGAGGAACAAGCTTATATACTTGTTTCTAAATCTTTCTTAAAACTTTAAGATGATAAATTGAGAATGCCTAAGGAAAGGGCTTCCCTATGAGGGCAGCACTTATCTAAATACTGCACAGAAAGTCTGTACCACTGTGTGGGACAAACTTGCCTGATACTTCGGCGTGTGTGTTATTTCTAAACTTCCCACTCACTAAGAAAGAGCAAACACATCCCAGTTCTGTAAATCATCTAACCACGTACCCATGGCTGTGAAGGCACAAACATCACGGAATTACACTTTCTTACCTGCAGAGAACACTCAGGAGACAAAGGGACAGAAGGAAAGCATGGATTCCTTTTTCTAACCTGATCGAATCCTGACAATATAACAGCCACACATTACAGCAAGAGTTAACTCTTCCTTTTGATTTCCAAGGTAAAGAACCCAGTCCTGAAACACAGGCCACTGAACTCAATCTCTAGTCTCCTGTTTGTCTGCTAAATATGCGGCTGCTGGAATGTACCACTATACTTCTCACTAAGGGAAATGAATTAGAAAATTGGTTGGGTTGGGGAAGGTGAAAACAGAGGAATGGGCACTTCAACAGAATTTGAATATAAGGTATATTAAAAGATCCTTACAAAAAGACCCAGGCTTTTAAATGGTTATTAACATTTCACTGCATATACTCACTAAAACAAGATTACAACAGTACAATAAAAGTGGGCCAGGAAATGGATTCATTGTTCACATAGAAGAGAGAATGCTTAAAAATATATGTTGTCTTTCTTCCCAGCCCTCCAGAATTGTCCTCTTAATCAACCTGAACTGCCTTACCTAAGTTAAGACTATTAATTGTTCCAGTAGTGACTCCTAAGCAAATTATTACTTTAAGACAGGATCAACACCCAACACTGATGAAACAAAAACCGTCATAACTTCACACCTGAATTCACTTATCAAAATAAATGCATAGATTTTAAATGGTGACATTAAATGGGTACATTAACATTGAAAAAACACATGAATCCCAGAGTTCAAGATTAACGTTCATTAATAAAAAGATTTGAAATTGCTATTAAGTACATTACAATATTCAAAAAAGCAAATCTGAGAACAAAAAAAAGTTTCAACAGAGAAAATTCTTTCTTCTAATATCACCTTGATATTAAGCTGATTTTTCTTTTTTTTTGCTTGATTTACACGTCTTGCTGCTTTTACTAAAATCGTCAGTAACACTGTATCACATTACCTTTTGTTCAAGAAACATCCCTTACGGAGGTTCCTTTCTTAAGAGAGCTTGCAATTTCCATTAAGAGTTTCAAGCACTTAAAAAATCATTCACAATTCAAGAGGCAAGTAACTGACAGCTGAACACCTAAACTGATGGATAAGAAGCCATTTGAGTTTGCAGTACCTCACATAAGAGTTTAAAAATAACTTTGACAAAACAGAACTTCTTAAACATTCACTTATTCGTATTTTAAGTCTAACACTTAACTGAATTTTTACCCTTTTAAAGGTGCTTGCTCACTGCTAAGTCAAAAATAAAGCAAACTGAAAAGGCTGGCATTCTAATTAATAGCACTTGAAATGATAAAACTTCGAAACCAATTTATATTTATGTTACATGCCATTGCTCAATTTTAACAACAAAAAACTTCTACCATGACCATATCAAGGGGAATTTAAACCCCAATAAACAAAGCCACTAGTTTGGTTTCTGCCGTGGAAGATACAACACACTAACTTTTCTCATTCCAGCTCCTTAATCCAGCCAATACAAATTCCTGGATAGCTCCTTCTCCTAAATGTGGTTTAATGTTTAATATTCAAACCGAAAATTGTAAGTGTGCACGTCAATTTGTTACATGAAGCAAGCCAACCATAACCTGTCTCGTTTTTGAGTTGTCAGCTGCATAGATTGAAAAAAAAAAAAAAAAAATTGGAATTACATGTGTAATACAAAAGTGTAAACTTATTCTTACTTATTTAAATAAGCATTCTGATTACACAAAGATAGGAAAACTCAGTATCTTCTGCCTTTCCACATGTGGTATGTCTACCAAGTTCATTTACATATTAAAGTACTTCACTGGTGAATGAAAGTTTTGCGTTTGCATTTGCCTTAGATCTCCTACATAACAATCCTAGAATATTATTAGAAGAGGTATGTTTTTAATGTATGACTAATACATTGTCCAGTTATCAACCACCTGAGGAATGCTACAAGAGAAAATCATCTTTTAAAAACAGTGAATGATCACCTTGCAATTCCCACACAGGCAGTGCAGTTGGAAGATAATTCCCCTGCCCCGGCACAGCCATGGCAGCTTTTGCACGTAGTAGAAAGACCTTGCCTGGGGACAGTCCCCAACAGGCAAGTTTAAAAATACTTCAGCTCTCCTGGCTGCTGAGATGTTGGACTTGTTAACAATTAAGTACTTCAAAACCCTAAAATTATTACCATGCAGCCTTGTATACATATAGAGAGATTCACCCCTCTCTTGAGGACATCTGTCAGGCCAAAAATTTTACATCCAGACAACGAAGAACTACATTTTTGTATGCTGCTTCTTTGAGGAATATGGAGAAGCTCAATGAAATTAAATTGTAAAATATTCTCCAATTCTTTCTGTTTTCTGTGAATACATATGGATTACCCTTCTTCCATAAAAACTGAACTTAAGAACTTCTAGTTGCAGTTAAGACCACTGCTTCGAGTCCTTTCCACACTCCTATATGAAACTTAGATTTGATATGGGGTACAATCCCACCATTCTAGTCCCTAGGCCTTCTCAAGCACAAACTCCTTCTATCAGGCTATTTGCTGTACTACAAGTTTTCCTGCCATCCATGTACCTACTGTAAGGACACTGTACTTCCCATATTGCTCCTGGACAGAGACTCTCAGTGTGAAAGGAAAAACTAAGTCTCTGTCTGACATGAAAAAAAATCAAATGTCTACATTTTGGTTGTTGAAGAACACTGCCATAATCTGATTTTCCTTGAAGCCATGTTGGTTCAAGAAGCACTTCATAAATTGTTCCTTAATCTGAATTTTTAGAAGGAATTATATTTAAGCCTTCCAACTTGGCTTAGCACTGTCTCTCTGGGCTGCCAGAATACTTTTCCTCGCTGAAAAAATAGCTAAGTCTCTGTTAAGCACTGCATCAGCAGAAGAATAATTCTGCTGTCCAAAATGAACGCTGGGGGATTTAAGTTCCTGTGTTGAAACTCTACTTATTTTCTCGCAAACTCCACTCCAAAATTTTTATCATTAAGAGTGCCTCCACACGCTATAATAAAGTTGCTTCTTCTTGCTCTCATTGGGAACATACTTGTGCTGTAATGTTCTTCTGTAAAATAAAGCTAACAGGAACACATACAAGCAGAAGTCCTTCTTCATCAAAAGCTCCTAGGGCCCAGTACCTCACTTCATTCAAACTGCTCTCAGATGCAGCAGACAGACTTGCCTCAAACTCCCTAATCCACTGACAACCAGACTCAGGAGAGGCCAAAACCAACATTACTGCCAGGAACCGCGTAGCACAGCTCACACCAGTAGCCATGCAGGAACTCGCAGAGGGGACTGTGAATCTTCCAGAGTCCCCCACAAGAGAGAAAGTTCTCCTGGGGGGAACCTTGGGCCAGTTAAAGTTATTTTTGTTCTATTTGAAGGGGCAAAAAATGAGCTTGTTGAACCCACACACACCTCAAAACTTATTTCTGCACTTTTATTGCACACACAATGCAGTTCCAAAACTCTTGGGACCTGCTTCCTTTACAAAATACACCGCTCTTGCTCTTTCTTCAGATACAGATAGCTTGATATTTAACTGTCATAAGAATGCCGCTGAGAAGAATTCCTTGTTTCATCTAAATGTTTTTAAAATAAGCTTTATTTGTGTATTGTTTCCAAAATAAGCAATATTCTTTTTTCCAACATCCATTTGACAAAGCTTAACTGGAATCAAAACCAAATACACATACATCTTAGTGTGAGCTTACTTCATAGCGCTTTCAGAGACTAGGGCAAAGAATAAAGAATCCTTCTTAGATAACTAGGTGGGGGAAAAAAGCAAAGGATTTATACAGCTGCGCTTCCCTTAATTCTACCTCAAATATTTACACCACTGTGGCTAAGTTGAAATATAAAATGGAAAAGCAAGTCAAAAAGTAATAAACAGTCAAATAATTAAACAGTAGCAGTCTAAGGAATAAGAATTTACTGTAAAGCAGAAAATAAATATTTCTTCAACCTGAGGTTCGCCAACATCTTAATTTGGAGCTCATGTCCCCAAGCATTTTCCTTTTTTCTTTCAGTCTCAGCAGTCCCCGCTTTCTACTGCCACTGCACTATTAACATATCCCTCCCCCACAAATTGTGCCCTGTACACTCAAAACCACACTCTCCCTTCAACGAAAATGGACAGCATTCACTGCAACTGTGCCTACCCTGTACACACACAACGGCTCCATCGGCAGCGCCAGACACCAGTGGGTAATCCTGGCACCAACTTGTTTTGTGGCTTTTAGCCGTTTAATAAAGAAGTGAGCAGTGATCAGCCTAAAAGCAGGTATTTAAAACAGAGACAGTCTCCTTACTAGCTACAGCTAGAAAGCAGTCTGTAGAACCCTTAGGAGAAAACAAACATGTCCTACTTCATACTCGTTGAACGGGATTCTTTTTCCCCCAAATTTATGAAATGTTCAGGCATTCAATACATCCCCTGGAAACCATTTTTGTAAGCTGCAGAGGGATAAAGCAAACTACAAATTTGCAACAGCAGCAGCTATGCCTGAAGATCTCACCTGTTGCAGCTGTAACTTGGCCCTTTCTAAAGCAGCCTTCAACGTTACAAAGAGCACCTGGCTGGTAACAACAGTATAACTGGACTATTACATGTCTAGTACAATAATAATTTCCGTTACTGTTCGAACTAGACCCCTTGAAGGGCTAGAATACTTTTGCTAGAAAGTTAGTACGAGACTGAAGAAAGGACCATTCTGTGAAATGGCACACCAACTGTGCATTCAGGACAGTGCTAGATGACTGCCAAAGGGAAGAACATGGAAATAAAATCACCAAAAATATTTACACTTGGGCTTCTCTTTGGCCTGGTAAGCAGCTTCTTGAAAATACAGAATTACAAGCAATAGCTTTTGTAGTCCAACTTGTCTCTTACCCACTAACTGACTAAACAGATTTTTGAAATAACAGTACCTCTTAACACTGTGGGAACTCAAGACACATCTGTGTGTTTCATACTGGTACTGAAACCACTAGTATTAATCTTATTTCCAGTATCTCTCAAACTTAATTACTTTCAGAGTTTTGCTTTTCTTTCTGCATCATAACTGTAATTATCACATCTGTGCAGTGATCCATTTTTGATCAAAATGCAACATATCATACAAGGTACAGATAAAACTCCCCAATGACAATGTTGACTTTATCAGTTAACTCCCACCTTTGTGTTACTGATGACTGTAATTCTTTTTCATTCAAGTCAAAGTTTCCTAGCTATTAGACAGCTAACTAGCTCTTGTGTAGCAACTTGCATTTATTGCTGTTTTACTGGCTTTATCACATTATTTTTTCTCTCCATGAACAAGGTACTTACACAGCCCACAAATTACTTCCTCAGTTTACCACATTAAAAAAAAAAATATTTTTTAAACTCAGCATTGATTCACTCAGCCTAAGTCACAGATGCCATAGTCTGCACTGCATACGTTTTACAAGAGCTATCACTAAACTAGAAGTTTTCTCATACTTTGAAAAAGCAATTGGTAACATATCCATACCCAATGTGAGCAGCGCATGCCCGGTATTATAATGAAAACCTTACTAACATAATTTTGCATTCTCATCTGTGCCAGTATCCTCAAGAGCCTGGCCATACTGCATTCACTCTGTTAGTCTTCACATTAAGACTGAAATCCAGATTAAGATTTTATACTTCTCTGTAATGGTAGGAATAAAACCAGGAAGAATAAGGAAATGGACAATAAAATAAAAACAAGCATAAGGCTCAAAGGTATTTCTCCAAGAAGGTACCTAAGTTTTCAGCAAATCTACTTATTCCTATAACCTTCAGCAAGAATGATAAGACGACAGCATTCAAAGCAAGCAAGCCCTACTATAAAAGCAGATAAATTTGCCTGGGGAAACAAACATTAATGACAAACGTAAAGCTGTGTATAAAAACATTGAAAAAGAAATGAAATTAATTATAACCTTGCCAAACGGCCTAGCACTGACTACCAGTAATTTTGCTCAATTGTTCAGAATTCTATCTGTAAGACATTTTAGTCCATTTACAGTAAATGAAACCTGATTTGAAGAACTAGATACTTTAAAAGGGAGAAAGCTAAGAGTAAAGGTGCTTTCTTTCAGGGAATTGAGAAAACTGCAAAAGTATACCAGTTAGTATAAACCAAAAATACAACCACATGTTTGTAATCCTAATGTGAAATGTTTAATTAAACGATTCCTCTTTGTGAGTGGAACTCTACGCAGTTTGAAGCATAATATGAAAACAGTAAAACGACCGGATTTTAATAAAGATTTTTATCTAACCAAGATTTAAGTAGGTAACACTCACGGAAGTAAAAGGTTTCTACACATGAGAGATGAAGGATTACACAGCAAAGGACAGTAGAGCAAAAGCGTTATGAAATGTGATATAAGACCAAGCACCTTTGTGTATTTTGCTGTCCAAGTGAGTGACAGCAACTCCACAGAGACTAAGTGATTTACTCTGCTGCTCAACAGCATCCACCGCTGGCTAAGTAGCAGAGCCATTCAAAGGAAATCATTCTGGCCTGCATGCTTAACTCCGCTTTAATTCATGCCCCTCGCCCCAAATTCCTAACCATTTAGATTTCCTTTATGTCCAGAAATTGTTAAGATAAAACTGAAAGGAGAGCCAGCCTCAAAAACATCTTCCCATGAAAAGTACGTGACTCATTGCCCAGCTGTTCCTGACAACAGAGACAGGAAGAGGCCTGACCCACATGACTTGAACCTCAGTCATGAATAAATCCCATTAAGTATCCAAGAAGAATTTAATGTGTAAGTATCACTTCACAATCCAGATGCTTTAAATTTTCAGTGTCCTCATTAAAATCAATTTAGCCATTAACAATTCACTGAAAAAGTTATTAATGATTAAAATATAGAACAAACTTAATGGAAATATTTTGTGATACACGCTACCACGTATTGATAATCTCCCCAGGACAACTCATCACGAATCTCATAACCTGAATTATAGCTTGCTAGGAATCTTTCTAGTAACATATTTGAATCACTTAGAAGGACCATCTGTAATCTTAACCTCTACAAGTACTGTGAAAATAAATAAATCGATCACTCAATGTTTTGGTCAAACATTTTTACTCATTTGGGTTTGGTTCCGCAGGATATCCAACTCATTATTCTGTACCATTGCACCCAAAAGAAGAAAACACTTCCTAGATGTAAGAATTAACAGAGTGAAAAAGTAAAACACCCCCAGAAAAAGCAAGTACAGATCTAGTACATTCTTGCAACTAAAATATGCAGTCAGAATTAAGTTTCAACATATGGATTTAAGAATCTTTGGTCTATGTTACATATAACAGCGTGAAAATTGCCTGGACGGCATAGCTCAAAAAGATCACATAACATTAAACAGAATGTAGCCAATGAAGAACTATAGTGCAGGATCCATTTTTTAAACCCATGGATGGCAGAAGTTAGGCAAAAAACATATAGAAATGGAGAAGCAGAGGAAAAGCTGCCAAGAAGATTCACACACAGAGTAAAAAAAATTACTGGAATTGCTTACCGCATATTCTTCTGGTGTAACCTTTAGGACATCAAATACCACTGCATCAAAGCTCTTCTTCAGTTCAGCTGAACCTTTGTCACTCAAGGATTCAGAGCTGCTACTCTTCTGCAGAAACAAACACAAGCAGTGATGACATTTTGGTTCTCTCCTCTTCTGTTTTGTTTCTGCACTCCCAAAAGCAAAATTTCTGTTCAAACACCACTGTTCACGCAATTTTTCTATTAGGCCAATTATTCATTAAAAGTCACTCAGAGGACATACTTTCTTCTGACAAAGACCGCTAAAACCAGAGACTCTCAAACTGACTTCAATGGATTTCAGAGGTGTTCCTCAAAACACAACAGTTACATTTCAATGCATAATTCAATTCCGATTTTGTTGACAGGAAAGTTAACAATAACAATACAATCACACTGAATTTCAAACAGAAAAAATACCACTATGGTGAGGAAAAAGACCAGGTCTGCCCCAAAGGAATAGTTAACTTCAAGAACAGTATCAATCTCTTCCTGTTTCTCTCAGAAGCATTAAAACTTAAAAAAAATTACATTGTGAGCTACATATCTGTTCCTGTGGAAGACACTTAGTATAAACCATTTTAGTTGGGGTTTTTTGGTGAATGTAGTAATTCACATTTGCAAAGAGTACCAGATCCTAGAATATTAT
Source organism: Ibycter americanus (assembly GCA_035590275.1). Taxonomy (NCBI): domain Eukaryota; kingdom Metazoa; phylum Chordata; class Aves; order Falconiformes; family Falconidae; genus Ibycter; species Ibycter americanus. The sequence goes on along the minus strand of JAVJGI010000032.1, from coordinate 6,435,371 downwards.
TCTATGAATCTTTATCTACAACATAAAGATTTAGATTCCCTGCAAAATACAAATATGATTCAAAAAATTAACACTTTGTATGAAATGAACACTACATATTGGTTTCATATATTTCATGTATTGTTTTCATATGAAACAAATTAAAACAACGTATCTGTGTTACGTGTAATCACTTCCTCTGGTATATGGATGCAAACCTACATTCTGGTCAGTCATCGCAAGCAAGAAGGGTTTTACCCTACAGAGACTGAGATGTCACATCCAGATGTATGCTTCACACCTGAACTCCAGGCATACTTATTTCAGAAATACTCATAGAGCATGCAATCACTTTGCTGCCCCACACTTTCCTCTGAAGACCTGAAAGGCTATGCATCTTTCTTGCTTGGTTTCTTCTCACTTTCAGAAACCTGGTTCAAAGCAAATTCTCAACTAAAAAGAAGACAAGACACGTGGGCAAAACCATCATGAAGAACCACAGACTCTACAGCCAGTAACTATCAAATTTAACACTGCTTCTTCAGCAAACAGTGCATTTACCTGAAGCACAGCATGGCACCTGCATGATTCAGCAACAGCACAGCCTTGACAGAAGTGCTAACAGAGCTCCCACAACAGTTCTGCTAATGCTTTGTTTGGAGAGACTCGAGAGAAAGAAAATGAATATTGGTGCACAGAGCTTATTCTCACCATGGCTGGGAGCTCCAGCTCAGCTGTGGCAAAACACACTGAACACAAATCAAGATCTGCCTAGTCTTCATGTCTATCACTGATGTACCCCCAAGCACTCTATCCTAACCACCATCATGGGGGATGCCTGTTAGAAAGCTGAAAAGATTAGACTTTGGCCCACATAACGAAGGCAGTTTCTGACAGTCTGGGTCATTTTACTGCTAATGTTGAAAGTTTTCAAAACCATGGATATGGGTCACATCCACAACACCTGCAGGAGTGACTGCTTCACCAGATCACTTCTGGTGGAAGTCAGATTTCAGCACTGTTACACTGCACTTTCAAGTAATACCTGCATCATGCCTGCAGGAGGAAAGATAGCACATGGTCACTGATGCTGGTAAATAGCTCTATCGTGCTAATGTCTTCTCCTAAAAAACTACCCAAGGCAGTACTTTAGGGCTACACTATGTATTTTGCCTTCGGTTTCCCACTCACAGAAACAAGAACATTCAAACTCCTTAAGAACTCAGCCAGCTGAAATAAACTCGTCCATTTTTAAGCACTTTTGTTATGAAGACACATACATACTAATTTAATAATCATGTCTGGTTTTAGTTAAGTTCTTCTAACAGTACCATCTCTCTCTGAAAAACCTGATTTTGAAAACACCACACACCAAAAGCTCCAAACCAGACAGGCATTTTCAGTAACCAATATACAGAAACATTTCAGTTACAAGTCCTTCCTCCTCCCAGTTAGTCAAGATAAGAAACAAAAAAATATCACTTGCTGAAAGCAGATACATGTAACTTTGCCAAAATATATTTTACTCAACTTTATCAGACATCGTGTAAACATTCAAGACTATCTTGCTGAGTATAAAAAGAGAGCTTTCCTCCAAGAAAAATTTTCAGTTGCATGCCAACAAATGGTCAGTCAATGATTCATAATACAACAATAAGGGAAGTACAAGCATTTGTATAAAAACAAATAATAGTCTTGGAGATTGATGTCAGCTTTCCTGTTTAAATCTTGACAATACTTGTGAAATTGTGCTGGGGATTATTTGTATCTTTTTGATAACACAACACTTCAATTTTCCTTTCACCTTGTTTGTGGTACTTTCCATTTCCATATGCACATGCAAGTGCACAGCACACATGCAGCTCTGCTATCAAAATATTTGTGTAAATATGTAAATAAAACAACTATCTTTGGTAAGGTCCAAAGATTAATTTACAAAGGCAACTGTTTCCAGGACGTTGTGGCTCTCATCACTACCACCTTTGCAGGGTTCTTGAATACCATGTCTTCTTTAAAAAAAAAAAAAAAAAAAAAAAAAGACAAACTGAAATCCACCTTGCTAAAAACATTTCACACTGTGACAAAATCAATAAAAACAATATGCATCAGCAATAAAGTAACTGTACCCCCTCAGCGGAAAGCTTAGCTTAGTATTGTACATCTGTACAAGCCAAAGCATATATTCAGTCACCCTAACGACGACATACAAAGCATCTGGGAAGACCATTCAACATACACTGAAGGCAGATTTTCAGTTCCCTTCACCTCAGTACTATGAGGCATTAACAGAAAAAAAAACCAAAACAACACCAACCCAAACCCAACAAAAAATTGAACAGGGAGTGATTTGCAAGAGTTCGGGGAAAAAAAACCCAAACCAGAGAGGTCTTGCAAACTCTCCAACATTGCTAAGAATTTAGGAATCAGTCACAACTCTTTAACAGCTCCTTACATGATCCTAGCAAAAAGAACTCGAAAAACTCTGGTACTAACTTCACCCTGCCCCTTCTTTTGCTTAACAAGCAGATGACAAATGGTTAACCATATTAACTTCAAAGTAAGAGGCATGAGCATAGGAGACCAATCCCCACCGCTTGGCTGATACACATTCTCTTAACTCATAAGCTGCTCACTTCTAGAGAGCAGAAGTTTTGGTGGGCAGGAAGGGACCCATACCAATGCCTCAGCACAGTCCAAGAGACAAAGGGAACAACCTTATTCCAGCGCTATTGTGTCAGACCGTCCCTCAACACACAGACACACAAGTAACTGTCAAAGAAGAGAACATTTCCCACAGGCTTTGCCAGCCCAGCTTATCGCACTAAGAGCATCTATTATTGTTAAAACTTAAAAGAAAAGCTGCCTTGTCTAAATGCGATGGAAGAGAACATAAAAAAAGACAGCTTTGGCAATGGCAAGGCTGTAAAAGCCTTGCTTTATTTTGGCATGCAAAAGTCAGAACTTTTAAGTTATTCGCATCTAAACTGGGGCATATGAAACCAACACACAAAACAAGAACCTGCCACACTAGATCTGTTTAAAAAAAACCTTACATTTTGGTGCATTTTTAAAAATGTGAGTACTTATGGTCTTAAGTATGCAATAACTGAGTTTTGTAATCCTTACCTCTGAAGCAGTAGCTGCAATATTAACACTGCTTGACTGTCCGTTCATTAGGTCCATACTGCCCACACCATTAATCTTCGCCCCTACATTTACAGCGGCAGGATCATCTCCAAGGCAACTGAATAACCATTCCTACAAAGAGCAAAAAGTCATCACAAAACATTTTATTCACGTTTTAGATCAGATTCAGTATCTAAAATCTGTAACAAAAATAAAGTACTTCCAAAATGGCTACACCACTTTGAGGTCCAAACTTTAAGTTCAAACATATATTCTAAAATTACCTACTTTAAAATGACATAAAGAACTGAAGGTTCCATTGCGATCCAATACTTACTGGCAGTATAGACTCTCATATTCTTTTCCCTACTCTTTTCCATATACCAGGTATCAATATGTAAATGTATGCATTAACCCTAACTTAAAGTTAGGCCTGCACATCAGTTCACATATGATTCTTTTCCTCTGATTACCAACCTCAAAAAGTATAGTGCAGATGTTAACTCTATCAGATAACTTTTCTAAGAAGTTATTCTTTCATTTCCTCTTATATGTCTATTCACCAGCTTCAAGTGAAAATTATGACATAAAAAGATATTTAAGAGTACAAGTGGAACTATGCTTTTCTCCACAAATTACCCAAATTATTGTTTAGTAAAAAAAACACAAAACACCAAAAACAACCCACACAAAGGAAAACTTCACACACTAGTTTCTTGAAAGATTACTATTACTCCTCATTTCTACAGAGAAAAGACTGCAAAGAAATTGAAACCTTTGGCATCCACTACAACAGTAAGACTACCCAATACCTCAGCGTTAGAGAGTAAAAATTGGTTTGGACTTAAATTTCATGAGATCTTAGTGCCCTCTAGTGTGAAAATTATTATAAATCAGTTTTCACAGGTCTATGTTTATAACAGGTGTGACTGTTTCCAAAGTTGCTATTATTTATGAGATTCGCTTTAGGTTTGTAGTTTAACTCAAAACTATTACAGACTCTGCAAATAAATGGAGAAGGTGACAGGAAACTGAATAATACCACATGACAAAACTGCATTACAGCATTTCATATTTAAGACCTCTACATAACGAAATAAACAAAACAAAGTAATCCAAAAAGTTCTATCTCCAAGTCACCTATGCCTGGAAGGCAAGAAACTGCAATATTGAAATAACAAAATATCCTCAAAAAAAAGCAGGAACTTTCAAGAGTCCTTGTAGGAATGCAATACAGAAAGGAGGCAACTGAAAGGGCCATATTGCAAATTTCAGTCAAACACTATAGCTCCTAGATATTTTGGGGTATTAATAGTCCCCATCTGAACTGTGTTCAGTCGTACTTCTGCAGTTCAGAATAACCATTCACATTTGACCTTATCTTGTTTTGTGTTTTTTTGTAAAAAACTGATAGGATTGTCTCATTCACAGAAGACACTACATTTCACCTAAACATTATAGTCCCAGCCCACATGCTATAATTAAGATTGTGTTTCCTCCGCTAAAAATACACTTAACTGCACTTAGATATTTTTTTTTTATAGCGAGTATTATACTAACAGAACATACCAAGGGGAAAAAATATCTCATCTTTGGCTTGCGAGTGTCACTGCTGTCCTGTCCTTTCCTATCTCAATTACCCTTCAGACTGTCTCATGTGGAATATTTCCAAATGCTCAGCTCCCCAGTGCCTCTTCCCTATAGCCTTTTCATTTACTGAACTGAGCAGCAAGGAAATAAAACTCTAACTGATGTGTCATAATTTTCATTTATGTAGTGACAGTAGAGGACAGAGACATCACATCTCCAAAATCAGTTTCAGGCCTTCCCCATGTTCAAAATTGTACACTTGTGCCAATTTAATCTTCTCTGCTGAAAAAAAACCCTACCCTTTAAAAATCTGTAGTTTTTTTGACCAATGTAATCATAGGAAATTTTACACTTCGAACAATTTCATCATACTACCCGGCCCGTAATCGCATCATACAAAGCCAACAACCTTAAACTAAAGGTTATGTATTTGACCCTCTTCTCACAAATACTTCAGTTCTTCCCCTTCCCCATACTAATGGGGGCGAGAAGGGGGAAAGCTGGGGAAGAAGCGTTTCTGACCAAGGAAAAGTGAAAATTCAAGTTTGTTTGGGTTTTTGGTGGTTTGGTGTTGTTTGGTTTTTTTTTTGTGGAGGGATTTGGATGGTGCTATTTAAAAGAAATGATACATATCATAGAAGCCTATGGAGTTGGCAGAGCAGCCTCCGATGACAAGAGTGAACCAATTCCTCTATAAGCAACAGGGTTAAAGCCCGATTTCCTAATGATTAGTCCCACATAACCCACAGGCACCCAGACAGGTCCTAGCAACTTCCCTGCCTGCCCCGTATTTCCTATGCACTATCTTAAGCTTTGTCCTTGGTCCCTTAACATAACAGCTCCAGTTTGCTGCTGTTTCCTAAGCTATTATGAGTTGAGTTTGTATCTGCCCACCCTGTGCGCCACCAGGCACTTACACCTGGCACTGTCTGCACACAGAGCCTGATGACTATGTGACAGACTTTCCACCTCAGAGGACTGTACCTGGAGGGTACAGTGGTGGTTCACACTGATCCGGGTTTTCCTTTTCTACCCATGAGATGAGAATTGTGAGAATCCTGTCCCTTAGTCAAGTATGGTTGAAACTGGCCACCGTGCAGAAAAGAGACTCCCATGAGGCTCATAAAAGTTGGATTTATTTTTTTTTTTACTAAGTAGAAAATCACTTAGAAAAACCCTGCACGCGAAGAAAACAGATTACAAAGCACAACATCTGCCAGTCAGCCTGTATTATAACAAAGCTGTCGAAACAATGTTAAATTTGTAGACATTGCTGCATTACAACAGTATATTTGAATACATTTACACTTTTTCCCACTTCGTGGAGATACAGTAGGGGGCAGAATTAGTACTAAACTGCTATAAACTAGCATTTGTCAACTTGAAAGTTCCAGAACTTGCAATATTTAAAACATACTTCTGAAAGCTGCATTACACATGAGAACATCACCACTCCCGTAACAATGAAAAGTCACAGCAACAATTTTGGCCTATGTATCATTTTAAGACGAATACTGAAAAAATCCCAACACTGGAATAATTAAATATTTGGTTGCTATACTACCCTTCTGCTCAACACCACAATGATTAGTAAACAGCAATATCAGAAAGTGATCAACAGCAGAGCTGTTCAGAGCAACATAGCTGGAGATGTGAAATGTATGTCACCACACTGCAATAGTGAGTCACAGTTTTCACTGCATGCCCTGTATATCCAATTACAAAAACTGAATTACACTGAGTAATTTGAACTTCCAGTCTGTTTCTCCTCTTCAATTTAATAAATGCCTTTGTGCTCAGAAATGCATTAGATGTGAAATTGAAAGTGTTTTATTTGATGCATAAAATACTTAAGCACGCTTTTATGCCAACCTGAAGCACGGACACACTATGTGGTACCTTCCTACCTCTTCATGCCATGCACACTGTACAGTAAAAAGCAAACTAAAAATGCTGGTAAGAAGATTCACCATACCCAAAGAATGAAAATGCCTAACATCATGGTTCAACCCCAGCCAGCTACTAAGCCCCACGCAGCCACTCGTTCACTCCCCCACCCACCCCGCAGTAGGACAGGGGAGAGCACTGGAAGGGTAAATGTGAGAAAACTCATGGGTTGAAACAAACACAGATTAATATATACAGCAAAAGCCGTGCACACAAGCAAAGCAAAACAAGGAACTCATTCACAACTCCCCATCAGCAGGCAGGTGTTCAGCCATCCCCAGGAAAGCAGGGCTCCATCATGCTTAACAGTTACTTGGGCAGTCAAACACCATCATTCCAAATGTCCCTTCCTCCCTTCTTTCCCCAGGTCTATATGCTGAGCACAACGTCATATGGTAGGGAATCTCCCTTTGGCAGTCGGGGTCTGTGTCCCCTCCCAGCTTCTTGTGCCCCCTCCAGCTCACTTGCTGGTGGGGTGCTGTGAGATGTAGAAAAGGCCTTGGTGCTGTGTAAGCACTGCCCAGCAGTAACGAAAACATCCCTGTGTTATCAACACTGTTCTCAGCACAAATCCAAAACATAGCCTCATAGTAGCTGCTATGAAGAAAATTAACTCTACCCCAGTCAAAACCAACACAACTAAGCAGACTCTGCTGTCTTCAGAGAATCTGAGTTTTTCTGCAAATTCACCCATGACTGTATTTGATGATCATTCCACTACAGTGACTGACCTATAAACCCCCAACATGGAAGGCAGCTTGGTGAAGACAAGCAAGGGCAATGTGCCCATGAAGCTCAGGGAATAATGCAGGGTGCGACTGACCGCAGCTGTTGCAAAGAAGCTGACTTTATTTGAGCACAAAGGGGACCACAGAGTGGCCTTTGTTTTAGATAAACAGCTATGTCAGTTCAGCAGATCAACTGACTATATTACAGTTGAGTGAATCAACTAGTGGTGTAAATGGTTCTCCCTGAGCTCATTAAACAAAGTGAATGTCTCCCTGAGTTAGCTAGACCACGATGGGGGACTGAATACGTGGCTCAGCCCAACAGAGTACAGAAACTAACTAATGGAATTTCAAAGAGACCATCAGGCTTGAGCTGGCTTCAACCCACGTATTCCTTCCTGGTGACTGGGGGTGCCCGACACCGTGATAGTGAGCATATTCTAGCAACCAGTAATGGGGATCACATTGGTATTGTGCTGGAACTGTATATTGCAATTGCTATACTGTGCCAAGTTTAACTTGCATTTGTATTGTGATTTCAGTATATTATGTATTGCTCTGCTAAATCAGAAATCCTCTGCAACATCAACTGCCTTCAAATAGTAAGTTTAATATTAAACATTATACCTTCCACGTGTAGAATATTTAAAAAGAACCTGGTTGGAGAGTATTGAACTCTGACAGGTGTCTAACAAGACACCGAAGCCTGACTCCCTTCCACAGCAGAATCCAGGGATATTCTTGTCTCAGCTTGGTCAAACACTATCCCAAAAATATACTGTACAAACAGTAAAGACTACCCTAAAATTACATTAAAAACTTACTGTCCAGAACAGTACAAAAGCTTTGAGGAAACATAGCCACAGTGCATTTTTATGACTAGCTCAAGAGTCATGATGACCAACATCCTCTTTGTTCTTATTCATAATGCCAGTACAAAATGCCATTTCATTTGATCACAGATCCCCATGAAGAAAAGAGAAATGACTTGCATGGATTATAATCAACTACAAATGCAGAGTCACTACCAAAGACTACCAAATAACAGTAGGAACAACAACAAAAAAACCCCAAACAACAGTGCCAAACACAATCAACCTGAGTTCCTGATCTTGTGCAAACTCCCATTGGTATTTTGACAAACAGTACAGAAAAAGTTATTTCTTTCTGAATGAGGAACAGAAATGTATTGGCCTTCACTGAATCTTCACTCCACCATGCACAGTACAGCAGAGCTAGATTCAACTAGTTCCATACCAGGACCTCAAGACACTTCAGTGAAATCTCAGAACCACTGACCGAATTCTAATTCTGGATCTGAGCCCTTTGATTCTTAGTTAGAAGTGTACTTTTTCCAGCACTGCTTGGCACTTTCTAAATTAACATTTCTTTTAAACACTGAACACAAGGTAGAAGCTTCAATAAAACAGGAATTCAAGTTCTTCAAGCAACTGTCACATTTGCCTAATTTGCACCAAGTTGGATCCTTCTGTCTGGAAATATTTTGTGGAACCACTTCAGTTCCTTGATTAGAACTTTTTACATACAAAACAGGCCAATTAATCTACAGCTCCTTACCACATAGGGCTACAAGAGCAAACCTCTATTACGATTACTCATTTTGCACACAGTAATCCCTGCCTTAGATGAACAACACCCAGAAATGCTTGTGCTTTTGGATACTAGGTTCCTGTGCACTTCCCCCTCTCAGTAGTTTGAAGTAAAATCTCTCTGGCTAAAGAGTCACAACAATATGGCCAAAATAAATCAAACAATACTAAAAATATGGCAATGTTAGGATGCTGCCACTTTAATACATTCTCCAGGTACTTTTCCCTTAATCTTCATAAGACATACAGTTATGAAATAGCTTTTAGTCTGATTTTTGGTTTTTTAGATGAATAGAATATGGATTATACTTCGCATAGGATCACTACACTGACGTTGTGAGACTTACTTAGGTAACCCCTTGAACAAGTAGGGATACAGGCAATTCTGTATGACCCCAGCTGCATGCAAGCTGCCGCTCGCTGAAATTAACTCTTTGCATGTGGTTCAAGGTGCCCCAGGGGTACGCAGGTGTCAAGGAAGGTTAAGTAAGGAAGACCAAGTACCTTGGCACGCAGGCACTACAACCACCACCATATACAAGTATTGATACCACCTGCCATCAGGACAAGGGCTGATAATACTCACAGTTCTTCCCAGCAGTTTGGTGCACACGCACCCCAGTATGCCTCGACGATCTGTGTGCATAAGGACTGTGTTAGCAAAGGCACATACTACTCAATACTAAAGACAAATCACTCGTTTGCCAGGCTGTATGTTGTCCGTCCTGCAACAGGAAAGATCTGGGAAGCAGCACAAGGCTGCACTGTGGTAACAAGGGTCATTATACGTACTGTAGTGGGAAAAAAACCCAAGGTAGTCAGAGCAGACCGCCAGGCTTTTAATGCTTCAGACAATGAGAAATGCATGGCCTCCTTCTCTTGGCCCCAGAAACCACTGTTCTTTATTAATTATTTTGCATTAGAACTTTTCAGAGTCCATGGGAGCTACGTACAGGTAGGTAACAGCTTGAAACATGTCTAAAGATGGGAAGAAAGCTTATTGTTTAAAAGGCAAATGCAGAGATAACTGCTAAAAAGCATCAAACCAAAAAAACTAAGAAAAAAAAACTGCATTAAAAGAAACACAAACCACACACTCCACACCAAAACAAAAAACAACACGCACACAAGCCCCACAACTAAGCAGAAAGTCAGCAAGGAATAGGTGACAGGACAAAGAATGTTCATCCAACTATAAAAGAAAATGTCATCAAGTCAAACCAAATTGCACTTTCCAAACTATAATCTTCAGTTTTACACTTGACCTACTAAAACAAAAAAAAAAAACCACCAGCTACATTACTGCACCCTAAGAATAAAGACAGTATGCACATAGCATCAAAAAATAAAAATTAAAGCCACGTAAACACATGCTTTAATTCAGTTTTCAGTAAGCATGATAATATTAAAAGGTAATGTAAGATAGAAAAAATGATAAAAATAGAAACTTCCACAATAGAGATGAAATAAAAGCTCAAGCAACTTAATATAACCCCATCCTCCTGCAGGAAATTTATTGTTGAAGATAATCAAATCCCAGACCTAAAATTTCACATACTACGAAATCTCCAGTCAGATGCATGAATCTTGGCAAAGCATTTGATAAGCTGCCACTAGTGAAGACTGAGATAAGAGACACTAGAAGGTGACATGCACGGGGTAGAGACATGACAAAAAACAGAGACAGAGAAATTACAGTAGCAAGAGATTACTAACAGTCATTAAATATGCAACACCAGCACAAATATTAGAAACAAACCACTTGGAAATACAGGAAAGCAACAGGACAAATAAAACTATCTAATGGACAGAAGAATGAAAAATGAAAGTCAATTATTAAAGGATTATTTGGGTTGATCCCTGTAAAATTTCTGCTATGAATTTCAGCACATCAGTTGGAAGTGACTGCCAGTACTTAAGCACGAAGTAGCCACATGAGATCAAGATGTTTGCATTAGTTATGAACAAATACTACCTGCAAGACATTTTAAGAGATGTGGATGCTGTACTCTATGCAGTTCTGGTCACTTGGCTTCCAAAAGATTTTTGAACAAAATATATGCAGAGGAGGGCTTCCAGGTTCTCTGAAGACTCCACTGCAGAAGTGGAAACCAGGAGACCTCAGCTTGCTTGCTTATGCTGACAAACTGAAATTTGCATGAGGATACACTTGCCGTGTTTAAATATCAGAAGAACAAACCAGAATTATGAATACAATGTAAAATTATTCTCAAAAGCAGAATACAGCAATTGGGTTCTTGAACAGTTTCCAGAAAACAGTACTTCAAGCAAAAAAACATAGCTGCTGAAATTGATACTGGACTCCTGCCTGAAAGAAATTGTGTCATATAGCACCTGCATCAGCAGTAGAGCTAACCCAGTAACACAGACTCCTTTTTTCATTGGTTTTATTAGTCCTGCTACAATCTCAAAGCACTTCTATACTCGTGAAACTCAACCACTCAAAGTTATGTCACACATCCACTTTCTCTCTAAGCATCTGCTGCACAACAGTCACAGTAGTATCAGCTACTTAAGCTCCAAGACAGATGAAGTAAGAATCCACAGAATGGCAACAAATAGAACAACAACAAAAAACCTATTTTATTAGGTTTGACAGTGAAGTTTTAAATAAATAAAAAAATTGTAAAAGCTTCATTTAAATATGGTCCCTACTTTAGATTCTCTCCTGTTACCCTAGAAAAGGCTTTACCTGGACAAACAATTAAGTGAAATTATTATTCTTTTTTTAAGACTGCACTACCCACTGAGCACTTTCACTATCATGTCTGTGCTCGCATTCTGAACAACAAAATCATCTTATTTCTGCTTTTATGCACCTCATTCTCTGACTTTGGGGGCTGAGCGGAGAGAGAAAAGAAAGAGAGAGAGGTAACATTAAGGTAATGCGTAGTCAGGCTCTGTCTCATTCATATCTTACTCAGTTTCCAGCTACCAAGATCCCTTCTTTGTGGGGCTCCAGTACCCAGTGCTCTCCTTTTTAATCTCAAGGTCTGGTACAACTTGTAGCTTCGTTTTCCCCAGATGAGATAAAGAAAAAAACCCTCAAAAATCCAGGAGAATACCCTTCTCCAGGGCACAATCTACTTGTTTACCAAATCCTATTACAAAAATCAAACTATTAGCTCAGTTTGTCATCAACTTGCAACAAGAATAAAGAAGTTTAGCTCAAAATGGAAGGTTTTTAAAATGAGTTCCAAATAGGAAGGAGATCCTTACCGTTCTCACTTCCACCATTCAAAAGTCAGCTATGCTCAGCGGACAGACTCATAGTCAAGAGTTAACTGGTGGATACTGTAACACAAGGCAACAAATTTTAGCACTAGCATTGGTACACAGCTGCAAGCAGTAGCAGATCCTGACCCTCACACCAAGCAGGCATGAATCAAGCAGAAGGAAAGTATCATTGCAGGCAACAAATTGAGTAAGCCAAAAATGTGAACATGTGTACATGCTATTTAAGTTTAGCGTGGGCTTGTAAGAGGTTCGTTTTCTTCTAACAAAAGGTCTCTCCAGCAGTATTTGAGCATTAAAAGACAAAAATGTAGGTTCACTAAGTAAATAACTGCACCAGAACTTAAGAAGTTTCTGCTCACATACTGATTACAAATCATCAGTTTTCCAGAGTTTCTTTCTTCAGAGATCACCTACAAGCCTCTATTCTGTTTTGTAGTTCTTTAGAAACAACATTGTACAGCAGAACATTTTATTCCTTTGGATCTGGCTATTATTTTACGATTGCTGTTAGAACAGACTGAATATCTGAAGTTACTATGCACGGTTTGTTTTCCCTCCCATATGCCAAAAGAGTAAGCATTAGAGAACCAAATTGTTTTAGTAAAGAAAGCACATAGAGTATAATAAGGTTTTGCCCTCCTCTGTCTCCCTCTCCAGAATTCAAGCCTACCAACAGTTCAGTCTGTTTGAGCAGCACTTCTTCAACTATCTGAACAAGAAATCCAGGCTTGCTCTGTCAGGAACCGGAGGAGGAACCTCCTCGCTCCAAACACACAAAACAGGAGAAATCACAACCTACGAGACATTTTTGAAAGATAGGACCTAGTGATATTTATGTCCATAAATAAGAAGTAAAAGAAGGCAAAGAAAATAAATTATTTAAATTAGAACCAGATGCTTTTAATTAATTAGGCAGTTCTATAAGATGATAACCTTTCCACAATCGGCTTTTCCAAGTCCCCTACCACATGGTCATGTCTCTTATCAGTTTTGTTTGCACACAAGAGGAGTAGTAAATGATTAATGTCATGTTGATTAACTGGTGCTGAGTTTGCAAAATATTTTTGTTACGGGTTAGATGCGCAGGCATGATACCAGTGGAACTAACACAGCCAGAATACACCCATGGACAACATTCTGAAGAGCATGCAACAGTGGAGCACTGAAAGCTGCTAGCATGAACTTCAGGATCCAAATATTCTTTTCAGAGGTACTCAGATCCACAGTTTTGCTGCATTTCTGGATAATGCAAAAGACACATGAATAGGGAAGAATTATTATAGACTGAGCATCAGCAAAAGTATCACAACACGCTCACTATGAAAAGTTTCTAGACGCTGCCTTTTTTACTCTTATTTTTCCATTTTTTAATTTTAAAATAAGGCAACACTAAAAATTCCAGCAAAAGACAAACTTGAAGAAAATCATTATAACAATCTACAAATGGACACATGAGCATGGCATACCTTCTCTCAGAATAGAAAAAGTACTTCACAAGAAAGAGATTTGGAAAAAATATTTAAGTAGAATTTTATGTGCAACCGCACACTTGCAAGTTCTGAAACAGAGATGACAACTGACAGCATGAGCCTTGTTACTGTCAATAGGCTACAGGAACTCTGTCACCAATAATCACCACAACTCAGATGCCAAAAGCACATATAGGAAAAAACAGGCAGGAAAACTGAGACTGAGGATCTAGACTGAATATTCTGTGTGAACCTACACATCACATGTGGCTATAAAGAAAACTCAAATATCCATGCAACTCATCGAGTAAGCTTCTGTAGGCATTAAATGCTAGAATCAAAATTGTGAACAGCCAAATCCAAAACAAGATGACCAAACCATCCTAGGATAGATTTTTAGCAAGTGAGAGATTACAAAGTAACAACTGTTGCTGAGTAACAGTCTCCAAATCCACAGAATTAAAGACTCAGTACATACACCTGCCTCAACTGCACACTTTCTTTGTACAGTAAGGCAAAAGAGATTTACATTTAGGGAAAAGGTGGTAAAACTCCTCTGACACTGAATGCCTGACTTTCTCCTTCAGGAAGCAGAAAATACCGTTGAGAGAATATTTTACCATATTTTTTGTAAAGCCATTAACAGACAATGAGGATCTTTCTTGAACAAGACACACTTGGTCTGGTTTAAAATGTAGCTTTCAGAGAGGTCGGTACAGTCTTTATCAATAAAACCTGTGGTGACAACATTTCAATTATGTTCTCTATAATTATTCTTTTTTTAACATCATGCATTGATATGGAAGTTTGCACCGTTGCTATAGAAATGGTACTAACAGGGGAAAAAATCCCAAACTAACAGCCTATGAATTGCCTATGTTTGGTACAGTGACTATTATGTGGAACTACAATAGGCATTTGGGGAAGAGAGCTGGATTTTCTGCCTGCGCCACTATCCCCTGCATTCATTTATGAAATTATGTCAAGCCCAGAGTATCCAACTTGTACAAGCAAACAATACATGAATCAGTCATCCATCCAAGCATCCACATCTTTCCCACATTTCTAACTCTCTTTGGAAGAACATCAGTAAATCAGGCAACTAATGAGAGAGCAGGTAAAGACCCGAATACCAGCAGTGTAATATTAAATATTTTTCTTAACCCAAGACCAGTCAGTAACCGCTGACCACCAAAGCATCTACCTAATAAATAAAACACGATACAGAAACTGAGCAAATCCAAATTTACTCACACAAATCCACCATTTTGACAAACCAAATGCATGTTGGAACCTTGTTCTAAATGTTCAAGAATGACCAGATAAATCCATGGAGGATTTGTCAGCTGGCCCAACCAGATGTCAACAACCTACTCAAAGTGTCTGAAATTGGAGACCAAGCATATGTTTGCTTCAACCAAAATAATTTAGAGTGAACACTTTCATGAAGGAGGATAGTAGATTTTTAAGAAGGTATCAGATTTTTTTCTTGTTATCAAAACAGAAACTGACAGTAGATTGCAGGGAAATCTTCTCGTCTCTTTAGATACCCAAGGCAGACAGGCATGTGCTTGGAGGCCTGAAATTCCGGTATACCACCTTACTACTTCTGCACTAACAACAACAGTTGCATCTGCAGAAAAACTAAATGCAACTTCAGGTAAATGGACAGTATAAATGAGAGCCCTGCTGGAGCTATTTCTAAGCCATCTATCGACATTATTGATGAAAGGATCTGCTCTAAAGAAGGAATGACATAATAAGTATCCACGGTTTGTAGAACTTGTATAACTGATGTAGAATACAGTATTTTCCAGAAGACATCAAAAAGACCCTGAGATGTAGCATAAGCATTAATTTGAAGAGCATAGCTGGCAAAGCACGAGGACCAACTAAGCAAAAACATTTGTATACATGTACTGGTAGTAAAGACAAGCCTCAAAATCTTGTTACAGAACAGGGAAAAAGACAAACTGCAGGAGCAAGACTAATGATAAAGTTCTTTACAGCACACATGACAACTTTAACCAGGAACCAAGGAAATCAAATAATTTCTCAAATTACTTTCTAAGGAGGTAGAGGTAAGCTATTTTGCTTGAGAGCCATGCTTCAAATGAGGAAAGTAAAAATCATTAACTGCTAAAGAGGTGCATATATCCTTTTGCTCTACGCTGGATTTAGTGGCAATATAATCAGCAGGCCAGCAAAAGAGTACACAAACCTAGACATAGTTTACTGGCATTAAAGAAGTAAAGGCACAAGATGCACACACACACACAACGCTGGTGGGCCTGCATGGTTTGACAGGCATAGAAAGGCTGCAGACACTTAAGCCAAGTGAGAACAGCTAAACATGTTCAAAGTAGGGGCAAGCATGTGCTTCCAGATCTCACAGAAAGCATGGGGAATCCTGCAATTTTTACATGCCTTTAAGAGCATGGCAACTGCTGAAAGAACAGCAGCATTTGCTGGTCTTTTCAGTATTTGGGAGTCAAGTGCAGCTCATTTACCCCACATACAAAGATTCCAGTATGCCTTCAATACAGTCTGTCAAACAGGGTTTTTAAGATTATTCCAGCACTATGAACTCAGCACAGTAAGTTCACAAGTGAAATCCTATCCAAATTCTACTTGGATATTTGAGATATTCAGAGGATGACTGGGTAATTGTTACTCAAACATATCCCTCAGCTTATGAAATGCAGCTGTGTCCATTTCTGCCAAATCAATGGATGCATGCATTAAAAATTACGTGCAAGCTGAAAACCTGGGTCCAAGAGCGATGACAGAGAGAGAGACTGTACACAATATAGTTTTGATAGTAATTTGGAGGAGAATGGTGTTTTGAATGTAAATCTGTTTTACAGCAGATAACACTATTTCTTCTTAAGGAAATCATGCAGTTTAACAGTTCCTTTAACTAAAAAGAAAGTTACATTCATATTTGTGTTAATCTTTTAACTGATAAAAAGTAAATGCAGAATGCTATAATGCAAGGAAGTCCACACCATGACATAGCAGGGTATCACAATTAGGAATGCAAAAACCATTATTGTGTGACTATTCAGTGATGTTAACAGTATCTTTAAAAAGCACACAGACTGGCACCTTCCAAAAAAATCCACTATAAACTGCTACTTCAGTTAGTAGTACGAACAGCTGAAATCTCTAATCTTAGCACACTGATTAGAAAATGCTTTGCTTTCCTTTCTAGTATCACCAAAATCATCATAGTGCTGTAACAAAGGGGTAGTGCAGACCTTGGGGAAATCACAATAAGAAAAAAAGCAAAGATCCTCAGATCCTAATACACCTACCAGGTAAGCTTTTCTGTTCTCTAGCAACTTCTGGCAGGAAACCTTGCAAGAGTTCTGCCCTAAATTTTTCACAATAATCTTTTTTCCCCCCTCTTCTGCAGAGAGAGGGAATCTTCTGGCCCATACTAATCAATACCTTACTCTTAAGCAACAGAGATTATCCACTCTGGACAAACCAATGAAAGCTAATGCTTTACCTCATCTAAATGAAAAGACAACACTTCTTCGAGATTCTGTCAAGCCCTGTATTGCTGCCTTAAGAGTTTTAGTAAAAAAAATAAATTCAGCCACCCAAATAAATATACAGCTTGGCCAAGACAAACATTTTTGCTGTCATGCAAGATTCACCTTCAGTAGGAGGAAAAACATGAAGAAAAGCCATGACTAATACAGAGAACCAGAAGGGTCTGAGGAACAGTTTCTCAGTTATTTGGAACCAGTAGCCTAAGTTACAACTTGGACAAGGATTTGATACTGCTTCATCATTACGTCACTACTGACATTAAACCATCCTTGTCCTTGAGGTACAAGGAAATCTGTCAACATAAGAAATATAAGCGGACACTGCACACCAAACAGTGAGTACCCTTGTCTGATGCAACAAAAAAGCCCCATGAAGAGAAAGCTGTGCAGGGAAACAGACTGAGCTGGGAGAGCTGGACAGGGAACCCAAGCTGCCAGCCAGACATTTTGTTGCCCTGCAGAGGCAGACCAGAGCCCATGGGTTGGCCAGCTGGAGAACCCCGTTGCGCAGAATTGGGCTTTTGAAAATTCTGCAACATTTAAGCATTTTTAATGCCCTATTATTGTGAGTTTAAGACAGATTACCTTAACACTGCATATTGCGGCAAGGACTGAATTTGATTCCCGGTTCAGAAATTGCATAAATTTGCAATTGCAGAAGGTATTCTTTGATGACATACGAGAGACACTAGAATACTTTATATTGCAGTATTTCCAAACAGTTCTACTAATAAACTGTTTGCCATGCCCTGAACAACAGTATGGACTAGATGACACTCAGGTGTCCCCCCTAAAGTGTTCCGATTCTCTAAAGAAAACACAAAAGCATTAATGATCTAATTAGAAGCATGTAGATTCAGAAAGAGGTATATCCAAATATACTGACCAAGCATAATCAAACCACACAATCTACTTCATTTCTCATCTCACACATCTTGTGATGATGTGAATTTTTACACCTATTTTTTATATTCCAAAAAAAGTGGATAAACACTATTTAAAAAATCTTGAGATCTGTTTGAACATGTTTGAACCTCCCCTTATTTTCTTCTAGAAAGATTTGGTAAAATTTGGCTTCAAGCCTCCAACAAAAACATTATCCTTCATAATAAATACAAAGATGATCTGCAGAAAAGTCACAGAAAGCTATTTTTAAATGCATCACTTCAAGCAATCAACTTGTGGCATGACTATGTTCTCCTACCTAGGAAAAGCAGCACTACAATGGATACTCAGATAGCCCAGACAAAGATGTTATTCATGTGGCCTCTCCCCTCCAACATTAAGGAGCACCACAGGTTGATCACAGTCCATTTTGCCCTTCCTGAAAAAACATTAGAGAAAAGCAAGACTGACAAACATACATACACAGGTTCAGAGGTGAGAAAGCCCATGGACCCCAGAATGAGAAATGAAAGCTACTGGCAATGGAAGGCCATAATTCAGGAAGAGGAAGGAAAAGCTGTGACCTCTCATGCTGTGAGCTAGTCCCATAAGCAAGTAACAGCAAATCCGCTGGGTATCACAAGGCGCAGAAGCTAAGAGAGGCAACACACAAGCCCTATCCACGCCCACTTCTCCTAACCCTGCTATGACTTTGACACAAGGTTTTACTGTGTTTTGATACTTGGTGATATCGCAACACTTCATGGTGTCTCCACTATGAGTGATTCAACTGATACTGCCCATGAGGATTTGGAAAATCTGAACTACAAATAATTTGGTGAAAGAGATGAACACAGGGATAAATTTTTCTACAGTTAAAGAAAAAATACACATTATAACTAAATAAATTCAGGTCTTCCAGTGTTGCCACAAAGCCAAGATTATCCATATCAGTGAATTATTTTTTTTTTAATATAAAACAAACAACACACGAATTAGTAATTCATTTCCTCATTCTATATTACCAGGAAGTGAGTTGCCTCTTGCCTGCTAAATGAATGGCCAAAAGCAACAATACCTCAGCTGCACTTTGAAAATACTTTGATTTTGGTTTAGTTAGTTTCATGTTCCAACTTGCCAAGTTGGAAGCCTCATTTTGGTTGTGAATGTTATTTAAACATAAATGAGAGCCAACCACATCATAAACAGAGTATTGGTACCTTACTGTTGAAATACCACTGAAGTCACTAGCCACAACAGGGTTAGTGAGGTTTTGGCAGGTGGTATACTTTTGAAACAGCTTTATCACTTAAAAGCTAAGGCATTTTAACGAGGCATTACACAAACTTTTCTTCCACTGCCTCCAAGACAACAGAGAAAAACAACCTCAGCAAAAACAGCAAACACAGCTACCAGTTTAAATGCAATATTCATATAGTGACTTACAGGATCTTTCCAATCTAAGAATCCGGGGTTTTTTTCACAAACAACAGAATAGCATTTTCCAGCTGAGTTGCATGTGGCTAAAACACCGTAAATCTGACAAAGCTATCAAATAGCAGGCAGCAGGGCTGCTCTATCACAGAGACTGCTGCATAAGCCAGCTCCCTCACTGAGGAATAAAGCAAACAACATCAGTTCTCTCTGGGGCACAACTGCATGCTCAACCCAACCCCAGCCCCAAAAAAGAACACAATTTACAAACGGCATCTCCAACTTAGGCAAGACCCCTTTTTTTCTTCCAAGATATGTTTTTTGATTTTGAGGATTGTTACATCAAAAAACATCGGCCTCCTCTGCATTAGAGGTGATGCCAATAGTGAATTCCAAAAAATTGCAGTTCTCTTCTTGTAAGAAAGCACTTCTACCAACTCTCAGAGAATCATAAATACAGAAAAAGCCACAAAGCAATACTGATCGGCTAGTCTAATGACAAGATCATAGAAACACACCATATTGCCCTAGGGGAAAAAAAAGATATCAGATTCCATTAATGACCTGGAATGTAATAGGGAAAGATGACACCAGAGAAAGAGACCAGCAACAAGAACTTCAGTTGCTGAAGCCCATCACTTCTCCTCATCTTCCCTCCCTCACTCTGACAAGTAAAATCAAGAAGGTATCTATGACATTCAGCACCAGTCTACACAGCAATCCGACACCTAAAAGCAACGCAAACTCCAGCACATCCCAAGACATCAAGGGAAGACTTTTTTCCTGCTCCCTGAAGAGATTTCACTTCCATCCATGTTCTTTAACTCCATTACTGCCTGATTCCGTTTTCCACTTAAGAGTATCACTTCATAGAAAGAGGGGAAGAAAAAGAATGTAAAACCATGGAATTCTTTTTCCAAGTCATGAAAATAAGAGCTAGCTTTTTCTAAAAGAATAGGTACAGCTGACATAATTAAGCTCTCAACTTTTCTACAATATACCTTTGTTTACAAATAAATGAGGGATTTAACAGAAGTTTTGTGGGTGCAACAGCTTAGCAAGACATCTTTCACGTTAGCTACTTGCATTATTTATCAAACAAGCTTCCCTTTTTAGCAGTATCACTTAACATAGGCTAACTAGATTTCTTTGTCTATCTAACTTAGCATAACACAAATACAACACACCTCTGAGTTACATTACTATATAGATCTGCACAACAGATTTCACCTTTTCCTAAGCTATCCTTTATAAAAAGCTTTTTGGCCTCAGCAATACCCTTTCAATTAATGTCTTTATTATCTTTTAAGTTATAAAATTCAGATCAAGAATTACTCCTCAGCAAAACTGTGTCAGTCCCAAATCATTAGCACATATACCTTTGTTACTCTTTAAGTCTAAATTTAAGAAGTCATACCCATTTTGCACATACTCTCTTTGGACTTAAAACAAACACATGCTGTAAGTGCACAACTCTGCTTCCACACCCACAGGTGTTTCAGTTTTCACCCATAAATTCATTAAATTGAACAGAGAAGGCACACCATTTCATAGGACAAAAAAAACCAACAAATTTTTAGTAAGCTTCTCTAGATGCCCTGGCATAATGTCATCTTAAATATTTTTAAAACTTTCCATTGTACATATGAAAAATAATTTGGGGTCATGTAACAACTAATACATGGATACTTCTGTTCCCTCTCCTAATACACAGCATTTGTCACCAAAAGAAGAAGAAACTAAAGCAGTTCTGATTGCTGGAATTTTTAGACATCTCTCTCTAATGAACCAAAATACCTGAACGCTAGCTTATACACAGATTTGTATGAATACTTCTTTTAAGAGAAGTTAAATTACGTTATCTGAAATATGAAGTCCTAATGAAGAAGCCTTTCCACCACTAAGCTGCAGAAGAGTCAAGATTAACTTTTCAGAAGTATTAAACACAAGTCAAAGCATGAAATACAGTTTGAGTTCTGTCATCACACAGACCCTACCCAGATTAAAAAAAAAAAAAGTCAGCAAGTTGATTAAGTGCAAGGGCAAGCCATTACATGCAGACATTGAGGAAGCGCTTCTGAAAGCAGGTCTTGAAGCACACGATCTGCTTATGAATAGCTGCTGCTCTTCAAAGGTAAAGAAATACCGTACCTCCAAAGCTGTTTTTCTACTTTAATATCACTTTAACATGCCTTCAGCTTTATAAAACATCATACATCTGGCACCCACCTCAAGTGAAAACAGTATCAAGCTTGCCTTTTTGTTTGATCTCCTGACTACAATTTGGTTAACAACTTTCTCTCTCCAAATTGTTTTAGAAGTATTCTGGGTGGACACTTTGAACACTTTAATAGTTACTGCCAGTAGAGCTGAAAAACTTCCACAAACAAAGTAACTTTCCCCCAGCATAGCTAGATCTACACACGTGTATTAAAAAAAAAAAAAACACCACCAAAGAATCACAGTTTCTTACTGCGATTAGATTTGGTACTACTGCCTTTGGTACATTTGTTATGACCACCTTGTCCAACACAACACAATACATACTTGTTTAAAGTACCATTAAAAATGATCTATTACCATGACTGGAAATGCCATAAACTAGACCACATCAGAAAGAAAGCTACCATCCACTAGGAAGGAGAAAAGCACTTTTAGCAAGGCATATCACTAACATCAAAATCTATTATCAAAGAGTTATCTGACAAAATCTGTTCAAAATAAATCCAAAATAGGCCCAGACCGGGAGGGTAAAAAAACCCACGAAGGAGGATTACAAGAAATTATGTATCATCAATAGGGCAATCAACCAGCAAAGGGGGGCTAGCCAAGCAGCTTTCAAAGAGGGAGTAGCAAAACCATTTCTACTACAGAGGTACACTTGCTATTATTATATAAATAAAATGGAAACCAGTTTCATTAGAAACTGCACACCTGACACCATCCACGTACAGCATATTAAAAAGTAATAATAAAGCCTTATACCTAGGTAATGATTGTTCATCCTCATCCTATCTTAAGGCAGACCTGCAAGGCCCAGGTTTTATCTGCCTGAACAAACATCTCAAGTTTCAGGCTGCTCACTGTTCACCACATTCATGATTCCCAGAAGCACAGTGTTAGCATGTCGCAAAGAAGTAATCTTGCTAAGCCTTCAGTAATTTTGCACTCTGAGCTCCAGAAGATACTTGAAGATCACCTCAGCTGCATGGAAGGACTGAACTCAATAGATTCTACTCTTCGTATACATTATTCTTTTCCAAAATCCCTGTTGGTATTTATAACCCTCTTGGTTACATAGAAAAGTTTGATCAATACCAAAATTATTTAAAGGTACTTACCAGACAAGCCTGACAACTAACACCCAAACAGATTAGTAAGTCTAAAAGCACTTGACTGTTATTCTAAAAATAAATGAGATAGCTGCCACTATTCAGGTATACTTACCAATAAAGCACATGGAAAAACTGGCTGGTAATCAAAGACAAGGCTGTTGGCAGTGGTCTGGACTTGCTAGCAACGGCAGCACAGTTCAGGCGCCCTTTAACCACACAGAGAAAGTCAGTTGTGTGACAGAGCAGGAGAGGAAATACAATGATCATGAGTCATCCACTTAACCATATGCGTTATCAATACACCTCATTATATTAGAGTTACTAATTAGTGACAGCACAAAACAGTGACGCTTTAATGGGGGAGCGCATAGCCCAATTCTTCGGGCCTTTTTTTCTGTTATTGATTTAGCACTTCAAACAATTTATGTGCGCTTTGAAATGCGAAATGTACACCTAAGAAGCTATGCGATGCTACCAGCATTCTAACACTTCACACAAGCAAGCTGATTGCAGATGATTTTGGAATCCCCAAAATACTTTACAGGCTTCTGGATTAGCTTTTGCTTGATCAGACAAATAGCTGTATTACCAACTTTCCAGTAGCACCACCATCATTCCCAACTCACTCCACCAGCCTACTGTAAAAGATCCAAAGACTTAAGTTTAGCTCTGTGCAAAGGAATTTCCAGAAATGTCACTAGGATCCTATAATGCCTCGAATATTTCTGCATGAAATCTGAAACTAAGAAGTTTTATCCCAAGTTCCCAGGCTAGCAAACCCAGCGAGGGATTCAGGATAGAGCTGAGCTTGTGCACTAATACCAGAAATCAACACCCAAGTTCAGCTATAACCAAAAGGACTACTGATCCACTTAAGTGATTTCAGCTGGTTTATGGGAACTCTTGATTTTGTACTTGCCAGTCATCTCCACTACTAATTGCTTTCGTTCATTCTTTTCTCTAACATGACATCAGCACAAGATGTTGTACGGCTGAAGAATAAACAGTCAATAAACAAGCTGCCCCACTGCATGTGGGGTCACAACCCAATTCAATTACAAACAAATTTAGTTACAACTGTGGAGGACCCCAACGTTATCAACCAAGTAACAGAACTTAACAGCAATTAGAAGATTAAACAGACAACTTGGTGGTAAAACAAGTGGACTAGAAACACAACCTTTTAAAGAGTTTATAAATTTGAGTTTTACATGGAACTAAGTCACAGTTCCACCTGTGCTTACAGGTCCCTTCAGGTACAAATTCAGACATGAAGCTTACAAAGAAAAAAAAAAATAAATCAGTAAACTGAGACTTTCAGCTTTTTATTGGAGGCTTTTGCCTGCCTAGACATTAATCTGAAAAGGTTGTATCACAGCAGAAAGAACTTTGTACTAGTCCTGTTTATTCACTTACTGGTCCAACTCCAGTCACTCTGTGACATTATATCACTTATTCTAAATCTAAATGAAAATGTAATACTATAGTTTAGACAATTATCCCAAACCCTGGGCACCTTAATAATGTGATAAAAGCAATCCAATTTACAAACTGCATTAAGATCACTTTTTCAGGATCTCTGCCAGTTTTATCTAGCCACCATTATCCAAGAAATACACCTCTGACTTTAAAAAAAGATCAATATTCTTCCTCCCTAGTATGATCAATCTGAGCCTGTCTCAATGAGGAGAGCAAATTCCATAGCCTCAAAGTTGTCCCTTAATGAATAATGAGGGAGGCACAAATCAAACAGCTTTTAATGCCACATTACTACAACAATGGTCAGAGAGTTGATAGCCAGTCCTAGGTCACTTCAGACTTAATTGATTGCTGCCAATACCACAGCTCCATTAAAGAGAAAAAAAGGTAGCACATACATATCCCATAGCATCAGTGCCACTGACTCCTACTGAGACAGCTCCAAAGCAAGCAAAACCTTCTGCACCACATTTTGCCTCCAAAAGTTACTCCAAAGAGTTACTGCATGAAAACCAGCATATCTCAAGCTTCTCCTCTGCAACACCCATGACACATTTCTTCTCTGCCACTCTGAGTGCTTCAGCCCTTGGACAGCCTACAGACATACAGTACAAGCAGTGCAAATGAAGAGACTCACGAACTCCAAGAAATTCCTAAATGGGGCCAACCACCTTTTGGCAGAGGATCCCATAGCAAGCTTAACAATTGGTCTCCCTCTCTGGCATTTCTGCCTGTCCTTGGGCATGCTTTTCTTTCTTCCTTAACCGACCCAAGCTCTCCCCAAGTTATATTTCATTCCTTGCACTAGGAACTGCTATAATGATCTAAAACCAATGGGAGGAGGAAGGGCAGAGGCAACTTCCAGTCAAATTCTAGTCAGCTCTGGTCAGGTGAGCAGGTCTCAATCTTCTAGTCAAAGATTTTAAAAACTGATTTTACTGCTTCGATATCATTGCTAAGAACAACAACTAATAAACTCGAGTCACCAGAGGGCACTAACACATCTATCTAATGGCAAATGCACTCCTTCAATCAGGAAGGCTGATAATTACATCCACATCATCATGTATATTTTATCTGGATTGAACTTCAGCCAGCTTGTTCTAATCCATGTTCAAATCTCAACTACATGCTGATGAGGCACTGAGCTACATCAACTGTTGTGGTCACTCTTGCAATATATGGGGGAGACTTACAGTCTCCCCAGGTAGACCAGAGAAAACAGAGCTGGCACATGTATCTCCCAGTTCACTTGCAATCTAAAGCTTACACTGCCCAAGATGTATTCGTATGTATACATATAAATGGAATTTTGAAACAAGAGTGAAGAGGTCACAAGTCTGACACCTCAGAGAAACAGAATAAATAACTACTCTTCAGACTTTGCACCAAGATGAATTCTACCATAGGGGACTGCAAGCAATATCTGCCTCCAAGAGAAAAAAGGGGAGGGCTTCCATTTAACCACCAAACAGCAACAGATGCATTGCTCTCTCAAATTTGGCATCAAGTCAACTGCCATGTTACATGCTTAATCTTTAACAAAGGAGGCTGCTCTTTACCACTGAGAAATAAGCAGGTTTTTAAACCACAAATATGATACATAAGAGGGGCTGACAAGAGTGTTTCTTGATATTCTGACCAAGCAGCTCGTGAGCCTCTCTGTTTCAGGCACTGCAGCACAGACAAAAGTTTTCTGGGGCAGGAAACCTTGACTTGTCGATGCGCTCAATACAATCACGAAGAGCCAAACCACAGCCAGACCGGTACAGCCCTATAGAAACGAGGGCAAAGCTGCCAGGACCTGCAAGGTACGCAGCTTCTGTTTTCCCCAGCATTATTGTCCTGCAGTTCTACCTAAACTGTTGTTCTTGTAGTCAGGACTATAACACAACACACACAGGGGAAGGAAAAGGGAATCCTATCCTCACTTACAGAAAGGCACACAATAAGCATGGAGGTCATTGCTTCTCTACACTGAAGTTACAGCCATGGAAAAAGTTACACTGACAATAAAGCTGGGACAGCAAGGATTCTGAGAGCGTTCTCAAGGCATCTCCATGAGTTCAAGGAAGACACCATTTGTTCCATATGACAACCTACAACCCACCTGGAAGCCTGTAAGGAGTTCTGAAAAGACCAGCTGTGAGCGTACTAGAGAGCAGCATACCTCACAACAGTCAACTCAAGAGAGTAATCTTTTATGCATGTCAGGAACATTGTATTTTAAAATACTTAGTACTGGTCCACTAGATTTCCCAGTTTTTTATTTTGCTATAAGATTCAGTGAACAGGTCAGTTTTTGTAGACAAACTCTTCTATAAACTGAAACACAGACAGGCAAGTCTCCCCTCTTCCTCAGCCATGATTAACACCATGCTGACTTTTGAAAGTCACAGCCAGAAGCTCCTATGTTCAGAACATACTCTGCTGCTGAATATGTCCTCCCCTTCTGCAACTTTGGACCACTCTCTCCTTTCCCTGCCATCA
The DNA here is from genome assembly GCA_035590275.1 of Ibycter americanus. Classification (NCBI taxonomy): domain Eukaryota; kingdom Metazoa; phylum Chordata; class Aves; order Falconiformes; family Falconidae; genus Ibycter; species Ibycter americanus. Next base: position 6,408,481 of record JAVJGI010000032.1, on the reverse strand, counting down.
CCACCACCTTCTCCGATTTATACAGTCCCTTCAGACTGCACAAAGCTGCTGCCACCAGCTTAGCCCAGTGACTGCCACCGCAGCAGAGTTGCAAGCTCTCTATCTGACACCCACAACCGCCTTGCTCAGGCTCTGATTTCTGATGTCCCATTTCTGCTCAGCAGAATACTGGGTGGTACCACCTTGCCCACAAGAAGGATGCCAATGCCATTTTTCCTGGAGTCCTATGAGGCCTTTAAGGATCTTCGTAAAGGAAAAAGAGTTGCAGTCACACATCCACATGTTCTAGGGGACTAAGCATACAGAACATCTACTTAAAACACCCAACTGTAACATTAAGACTCTCTCGCTTCAGCAGTCTTTTGATTAGTTCATAAATAGACAAAACGAAGCACACAAAGCTTCCGTTCATGCAATAAATATTACGCATGCAAAACTATTAAAAGATGATTCTACTGCAGCAGTTTCAGGTATTTAAACGTAAAGGTTATGAAAAGAAATGTTTCTCATTATTTTGAAGATGCATTTTTAAGTATCTTTTCTAACACGGGCTGTAAAACAACACACAGCTCAGAAATATACCACGCCTTTGATGTCTTATACTTTGACAAAATGCAATCAATTACACTCCCCACCCCTAAAGGAAGTTTTCAACTCAGCTTTATTTATTGAATAAAAGGAGGAATTGAAATGACTCAGCTCAAAACAAATACAAAGGAAAATATTAATCCCTAATCTCGATGAAGAAAAAAACAAGGCGGGGGGACAAGGGACACTGTTTTAACATCGAGTTGTGTCCTTATAAATTCAAATCTTTTACTATTCAAAGACTTGTCAAGCAGAACATAAGCACACTAAGGCTTCATTAGCTTTCTGAAATGTTAAAGACATTTATTACAAAACACAGCCAATTTTAAAATCAAAGTTTACACAAGTAACTGAAGTTAAAGAGTTAGCCCTGTATCTTCATTCGTGTTCACTGGTGCTAAGCACCATCAAGAATAATAAAATATCTAAACACTGGGATTTTCAGTCTACGCAGCCACCAGCAAGATACAGGTGTGGAAGGAAAAAATCTCTCCAAAAATTCCACGAAGGCAGGTTTCAGAAGAAAAGAAAAAAACCACCACAAACTGACAGTAAACAGGATAGCCTCATGAAAAGGTTTGGGAGGTGGGGGGTGTCCCTCCATTAAACTGAGGAATCAAACATTTCTCATCAAAATCCAGTAAAACAAACTACAAGGTAGAATATTTCACAAGTGGGCTAACAGACTCCAAGTAACTGCTGTGAATTTTCCACGTGTATTTGCAAGTTACTGCTCGTCCCTATCTCAGCCATGACACATTAACATTTCAGTGCAGAATACATCTCCAGCCTTGCTGGGAGGAATATTTAATTTCAGACTAGCAGGAGTGCTTCTTTACATACAGTCCAAACGCTAAGTACAGATGTCACCAGAGGGCACTCTTTCTATTCAAGTGACCTAGCTTTAGCAAACTTCTGAGCAAGACTGCAGACAACCCACATGCAGGGATGCAGAGGCCGTGCAAAGCAGTAATAGTTTTCTTCTGCAGGTTTTCCCTTAAAAAAAACAAGAAAAAAAACAACAAAACCACGAAACATGAAAGAAATTTAATTATTTATCCCTGAAATGTGAAATATTTTTCAGAGTAACTAGAGGCACTGCTAGTAAAGATCACAAACAACTATCAACTTTTGTACTATGTTATACTGTGGTACCTGATGGTACCAATTCACTCAAGCAGCTTTGGCACCCATGTGGATCATGTTTATTTACAGAAGCAGAGCCTAAGCCAGTACAGCTCATGTAGAAGTGCCTGTGGAAATCCTCTGTATTATCACAGATACTAAACCTTACAACAATACATGAAAAAAATGCATCTATGTTGTGAAGAGAAAGCTCTGGGAAACAACGTATTTGTCTACTCCTCACTGTTCTGTATTTGATGTTGTTTAAAAGGGTCAAAAATTAAACTATTATCATGAGGATAATATAAAAGTATCAGCAGTTTTCAACCTTTGGTCCATGTGTTATTTCTAATGTCCTGCTGAGACCTAATAAAGACTTTAAAAAAACAGACTGGTGAGTTGAAGTTCATTAAACAAAAATGTGCACAGCCACTAAAAGACACAGTAGGGCTATATACCCAAAAAGGTTGCAAACTACCTTTTTATGTAAATAGAAAGTTAAGCCCATTTTGCTTTGAAACAAAACATCACCGCAATGCTACTAAAATCAAGTCAGCTGCAGGCAGGCAGCGATAAGAAAATAATCACTGTGCATCCTATGACATTTTCCAGTTTTGAGAGAAACTTGAACACCGTAGGCCTACAAAACATGTGATCACCTGCTTATCCACCTATTCCAGTTGAAAACAAATAGCCTCCATCTCTTCTAGCTAGCTCTGACAGCAAAGCCCATTAGTTTAGCATAGGAACAGAAGGGCGGGGGGGGATAAGACCTGTGCAAAGGCACCTTTTGTCCGCATAGGGATCTCTCAAATAGATAAACATACCCACAGAATTTTACAAGGCAGGTAACTGCTATTAAACACACAGGGACAAGTTACTTCAAACTACTACCTATCACCACCGCTCATCTCGGTTTAAAATATCTGTATATAATTGTTTTTCCAGCACCTACTGCCAGGAAAGAAATATGCCAGACATTCCTGATGTCAAATAAACAGCATCTGTTCGCCCACCCTCCCAAGCAGATCCCCGTCTACTGCAAGGCAACGCGCCCTGGGCGCTCTGAACTCACCCCGCCGTACAGAGCAGAAACGCCA
>JAVJGI010000032.1:6256778-6404215 GCA_035590275.1 Ibycter americanus | reverse complement strand
CGGGGAAGGGAGCGGGAATCGGAGGTACTACGGGACACCGGCCCGGGAGGCGCCGCTCCCTTAGGAAAGACAGCTGCGGCGAGGAAAGGGACCAGCTTAAGAAAAAAAAAAAAAGGCATTACATTGCTAAGAAATCCATTCATTCAGAAGGAACGCTGTGCGAGGACTTTCTAGATTTTTCTTCCCTCCCACAATCGTTGGGAAATGACTAGCTCGCAAGAGGAAAGCAAGGCCTTCAAGGTGTTTGCATCACTTCGGGAGCGCAAGCTCCCAGAAACCCACCAGCTTGTGCAAGAATTGCCCCAAAGTCGCAAGAGCTGGCGGTGCTGCTGTGGTGAGAGGCCTCGGCGCAGCCCGCTTTCCCCCTTGCACCCCCTGCCAGGGAGGCTCCAGCCCCCGCGAGTTACTGCAATAATTAATAGCTAGCATTTATACGTGCTCAGAACGTTTTGCAAACGATACCTCATCTCGTTAAGCTGTGAACTGACTTGTTTCCATCCTGTCAGGGAATTAAGATAGCTACTGCTTCCTTCACATCCTTGGGAGACGGTAATTTGTTCGTATACTGGATAACGCGTTGCTGCCATCCAGTATATAGCCACCTGCTATACGTAGTGCCTGATTTTTAATAGAGTTGCAGACTGGTGAGAATATAGGTACCAGGATTCAGAGCATATTGGACAGCCCTAGATTAAACGAGTACGGCAGGCTGGAAAGACAATACTGGCTCTTAAAACCGTGACAGGGAAATAAGGCAGGAAGGATTTGGGAAACTGTAGGCACGAGTTTGACAGTAAAGCAGAAAGGCATTACCTTTAGGTACAGTGCCGTTTTCCCAGTTTTAAGAAAGCTTTGCACCTAGGAAGAGCACATTCTTTCCTCTTGTTATTGTTTTGGTTTGTTTTTTTACCACGGTAATCTGGCATAGTGTCAAACTCATTCTGAACCTGGATAAATGAAAGGAAAATAAAATTGCCAAATGCCACCCTTCTGCAAGGTTTTCAGCAGGTGAGTCAGTGAATGGGAAGAATGTTTCACTAGGTTTGGAACCACAACAACTTTTAATACAGAAATAAGAAAATGTTATAGGAAGAAGGGGGGGAGGCGGGGGGAATGAAGTAAAGACACCTCAGAAGGGGGAAGCAAAGGTAAAGTTTTTGTAAGCTATTCATCACTAAAGCAGGAGACAAGCTATCTCATAAAACAAGCTCCTTGGCATTAGTTAAGTGGTGGATCTAGGGGTTAGGTGACAAATTTTGAAAGACATTTTACAATTCTCTGATTAAATGCTTCCAGAAAAACTACGTAGTGGATTGTGAGGAAGAAGCAATGTTACGGACTGAAAACTAAGAGAAATTAAACAGGAGAATGTATAGTCATTCATAATCATGGTAACAAGCTGAGAGAGTAAGGTGTTTTTAAGGTTTTGTTTTAAATACCCTTAAAATAGTCTAGAAAAATGGCTGTGTGGAAGGATACAACATTTGTGGAGGACATAAAACTACTCACAATTGTGGGGCGGACTGTGACGATACTCAGAGTGACCCAACTATGTAGGAAGACAATATAATGACATTCAATACTGATAAATAGCCATCAGTACAACACACTACATACTGGAGGAAAGAAATCTGGTTATACATTGTAGAGGGGGTCTAAACCAATGGTAATAGTTTAAGAAATAGGCATCCTAGGCAGGAGTTCAGTAGAAATCTCTCCTCAGTATATGAACACAGTCACGCACACAACACATCGAGATATGAAATGGAGAAAACCAGAAAATGTTGGCTGTCTTGCCATCATTTCATATCAAAGAGTTTTAAAGAATGAGTGGGAAGGAGAATGTACGTTAGACTGTGGAACTGAAATGCCCAATTCCACTTAAGTGCTGATATGCCACAGTTTTACACTAGAGCTCCATGTTTAGTTGCTTTTCCCCTATGATTCCAAAATCTTTTCCAAGATACCACCTTCCAATATACGGTTGCTCACTCTATACACATAGCTGATGTTCCTTATTATTTTATAGGTACCAATTTTCCCCTTTATACTAAATACTCCATTTAAAATTCATTATTAGTTGAATATTGCAGCTGTGCTGTTAAATATTCAAATCACAGGAAGCATCAAAAAGAGAGGAAATGACTAGATGAAAATATGTGGCAAAATAGTTGGTTATAATGAAGAAAGCTGCTGTCAAAAGTAACAGGAAACCGCTGTCACTTGTGACTGGCAGGCTGCAAGGGAATGGGTGCAGAGGGCCAAACCTGAACAAACACAGTTACACGAATCATTCCAAAAGAATGTGACTGAAAATCTTACAGCCCACAGGACATCACACTTGCCATCACCACTTTCACCTGACAGAATAAATTTAGAAGTGGTGTGTGTCTAGCCATCCTGCAGATCAGTATTCTTCAGAATAATTACTTACTATGGATCTCAGAAGTTATTTTTCAGACGTACTTACCCCAAATTTTGTTAGCAACCATTATTTGTATAATTCACTGCCCAACAAAGAAGCCACACTTCTCTGCAAGAGTGTACCTAGGTTCACTGTACATAGAAACCACGCAAACCATATCGGATACATTTCCTTTTGAAAGCAACAGCTTGCATCTTCAATATTGTCTACCAACTGAGAGGATGGAAATTTATCTGTATATTTCTAATTTCACAGATCAAAACCATTTTTCCATTAGGCAACATAAAATGTGTATGCTTCCGTACACAAACTGCAATATGTTTGCAGGAGCAGCTATAATGAAATGTTGAGACTGCAATCTGAAGCATTCGCTATTGTAAAATCCAAGTCTATAAAAATGCCAGCAGAGTACAGTCACTGTTTATTATACTTTCATTAATAGAAGATAGCATAAGCATTTTAGATTTTAAAATTTATAACACAAGTTACTTCAGTGTAATCAGCTTTGCTTGTATAGATTACAATACAAATTATTCTGAAAAATGTAAGGAAAAAAGAGAAACTGTATTTGATTATGACTGAATATATCATGCTGCATACAAAGCTCTGGGATTAAAATTATACATTAATATAAAATCACATTAATCTTGTTGCCTTTCAGCCAAGCTTCCTGAGTACTGCAGAAAAGGTACTTCTTAATCTTGTTTTGGTAACTAATGATTTGAAAGAGTATAGCTTACATCTTGGCACCTAGTTAGCACTTCATTAATTACTAATTACTTGGCACTAAGTAAAGTTTTTCTAACATTGCCTGAATCGAGAAACAGTTATTATCATAGAAAGTCATTAGTTAAAATAAGTTTGATAGGAGATGTCCCAGCCAGATAACTGCTACAGATTATAGTTCCCTAAGGAATGAGAATATAGTAGAAAATATTTTATTTATATAACCCATAAGTGCTATTTTCTGCTCTTACTCTTTGCCGAAGTTATTCTGTGAGTCTAGCTGCACTTAATTTACACGGTACATCAGGATGAGACACTAAAGAAATGTAAAATACTGCTAAATTTACTTGTCAATTTATGAGAATAAAGTTGTATTATTTTTTGTTGAAACTGTGTAATCGTATCTCAAGACCACATCACACTGCTGAAGCACACTTGCGGTACCTGTCGCCTTAATTTTTTTATTTCCTGATTTTGGAGTGCTTACCTGTACAGGTCTGACTTTATAAAAGCAGTGCTTTACATTGTGCAATTAATATTTGGGTCCTTGTAAGGGTACATAGTCTGTGACACTTACACCTATATATTCCTGCTTTTTTGGTGTGTGATTCTCTGTGGTGTCCTTGCCTTTGTTATGGGTAAAATAGGAGTCAGAACCAGATAAATGTAATATTGCTGTAACTATCACCATCTCCCTCTTTCCTTTTGGAGGATGTTTATGCTTAATAGATACTACAAACATACTATCTTCCACCCTTTAATATGGAGGATGAGCTTCCTGCTTTAGCCATAACAAAATGGAATTTTCAGTTGGTTCAGTTAAACTTGAAACTAAGCATAAAAAATATTCTAATGGATCAAAATACCTGTACCAGGGAAATCTGGTTCAAATAGACATGAGACACCCTACATGTTTAGAGTTTACAGTTTGAGGAAGACAACCGTGCCAAGAATGCTGTACTGCAGAGTGGATGCATGCTTCACAGCTGCTCTAAATCAGTATGTTCAACTGGTGTGCTAAATATGTGCTCCTAAAGGTTTTGTGCTTAATAGTAGAACACCTCCTTAGGTATAGATGCCTACTTGTTTCTCATTCCAGCAACAACGAGGGGATGAGTTGGAATTATAACAACAAAATAGTAGTCTGAACTGGTTGTGGGGTTTTCTTAATATTTTTAAGATCACAATTTTTTAAAGAGCGTATCCAAGCAGCAGCTTCTGAATTCACCCAAACTTACATGTAATTTTTTTTAATTATATTTTTATATGTATATAAAAAGAGTGTGTATACACACACACACTTTAAGAGGACTTCCTGTTTACATCTGCAAAGCATTGTTTTCCCAAGGTCAGCAAAGGTTCTTCCACATGTCTCCGCAGCGAGGAAGCTGCACACAGATAACGTGTTATTTCCTCACTGTCTCTCACGCAACCTACGGATTTTTCCACAGGAAGAGAATACTGTTCTTTACTGTGCTGCCTTCCTACGCTCCAGATGTACGAAAGTCAGAAACGTGCTTTATGTTAGAGCCCTAAGAGGAGCCGTTTGCAACAGGGACAATGCCGATAGTACCGGGGAGGGAGCTAGAGGCAAAGAAAGGACTGGCAGCACAGAAGCTGAATACAGATATCCTTCTTTTTGTGCTTTCTTCCTACCCCTGTACATCACAGGAGACAGTCATTAGAGACTGCTTAATAGAAAGCAAGCACCATTTTTTATGTTGTATAAATATCTATCTACACATTTTCCATAAAATGGAGATGCTGGGATGCCTGCATGATTTATGCACAGTACGGAAGTAGCACAAACATGATGATTTACAACAGGTTTTAATGACCATCTGAAGAGGAAAGATCCCAAATAATGGACAACAGCAACTGTTAATTGAAACTAGTAATATTTCATCTATGTAAACAAAGTAATGATCATGTCTGCTACAAGACTTCAAGAGATTTATCTTCCAGACTCCCTAATATGGTTACATCTGTCCCCTGCTTAAATCCTATGTTCTTGCCATCTGCTTCAACACACTTTTTTCAACCCCAAGCAGAGATTAAACAGCTATTTGGAGAAGAAAAAAAGGCTTTTTAAATTTTTGAGCAAAATGTTTAACAACTGGGAAAAAAGTTAAAAAATCAAAATCACTCACACACACACACACACACACACACCCTGGCTCTCTATTGTTTCTGTGATACGAAATGTTATTAGTGACATGCTCAGCTTAAATTTCTAGGAATCTTTACATTTGACCATACAACAAGAAACACTGCACCCACAGATTCAATGTAGTTTAATTACAGAGTGTGATAAATTGGGAGCAGATTAAGTTAATACCATTCAGTTAATCAGTCAAATTGTCATTAAGAAGTAACATTATATGGGCAAATCAGGAAGCGTCCTGCTTTAAAAAGAAGGAAACTTCCTAGCATTCTTCAGTTGTGCTGTGGGAAGCCTAGCCAGTTATACTCCTTTGAGACGTGCTGTGTGCTTACCTCTCCATGTCCAGACATGGAGGTGGGGGAAGGACAGCGCTATAGTTGGCTCTCTGTTCTGCAGGAGGAGACCCAAAGAAGAGCAATTTCACAGATCCTATGCTCCTGCCTTCTGGGCAAGACTACAGCCTGCCTGGTCCTCATGTGGGTCACATTAATTAGGGAAGCACTTTACTCGGCATCCATCATCCACTGTAGTCACAGAATGGTCAGTCACAATCCACCTCTTAGTGCTTATTGGTAGCCTTGAAAATTCTGGAAAGGGATTAGAGATGTACTGAGCGTCTTGTTATGGTAGAGGTACAATGCAATGATAATAGTCATAAACACACTAAAAAATTACCTCATCCCTTCTATAGAAGTTCCCTCAGAAAAAAATTTTTAGACCGTTTCTTCTTCCTGTATAGAAGAAATCATGGATTTCACCTCATCATTCATTCCCCTGAGCTTCACAGGAATTAACTGGGCTCGGTACCTGCGCTTTTAGTCTTCACTCTTTTGGCTGATGCTTCTGCTTTTCCCTGCAATTATAATTCTTACTGCCTGCAAATATCGGAAAACAGAATTTTTTGCATTGTTTGTAAAACACTGTGAAGTATTTTCAGAAATAATGCAGAACAAAGCAAATCTACCATGTCTTTTTTATCCACAGCTAGTAGTCCTTGTCTGAAAATCTAAGAGTGTAATGTCTACTAGTATAAATAGGCACAGCTCCATTGAAGGCCTTGCTATCCATTACTGTAGAGCTTTGCCATGAAGTAAGTTGATAGTCAGACGGTTCAGCTTTAGATTTAATAAATACCATTGCTTAAATTACTAAAATAGATAAAATGCACTGGTTTATAGCCAGTATTTTCAGAATCATTTATATAAATCTCTTGGGAATACTTTTGGGATAAGCAGAGCAGCAAGCCATCATCTGTTGTAGTCTATGTGTCTTGCTCTGTAAGTCTTTATCTGCTGGTAATCTCTTTGGTATCGTGCTCCTGCATGTAAAGTGGCTTGTCGGGAGCTGGAGTTAGACTGAATAAGTACTCTGATGTTATGCTCTACACCTGCTTAAACAAAAATTAGGAAGCCAAGTAATAATACAATTTTAGTAACTCATTTTCAAATAAACAAATGTCTCAGGTACTCCACGTTTTCCAGGTACTGCATTTTTTCCTGTGTATCTCAAACATTATCAGGATGATCAAGTTCAGTTACAGAGACAGGACATGTAGAAAATGCTGATGTTAGGACTTAGCAAACACTCTTCAAGATCATTTACACTGAAAGAAAAAGACAAAACAACATTTAGAAAAACATCTACATAAGGTTTCAGTATCCTCTAGTAGAACTGAGAAATTAATTCAGGTTTCTAGATCCAAGTTATCTCTTAAGCTGTGAAACACTTTTCATACCAATATAAATATTATGGGGAATGTAGAGACTTTTAAAAATTTCATTTTAAACAGGAAGGGCAATAATGACATTTTCACAGCCTCATAATATCCATGCTGGAAAATTATTTTAGCTTTCATGAGAATAGTTTCTTGAAAAAAAGAAAAAAACCCCAACCAATAACTATATTTTTTAAAGTAAATAAGAAGTCATTCTGTATGGAGGCAAGGCTTGTTTCTTGAGAAAAATCATCTGACATGGAGCACTTGGACTGGAAGGTCTAGTGTTTATAAATGTGTCTCAGCTGGAGATGGCTGCTGAACTTCTGAAATTTTGAAGAGATTTTTCCTGTATACTCTGGAAGGGCTTCAAAGTACACTCAGCAAGCAAATTCCAAAAATACAATGGGTGTATTCTACCTAGTGTTCACCTAAACTTTTACTGCACTCTGATAGATTCTGTGGCTAAAACTGACATCCGTAAGCTAATTTTCATTTGCATATCATCCTTTCCCACTGATATTCTTGGGAATTTGTCATTTGAAGATTGAAATCTGAGTCTTACAAATATAAACCAGATGCATGCTAAATACGTGAAAGGATAAATTCTCTGTTTCCAGAGTTTTGTTTTAATTTTCAAAAGGGGACCCATATATCATGAGGACAAGGAACTCAGTCCATGAAATTATTTTATAAAGAGAGCTTCTGACTGTTAGGATTAAGTTTGTGGTTAATACTTTCTATAAATACATAGTGGTAAATTCTAAAAAGGTAAAAACATTAGAAGTAGGCATTCAACACTGCTAAAATCTAAGTCTGTCACTTTACAGTGTTCTCTCCAGCTACTGCTACATGCCACAGGATACCTGAAAAAAACATACCTGAGACTCAAAGGAGTATTACACCCTGAAAAATTACACATCCATTATAAATTATCCTTTGAGAGTTGCATGAGAAAACACTTTGCCACCTATAATTCTAACAATGTAGAATTGGAGTATTTTATTCTATGCTACAGCTCATGACATCATTTTTGCCAACACACTATCTGAACACTTCTCAGTATGTTACAAACAGCAACAAAAATTGAACGGATTTATTGTCTTGTTCTCTCCCTGGAAGAGAAGTGTAAATAAGCTACATTGTTTTGCAACACTTTGTGTCTTAGATATACCTATGCTTTACTTTTAGTTTTCACTATAGAAGATAAAATTGAAGAGGTACATACTGAGCTTGAGTCAGAAATTACAGAATTTCCCAATGGTCCTTAATTCTTACAGGGATCCTTTCTAAGGTCTCACCCTGGCCGTCTCTGTCTCCTGCATAGATAAAACGTACCTGTATACCAGAGAGTTCCTTTGTGTCTAATAAGCATGGTATATTTTGCTTCCAGGACTCAGGTTTTCCTATAGAAATACTGATCTTAGATCACAGAGTAACCTCAGCTAAGGACTAACACTTTGAACGTGATGTAATACTCTGCAGAAAGGCAATGCAGAGAAAGTTTAACGTTCTCCTCATTGCTTACTTTGTCCTCGTCACATCTTTTCTTTTCTTTTTTTTTTTAAATAGTTGGCATTTAAGAGCCACTATTCATTACAACATTGCCTGTCATAATTAACAGTCCCCATTCACTCAGCTTGATAATTTCTTCCTTTCAGCAAGAAGGCTGCCAGAACTGAATGCATGTTATACTTGGGATTCCCAAAGAGTTACATATGTATGATAATTTGTGAACCCTGGATAGCATTTGGATACCAATTAGCCAATGGGGCTAGAAATAGCTGGGTAAAGGGATGAGGTTTAGGACTGTCCATGCAGGTCAAGGCATGATGCTGAGAACAAAAAGAGGTATCAGAAAACAGTGCAAAAGCCAAGACAAGGATACTGCTTCAGCAAGTGTGTTTGTATAACAACGGGGGAATAAAGATGAAGGAACAGGAGATGTCTTCGCCTGCATGGAAACTAGTACAGTTGCTCACAGCAGCCCAATCGTGACTTCTGCATACTATCCAAGCAAACTGAATTTGGGAACCTCTGTCAACCAATTTTCTCAATTATGGGCATATTCCAATAAAAATGGAATAGGATACTAGCACTAGACAACAAAACAAAGCATATGGAAAACACAGAAAATATGATAGCATTTTCAGCAATAGATCCTTAGCTTAAATACTATTTTGCATTTTCGCTTCTAGCTTAAAAGAAAATATAAAAAATAAATGAGGATTAGGAAGAACCACAGAATGGTTGGGGTTGGAAAGGACCTCTGAAGATGATCTAGTCCAACACCCTGCTAAAGCAGGTTCATCTAGAGCAGGTTGCCTAAAAGAACCACAAGAGAAGACTGTAAAACAAGAGAAACTAAAAATAGTGTGTTTAAGTGCTTTGATCTACAGATGAGAATTACAGACATATTTCTTATCTGCATTATCATCATCATCATCATCCAGTGAAACCAGTAGGCCAATGCACTCGTAGGTACATAAATTCATAGAGAGTGACAGTTTCTACACCAAAGATCAAAACAGCACACAGTATTACTGATCTCCTGTAGCAGCACTATGGGCTTGCTGAGGGAAGAGGGGGCACCGAGGCCTTCAGGCAGAGTTTGCTCCCCAGCCTGGCACACCATCACAATTCCCTCAGTCAGAGCCATGTTCTCCCAGCTCCAGCTCTGCTCTGCTCTCCGCAGGTGAGAGGGAAGCACAGCTCCCAGCACAACCTCTGCTGCTGTGGCAGCTTCCCAGCTTGGCTGAGGCTGAAGTGGAGATCTGTCCCACCTCTTGGGAAGGGAGGGGCCAGGCAGCCGAGCCCTGGAGGAAACTTCTTGACATCTTTACACAGCAGGGAGGCTTAGGTGAAGCTGGGAAACAAATGAAACACATCTAACAGCCTGTCACATGCTATGCGAAAGAGAAAACACCTTGTCAAATGAAGAGACAACAGGAGTTGGCATTAACTCTCTTTAGATGCATATTAATGCAGTGTACTACTTCAGCTCTGGAACTCTGCTAGAGAACAAGTAGTTCAGCAAAAGAAACAGAAGATTTTTTTAAGGAGTAGACAGGCACATGTATAATAGCAACATGCTGACGGGGAGAACAACTGCAAGCATTAGTGTCAGTGATGCTTCACAGCATAAACTGATCACTGGAGAAATTTCTTTCTCTTACCTATTTTGCATACAGTTCAGGTACATTATGCCTTCTGCTGTAGCATTTAATATAGGCTACTGTTGGACACAGAGAAGATCCTCAAGAGTGACAGTCCTTGGTTCTATTCTTTGGGGGGGGTTATTACCAGTTTTTTATAATATTATTAATAAGGCAGACTATCAATTTTGTTTTGAGGCAGAGGGTGTAAGCATGTGCATATGTGAAATTTATGTTACTGTGTATTTGGAAAAAGAACATTAAGAAAGGAACTTAAAAAAGTCTTCTGTTTCTCCCTTGTAACCTCTAATGCCATTTGAGTTAAGTGCTTATGGTTTGGATTCATACAGGTAGCAAACCACTTTCAAGACTTTTGAATTTAATCAATTCTTTTCTGTTGGTTTATTTCTATTAAGTAACCGGAGACAGGTATTTAAACCAATTGCTGCACAATGAGCCATGAGAAAAGGGAGCAAGTTGGATGGATGCTTATAAGGCAGGAGGTTTGAACCATACTGACAAGATATTACCCCATATACAGCTCTTATCTGTCAAAAGCAGCCAGAACAGAATGAGGGCAATTAGTCTTACTAGCTGGTCTACTGACCTGTAAGAATAAAAGGAATAAAAATGCCAGTGTGTGATAAAGCAACACTTGCAAACCAGTAACAGAATACGCATAATAGCTCAAGAAACATCCTTAGGAGGAAAAAAAAAATAATTAACTTTATACTTCAGGTTTTATTAGGAAAAATATAAAGGGAGAGAACCACCAGCAGCTGTGTGGAACAGAGCTTAGCTTTTCAGGAAAATACACAGGGCCAGATCTTGCCTCCTAGTTCTTCACACGTTTTCTGCTTTTCAGGCCCATGGAAACAGGCCAGGAAAAATTAATCGGCAGAGAACCGTATTATCTCTTCTGCATAGTTCCCACGTAGTGTCTCAGAGAAAGACCATGCAGCTAGGGAGCTGGCTGGAAGAGCTGTCTGCCTGGGGAAAACTGTCCTTGACTCCCACAGATCCCAGAGGATATAGTAGATTTCGGTAGGGCATCTCTTTTTTGTTGATCTGAGACGATCTGAGGAATTCTGTTGCTGAGATTTCCTTCTGTGGATGAAAAGCAGGGGCTGATTTGGGTGTCAGGGTTTTTACATACTGTGGAAGTTCTGGGCAGAAGAATGAACACCAATATAATGACAGCTTTCCTAAACTGAGAAGTACTGGCAGGTCACTGATTGAATGCTAGGTCATTAAGTCTGCAGCTGCCTCAGAAATATTGTAGAAGAGGATTTGATCTTGGAAACAGAGACAGTGTAAAGTCCTGGCTTGCTCCCACACAACCCACCCCCTCCCCTATCTTTCACTGTAGGAGTTTCCAGGCTCTTGGTGCCCAGGGAGGAGGACCGATGTCTTTAAAAGTAGGTGATCCCCCACCTTAATACATCTTGAACATAAAGCTATGATCCAGCCTGCTGATTTACAGAAGCCATATCAAACAACCAACCTTCATTTCAGTTTCCCATTAAGCAATGCACATCCTTCTGCTTCCTTTCCAGTGGAAAATCCCATGAAGTAGGAGAAAAACATTCTGGAGTTCGCACTGATAAATTACTTAAAGTGTCTCTCCAGCTGGGGTCTGCGAGGCATCTGGAAGGGTCATACCCTTCCTGTCCTCAGCCCCTCGGGGGAACTCTGCATGGCTTCCATTCAGTGTCACTGGGGCCCTCTCCCCTCTGCATCATTTCCTGCTCCCTCTGCCACTCCTGCAGCAGGGCTCACTAAGACACTATTCTGCCCTTAGCTCCCTCCCATTTGGCTACGCTCGAATCCCCCCTCCCACAACATTCATGCAAAGAGGGTAGAAACTATGGCCGTGGAAGAAATGCTTCACTGAGCAGCACTGTCCGCTATCCAGATTATGTCTGGCAATTAAAGGGTGCAAAAGAATCATGCTAAACAGTGTTGCTGTTGCATTCTTTGCAACATCTGCAGAGCTCCCAAGCCTCATGAATTTGCAAAGAAAGATTTTTTTGTGGGGGGAGTCTTAGAATTGGGAGACAGCTTGCAATTACCTTTCCTCTCCACTTACAACGTCAAGGTGTTTTCCACAGGATTTTTAATTATTATTTTTGCTTCCTTGTCTATTCTGTTTGGTCAAAAGAAAAATCCACCCTGGAACTTACAGAAGAGCAGGGAAGTTAGGGAAAAAAAAATAAATGAAATTGAATGAGAATTGGGAGACTAACTTTTTGAAAAAGCTCTGCTCCTATCTGTTTGTATTGAAGCTTTTGTTGTTGTTGTTTGCATCCTAAGAAAGAACGTCAGGAATCTGTCAGGTGCTTGCCATAGCGGGCTGCCAGCTCACTGCCTAGCAACTCACACTGCGCAGGGATATCCTGGCATTACATACGCTGTCACGTCTCCTTGCCTAACACTTGCCTTGATGCTGTCTCACTGGCTAACAGTGTGTTGTTACATCAGGTTCCTCACTTGGGAAATACTGAGCTGCCCTTGTGTGTCATCTGGCCCAGTGAGGGCACCTAACGACACCAATATGAAAAGCAATATAATGGTTTATCTAGGTAGCAGATTTGCTATACTACACAAGTCACAACGTATTTACACAGAATTTTCTGTTAAGTAGGAAGTCACCGTCAGTGTAGCACAAACATCAGGGTCCCTGAAATGTCAATAGGTATTTTAAAACTTATTTCTCAAAACTAGTTAGTGATTCCCTGTGAAAGAAAGCTATAAAGCAGGAAAAAACCCTAAGCGTATAAATAAAAACCTTTTGCTTTACCCACACAACAGCAGCTTGGTAGTGTGATTTGGTGATTAAATGGGGTAGGAAATCTGAGGTTCCAGCCTCATCAGTGACAGCAAGTCACATAGGGGATTTGGGGCCTCAAATGACTGTCAGATACTATTGATTGTCATCTTGCAGGTCATGACTTCCCCCTCCCAGGGCATTCTGTTCTCTGTTGTGATACAGTGGAATAGGAGGAACAAAACTGAGGCTCAGAATCCTGTATTATTAAAATCCTTTAAGAGCACAGAAGAACACCTTGACTTGAACTCAGGAAATAACAGCCAGATCTCAGAGGGCACAAGAATGTCACTTTTGCAGGTGAAGGTCTTTGAAGAACCCACTGTGCTGTTTTCAACACAGCTGTGTTAGGGCCTTTTATTCCCAGAATACAAGCATCTCAGTAAGATTTGTAACTGTGACAAACAGCTAATGCTTTTTTACTTAGGTCAAGAGTTTTGAAACACAGCCTTTAATATAACACTGAAGAGATGACTTCAGTAAAAAGTGTGCTAAGTGAAACAGAGATCTTCTCTCAGCTGCCTCTTTTACCAAACAAAAATCAGGAAATACACTCTAAGCTTGTGGATTTTATGTATATATGCAACTTGGAATTGTTTCGGTGCATGTACATTTTTAATTGACTACACATTTCTAGACAACTGTATCGGAAACAGGCAAAAATACAGACCCTTTCAAAAATGGCAAGTCTTAATGCAGACCGTACCCAGGGGTGGTATTGCGTACAAAAAATGGAGAACAAAATCTCCAGTTAAATAAGTTTGACAGAAAAAAGGCATCACAGAGTTAAAAATTATAAATTATTATGGAGATAGAGCAGCCCTGACACACAGGAGGTGAGTCTGTTCGGAGCCGAAGAGCCTAGCAGTCCCTGAAACTTCTCTGCTGTTCAGTTCAGTCACAGGCACAGTGGTTTTGCTGTTATGGCACAACTGGCTCCACACACATACTAGACAAAAGAGGCAAACTGATATAGTTAATGCCTGCAGAGTTCTACAGAGAACCCTCAGACCTGATCAATAACTTTTCATCAATAAAACCCCTAAAACTCTTCCCAAAGAACACATGAAAGCATTCTCAGTGATTTTTCTGCTAGTTTGTGCATTGGGAACCGTATCAGTAGTGATCAGGACAGAGAGTATCTCTGACCAAGAGACAAATCTTGCATATCAGAGCAGTAGACTGTCTGAAGTAAGTTCCTCCATTGTAGCTAACATACTGTATGCTCCAATGGGACATGGGAAGCTAGGTAATTTTTGGGAAGCCAAAATCTGTAGAATCTTAATTAGAAGGAATCTTCCTCCCCACTAATTATTTTGGAATTACTCACATATGTGCATAAATTATTTCTCAATAAGCTGTCTTTAATACCATTATTCTGATGAATGCCACCTGCACAAACAGATTTTCCATGGGAAAATTACATTATAGTTATAACTTTTGTATTAATCAATACAGTAAAACAAAGTTGTCAGTGAAGGTGGTTTCATCTGATCCATTTCATTTAAGTTTGTAACCAGGCAAGTGCATGCACTTGGCTAGTTATCATGTCTTAGCTGAGGCTATGGTAAAAGTTTAAAGAAAATACTAACAGGACCCTTGTGAGTAGAACTCTGGAAATCAACACCCTAATTCTGTTAGAAAATGTACATAAATACCTTCTAATCAAAAAATAAAGCCAGATAATATAAGAATTTTCATTTTTAAACAAAGCAGAAACGTGCTATGATGCTATTTTTATCAGCATGATCCTTAATTTGCTTCAGGAAGGTTTCAATAAGAACCAAAACACTGTCAGAAATGCATACCTTACAGCATTTGATGTACTTGGCACATTAGCAGCTCTGTAAACTCTGCATCACTTTCCTGAAGCCTACTTACCCCAGAGTATGCTAAAAGCATTTGAAGGGATGCAGGAAATCATTATAGTAAGTGCAATTCTTATGCTTAACTACATACTAAATGTGGTAGTTCATGTTTCATAGTCTTTGGAGTGTGCTGCATTTAATATCTCAGTTACTTACCTGTTGTTTTATTGCAATACTTCTAGTTCTAGACAGAAACTGATGTTAGTCATTGCATCTTTCAATATGTTGTAAGTACATTCATATAGATGGCCGTTGTATGGCATATATTGTGGCACTTCTGGAAGACACATGTGGACATACACATCACCATTTGCAGTTCATTCTGTAAGCCATCACCAACATATTATTTTTTTATCAGCCTTATTTTCAACTAGGGACTTGGTGGTACAAATAAGGGAGGCAGGCATACTTGAAACACTCAAATAAAGGCTGAAGAATTATCCATGAAAACGTATAACATTTGCCAGAAAATAAATGCAGACAGTACTTGGACTCCAAATGACAAATCTGTCTCAGGGATCGTTCATCATTGTGCTGACTCAATTAACCTTCCAGTTCCATAAAAGTTGGTAGTTTTTGAGCTTGTTAGAAAGGCCATCGGAGTTGGTACATCCCAAACCTGACCCTGCAACTGCATTTCAGGAGGCAGCCCATCACACTGCCCTTCAGTCTCCCTCTCCTCTCCACTCAGAGGAGCGGGCTGGGCATTGAGGAAGAATTTTCCGCCTCAGAGCCCTTTGGCATCACAGTGCCTTGCTGCTGAGCTAAATCAGAGCACAGCAAAGTCCAGCAGCAGCTTGGCACTTGTCTAGACACCCCAGGCTCATCACCTAGACCCTGCCACGCTGCCCAGTCTATCCCCACAGAGAACAGAGATAGGACTCTCTGTGATTACTTGATTCCTTGTGTCCCAGACAGCAGATGGGACCCAAGGAGCAAATTAAAGTTGTTTTAGCTGCAGCAGCCCCAGGGGATCTGCAGAATGCAGCAGCGCTCCAGCCATCCCCTTTTCACTGCCTGCCTTTTCCAGTGTCAGAGAAATGAGGGTAATTCCCAGCTGGCTGCTCAGGCAGTACCCTTTCCAGGGCTCTCCTGACACCTGGGAAACCTGTCTACAGCCAAATGGCTTTAGAACTGCTTGGCTTTGTCCTGTAATTCTAGAGGGTCTCAGGGCAGGATTACCGCTGCCGAGCTCTACTTCCCGCATGTCGCCTCTGCCTGTACCTGCTAGCCTGGCTGAAGTGGAAAGAGAAAACATCTACACATGCTGACAAAGAACCAAGGCCGGGATGCCTGCTGTGGCCTGGACAGCAGTGTGACTCTACTCCGGACTGGCAGAGGAATGACAGCCCAGGCCGGCGCTGAAATGCTGTGCTAGTGTGTAAGAGATGAGCTATGCCCAAGCGCAGGCTCATGTGTAAACACCAAGCCTCGGAGGCGAGTCTGGGCGTAAATGCGGGCTCAGACCTGTGCTTGGCAGAGTCTAAACCCAGCTACGTGAGTGACTTCGGCAGGGACAGAACGTGGCCATTAAGTCTACAAAAAAATCCTGTAAAAATACCTGCCAACCTCTTGCTTCTTATTTTAGTGTTACCAAAAGAGAAAGAGGTAGTACATGTCTTTGTTGGCTTTTACAGCTTTTGTTTTGTGAAGCTATAAAATTTTCCAACATTTCCACAAAATGGGATCAGGAAAGAGGACTACAAATATTCTTAAGCCATGCAACAGTAAGGACCCTTGTATGTTTTATGTAGTTTTATGTATGACTCCTTGCAGTTCTACCAAGTAAGCTCAGTCGAAGTCTGGTGCCCTTGGCTACTCCAATTGCTAACAGAGCGAACAGTTCAAATTTGGAAGCAATTTCCTACTGATTTTATCTTCCAGACTCTGAGTCCTCATATAGGTTACTGTGCTTCACCTAGTTCAGGTTTCTGAGATAATTGACTCCTAAAGATTTCCCAGGATCCTTTCAGTTCTTGAAGAATCCACACAATTGGGACTACACCATGCTTAACTTAGAGGGAACGGTACAGAGCAGATTTTATACTATGTGGGTCACTCCTGTGATTTTCCAGTTTGGGTTAACCCAGTTTTCAATGATTGCTTGCTTATTATAGAGAAAAATTCTATATCATGAATAACAGTAAGAAAAAGTTCCTTTAATTTCTACTGTACTTTTAAATAAAAAGAAAAGCTTTTTAAATAAAAATAAAAGTTCAGATTCAAATAGCTAGAATCTATAAAAACAGAAAAACGTCAATGCATCTCTAACCCTGATCCAGAAGTGGTCTTCCCTGGCATTTTGTCTGTGACTGCCTGGCTCAAAATCATGACAGGTGGTGGATCTGATGGCTTCTGACAGTGGATAATCTCTAACTCTTAGAAGCACAAGGATTTCTTAATTGCATAAATCCTTTTTTGAAAAATAAACTATAAATGTTTTAAACAAAAGTTAGATGAAACAAAGCAACAAAGAAGGAAATAGAGAATAATAACACAGCAAGATTAGGCCTTCAGACGATCTTAAAGCTGTATGGTAATACAAGGGCTTTAACGGAGCTGTATCATATTAGCCCCTTTTAAACTCTGCTATGCAATTGCAATTACAAATAGTCTTAGAAGATGTGCAGATGCTCCAGGAACAAACTGGATTTTGACTTGCAAAAAAGGATATTTGTTTGGCTAGTTCTGTATTTGCCATGCACTCTAACCTGGACCCGTTGCTGACAGGAGATAAAAATATTTTCAGATAAAAACTGCGTAGCCCAAAAAAGTCTGTGTTTGTATAGCGGAATCATCAGTTCACTAATGTGAAGTGAAATTAACAATTTGTCTTAATTATTTGATAGGTTTTTTACATTGTAAAACACATGCCCGGAGCACACTTGTTTGTCCAACCCGAGGCAATGCCAGCAGTCACCTCCTCAACAGAAGAGGTCTAAACCGCTGCTGCGTGCCCTTTGTGTGGCAGAGAGAAGGCTGGCATCTGAAAAATACCACAGGAGAGATGGAAGAGGAATTTGGTAAGATGGGTTATCTAGAACTAATGAGACTTCAAGATGGATAATACCTCAGTCCAATATTCTCATTTGTAGAAGTTATTGAGCAATTTTAAAAGCATACATTCACGTTCCTTATACATCATGGCTACTCACTTTTTCACCTTTCTTAATGAAAAGGGTTAAAGTTGCCAGGCATGTTTAAAGTACCACATACAATGCCACATTTCCTGCTGATTCAGATCCTGCCTCAGACAGACAAAAGGACAAACTGGACACAGCTCAGAACAGAGCACATTAGGTGGCTGCAGCAATTCCATAAAAAGTATTTAACAAGAACCAAGAGAACGACAGTGTTTCTCATTAAAAACACATACCAGTGTGTGAAGGCAGAACGCAAGTGTAGCTAAACAGAGGGGAGAAGTTTTATTTTGCAATGCAAGTAAAAAAAAAAAGAAAAAAAAGAAAAAAAAGAAAACCCACCACACATGGAAAGGGATGATTACAAGAGGTTCAGTGCCACGCCTGCCAAAAGCAAGCAATTTGCCATAATGCACTGCACTCACTACAAATTAGAAAAGAATTTAAGACCAAAACAGATGCACGAACATAGCATTTTCATAGTCAGAAAATGCTCTATTTATGGTAGGTAGTATTTCTTCTTGGGTATCCTAAAATGTTTACAAAGTAGAAGAGGGGGAAAAAAAATAAGCTTTAGAACCATGTAAATAAATGAATGGGAATGAACTGAAATACAGCTACTCTCATGGAATGCAGAGTAATTATATCAAGGGTATAAAAATATTACCACGAGCCCTACTTTAAAACTAAAGAAGCCCTAATACCCTTTCAAATGTGAGCATGTGGCAAGCCACACTCCCAAGAGCAGATGTACCTCCACAGGATTTGTAATGGCCGAACAAAAAGTCCCACATGTACTCGGGTTAAAAAGCACTCCCCAGATAAAAATGATCAAATTGGTATACAAACCTGCCTGCAGAAGAGGATGCAGAAGATAATCCTAAGGAATTTGATTAAGTGCTTAAGAGCCTGTAATGCATTCAGGAAGTAATACACTACATTATTACAGGTACCAGTGTATTTATGTATTATGCAAACCCTGTTGGCACTGAAAATTAACCTAAGGAATGAGGTTGACCAAATGCTAAAATGAGGCTTCATTGAGACAATATTGATATTGACCAGATGAATTAACTGTTTGGTTCCTGTAATAAAATATATATTAAAAATGTTCATAGTTCCACTACAATAAAACCAGCTGGCACTGAGTATTTCTTCACAGGGCCAACTGAGAATACTGGTATTTCTAGATAAGAGTCATTCTGGTATATCCTTCTTGACAGAGAAGCTATAAAAGTTGCACTCACAACTCACTTTCTAGAAACTTAGAAAAAAAAGCATCTCAGAATTATATATTGCATACAGTGGTACTAAAATAACGGTATGGTTTAAAAAATAAAAACAACCCTAAGATCTCTATCAGTTGACACACATACGTGTGGGGAACCATCCAGCAGGATTCCTGCCCACCAGCATCTGTGTAAAACTGAGGTTTCTATAAAGTAGAAGAATACTTCCTGCTGTTCAGAAGAACCAAGGCTGTAAAAGCACATATTAGCTGTGAAATACAGGAGCTTCTAATGGCTTATACTTTCCCCTAGTAAAATCCAAAAGCTGCAGGAAAAGATTTTTTTTTTAGAAATATGACTCAATACTATTCTATCTTTCCTGAACACAAAGTGGTCTGATAAACTCAAATATGAAATATAAAATGACTCAAGCTTATCAGAGCCTGGGAAAATGACTCCTAATGCAGTTACAGATTGCACTGGTTTAGGTGATGGGGCAGAGGGGAAAACTCTCCATGATGTGCTCTTTTACCGCAGGAAAAATGCCGCCTCCCCTGTAAGGGAAAGATGATAGGAGTTGGCCTACCTTCTTAACTTGGTCTGTCTCCACACGCCATTTGCATTTTAGATCTCTAGTTACAGTCATCATGCCATCCTCTTTTTATTTAAAGAATAAAACCTCACTACACTAGTACCACTCCCAGCACCAGCCTTTGTCTGGCTAAATATTCACCCTGTGTGCACTTGAATACATACAAACTTCACATTGCTGGGATGCTTTGGGATTAAAAAAATACGTGACTCGTCAACACCTAATGTCCACAGAAACAAATCCAACTATCAGAAGATGAGTCTATTGTGTCCTGTAAGGTGCTTCCAACCACTTTTCCAGAGATGGACATGCTGCTCTTGTAGAGGTGAATGCAGAGTGAGGAAGGCATGTGGCTTCTATTTTGGTAATAAGTGGTTTGGTAATATGTGGTTTGACAGCTTATTTTTCAGACCACAACAGCCCCACTGGCCACAAAGCTTGAAGGGAGCAGTTGTAAAGGTCCTCGAGCTATCCAAGAAAAAATACATCTCATAAGGCAGAGCAATTAATTGGCTGCTATATACATATTTTACTGCTATATACTGAAAAGTAATCGAGCATTTTGATTTAAGAACATAGGTGTTTAATTTTAAAAGCGGTCTTTCCTTGGCTAGAATTGTAGTGACACATTTTTGCAAATGCCAAACATACACACCCTATGTCACAACTCTTCTTTTCGACTTGGCTTCAGATTTTAAATAGTATTTTTAAATATAAACAATAATGGTGCTCTGTTGAAAGCAATTTTAAAGAGCCATGAACCATACTGTCAGCCTGAAGGGAGATGGAGGAATTAAAAACTGAAAGAGAGAAATATTCCAGTAATAAAACCTACAGTGGGATAGACAGCACGGAGTGCAGCACCCCAACTCTTTTTAGAGCTTTATCTGTCACAGCCTATTCAACTGTGTATCAGCACAAACCTTCTGTAGTGCTGACATACCCTTGTTGTCTCACAGGGTATGAGTACATGAGTGTGTGTATCAATTACTTTCTTTTCTTTTCCTTCAATACTAAAAGCAGAGAAAAATAAATTTTGAGAAGTAGTGTTTTAGAATGCTGGCTCTGGAAAATTACTATCAGAAACTAAACAAATCCATGCCAGAACACAGCCCTGTGGAATTATAATACCTCTTAGCCAAAAGGGTAAGATAAAGATGGCCCTTCAAATCACAGAGAGATTGCCAGCACAGGTGCTCACCCACCGACTGACACTCCTGCGGAGTGTTTGTGGGAAGCATCAGTGATCTGTCAGGCCTAGAACGATCATGTGTAATAAAGCTCATCTGCTATGGGTACCTACTTGTGTTGCATTGCTAGGCAGAGAAAGCATTTTCTTCTTGCTAAAAATACTTCCTTCTCCTCTATAAAATGACAAAAGTATAACTTTGCCTGACCTATTTTTCGTCCTTACTCATTCTGTGGAAAACTCACAAAATTGACACCTAATTTCCAGGTGCTGTTGCTTAGCTTCCTAAATTATTAACAAGTGTAATAATTATCCCTTTTCATCATCACGTGGGACAGGGAATAGATGCAAAGATTACAATCACATCACCCCTCTCATATCTGAGCATGTTTATGATATCAGAAGATCCCTCTACCAGTTTCAATCAATAAGCAGTATTACACATGCATTTTTTTGTCACGGTCTAATGATAGAGTATGCTGGTCTACTGTAATTTATCAGCAGTGACCCAGGGCAGAGCACAAAAAGTACAGGGGAAATACGGACCAAAATCAGGGATGTCTGACCTGTTTACTGTGTTCCGGGGTGGTGCCAGAAGTGGTTGGGGTGCTCTGTGTGTGCTGATGCTGACATGGTTTTACAAAGAAGAGAAGAAATGAGAGGAGGTGAGACTGGTAGCGAGGTGTGTCAGGGAACGACTGATGAACAGGAAAAATTCTGACATCTTGAAAATATTTAGAATTACTTCAAAAGTGAAAACAAGGGATATTTGCATGCCACGGTAGCTTCACAGCTGTACCTGGACCAGCAGAGCTGTGTCAGCTGGGCTTCCTATTAGCAATATGGCCAACAGGAAGAGCTTTTCTGCCAAATTAGCTGCCCCATCTCCCAAGGCCGATGACAGACATCTTCATCTAGCCCTTCTGGCTGAGTTGACTGAAGATGTTCTGCTTCACAGCTGTTCATCAGCATCTGCCAGCTGGGGGGAGTTACCACTCCGCAGACGGGGCCCCAAAAGAAATTCTGTGAGTGTTCTCTCACCCTGTGGACAAAGCCAGATGAGTTAGCACTAGCCACTTTCACCAGCGCTTTAAATCACTCCATGGACCTTGCCTCAAGTGGGCTAGGGCACAATCTCTTCTGCATGCACATAAAGGGGGGCTACAGCCTCCAGGAGAAGAGCAAGCCACAAGAGGAGAACAAGGCCTTCCATGGTCACAGCTGTTTGCAATGTGAATGTCTTGTCATGGCCTGAACAACGCCAATCCAGGTAACAAAAGCACATGCTGGTCAACAGTTGTATTTCTACACCTATTCTGGCACAGCTATCTTGGCAGACCTTCGCAGTGCTACAGCCTGAAGCCACAGCCCCCGATGGATTCAGCTGTACCCACTGAAGATCTTTTTGCTCTCAGAGCTGTGAGACAGAGACGTTCAGCCATTATAGCTAAATCCAACAGGGATCACTCAACGGAGCTCCTCACCACCAGGATTCACATCTCAGGAAGCTCAGCTCACTAGCATTACAAGCTGCTTGTCTAGGTGGTGATCCGTGGCGTGCACAGGACAGAGACACAGCTCACCGTTCTGCCTTTGCTCTGCATCGGCCACCCTCCAGGAGAGGGCAACGAGGACAGGCGGGGGCAGAAGGCTCTTAAATTGCCATCACACAAATTGGCTGGACTTCAAGAGACTAGGCTCTGGTCTGAGCCAGCTGCAGGAAAACAGGGCAGTTAGCAAAACAGCAGAAAGAGAAATCAGAATGAGATAAGGGGAGTCTGGTTGCGGGTGGAAAACAGGGAACTGGAGCCCAACTAAGCGAGACGGGACAAAGAACAAGTTAGGAGCACCAAGGGATCTGGACAACTGCTTTTGCCCTCCTGCTGCCCTGCCCGTCTGCTTAGAATCTGCTGTCAAAACAAGTCCTATTTTCCTTATGTCAGTCCTGATCCAAGCTCTGGTCTTGTCTTTTATTGATTCGGTGCTGTCACTCAAAATCATTTAGAGCAGAAAAGCCGAACTGAGAAACAAAAGAGCAGAAAAGCCGAACTGAGAAACAAAGCACACTTACTCTTCAACATACACATTCTTCACCCTGATAAGTTTCTTTCCGCTGTATTTTTCCTTTGCTTATTCAGGTCAAAGCCTTCTGGCTGGTTTATTACAGGCATCTAAGACAAAAATGATTTTATATGACTGTCTGTCTGCGTTACAAATTCATCACAAGTCCTGGCTGTGTCTGGCATTTAGGTCCAAACAACTGCATACTGTTGGAGAACCCCTACCCCCCATGAAATACATTCACTGACCTCCCCTTCCAGGAGAATGAGGTCATCAGTATAATGAGCTCTCCAAATCGATCTGTAAACAGCCCGATTCACAATTTTTCTCTACGAAAGGGAAGTTAGGAAAGGCGCAGTTCGAACTGAAAGGCCGTCAGCGCCACCCAGTGGCAAGGAGATGATTTCCAAGCCATTCCTCTGCCCGCCCTGTCGGTGCCAGCTACACTATTTTTTTAAGCTGAGGGACCGGAGACCTCTGCTTGGACCCTGATGTGTTGCGGCTTGAGCTGTTACAGGTCTGAACAGTATTGTTTCCTTAATAGCCTTCAAAAGCTGGGGATTAAAAATTGCTCTGAGATTATATACATCAGCCGTCACCATCCTCTTTGGTATTTGCAAATTTTGAACGTTTCTCTTCACTAACCGTCTTCCAAGTAACCAGCTGGCCGGGCATAGCACCATGACCACTCTCCCTGCGGTGATTTTGGGAGTGATTAACATTTAAAACTTCTCTTTTCTAACTCCTATGCCTGCCTTTAACCAATTTTTTATTTCTCTGGTGAGACCCCACTTTCCAATGTTAAGGCTTGAAACTACTTTTAGAATTGGGGATGCTTTTAAGGAAGGTTTTTCTTGTCTAGGTTTTCTAGAGCAGAATGGCTCTCTAAATGAGCTTTACAGTCTGAATGAAAAGGACCTTGAGAAATTCAAAGCCAGCTCCAGCTCTGTTGTTTAGCCAGTAATTAAATAGTTCACATCTGACCTAATTAATGCTCAGTTACACATCAGCAACTCTTAGGCTCTTAAGGCATAAATTTGTGACAAATGAGGCTCAGGCAGATACCATCACCCCACCCACCCCAAAACCCACCTCAGTCTCTCCAGCAGCTGGATGTGCTATGCTTTTTGGGTGGCACCAACTTTCTGGGGAACAGGTTCTGGGTTAGATGGACTCAGGTCCTGTAACTGTAAAACATTAGAAACGTTTATTCTATTTCTCATCGCTGTTCCTGTCCTTCCTAACTGCCTCGGGTGCTGTTTCTTCATTTTTTGGAATTATTTTGCCCGTCTCATTTTTACCTCTTTATTACCCCCATGTCAGTATCATTATTGGGTTTATATTTACATTTCAAAATGTTGAGCCTGTAGCATTTGTCCATGAGTTTTGAGATTATAGTTAGATGCAGTGCCTCATTTTCAGCTAAATAGTCCAAAACATATACAAAGTCTGAAATATATTTTAACTAATGTGGGCTGCATGTAAGCAGAACTGGTTTTTTTTCTGTCTGAAAAACTTCCAAACCTATTTGCTTCAAGCATTCCCTTGTGTGCTTTCTCTCTCAGCTACGTAGAGGCCCATATTTATGTTCATTTTAATAACACTTTCACCACAAAACTGGTATGATATGTTTAGCTATCAAACTGTATCACATTCATCAATTAAGGCTTGAAAATTAAACACGAGCAACATGAAAAAAATTCAGCCAGCCTTTCCTGTCCCATGCAAAATCTAACTTGTAAACCCGGTATTTCACAGCATTTTATGGCAGCTATTTAATTGTTCAGCTCATCAGTGACAAAACCAGATAAAGGTAGTTTTACATGCAGTAACAATTTGTACAACACACCGAGTAAAGCACTATTATGGTTTTACTTACAGGAGAAAGGGAAGCGGCCAAGTCATGCAGGCTCGAGCACGTGTGCATTAATTAATGCCAGTCCGCAAAGTGGCAGGAAGGTGGAGAAAAGGTGGCTTGTGCAGGACGGGCGAAACGAGGCTTCCCGAGGGAACCTAGAAGGGAAGGCTGTGCCCTGTGGCCATGCCCCCCCATCCCTGTGTTGCTTCTGCTGCCAGCAACACCGCAGGGAAGAAGCAGAACTGCCTCAGCTTGAATTCAGCGGGCGTTTTATCATCAAAATAACTCCAAATGTGACCCCTTGCTAGCACAAATCTGTGATGCCAAGGGAGTTTGGAACCCCCGCGCTTTGAAATAACACTCATTTGTCCAAGAAATCCTTTTTCGTTGCGCAGGCAGCCTGACTGCTTCAGCCCTGCACTTGGGCTCCGAGGCCCCGCTGGGTGACAGCGCCTTCTGCCCTGGCACGGAGTGGGCACATTGCTAGACAAGCTGCTTTCATTCCTAACAGCTACATTCACACGTGCAGTAACGCCAGGTGAGTTAGCTTAGGTGTACCTGTCCCAGGCAATTCCCTATGTCTTCTTTTGAACCTCTGCCCTGGCTGAATCTGGTAACCAGCTGCATGGGTGTGACTCCCAGCACCTGACCAAACCAGGTAGCCGGGCAAGCAGCTGCTAGAATATTGCTTGGGGGAATCCAACATGTGCCTTCTCACTGATCTCTCCCTTCTTCTGCATCATTTAGAGAGGCAGGATCCCTAACCCTAACCTTTCTCTGCAGATACAATCAGCTGCCCATCAATTTGGGGACAAAGAAAAACCAAGATCACTTTCTGCATGTTAACCAGATGCCTTGAGGGTATGGTGAGCAAAGCCAGCAGCATCTCTGATGAAATATAACCCTGTTCTCCCTCAATCTGTATCCATCTCCCTACACTCTGACTAGTGCCATTGGTGGTTTAGGAAAGTCTTGTCAATTTAGAGTATTTATATAATGCAGAAAATTTTTTTTCTTATGGAAGGGTGTGCCCCGCCGTTGTGTAGGGAAAACAAAACATAGAAGATATGGCAGGCAAATTTCTAAGAAAAAGGATTCTCTTTACAGCCAAAATAGCTATTATTTCAGTCTTACCTTTTCTATGTCATATAGCAAAGCCAGAAGATAAGTATTTTGGTTTTTACCCTTCTGTCACTAGAACAAGCACCTTGTTTCTGATCTTTGATGAAATCTTCGGCCAAATACAGCCTGATGACACAGCTCCAAATATTCCTTTAACGCCCAGGAGAATTTTCAGGGAGAAAAAGACATTCAAAGCCCCTGACCTTCCAAAGATGACCAAAACCACAGTTCATATTTCACTTAAGTTCTACCAGGTAGATAAAACCCTGGATAGAAACAAGCATCAAGCTGCCAAGCAGATTACTATTAGACCACAACAAACAAGAAAAAAAAACAACCTTCCAGCTTTTACCAAAGTAGAAGTGAAGTAAAGCTGAGGGGCAGAAATGCTTTCATATTTCCATGAAACATTAACCTTCAAACATAATTACTAGAGGCATGGAGATTGCACCTGAAGGCTGCACTGTTGGGCAGAATTGCTGTAAAACCGGCCTGCAGGGCAAGAACGTGGCAGGTAAACAAAAGTAATGTCTGTGCAGAAATAATAGGATACAGGGCAGTGCATAAGAAGTGTAGCTTTAGGGGATGGAAGTGCTGTTACTGACAGGAGATTTTTGCCACCTTCCACACCGCAGCAAAGGTGATGGTGACTTGTTTGACATTGCACGAACAGTCATCTTTGAAAACAGACACTGCTGAAGCATAATAAGCTGGATGGGGGAGCATGAAACCAGTGCTGTGCCTGCTTCTAGCTTGTACTGTTGCAAATATTTTAATATCTGAAAAAAAAAATTAAGCTAGATTTACTCTGAACACTTAAACATCTACATTCTACCTTGAGATCTGAGATTGAAGGAGCAGATGCCTCAGTCTCTGCGAGATTTGCAGCCCTATTGTGCAGATCCACGAGTTGAGAGAGACAAAAAGATAAGCATCCAAAAATCTTGTGAGGTTATATGGTCCCTACCTCCTTCCTGTATTATCTGGTGTCTGTTAAATACAGTGACTGAGATTGTGTGCTGTTTCTTCTGATTATATGGCATGGGGAGGACAAGGCAGAACCACGGAAGCTAAAAATCAGCTTTGGGTGGCTCTGATTTCTGGACATCGCATTATTCAGTGTGATGCCCTTCACGAGACTGGTACACTTACACATTTATCAGGTCAGTATCTAGCCCAAAATAATTACTCCTTCTTCAAGTGTCCGGGGTAGAGACACCTATCTAAATTCCCTGCACTTCACTACTCAGCCTGACCTTTAATATTACTCTATCAGCTCAAAAACATCCAGGTGTATGCAAATATAACAGATGTGATTGTTAAAGCTCGCATTTCAGGGAATGCAAATAAGAGAGAGGTGGAAGGGGGCCAGGTCTGTTTGGGGGGTGATTTGCAGAAGCAACTGAACTGGAAGATCCCAGTGCTGGCAGGCACAGGAGGAATGGTACAGAACGAGTTCTGAACTGCAGCAATTTCCACCAGAGCTCTTCTCAGCCTTCCAACCTTTCCCTTCCTGGGATAAGTTTTGGGGTGTGTGTCAGGGATTAAGAGCCCTGGCCCATACCATGTCAGAGCACAATTTATTTGAAAACTCAGCTCCTAAATCTTCTTAGTGAAAAATTACAACTTACAGTGCGTCATCTCTTCCCCAACTTCTCCTATTATTTGAATCAGTTTTTAAATACAGGAAGGGAAGCAGTAATTTAACCAGTGCTGATGATTTCTAATCTGCTCCAAGGAAAGACACAGTGTGGGCTGAGCCTTCCCTCCCAGTCAGCAGCAGTCCCACTATCCCAGTTGGAATTTGCTGCTCTCCACATCATTTTTACTGCCCCAAAAGGGAAACACTCGTGGAGGGCCAGGCTGTAAGGTTGGGGCACTCTGTATTGAGCAAGGATAGCTGGGAGACACCAGGGCACTACCTCTGAAAATAAACCTTGGGCCAGGCCACAGGGTCTGACACAGAGGGATTGAGCTTGTAGCTGGGATGTCTGAGGACACGGGTGCAGCAGTGGACAAAGAAAAGCATCAGGAAATACTGACTTGCTGTGCAATCCTGAGCAGGTCACGCTGCCTCCTTGACTCACTTTTCTGCCACTGTGAAACAGAAGCAATGTGGCTGCCAAAGCTCCTTCCCAGATTACCTGGTGAATATGCTGCTCTGGAAACAGGAAGATGATATGAGCACACAAAAGTACTTTTAGGGTTTTAGAGATAACATTACAAAAACAAGCTTTCTCTAACACTCCGTTGAACATAAAGATTTCTGCTCATGACAGCCGAAGCTGTGTGTTCACGGCTGCAGGGACAGTGTAGTATCACTTTGGATTTGCTTACGTCATCTCAGAAATCTGCATGCTCTGATGACTAGGACAAATTTGTGCTTTAAAACTGCTAATGCATCAGTCAGAGCTGAGCTCAGAGGGGTTTATAGAGCTATTCTTGTCTGCTATCAACTCTGCAGGGGACTGTTCTGGCTCCAGAGACCCATGCTTGACGAGAGAGGTGCCAGCAGGAAAGACTGTGACTCAGGAAGGTGTGTGTCGCACCTGATTTCTTACCTCCACAATCTGCAGCGTACAACCATGAACAAGAGTTTTGCTTCTCTGTTGCTTTTCTGTTCCTGGCAAACTGGGTGCATAAGGTAAAGGTAAGCCCCGCGAAGCCTCCGCTGAGAACGTACTATTAAAATCCTCAGATGCAGCTAAACTTCCTTCAGTCAGGTTTGGATTTGTCCTGCTTGCCTGGCACACATTTTGGACTCAGCTGCAAAGGCCAGTCTTCACAGGACCCTGCCCTCTTCAAATAACATACTGAAACATGTAGATAAGTTCCCAGCACAACTGGCACCCTCCAAAACGTTGCCTGAGGTGGCACAGAACCTAAAAAGTGTCTTTTTAGCCCTGTTTCCAGTGAACAAATAATCCAGCCCACGTGACTGTCTAGTTCATTCTCCTCAGCATTTCTGTTGACTTAGAGCCCATGGGAGAAATTAAAATACCTGATCTGGGTAACAAATCTCCATCCCTGCCAAGGAGATGCAAATTGCATAGTGTTCCCACGGCTCCAGTACGGTTTGCATGGCTGCATGCAGAGCAGCCTTGCTATGCCTACTGTTTGGCGGGCTGATAGGCCAGGTGGGATTCCATCATGCATTGCTACACACTGAATCATTAATTATTACATCCAAGCCCAATCACAGTATTCTTACTGTATGTACTTTCAATAGTTTCCTTCCTGCCCCCCTCCCCGCCCCGCCCCAGCTGAACCCCTGTTCTTTTTATCCTGGCCCATTCAGTTAATTTTGCAAGATATTCTACTCCTCCCATGTTTGAAGGCTCCCAAATTCACAACCTAGGCAGTCCTGGTAGCACATTTGTGCTCTTCATCCTGAGGTCAAAATAAATACTAAGCAAGATATCAGAACTATAGGTTGTGACAATTTACCACCCTCCTTTTCGGACAGATTCTTACCTTCCAGTCTGGTAGTAATCTTCTGAGCTCCATTTTAAGCAACAGCTTTCCATGTGTTATCCAGTATTTGTCCAAAGCTCAGGTAGCTACATCTGCTGCACAACCCTTAGGGGGAAAGCCCCCAACTTCCGAACAAGGGATATTACCACCCCTCCTCCACAGAAACACATGGTTTGTTACTCACAGTCTCAAGGCTTGATCTTAACTTGTTTGTTGGGTCAAAAATTTGTCACAGAAATGTAGGTTACGTGGTGAAGAACCTTCAGAAATATGGCGTGTGCAGGCTACAGACACAAATATTATCACTTCTTCTACTTCTCAATTCTTGAAATTTTTTCCTGAGTTCCAGAGTGGCAGCCTTAAGGACCCAGTAGATGAGGCAGGTTTTCACAAAGCAAGAGAGGAAGAATTGGGATTCATCACTAGTCTATCAATGTGGATCCTTCACGTTGTTGTCTCGGATGCTGAGATGTGCAGTCTTGGTTTAGTCAAAGCAACAGAACTCAATGTAGGCCAAGAATTAATAAATAAAAAAACCCCACACCAAAACCCCAAACAAATGTACAGCCCAGTATTTACAAGGCATTATAGAAATGCAATGCTACTCGCGTGCATGGAAGAGCAAACCCTAAAGTTTTTTACTACATCTGTGTGAGGGTGGGAGGGGTGAAGTGGAGAGGGTCAGGCAAAACAGTCACCTCCATTGCACTACAGCAACATGCTTCCGTGTGGAAGCAGCAGCCAATTTACCAAACCTGTGGGATTACAGCGGGATCCAGGCATACACCTCGGGAAGACAGCACAACTTCTGCAGTATCAGCAAGAAAGGAAGTATACAAAGCAGCCAGGGTGAACGTGCTGTGTCCCTGGGACAAATGCTGTTACGCTTGCAGGTCAGCTCTCCAGCCCAGCAAGCATGCCTGGGAGGTGCTGTGTCATCCAGGAGACCAGAGATTTTCAAGCCCACTTAAAATTCCTGCCCAGTGATATGAAACAGATGAAAGATTGCTGCTGCTTTCCCTGTAGCCTGCAGCAGTACGGCGTTTTATTGCACTTGGATTCTGGGCTTTGGGATTGGGAAGATCTTCTGCAAGCATCACCTTCCCTCATCTCCCAACAGCCAGAAAATCTTTCTTCCTAATGTACCTACTTTGTGCAGTTTTTCTAGGAGATCTGGTAACAAGTTTGTTCTCTGCACAGATGCGCCACTGGGAAGCTCCATTTCTTTGGATCTTTTTCCCTAACAGTTTCATACAGCTCCTGTTCAGGTTTTTCCATTTGTCCTTCCTAGGACAGCTCCTCAAACACCACTAAATAGCTGGGGAGTAGAAGTCAAGCGTGAGGAAAGGAGTGGGAAAAGGGAGGTCAACTGGAATATTGAATATCTATTGACTCCTGGAGAACCCAAGTTCAGAGTGACTGGAAACCACAATATTATGTGGTCGCTGTTTGACAGCCCAGGAGCAATCCTTCCCCTACACAAAAGCCTGCTGCTGCTAGGGGCTGTTTTGCTCTCTGTAGGAGCAAGGATTACAATGTCCTTTAATTCTCAGCATGGTTTGTCCAACTCATCCACGCTGATACGGGGACAGCCTATTATTATTGCTGTGTGTGCACTCCTCATTTTAAGCTATTTATATACAACATCAGTGCATTACTGCACAGCTATTAATCATTAGCTATTTTTTCCTAATATATATCACTTCTGTAAGAGAGAAATATTTCAGACCAGTCTGTGGGTGGGAAGGAAAGATTTGTTATTTAGCTAGTCACTGTCCGCTTTGTCCTCCTTTTTATGTTCCTAGTCCTTCAGTAGGGCATAAATTAGAGGGCAGCGGGTGTGGGAAGTCTACATGGACTTTGTCACAGTGACAGATCTTGATGTGGTCTCAGAGAAGACAGAGGGAGTTAGCAGGGATGGCCCAAGGCTTTTGGGAAAGATGAGCATTTTACTGACTGCAATTCAAAGTGTATTGAATTGCAAATGCTGTCCCTGAGCCAGCTTGCTGATAATGCTTGTAGCTCTCCTAGCATCTGCACAAGTGTTTTTGCCCGAGATACTCAGTATACTTGTTTTTCATGCTGATAAGGGAGCAGTGGTTAAAGAAACACTTGTAGCAATGAGTGTGTTCGTTGCTGTCATGCATGCGTGGGGTTCATTTATCAGTTTCATTCCAGACTCGCTCTAGTAGAGGCCTGTCCGATAGCTGTGGCACTTACAAGCCAAAAAATGCAGTGGGAAACTAGAGGAATGAGAAACAAATGGCCATACAGCCTGTGCCAGCGTGGTACGTATTCAGCCAACCACTTACACATGTATTAAAGAGACTAAAATGAAATTAAAAACTTGTAAGGTACATACGGCGTCTTGACAATGTAAATGCCAATCCTCACGTGGAGCAACTACAGTCAGGTTGAAATAGTAACTCCGAAACTCCTGACTCACCAGATTTTCTCCCTCCAGCTGCCGGGGTGACCTTTCCCATGGGGAAGGCAGCCAGCTTGCCACAAACTGGGCTGGGGCCAGCTGTAAGTTAAGCAGATTCCACATTGTTGGACTCCTCCATGTTCATCAGCAGCTGATGCAAGACCTCTGGGCTGCCATTCTGACAAGTCCACCGGAATGGGCTCTTTAGGATGACGCACATCCCATCGTTGACCAAAGTCAACTGCAAATGTTGTACCGAAAGGTACAAAAACTTAATTGTCAATATAAATTTTCAAACTACTTAATTGCATCCTGCTTTGTGCTTGTGGGGTCAGCACTCAAAGATTTGCTGATGCCCCTAGCTAGGACTGTGGGGCGATAAAAGCCCTTTTACCTTATGCCACATAGCATAACGAACAGACCTGCAGCAAAAGCTGCTTTTGTTGTTTAGGATCAGGAAGAGGCTAAGTTAGCATTTATTTACCTAACCTGGAAGGGCCTATATTGTTGGGAAGGATGAGCATGACCTACATCATAGAATCACAGAATGGTTTGAGGTTGGAAGGGACCTTAAAGATCACTTCGTTCCAACCCCCTGCCCTGGGCAGGGACACCTTCCACCAGCCCAGGCTGCTCCAACCCCTGTCCAGCCTGGCCTTGGACACTTCTCACCACCCTCAAAGTAAAGAATTTCTTCCTAACATCTAAATCTACCCTCTTTTAATTTAAAACCATTACCCCTTGTCCTATTGTTACAGGCCCTACTAAAAAGTCTATTTACCACAGACCTGTCCCAGTTAGAGAGAACAAATCCACATCAGCATAGTCCCACACCTGGGCAAACTGCAGAGAAACGTGTGAATATGGGAAAGCTGCACAGAGTAAAATCACCAAGGAAACACCCGCCCAAGCCTTAGTCTCCGGAACAGCAAGACTGAAACCAGCCAAACACTCAGATCCTAAAGATACTTAAATCCATCTGAAATCAGATGTCTGAGTATTTTTGAACCAAGGCTTAGCCAAGCCCCCTACGGAGGGGACAAACCTCAGGGCACAGTCTCATTTCTGATCTTTTGTCCTTGAACACAGGAGCTGCGACCTGAGGCAGACGGACACCCTGGGTGTGAGGGGCCTGCCCACCCATCGCTGCTGCTGCGGGCAGCGTGAGGGTCTCCAAATGATGGGGCACACGCGTTCCTGTCAGCTCATTTCTATTTTGGGCAGCCACAAACTGCTCTTCCTTCTGCACCCAGCTCCTTTACCCCTCCTCTCAGCATCTCTGTGACTGACTGCGGCTTCTTGCTGAAGAGCATGGCATCTGGGAAGGCGGCAGCTGACTTCCACCAGCTCTGCCAGTGCAGCTCACTCCTGACCCACAGCGCTGCAGCCGCTCCTGCCCGGGGCTGAGCAGGCAGGGATCAGCCCCTGAAGCTGGCTGACATGGCACAAACATCTGGGTAAGACAGGTCTGGGACTGCCACCCAGCTTCTTTTAGGAGTGGCTGTAATCTGCATGCAGGCTCCCAGCGGTTAGTGGCTAACAAGATAATTTTAGTAGTTTTGAATGGCACTTGAAAAGCCACTATCAGCACTATAACCGTAAATGGCTCTTTTTACCCAGGATCTCTGATCTCTGAGATAACTGATGCCTGCTCTTCACAGACTCCTCTGGTGCCCATACATTTTAGCAGCTGACACAGGCTTCTGTCCCTAACCAGAACAGGAAATGCTTTGCATACAGGTGGGAGCATAAACGCCTGTACTAACTCTCGAGAGCACAGTCATTGCAGTAAAAAACCCAATCTACCCCTTCAGGAAAATTTCCTAGCAGCTGTTAGACCACCAACGCGTTGGCAGAAGTCTCATAAAAACACGCCAGCCGTGATGGAACAGAGCATGGCTACGCACACCACGGTGAACCGCGGCGGGACCGAGCACACAGCCTCCTAGGTCTCTCCGCCTTTCCCTTTCAGGCACACAGCTTCTTCCAGCATCGCAGTTGTCAAGTCAGCAGTTGGGGCAGATGGACCTTCCGTTTTAAGCTCCCTATTTTGCCAAAGCCACAATCTGGAACGTGCCTGCAGGAAATGTATTTCTTTCGAGAAAAAAAAAAAAACCCAACCAACAAGGCACCACAAAAAAATAGTTACTGCAGGAGACGCAACCTCCCTGCCCTTCAGTCACCCCCCGAGGAGATGCTATGTATTTTATCAGCTTTTCTAGCCTTATGGGTCGCTGTAGCAATGGCTTTCTAAATGCACCCCAGTAGAGCACCGATCCTGGCATAGCAGGGAGCTACCATTCAGTTTCCCAGTGATGGAGAAAAATCTGGAAGGTGGTGCTCCACTCAGTCCCAGTTACGAGAGTCAATCAGGCCTAACTTCTTCAGTGAATCCTGATCCTAAAAAACATCCAGTGATGTAAAAGAAAATTTTACAGTGGTTTCTGGTACTGACAGAGAAAGGGAAGTCAGTCCTCCTCTTTCATGGCCTTCCCACCAGGGAAGTCCTGAGTCCTGAAAAGAGTCCTTTAAAAGTGCTGACGGAAGAACTAGTGCACACGGAGATACTACTGGAGAGAAAGCTCTGAACGGTGGAACACAGACTATGTAGCCATGCCTGAGGTTAAGGGAAAAAGGGACACACATCCCAGGTACAAGCTGAAGGGCAAAGCCCTGTGTCCAGAGGGGATACACCCTCTCCTGTATTTCAGCAAATTTGGGGGCCGAAATAAATTCTCTGGCTGTGATGAGAACCGAAATGCACCCAGCACCTTTTCAAGGCTTTTAGAAAGCAGAATTTTACTGGACGTTCCTAGTTAGTGTCCCCGGTAAGGACAACTCCTCCTTCCAGAGACACTGCTGGCTCTGCAAAACCATTTTCTGCACAAAGTCAGCTGCTGAGTGCGCACAGGGTGTCACGCTCAGGCTACCTGCCAGAGCAGCGCAGCGGCGCCCGCAGCGCCGTCGAAGGCTTGCCCTCTAAGGAGGAAAGGAGAAAACCAGCAGCCAGCACCTTGCTCTGCCCTCCTTCCCAAATGCCAGGTCCCGGGTCAGGAGAGGCTGACCCAAATGCCCAGCCACGCTACTGCTACACAGACCTTTCCAGGGAGACAAAACCAGCTTCTCTGGATGGGAACTGTGGCTGCTGCTCCGCGGGGGCGAGCAGTCAGTTGTTCTCCCTTATCTTGCCAAGGGCTCATAGCAGCATCTTAACTCTGAACGAGCTCGTGCCACCCTACCACCCACACTGTGCTTTTGTGTAGGGGGTCTTGTTCAACCTCCTCTTTTCTACATCTCTGGAAGAGATGAACCTTTCCTTCTGCCTCGACCAGCACAAGTAAGGGGTGTAACATCAGAAGCAGCACCGATGCTGAGCCTCCAGCCAGCAGCTTGCACCCGTGGTAGGCTGTTTCAAGGCAACTGTCTCCCAGGCAGGTACCTACCGCAGCTCTGCCGTGTTCAGCTTCCTTCCCTGACAAGTTTCGCTTGCACCTATAAATGCAAAGCCAACACTTTTGCAGATGGCCGCCCCTGGGAGCTTTTTAACAAGTTACACACTGGCATGGCACATACTCCCAGGAAGGACTGTCCCTGCAAGATGCCACATGCTGTGTGTGGTACTTTGCATTTGTTTGATTATGTTCATTAGTATTCATATATGCTTGTAAATATACTGGGCCCACAGTTCTGAAAATGGGTTTTCTTTCATATGAAGATCAGAATATAAAACAATAGTTAATTTAGGGAGGCAAGATGTATAGAATCATAGAATCATTTAGGTTGGAAAAGACCTTTATGATCAAGTCCAACTGTTAACCCAGGACTGACAAGTCCACCGCTGAACCATGTCCCTAAGCACATCTGCGTGCTTTTTAAGTGCTTCCAGCGATGGTGATTCCACCACCTCCCCTGGGCAGCCTGTTCCAGTGCCTGACCACCCTTTCAGGGAAGACATTTTTCCTAATGTCCAGTGTAAACCTCCCTTGGTGCAACTTGAGGCTGTTTCCTCTTGTCCTGTCACTTGTCACCTGCGAGAAGAGACCGACCCCACCTGGCTACACCCCCCTGTCAGGCAGCTGTAGGGAGCGATAAGGTCCCCCTTGAGGGGGGAATATATGCTGTTGTTATAGCTCCCATCAATAGAACAGCCACTCCTGTGATTCATGGATTCAATAATCCATGAATTGATAGTTTCCGGCAGGGTCCATCATGGCACCTGCATGTTGTCTGACTTACGTGAGCTAAGTGAAGGGAGAGAAGCGACAAAGGGTGGGGGTGGATAAACACAGCCTGCAACTTAGCTGAAACTCTTCCTCCTTTGCTGCAGGCAGGACCTCCTCCTTGCCAAGCCAAATAGGAACTGCTCTCAGCATCTGTATCCTGCTGCAAATAGAAGCTTGCACAGTGGAGAAAAGGGGGTGAGAAGTGTCATTCGTCTCTGTGCGGCTCACATTTCATTCGGCGTTAGATTCTGTCATCGCTGTATCATACTTCACTCCTGGTGTCAACACCAAGTATCTGTCCCTCACGAACCCCCTCTCCCCAACAGTAACACAACAGCCCTTAGGGTCGTATTATAGCGTGAAAGCTGGAAGAACCCAGAGGATGCATGGAACATCTATCCCAGGTGCCCTGCTCCCCGCAGTTACCTTGAGGTCTGCAATATTAGTAATAATTTCCTCTCTTTCAGCCAAGGCTGCTCTGCTACCGAGCTGGGCTAAGCGAGGTACTGGAAAGTGGGTTCAGTTCCACAGAACTCACGTTTCCACTTGCATCAGCAGGACCACATGTTCCCATGGAGCCAAGGACAAGGTATTCATACTCGCTGCAAGGGGAACTGATGGGTAGCCAGGTTTCGTGCCTACAACCAAGATATTTGATCTAGCTCTCACAGCAGAAAGCAGGAATTTAATACATCTTCTGGAGACACGAGGATATTTAATCTGTAGGACCAGAATGAAGGTGAAAGGCAGCAATGTGAGATGGGTTCTAGTCAGAGCAGAGACTCCCTTCTCATGAGACTTATATCTCAGTGTAAGCAAATTGGTATTCCATCTGCTAATGGATTTAAGCATCAGCTGCTGCTTACTTAAAGCAGTAACACATTTTCTTGTGCATAGGAAATGATTAAAGGTTTTACACTTGCATCCTTTGGGCAGGAGGACTCTTGGAGGGGAGACTCTCCAAAGGAACTTCCCAGCTGGAGTGGGTGAACTGCAAGAGCGACAAGGACAGGCTCCAGAGCCCTGTGTGTTTTGTCCAGAATAGCCAGAAATGGGGAAAGAATGTGCATATTCACACACAGGAGTTTTACACAGTGGCAGGAAGGAGCACACCTAAGGTAAAGGGGAATTCAGCGTCCTCAGCAGGACAGAACACTTGACCATCAGTTGCTTTGAGACAGTCACAGAAAAGCCCAGACTTTCCACAGCTTTAATTGTATTATCTCAGTGTGATTCTAACCAGCACTTGTGCAATGCTCTGGCTCTACCTCAGTTCACTCAGCACGCCCTCCGGCTGTCTCCTCCTTCCCCCAACTCGGACTTCCCCTGCCCGTCTCTCTCCCCTTTGGACCCCCGTCCCTCCCCAGAACCACGACAGCAAACACAACACTGATGTCACTCTGCCTGCTAGGGTCTGCATCCCATCCTATCCCTCCTCTCCCCTGCTCCTGCCTCGCCTGTTCACACCCAGGCAGCTCCCTGGGCAGCGCTTAGCATCACCCCGAGGAGCGGGCGAGACACGGCTGTGGGAATTCGCAGACCCACCTCCTTCAGAGACGCCGCCTGCGCTGCCCTCGTGCCCAGAAGCATCAGGCACCCGCTGTTTGGGGTTCTGTACGGACATGCAGGGAGACACAGCTCTCGGCGCGAAAAACTTACAGCCTAAGCAAGAACAAGGCAGAACATGCAGGGGACTTGAACACAACAAAGCGCAGGGCCAGGGTGGAGGCACACGGTAACAACTAAAGGTTTGCTGTGTGTATTTTGCAGGCTTCAAAGCGATGGAAAAAAATAATCATGCTGTGAAATGAAAATAAAAAGACTTTTAGCAAAACATCCCCTTGAGTACAGGTTTCACATTCGGTAAGTTCAATATGAGAGGTCTTCTCACTCGTTACATACAAAATTTCATACGTGTATGAGGAATAAATACTAATTGCTTAGAATCCAGCATTTTCGGTGAACATGTACATAAGTACTCCTCTGTACGCCCATGCCTCACACACCGCAGCGCTGGGCTGGTGCATGAGAACCAGGAGTTCACTGAACAAGGAATTTGCTGGTCTGGCATAAGAGGAATAAACAAATTAGTTAATACATGATAACTCTCTCTTCGCCGCTTAGGATGTCGTTATTATCCAAGGAATCCCTGCCTAGAAGAAGCAGAGAGCAATTCTCCGCGTCTCCACAGCTTGTCGCTCTCTCATTCCACAACGCCAGGGATTTCCCAGGCAGCGGCTTGGGAAAACACGGGCGCTGACCGGCACGGCGAGACAGGAGCTGCAGGACACAGCTGGACACCCCAGAAAAAACACCCAGCTGCAGGAACATGAGAAAGGAGTTAATTCTGATTCTGCTGCTTTGCTCAGCCATGCACCCCAGGGGTTTACTCAGGTAGCTCCAGGCGCCGAACGGGAGCTACTCTGTCCCAAACATTAAGTTACACCGAGTCTCCCACCACCCTCTGGAGTTCCACCAAAGCCAAGCACAACCTGAGAGCAGAAAGAGCAGAATTTTCAGTCAGCATAGGTTTACTGAGTCCAAATTGTTTAAAGTTAAAGTTTATTTGTATTCTTTGTAGGAATATCAATAAAAGACCTCAAATGTATCTATATCTGTACATATTACAAGAACCTTCAAAAATTATTCACAGAACAAAAATAAATCTTCTTTAGAACAAACCCAGGCAATGAAATGCAGAAATGGATCTCAGAGACCAAACAGTCCAGTGCTACTAGCATAAAAATACGGCTTGAAAAACAAGTTTATTACTTTTTAAGATGTACTTTGTTGAAATAAAAAATAAATTATTTAGAGCTATCATTGTAAAACAGTTCTGTGTAGTAACACTCTTATTAAGGCCCTTGAGACAGAAAATCTATTTTTACAGGTAGGATTCCTAGCAGGCATGATCTGTAATGACACGCTTGCTCTCATGGGAGTTAACTTACTGTGGAGAAGGAAATACCTAAAAGCATCAGCCTAAATTTTAACCCTTTTTGCTCTGTCAGACTCAGCTGGATACCTGCGGCTGACCAGGCTAATCACAGATGGCAATACATTTAATGGCTCAACCGGACAGGAATTATTCTCCAGGAACAACACAGACATTTTTGCAGAACAGAGACAGAACTCACACACACACGGTGACCTTAGCAGATAAATTACTGCTGACACATTCCACGGGCACTGCTGTAAAATTGACGGACTTCAATCATCGAGTGTTCAGATGAAGTTAAAAGCTGGTGGGTTTAAGCAAGCATTAAATCATTAAATTAATACATCATATTACAAAAAAAAAGCCTAAGCCAACCCAAAGCAATTTCAAGAACACAAAATAAAGCCCATTTCTTGGATGACTTATTAAATGGATACAGAATTTATTACTGGATACACCTCATATTCTCTAACTAGAAAATACCCACATCTCTTCCCGGGCTCCTCGGGATCCCCTGCCTGCGTTATGCCACCGGAGAGGAATATTGCAAAACATGTAGCTGTATGAATCTGTGCTTTTATGTGTAGCTGCCCATTTCTAATGCACCAGAGGAGTAACCGCTGGTAATTCTTGGACGTGAAATCTGTCTACTTCCCTTAAAAAAACAGGTCTGCATTCCTGGAGTTGCAAAGAATGGGCAGTGACAGGACGCTACTGCTCCCAGGCTGTGCTCCCTCATCCTCCGCCAGCGCCCAGCCCACGCCGCCCGGGTCACCCCTGCCCCACACACGCTGCAGACACCCCACGCCACACGAAGGCCCCTCCGCCTCCCTGCCCGGCCACGCTGGCTGCGAGCTTCTAGCGACAACTCGGGAGCCCAGCTGGCTTTGGCGGCTGGGAAGAATCATCCGAGTAATTGAGTAACGTGGCCAGCAAGGACCGAGAGGCCAAGATGGGCAACTTTTCTGTTTCAGTCTTAGGAATACACGAGAATTACTCCTACGGGCTATTAATTTTTTCCTGCACTACTTCAGCTGTTTCCAAATGAGAGCAGCAGTTCCTTGCAACAGCGTCAGACACAGCCCAATGCACGTGCTGACAGCATGAACCAAACCCTAACGTCTATGATGCTCATCGTCAGACTTCCCGCTAGTTACTACTACTCTCATTGCTGCAGAGACCCACGGGCTACTAGTCTTAAACCAAATGCGCTCAGGCCCCGGTAGGGCTCTTGCTCCTAAACAGACAGACCTTTTGGCTGCCACGTGGTTTAGTGCCACTTGGATTTTGTCAGACCGGACAAAACAGAAGCTGGCATTTTCACATATTGTCGGCTTGAGGCAGCTTAAAATTTCTCTGGAAAGCCGCCTGGTAACAAACGAGGAGAGACAGCTGCCAGCAGAACTCAGCAGCGCAACATCTTGCTCTGCAGCTAATCAGTTTTGGTC
This sequence comes from Ibycter americanus, assembly GCA_035590275.1. NCBI lineage: Eukaryota > Metazoa > Chordata > Aves > Falconiformes > Falconidae > Ibycter > Ibycter americanus. Next base: position 6,363,634 of record JAVJGI010000032.1, on the reverse strand, counting down.
TTGCAGCATCGCGAGCCTGCAGCCTTCACCCCCTCTCGGGTCGACAGGCAGCTTCTCCTCTACAGCGGGAGTTAAGAAAGGAGCACACTTTGTACTTTGGAGTAGAAACAGAAATAGGAAAGAAATAACCAGCCTAGCAACAAGCTGCGAGGACACCGATGGCTCAGGCTATTTTAGAATAGCAGCTTCTCCCTACAAGCATTCTACAAGCTTAAGAAATACATAGGAGAAGGTATATTTTTAGAAAGATACAGTATTGAAGACCTCACCAAAACATACCGGTCTTGGGGCAGGTATTATTTCCCCTCTAATAAATCAGGGCTGAAACGTTGCCCCTGTTGCATTTCTCTGCAGAAACCAAAGCGGACGCTTTGGAGTCTTCAGCATCAAACCGCACAGCTCAGCCAGCCATCTCTGATGGATTACCAGACAGCTGGGGAGCTCCGGTGAAATGCGCTTCCCAAATTAATGTTAGACTAACGCCACCAGAATGACATATCTGCTTCTGCCGTGTTCTAGTCAACGCACTCCTACGACCGCTTGCTCTTAGGTCCCCGTCACAGAACGTCCATACTCTTTGCACTGCGTAGTGAGTGAGCGATGCACCTACCCACCTGAAAAGGCTACTCTGGGGAACAAATTTTGCACGATGGAGCTGTGTAATTACCGTACGCAGTGAAGGGGAGATGCAGATCACACCAAAGTACTCAACAAAAAGGGGTTTGCAAAGGTTTCTTGTAAAAGAGAGCTACTCACAAGACAGATCAATACAAACTCGATAGACTGCCTACAGCTGTGATGCGTGAAGGGAGAAGGAAAGAAGGAGGAACTCAAAGGCACAGTTTGAGGAAGAAAGTATGAGAGGTCAGCAATGACCCAGCACTGGAAGACATTTTGGGAAGTATGGAAAAGTAATCACTACTCAGCACATGCAGAGCACAGCCCCAGGTGCGTCAGGCAGTGCTGACTTGGCTGTGATACACCAGGAACAAGACAGGGATGCTCCTTGGCCCGCAGTACCAAGTCGCATTCGAGTGGCCAGAGAAGCTCTCATCTGGCAGAACTAAGCATGAAATACAAACCCCAGCTCGCTGCAGCCAAGTCTTCTCTAGAAGGCCTTGCTAGGAGAGATTCATACACGTTTTTCTTAGACATCCCACAGTGCAGGAGATGTGGTTTCTGTATTTATGCACAGTTAGTAACGTAACACACTCCTGTGATGGCGTTTAACTGATGTATTGCGACACAAGAATCAGGCCGAACAGTTCACATACCGCGCTCTGTCACAAGCGGTGCTTGCCCACGGAGGCGAGATAAAAGCATCTTCAAAGAACAAACGAACTTGACAACAGATGCTGAGTCTGGGTCCTGGGTCCTGCCAGTCCTTCCTGGTCAAGGCAACACGGGTCACTTTCAGGAGGTCAAGAAATTGGCTTAGGAATGCCCACCTTTTTAATGTAGGACAATTTTAGAGATTCAGAAACTAAGGCCAGAAAGGATAATCAGATCACCAGCACTGACCATCTCCACAGCGCAGGCTGTACGGGTTCAGCCGGGTGCCCCCACAGCCACCTCATTAAGCTGCAGCCTGACTGTGCTGAACACCCCCCGTGCCGAGGCGCCCGCTCGAGGTCTTGTCTCGTTCTGAAGCCAACTTTTCCAATTCCTCATTTCCGTAACGTGTTTGAATGGTTCATCACACTCACTATTATATTTCTATAATTCAAAATTTCAATCGCTGTTGTAATAATTTCATTCACTTTGTGAGTTTAGGGGCTAGAAACGTACACCAAAAGGTGAAAGTGAAGATTCACGCACTATTACTTGCCTCCAGAATCTAGGGCTTTAAAAAACCCAAACAACTCAGACTAAATATAGTGGCATTTGATGAAATCATGAGAATGGACAATACTGTGCCATTTATTGTTAATCTTTTACAGTTTGAGAACGTCATTATCTTCCACGAGAAGGTCACTTTGTCATTATATATGCATTCACATACAGCCTGTAAGTATGCTTCTATGAAATGCAACTGGAAGTAATTGGAGATGAAAGCTCAGTCAAAACTCCTTAAGAAAAAACTGGTGTATACAGAACTTCAAAAAAACTCCTTTAAAGTATCCAGAAAAAGGAAAACTTCAGTGGAAATGGAAGATCTTTTAACACAAACGTGCATGAAGTATCTTTCATCGGAACTAGGCTGGCTAAGCTAGTGGCTGAAACAATGAAATTGAATGAGAGTTAAAAGATAGAAATCCGCTAGGAAAAAGGAGAGTTTGCATACTTTGCTGGGCGTGGGCCCCCTTCGGCCAGCCCTTTCCCTCAGAGCATTAACCTGACTGTTCCTGATGGAGCACAGGGAATGAATTCAGGGCGCCACTGAAGGGGGGCCATAAAGTGGGGACTGGATAGAAATTTTTAAAAAAAGTATTTACAGGTCTGTAAATTCTCAAAACAGAAAATATAAAACTGCATTAGAACTGGGGTAAAAAAAGAAAGAATCCTACCTTGAAAAACTGCAGATTCCCTCTGTCTGTTTGATGGGAAGCCTGACTGTGTGCAAATGCAAGGAAACAAGCTTGCTGCTCCAAGTTTTCACCTTGTTCAAAGAGACTGGCAATTTTTTGCCAGAGCCCTACCAAAAGTAGGTACAGGATCCAGCAAGAGCCAATTTTTTTGCTAAAAACGTTTGCTATCGAGTTTGCATTCCGTTAAAGAACAGCTAGAGAAGAGGGGAATAAAACCAGCAGATGAGTTTTCTTACAGAATTCATTTCTCCGCTATTTCACTCCACTCGTGTACTTGTATCAGTCAGCCTGATATAGACAGCCGCTGTCTAATGTAACCCACTGCTGCTCGCTCGCTCTCTCACCCACAACACACATGCACTCACACTCCCCTCTTCCTCCTCCAAGGACTGCAGTGCTTTCAACAAGAGAAAAAAAATAATAATAAAAATAGCAATAATTAAAAAAATCTACAGTATTCACTTCCTTTTGGTATATTACATCGGCATTTTCTGTACATGACCCAAGAGCTCCCTCTATTTACACAGTGATATGGAAGGACTTGTTGTCGGGAGCCCAGTTCTCCTGGCCTTGAGTGGGGAATTAAAGCCCACCTTTCAGAGTTCTTCTTTTTTTTTTTTTTTTTTTCCATTTTATTAGCAGCATTATGTAAACCTGTAAGGGGAAGGGGGGGCTATGTTGAAGGTTTCTTGAGTCTGCTCCCTCTTGCCCTTCTCCTGGGGAGAGAGCTGGCAGCATCTGCCCAGTTAGCAGCTGCTGTTTTTGAATTCACCATTCTCCGTGATGGAAAGCTTGGTGGGATTGGTGGGGGAGATGCCATTGCGAACTTGCATGCTGTAGCGCTCCTTCACCTGCGTCAGGGCACTCATCAGTCGCGTGTTGGCAGAGTCCAGGGACACGATCCGCTTCTCCTGCAACAAACACCCCACAAAGTCAGAGCTCCTTCGCCAGTGAAATGCCTTTGCCCCACAAGCCTGCTTCACGGGGAACCTCCAGGACCCGGGGCTGTGACAGTGTCTTCAGGTGATTTCTAGGCAGAGGCAGCTGGGCTAACATTCTCTGGTAAGATGGGATGTCTGCCTCTTTCTGTTTTCTTGGGGTAACACGGCCCCCACGTGCCACAGGCTTTTCCCCGGCTGGCCTGGCCCTCCTGGCCTTTTGGCGTGATGGGAGGTGACAGCGAGTCACGGTTACATCGGTGAATTGATCCGGTCACAGTGGCTTTGTCCAGGCAGCCTCCAACCGAGACAGATGGACATGCACTATTTTGCCAGCAGAGGGGAGGGGAAGGGCGTTGGTGTTAATAACAACGATAGCCAATTTGATTTTTTTTTATATATGTTAGAAAAACAGAAACAGGCAGCAGAAAACAAAAGTGGTGGAGGTTTCATCTGGCAGAGAAAAGTGCAAGTGGTATCTAACGGCCATTGTCTCTGTACTTTGGATGGAGTGTGCTCAGAATAAACTCATGGTATGCTTGAAATAAAAAAAAAAAAGCAGATAATGGCAGCCTGCAGTCACCAGCAGGAGTGAGGGTGCAATAGCAACATAGAGAAGAAGCAGCCAAAAGCTAAAACTAAGGGGTTATTTGAGGTGAAGGGGAAGAGGGCAGTGTGGGTGGAGGGGGAGATGCCATCGACAGAACACAAGAACAAACACTGAACACACTGCTCCTAGACCCATTCCAGCTCAGAGGGGCTCCCGGGCTCCGCCAAATCCAGGGCTCCCACATGCCCGTTTTGATTCTTCTCGCTCACAAAGTGCTAGCCTCTACTTTTAGTGGAAAGCTAAAGGATGTGCACTAAATTTACAAAAAATAAAAAACCCATCAGCAAAACCCAGCCGACTAACAGCTAGATTATCTGCAGTGGGATAAAGCACTGGGGGGGGTCAAGCCAAAGAGTTGGTGACACTATTAGAAATGACAATTTTAATCTCCCCACAAAAAAAAAAAAAAAAAAAAAAAAAAAAAAGACGCACCCACACAAAGAAGCAATAGAGATGGCAAAGGGCAAATATGCTCTCCATGCTACCAGCTGATTGGCTTTTTTTCTTTCAGAAGGAAAAATGTCTAATTTATTTGAATGCAAAAAGCTGTGTGCAGGAATTCTTCCCAGTCCAGCCCGTTGAGAAACAAAATGGAAGGAAAAACGATGCACAGAAGGCACATTAAGGGATAGTTCAGACATACTGCTCAGGAGACTTAAGTGCCGCAACAGCCCCTTGAGATTTTGATCCCAGCATATCAGCTGTGTGGTACATCAGTAATCGAGTCATGTTTGCTTTTCTCAGCGGGCTTCCCCCCAGGGGTAAGCGTTAGGGTGCAAAAACAAAGCAGAATTTAAGTACTGCTTGTATTACAGCCCTGAAGAGACCCAGCTCTGCAGAGCAGAGCAAATGGGGGAGGAGGCACTAGAAATCAACAGTGAGGCAGGCTACAGCCTGCCCCAGCACTTGCCCTGATCCAGTCAATGTGAGCAAGGAGAACAGACCACGGAGGAAGAGGTAAAGTCCTTAGCACTTCCTCCCATGCCGAGATAAATCCTGCAAAACACAGCTGCCTTAGCAGAAATGTGCTCTTCAGCAACTTAAAGATCCTCCTCCTCGGACTAAATTTCAGTGGAATATAGAATTCAAAATTAGTATTTATTTCCAAAGAATATAGCTTTCCGAAGAGTTAAAAATTAAAGGCTGGTTATTTTCTGGCATTGATACGTGCTCACTGTGCCAGTTTGCAAAACAGCTGGAAATCTACACTTGGAAAAATCAATCTTAAAAGCATGAGCTTGGTGAGTAGAGGCACCTTCTCGCTCAAAGGAAAATACGATCTAACGAACATGTCTCTAATGCACATGAATTGGGCACACGGAGCGGGAGGAGCTGGAATGGGTAGGAGGTCAGTGCACTGGGCCAGGACTGGGTACTGCTCAGCTAGAGAACTGATTGGGTTTACTTGCCTGTTTGAATTATCTCATCCCCATTTATGACCTGTAATTTAACACAGCGGAGATGTCACTTGCAATAGCAACTGGGCTAGTACTCTTTGCAGCTCCGCTGCTCCAAGGAGAGTGTAGGCAGACCTAGCCCCTGCTCCCAGCGCCAGCCTAGGGATGCACAGGACACACCAGGCGCTGCCCGGAGCCAGTGCCGATGGCACGCAGACGGAGAACAGGGCTGTCCTCGTGTGTCGGCGCAGTACTGGGTGCTGCACCCGACCACGACACAGGAGAGCAAATCCCGAAAAGCATCTTGTGCCGATCGACGTAACTAAGCACAAGAAGCCTGGGTTACTGCTGCTTCCTAGCAGCCATTGAACCTTCAGTCAGGTGTGATAAGCCAGGTTCCAAGTCCACTCCTTAAATCTGATGTAAAAAAGACCTTCTCTTTTCTAGCCGCTGCCATAGGCCTTTGCCAAACAAATCACAGACTAAGAAAAATCTTCCAAGCAAACTTAGAGGGATTGCTACAGACCTCAGCAGACGCTTGGGCTCCTCTGGTGTGTCTGTTCTGAATCCTTCATCATTTTGCTCTTCTGCTCAGGTACCCATGGAAGGGCAATGACAACTAAGGTTCCCCCATGAACTGCCTGACATTGAAGCAGTTAAGGTTTGCCAATAACCTTATTTGCCCTAGTAGCTAACAGCACTTTGGAAGAAAAAAGTGTCAGATTAAAAGGGCAATCGTTAACGCTACTGTTTTTTCAACAGTTTCCACTGCAGGGGATAAAGGATGCATCATTTGATCAAGTGTGATCAAGGAGCACACCTTCCTGGCCATGAGGGTCTGACAAGCCAGCAGCAGTCCCCTCTGCCAGCTGGTGACACTGGGGGATCACACTGGTCCCTAACCTCACGCTGAGCCTGAGCACCTGCTGGCACAGACAGCTAACAAAGGGAAGGGCAAGGTTCTTACTCAGTCACTCTCTCTCAAATCCTCCCCTCCAAAAATCATTTTTTATGAGTTTGCTCAGTGCCCCTTTCACCTTCTTGAGGCAGGTGCAAAAGGCATCACCTCCTTCAAACACCAGGCTGCTGTTTGGATGAGCTGCCATTCCATCAGCCTGTAACAGCAAGATGCCCTGACTGCGCCCATCTCCAAAAAAAAGGCCCAGCATGTCCAACTTCTACTCCAGCTTACACTTGCCATACTCCTTGATCACCTTGGAGGCTGCTGTACTGCTCCCCCCCCCCCAAGAAAACTAAAAAATACAGCGCCTGACTACATTCCTGTTCGCCCTCCAGCACCGCGCTCTCCCACTTCGCATTCTGAGCGCAAGTCCTCACAGCAAGGATTTCATCTTGACTGCACCTAGAAAGGTTGGCTACGCTGGTGCCTCCATGTACAGCATCTTGCACAAGAACTGGGAACTATATATGGTGTAATTCCAGTAGGTTTTTCTTTTTATTCTGCAAGGCTAGGTAACAGAAGTGCCATGTTATTGTACACAAGTGGTTTATCCAGATTCGATGGCACAGATCCAAAAACCCAGTTTTCATGAACAGTCTTTCTAAAGAACTGTGGGAAAATGGGCAGAGGCAGCAGGAAAACCAGGACTTTTCAAATTATCAAAAGGAAATCTGCTATAAATATCCTCCTGGTGTTACCAGGCTTTTAAAACCACAATTTTTCCCCTATTTTACATTTTTCCTACAGTTCCATGTGAGCTCAAACGTTTCTATTATTGCTGGCCATTCAACAGGAAAAAAAAATGAAGAGGCCGAAGGATGCCCTTTTGTGCTCACTTACGCCTATACTCCAATACACCACCTTTAACAATCTTCAGCTGAGGCTCCCCATCCTGCCACTCTTTGTGTAGGGTGACAACTTTCTGAAATGACTTGGGTTATTCCTGAAACAGGTCACCTTCTTAAGATTATCCGTTAAGGAAAGTTTACAGTTGGAACTACTGAAAAGCCCAGAAGCAGGAAAGACATCCTCCAAACGCAAATATCACAAACATAACATGGCAGGCAGATATCAAACCAGCCTTGGGTTCTCTTGAACAAGCTTTGCTCTCTGGGATCAGCACAGACACAGAAGAAAAGCTGGAATGATCCCACACAATACACCCGCATGCATTGCCCGCTGGGTCCCGCTTCCCACAGCTAACTGGTGTCGACTGCGGCAAGCACTGCAGGGTTGTGGCAGCGCGGGCATTTCTCCAGGACTGACGTGGACAGTCAGATGGGGTGAAATGCCACACAGGACATTATACAGGGCAATGCTCCATTGCAAGCATTCTCTTTTCTTGACTCGAACGTTCAAAGCCATGCTTTTAGCTTGCATAGCTGAGATGCATGCACATGGCAATTTATGCTGGTATGAGGCACAGCTTTTCCAGAGTTCCCAGGCCCACGCTTGGAACAATGGCTACACAATGCACCACTCTCCCTTCACCCCCTTGGGATCTCACAAAACAGGAAAGGTTTTGGAGAAGCCATCAGTCCTGTGATTTGTTGTCAGACTGTCTCAAAGCCCAGTGTCAGACAGTGCAGCCTTTATTAATTCAAAAACCCAATTCTCTCCTAGAAGGCAGTAGGTCACATGTGCAACACCATGGGCCAACACTGGCTTGGGAGTTAGATACAACGCTGGGGTGGGAGGATAGGGGAGAAGAATGGGTTCCACGCACAGAACACTTGGTTCTTGGAGATCCTGAGCTCCTTACCTGCGCATCAATAATTTTCTGCTTTGCATCGATGACAGCTTGCATCTCTGCATGATCCTTCTTCAGCTCCTCTTCAACTGCCATGAGTCTGGTAAGCAAAGAGGTACAAATTAGGACAGCTGAATACCATTCCAGAGTGTTTCAGGTACTCTGGCTTGTTGGTTTGACCTCTCTGGTTGTCCTGGCTCTGCAAGAGAAGAATTCTGCTGTACTCAGAAAAGCTTCTCTATCCATCTGATGCTCCCAATTGCTTAACTTTGTCATTCTCAAAGTAAGACACTGCCAAAAATGCAACTGCTCCGAAAAACTATTGCCCTGAGTACAGACTCCAAACAAAGTAAAAAGACCCATTATAAGTACAACAGAGATCAGGGTTAAAAATTCCTAAATCTTTTCCTTCGCTCTCCTGGCAATCTGAGGCAAGTTTCCACATCATATCCCCATTTCTTCATCTCCAAGGCAGGATGGTATCAGTACAGTGACGTCAAGAAGGCCACGCAACTACCTTCTTCAGCAGCAAAGTGAACACGTGACACACGGGAGCTGCTTGTCCTACGCAGTCCCAAACTTCCCAAAGCCTCACCTGCTGATGATGCTTTTCATCTGGCTGTCCTTCTCCTCCTGTTGCCTGCGCAGTCTCTCCTCACTGTCTTCCAGCCTAGACTTGTACTCCATCAGCAGCTTCTGCATTTGCTGCTCTTGCACCAGGAGTCGCCGTTCATACTCCTCCAGCCGGCGGCTCGACACCTTCAGACGCTCCTTCAGCTTCGCTATCTCTTGTTCATACTGCAGGTGGAAGGGAAAGAAGAATCAGATGCAAAGGGAAAAGGAAGAGTCCAGATCATTATAATCTGCTGCTGCTATTTAGAGGAGGACATTGGTTTTCTCATGAAAAATAAATTGATGGAAGTAAAGGAAATGACAAGCAAACAGCTGTGGGCAGCCACAGACACGGAGCACGCAGGCTCCCATTGACATTAAGGTATTCCCACAGTGCAGGATGCCATCCTGTAGCACAATTAAAGCAGCCAGAGGGCTCTGACATGGCTTCTCAGCCCTGACTGGTAACATCCCCAGTTACTCCAGACTCAAGCAGTGCCCAGACAGAAGCTGCCAATGGTGCTCAACTGTAAAAACGTCCTGGGGCAACCAGACTTCCAAAATGGACAGTATGGGACCCAAACAACTCACTCTTCAGCACCTAATCAAGGCTTGGAACCAAGTATGAAGACAGAGCAAATCATTCACCACAGAGTAGAGCCTGGAAGTTTACTTGGCTGAGGTTTTGTTCTACTTAGCTGTCTCTGTGGACAGTCACTTCTGCAATAATGCAATGAATCTCAACATATTCCACTTTGGTTTGGGTTCATTCACTTTTCCTAATAATGCTGTGTTCCTGCTGCTTATCCACCAAATGTGCTCCTCACTCCCTACCTTCTCAAAATACCAAACCTCTTATTAAACTTCATCGCCATAGCAGCATATAGACATAACCATATTCGGAAAAATGGTATCTACTCCTGAAAGTAAATATGCTTTAAAAACAAAGACGATGGACATTTCTGTGTAGCCCAGAAATACTGTCCTACCTCAATGACAGGCATTTGCTGCAGGGGAAGCCCAAGACAAAATCTGAATGCAGCTACTGATGACTGAATAGCACTCACATTGCCTTGTACAATCACTGAGCATATCCTAAGGTATACTCAGTTGAGTTAACAATCATGATTATTTTTTTTTTAAATGGACTTTAATGATCACTAAAATGTTTTGCAAACATAGAAGAATGGCAGTATGCTGTAGCTATAGTGTTGTCATAAAAAAATAATGATCTGAGCAGGATCTAATACACTTAGGCAGTGTGACTCACGATGCACGTAAGCGCCAAATACCAGCCTGTCATGTACAAACTCTCAGCTATGCCAGTTTGCACCCATTTGACATGTTACAGCCTGTACGTGGGTTGATCTGTAGTATGGGATACTGTACTACAGGTATGTGTGACAGCACATACAGGCGGAAGTTAAGCCAATACAACCTGTGTTTGAAAGCATGGCTGCTACAGCAGCTGTTCTGAACTCAGCTGTAGGGTGGACAGGACCAGCCCTCGAGTTGGCTGCATACAGAATAAAATCTACCTTCTCAGCATGCTTGACTTCATCTGGATTCTGCTCTGCGTCCTCCTCTACTTCTTCATATTGTCCATTATTGAGAACCCACGCAGCTGTCCTTTCCACTGGTGACATGGTGGCAGAGTCCACAGGTGACTGAACCTGCAGCAGAGATACCTGTAAGCTTTTTTTCAGAGAAACTACGTACAAATCAGCTCTAAAATCCAGTATATTTGGAAGAGAAAAAACAACTGTTAATCTGTCTGTCTCAAAAGGTCCCCCATCCCTCTCTTGCAGAGGTGCTTCGTCCTCCCTCGACTTTGGACCTGCAGTCCCTCTAAAACTCACACATTTGACAAATTTTTCTTCCTTTTTAAGTGAGCTTCTCTCTGGAAAAATTCTTGTTTCCAAACTCTGTTCACATCCACCTTTCCCCTTTGCCAGACTTTCAGTAAGGCCTTCTCAACCTGTGATTTCTCTCCCAAAGAAAACAGAGCGACCAAGCTTTGCTCGCAGCCTGTTCGGGTAAAACAGATCGGTTTCTTTGGAATACTGAGGAGCTTAACTTGGGAGCAGCCGCCTCAGCCAGGCTACGGGCAGCCTTTGCAACGCAGCGTGGGGCTGCAAGGCTTGCGTATGAGATAGCACAGCAGTACTTAAAAGAGGCAAAGAGGTGTAAGATCAGCATTGTAGTGCCGGTCAGATTTAGCTGGTCTGTTGTGGCACAAACACCCAGGCAAGGCTGTGAAAGGAAGCCAGGGCCAGCAGCGCTTCCCAGGAGAACTGTAAAGCATCATCAGAGGCTATCTATCCTCTTTAAGGGAATCCAAAAAGCCAAGAACGGAGACAAGAAACCCTCTGCCTGGCTGGGGAAAATATGGCTTGCTGCAAATTCCAAGCAATTTTCATGGACAAAGACAAGTTTATAAGCATAGGAATTAGCATAATTACCGCTGAAAGAGCAACACTGTCTTAACTTTTTGAGAAATGCGAAAGATCAGCTTCCCCCTCAGTCCCAACTGTGGCTTTTTTTTGTGCTCAAGCAGCTCTCCAGCTCCCTGCCTCGCTCCAGTATTGTACCCGAGTGAAGTGTGCGCCCTGGGCAGGGTGGTTTTGAAGTCTCAGTTTCAGCGAGGAGCTCTTTATGGGGCAGTAACAGCTCCTTTTACACGAATCAGGCGAGGGATCACATCAACCTCCCTTTCGGTTTCTCTTGTTTGCAAGGCCAGGGCTGGCGAGCGCTGCGTATGTCCTACGCCAGCTCTGCCCAGAGGACCTGCCCGCAACGGCTCAGCTGCCCTGCGCAGGGATGCAGACTCCAGCACTGGAAGAAGCCTCAGCAAGGATGTGTATAAAGGCAAAGGAGTAGGAATTAGGCAAAAATCCCTGGATTTAGGCAGATGCCTTTTTGCTAGAAGGAAGTCTTCACAGCACAAAGGCTAATAGCCCCTTTCAAGTGCAGCGTGACAGCCTGGCAAAGTTCCTTCATTAAATTTTTTTTTTTTTTTTTGATGGTATTTGCCGTCAGGCAGCTGTAGCAAGAGAAACTATGAACGGTGTGTGGCTCTGCCACCAACAGGCTCTTCTTGGAGGTAAATACTTTGGCTCTAGGAATTGCAAACAGCTATGGATGAATGGTGTCACCATTCATGGGAGTTATGGAGGACTAAGCAGAAGGATGACTATAAATTACATCGCCAGCCTTGTAATTGACTGCTGATCAGCAGCAAACCTTGCCAAACAATCTTGCAAGCTGTAGGATGGAATACTTTCAGCAGCCAAACTCGAAAAGCCTACAAAGACCAAGTGGATGGCAAGCACTTCACATGCTAATGGGTTATGAGTTATACTCTAATAAAGGGGGGAAAAAAGAAAAAGCCTGCTAGGAACGTGTATTAATTCCTCTCTTTGCCTCTCTTCCAAAGGAACACACTGACATTTCTGTTCCCACCTACCTACTAAATGGAAATGGAAGGCAGAAAGTGACCTCTCCCACCAAACAAAGGGCCTAGCTCTATATTCAGAAACAAATGGGACTTGTAGAGAACAGAGTCTAATAATTATAACGCCCACAAAGCACGCCTAGAAAGAACATGCCCAACTTCTCTTTTCTCCTTTTCTTTTTAAAATCAGAACAGAATTCCACAACATGATTTGCAATTAAAAGGACGCAATGGTATTTGCCTCCAAAAAATTCTGGCCACTCGATTTGGCACACTTCAAGACATTTCTCAAGGGTGTGGGGAAGGAAAGAACAAATTGATTTCTCTGAATAAAGTAGGAGCAAGTACTCTAATGAATCCAGTGGAAACAATTAGTATGGAAAGTAGAGTGGAAAAATAAGCGGATGCACATTGCCTACAAGAGGGGGGAAGGAGACTGCCCTGAAGCCAGTCACAGTCGCAGGCATCTATGAAGCTGAATGTAAAAAGTAACTGGAGAAGAGGGAAGTCTGAGACAGTCACTTTGATGCTAAACAAACAAAGGTAACTGATTTTCTTGGGGCAGTCAGGGAATCAGCAATTTCAGATGAGAAGAGCAGGGGTTTGCAAAAAGCTAACCGATCATCTCTTGTAAACACATGCAGGGCAGAAGCCACCCGTGGAAGGTGCACACACAGACTGGAGACACACCACCTGTTCTTTACTCTTCCTTATCCTCACACCTTCAAAGTAAAGCCTTCTTTGTGTATTTGTGCAGACACTTCCCGTAACAAGTCCTGAGGAAAGACACCAGCTCCCCAGGGATTTTGGCTAGGATGCCACACAGAACCATGCAAGAAAACTCAGCAGATCATAAAACACAGGTTCACACCGGACGCCTGAGAACTGCCAAGGGAGTTTATCCTTCAAATTTATCCTTGTTACTGGCTTAAAAATTTCCTAGCACCTCCACACTAGGCTTAGTTTTATTCAATATACTTCATCTATCAACCCCTCTATACCCAGATGTAAAACACACACTCCAAAGGAGGACACAAACATACACACTTCAAATAACATGCAACTACTTTTTTTGGTATTACTAACTTGGCATATTAAGCTTTGCTTTGTGATTCAGTGTTTCTGATCTCCTGGTACTTTAATGAACTTGAGGTATCAAAGTAGTTTTGAAGCCCTGATTGCTCCTGGGTTCCCAGGCATCATCCCGATTTTCCTCCTCTCGACTGTAACGTTCAGGAGTTTGCCAAGAAAGCTACACCAGCAGGGGTACGGGTGAAACCTTTGGCACAGCAGGAGCTCATGCTGGCAGCTAAGTTCTGCCAGCGTCACCTTCCAAGCCAAAAGCTTTTCCCCTTGCACAACCATGTCTTCACCGGCGCTTTTGCCAACAGGGCTACATCAGCAAGGAGGATCATAACCTCCTGCTCCTTGCGGAGGAGTCCCAACCTCAGGGGATGCAGCTTTCTGGAGTGAAAGCCTGCGTGCAGAGTAGCATCCTTCCTAGAAGATCTCGTGGAAAGCTGGAGCTTAAAAAATTTCCTTCTATACTAGGTAAGGTAAATCAAACATGACCACCTTTACCCTCACAGTAACCACAGAAGAAAACACTTAACCAGCAAGAAATAGCGCCTGTGTTGCCTTCAAGAGCCTCACCCTGCCCAGCCAGTAAGTCTGTATGCACTTATATGACATTTCTAAAAACAACCACTTTCCCTCTGACCTGCAGATCGAGACATTTTCTACTTTCGCTGTAGTGCCAAGCATTTAAATACTCATTTTCTCTTTAACATCAAACTGATTTAGAAAAATATTTTCATACGCAGCAAATCAGCGCAGGATTTTTTTTTTTTAAGGTAAAGGAATGTTGGCTTTCTGACAGGAAAATCTTGATTTACAGTCACCTATGAACAACTGCTAAAGTGCATTAGGAGTTGGTACATATAAGCATTCCTTTCCAGAAAGTGTTTGCATTATTCATAGTTTGGGATGATTAATGAAAAAGCAGTACTTATCTGGGGACCAGCAACAGACTGTTGCATCGTGGCGAAATATAGATTTTTCCACACTTAAGATGATTGTACTTATTTATTATTTCTGCAGCAGTTCATTCTATGATATTTTATCTTTATTTCTGTTTTTAGGTAGCTATACTTCTAAATTAGCACCACAGGGCAAACGCGGTCTCACTTGGCAATCTTAACTACGATTTGGAACAAAGCTGCTTCTGGGGTTTTTTTTATTCAGGGAAATTTTCAAGTTTGGTTTCTTTCAGCAGGCTTGCTGCTACCTTAGTAAACAGAAAACATTTTTTTTTTTTAATTTAATACTGAAGCATCCAAGTAATAGGTAAGCTAGGCTTGCCAAACTTGTAAAGATAACGGGCATGACTATTCCTTAAGCTTGCTACCGGCCACTTAAGCACCAGTACTCGATTCAACTCCAAGGTCAAAAAGCTTTGCAGGTCAGTGCAGCTATCAGCTAAACATCAAAGCAGAAAGCGCCTGGAACAAGGCTTTCCTTACCTGCTGCGTCTGTTGCCTCTGAATTGCCCTCACCTTCGGGACAGGGCTTTCCCTCGAGGACGAGGACTGCTGCCGGGACCGGCTCCCATTCTGCATGGGTTCAGTCACCATGGCCCCCGACACCGCCGACACGCTGCCCGTGCTCCGCAAAGAAGCGCTGTGTGGCAAGGACTGCGGCGCTTTGGCCCTGGCGCCCAGCCCAGCCTGGTCCATTTTGCGGATCTGCGCCTGGCTGCTGCTGTTCTGGCGGGGCAGCGCGATGGGGACGTGCTTGTCCGGCACCGTGTGGCGCCGGGAGAAGTCCTCGCTCTGCGTGCTGCGTTTGGTGAAGTCCTCCATGCTGCTGTTGCTCGGTCCGCTAAGTTTGAAGTCTTCGCTGTTGCTTCGGCTCCGGGAGCTGGCAGTGCTCAGGTTCTCCAGGCTGGAGTCCACAGAGGCCTTCGGCAGCGGTGGGGTTGGGTTGTTGAGATGATAAACCGGGTTTTGGAAGGACAGAGGCTGGAGGCTGCCCTGTTGGTTCAAAGCGGGGTGCAGAGGCCTTCTCACCTGGGGAGCGCTCTGGGGTGTGCTCTGAGTTTCCCACAGCTGTTTGATGTTTGCCACCTGTGTGACAGAGAGCTGGCTGCCAGCCAAGCGCAAAGGCACGTCGTGCATGATAGAAGCGTGGTCACTGTGAGCTGTGTGAGGGTCTTGGAGGTCCATGAGCGAGATGCTACGTCCATTGGGCAAGATGCTTTCCCTTTCATCCTTATCCGAGTAGGTCATGCTCTGGGTGGATGCCTGCTGAACCAACAGTAAGGTCTTGCCCCTAAAATATCCGTCTACGTTTTCCTGGGTTGGAGACTTCAGCTTATGCAAGTCACTGTGGAGTGGAAAGGAATCTGGTTAATTTTTAAGCAGCCAAGATCCTGAGAGATCTATCCCAGAGAAGTCTTTCTCCCTCATTTAACCTCCCCCCCCAACTGAAAGCTTCAAGGAACCAGATTTCCTTTTATGAGCTCTTTGTGTTCAAGTCAAAACACACTCTTCCTTAATTACCACTTCTCTTTGAGAATTGCATTTGATTCAAGAAGTGCTTCATCTTTAGTTTTTTTCACAGCTGAAATGCAAACCATTCCCACCAAATCCTCCCCCCTTAGACACTCTGTCTCCAGGCAAGACTTCAGAGCAGTTCGGATCCCATTTAACCCTTCACCAGCACTACGTACTGTGGGGGTCTAAACTTTCAACAGGAGTTGTGTGAAGGCTCCTGTAGATCTAGATGTGAGCTCAGAGGGCAGACACTTCCATGTGTCCTGGCCCTCATGCCTGACAGCACAGGAACAACTCTGAGAGCAGAGTATCCAAGCTCTTTGGCAGTTCTGCCATGTCACAGCTTTTTGCTTCAGATTAACAGCTCTTACAAGCATGAGAAATGCTGCACTGAACCCAAGAGGGACTGTTTTTGCTGTTCCGTTGGTAGCAAGTTCCACCTAAGTTCTAGTTTTTTCATTAGTGGTAAATAAGCAGCCCGATCACCAGAGGAGGCACGAGGGCTGACCGCATCCAGACGCTCAGACTGGCAGTAAATCACAAAATTGTTGTTTTGCAGCTGAAGACACTGGCTCCCAGAGACATCTTTGAGTCCTGGGTAAGTCAAAAGCTTCAGGTCTCCAGTGCCACCTTGTGAGTGTCTTACTGGGACCGTGTATTCCCCATGACAGTGGCCCAAGCTCCCTACTCCTACGGCTGGTCTGGGCAGGCAGCTCAGGTGATGGAGCACTCCGCTCCTAACAGGCTTAACAGCCCCCTTACCCCACATCATCCTTAAGCTCTGGTTGTTACATACCCATCAGTGGGGTCCTCAAATATCTTCTGAAGCCCTGAGGAGAGACTGCCACTGACGTTTGGACTAGAGCTGTGCTCAGTGAAACGCCTCAGCTGCTGCTGTATCGGCGTAGGGTTGGTCATTGATTTGGTGATATCGGCAAGAATACGAGGAAGAGGTCCCAGTTTTGCCACGGTCGCCTGTAGGAAGGAATTTTCACCCTAATTGGACAACAAGCACCGCGACATCCGCCAGTTTTTTGATAACGATGCACAGAGGCGGAGGGGTGGAGGTGGAAGGAAGGAGGGTGGGTGGTTGTGTGCGGGTGTGCCAGGACCGTAATGCAGTGTTACGGAGCAGCGTAACCACGGCGACGAGATGGATGGAGGAGACGAAACGGGGTGCAGCAGACATTGAGGAAAGAAAACGAAATAGAAAAGAAATTAGGATTGACCCCCAAAAATAAAAATCATGCTCAATAAAACAAAACTATTGCCATTCCAATGCAAAACTATCATGCAAAGCAAACTAAGTCCAGGGTGGGTGAGGTCAAAGTGAAAACTACAGTATCTACTCATTAAAGGGCATTCAAAGACTACAGGTTCAGCTAGTGGGGGAACTTTCCAGGCAAAGGGTGTCATGTGGTAAAGGAAATGCATGCCAACAGACAAGGGGATGCGGCATTCAGGGGGATCATGAGAGAAATCGCAAGGGTTGAGGGTGATGGGGAAAGGGAAGGTTTTCATTTCATAAGCCTTTTGCTTTTGGCATCCTACGCTGATGCCACCTTCTGTAGCACCCTGTTATCAACAATTACGGCTTTCTTCCCTACCTAAAAGTGAAAAATAAATGCATGAAAACACTGATGATCCTCATCCCAACATTATCACATCAGCATGGGATTAAATGTGTAGCTTCTTGTTTGATTACATGTTAGCTCAGTTCCGGCCAGGCCTAGGATAAGAGCGGCTGACCTTCCAGCAAGGAAGGCTGCTCATTCAGGCTCTTTATCTTTCTCCCCCCTGTGGCTCACTGCTGGTTATATCACCTACAGGGCATCTTCACGCTCTTGGGACAGCAGGAAGAAGGTGAAAGCACTAGAGGTTTAAGAAAAAGCAAAACTCTGCTACAAAGACAACATTTTTTTAAAGATATCCTCCTTTTTCCTGCAAGTGTTCAGTCAGTCTGGCTCCAGAGAAAGGTCTTTTTACAGACATTTTCATACAGCTCTTCTTCTGTGACTATCAAAATCTCTGAGGTGACTTCTCCTAACGTTTCCCAGTCATTACCTACAGTAAAGCAGTCTTGCATGTAACTTTACCCCTTGATTCTCTTTTTAGGAAACCACTATATCAGCTCCCAAGGGCCTGTTAGGACAGGGCCATGTGTCTAACCTACGGAAAGGGCAAAGCAGATCTGCTTTGATGGTTTATCCAGGTCTGGCTCCTCCCTTTCCTTGCTGCCTAAGACATTTACAACCGTTGCATTTGGAGAGCAGCTCACAGTAACTAACACCAAATCCAAAGATCCATTTGCAGTTCTCAAGACTGAAGCTGGGCTTCTCTTGACCTACGTCTGACCGGCCTGGAGGGAGACGGCAGCGTTCCCTGCACTGCTGGGTTTATCCCAATTTGCAGAAATGGAGGATCTGAGTTTTCTGAGTGCTCACTTTGCCTGTTCTCCTGAGGCTGCTGACCCATCTCTGTAGCTGACTTTGCTGCCTGTGACATTTTGAGTGTACACTGTGTGCACGTATGAGAGAAACGGAAAAAACAAGATCATAAATTGTTATCAAACTAAGATTAACTAACATTAATATATATTGCCTTTCTGAGTCAAGGACATTTCACTTTACTCTGATGCAACCGGCTCCATTTTTTCTTTTCTGTTTTAAATAATGTACTGTGAGAAAACAGATACCCAACAAATAACTATTTTGGCAAACCTTAATGCAATAAAAATATTAGAAGTGCATTGCAATTCACCTCACCTCTCCAGTTTCAAAAGAAAGAATAATATAAATGGAATGTGGACAAAATAATGCACCTCTAAAAGTTGAAATATGGAAGAGTTCCAAGCACTTACAAAAAAAAAAAAAAAAGACAGACTTGCAGCTCAGCTTTTCTGGGTCTTATCAACTATCTTTGCTATCAAGGTTCTAATGATTTTGGATCCTGCAAAGCCACATAGCTAAGGGAGAGCAAACTAGGGCATTTTCTCATTCTGTAGCCAAATGGAAGCCATGCTTATTGTTGGCGATGTCTATCGCCGCAGAACAGAACCTGGACAACGCATATGACCCCAGCCCAATGCACAGCAGCAAGCACCTCACTTGTGTTACAGGATAAAACAGAGTGGATCGAGGTTTTTACATGGCATCTTCTTGTATACTAAAAACTAACGCAAAGATTGCGGACATGAGAACACCTCAGCAGGCTTTGGATCAGGTCTTTGGTGAGAACAGTTCTGCTGGGCCAACACATTACCTCCCAGAGCCGGGCAGGGTAGGGCCTGGTGGGCAGCAAAGCACCTCCATTAGCACCCAAAAGGGCACTGCAATGCTTGCATTTTCTGTCCAAACACTCTCCCTTTTTTCCAGCTCACTTATGAGAAAGGAACGGCTGCTCAGGGAATTCCAGGTCTACTCCTAAGCGCTGCCTTCTCCACCATCGAACGCCCAGCCTTACTTAAGGCTCTGCAAAGTGTTTGCACGGCTGCTGAAGCCCAACCACTTCACATGCCCTGCTTCGGGCCTCGGTCCGAACTCACGGGAAGAGCAATTGTGAAATACCACTATCAAACATTCCTCTCAAGAGCTGTTGAATAAGTTCTCCCCAAAGCAGGCTTCAGCTGCTCCCTTGATGTTTCCCAGTGTTTACTGTTGCTACGATACAATCGCTGGATCCACCCCCTGGGCCTCCAGCCTGCTTTACCTTATCGAGTTGGGACACAACCTCCCATAAGAGGGAATGCAAAACTGAGAGCTCTCTGCCCAGGTCGATGTAGCCCTCAAATCCAGGCATGTTTGAGATGGTATCTGGATTAGAGATCTCCAGGAGAAAACGCTTCATTCCTCCCCACTCATGTTCCAAAAAGTCATTCATGAAGGACATATACTCTTCCTTATTACCAAACCTGCAAGAAAGGGGAGGGGGGATGGACAGACCCTGTCAATAACCACGCAAAATACAGAGCACAAGTGCTTACACACAGCTACTTCAACGCTTAACTTTAGACCTGCCTTTCTGAAGTCTGGGAGAAAAAAAACTGGACAATTTAAGGGGTTCATAGCTTTCTTGGACTTATTTAAATAGTAGTAATTCACTGTTCATACTATGATCAAGGGCTCAACACATCACTCCCCTCCCGCCCCGCCACACCGACAGCCCTTCCTCCCCTTCTCTGCATCTCCTCCCCTGTAAAGGACATGCCGTAAAGGACACGCCGTGCCCTCTGTACCATTCAGCTGGAAATTTTGGGGGAAGAAAGGGGGAAAATCATGATCCTTGGTGGGAACAGGCTTCTTTTCTTTTGAAGTTGCATACACACTGACATGCTAATGCATGACTCCTTGATTTTATACTGTGTTCCCTCTACTGAATTCAACGCAGCTCAAATCTGCATGTGAAAAGGAGAATTTACCTAGCTCGACACTGAGGTGTCTTAAGGGGAACAGAGTTCACATGTAAGTGAGAAGTTTCCCGCTTTCCTAAAGCTGACTTCAGCTCGCCAGAGAATCAGCTGCCTCCCAAAGCAGGGCTCGCCTTGGCTCTAGAGCAACCCACAGCGACTTGCACCCCTAAAGGCACGGATTTCAATTTTATCGCCACCACCTACTTAGCAAAATTGGCGAGATTCTGAATGACTTTAGCGATAAGTGTGAGCGTGCGAGATGTCTGGTCATCAGGATACTCCTGCATGAGGCTGAAGAGGCTGGGGGACATGATAGCGGGGCACAGGAAGCGGAGGAAGAGGGAGGCACTGATCAGGCGCTCACTGATGTCCTGCTTGCCCCTGCTCAGGCACTGCTGCTTCCAAGATGCAAACACTTCCTTCAGCTCACGAGGGAACACGCTGAAAAACAATAAACCAGGAAATAAATTTGTACGGGCAACAAGATGCAACAAGTTGAACCGGTGATCAATCACTCAGAAATAATTGTTGGAGGAAAACAGCAGCTTTTTCTCCCACCCTGCCCCGCTTCTCCCCCTTTTCTCTTCTAGGCTAGGAAATGTCATTAGGTGTCTATTCTTAGATCCCCATTTAATCTGGTGATACTTAAGCAGTCTTTGAAGCATCCCTTGTTCATATATGTTAAGTGAAGCCATTTTCAGACACACTGATTTGCAAGCTAAGAACTGCTTATCCATCGCTACCCTGGAGCAAACAGCGGGTTAGAATATTAAGATAACCGGAACCAAACCCATCTCCATAATTGAAATTTTTATTTAGCTTGTTGAGCTCTCTCAGTGCTTCATTCTGAAGCAGAAAGGCCCTTCTTTAGTACTACTCAGAAACAAAGATTAATAGAAATCTCTCTGCCGACGTTTCCTCCCTGTGATCTCCTGCTCGATTCTACAGATGTAAAGGGTCTGAAAGTTTTCTATACACATCAAAACTTTCAGCTTTTTATGCCAAGCTCAAGCTAAGCTGTTATCTTCTCACTCTATTCCCTCCTTATTCAGTCACAGCTCAGTCTGTGTTCCCTTGGCAGAGTATTTCAGCAGAAGCTCCTGTCAGGTACGGTGCGTGGGACTGGAACCCCTCAATTTGGGCACAAGTTCCACCTGCAATATGCTGTCACACGTAGGAAGAAGGTAGCAAGGAAGGGAAACGAGGGCTGTCTTAGAAGATAAATGGGTCTATGCTATTTCCCTGGACAACTGCCGGGTTCTCATCTTCAGAGAAGGAATGGGCACCCTCTAAGCAAATGACTTAATGGGGGAGGAGGGGAGGGAAGACGCCTCACCAGTAAGAATTGATAATCTTGCAGAAGGCCAGCTCACAACACATTTTCAGGTTGCTCTGATGATCTGCTAATTCACTGGATGAACATTTGCTGGGATCCACTTCACAGTTTTCATCTGACTCATACAAAGCCTTGATAAACTCCCCTGGACAAAGGGAAGAGGGTGACAAAACCAGGGTAGTTACACGAAAAGCCTCCTTGATACACCTTTAAATCCTGCTTATGTCTTTCCTTATGCCCTTTCCTCAGCAACTGCATCTTCTGCTCCCTGTGTCTGTCACACAGCCTCCAGACACCAGATGTTGGGGACACGGCTCCTCCCAGGTCTTTCAGAACAGAGCACTTGCCGTACCAGATCAGACGGCTGGTGCTCTGATGCTTCAGACTCCCGTGCCCTCGCTGCCCCCAAATACAGGTGCAGTAACAGGATGGCTTTGCTTATAAACCCTGCAGACACTTCACTTACAGCCTAAAGAACAGGATTTGACTTTTTATTCAAATTGTATTATCCACTATAAAATTATCCACAGTCTTAGAAATGAAGCTGTGCTATTTTGTCTTCATAATTTCCCCAGGAAATGCACTTGACAATGCTATTCATGTTTATTATTTCTAAATTTACCATTTTTTAAAATTTTAAAACGTGTCACCTTGCTCTCAAATAAGAATAATACCTGAGTGCTAGCTAGATACTGCTGATTTTCTCGACCTTTTTTATCAACACCTTACAACATTTTTATAGCCTGCGCCTTTCAAAATCCTTTGCGTTTCTGTCATCCTTCTCTTTATGGCATCACAACAGAAATGGGACACATACAGAACCAGATGAAGCTTCCTTTGTTTGACACACTGGAATGAACTACTTACTAGTTTTCCTCCTATACGTGCTAGCACACCAAGTGATTTCTAAACTGCTCTTCACTAGGGAAAAACTCCTTATTCATTCATTTAATGATTCAAAGTCTTTTAAGTTCATCTCCTCAGATGATCTTGCTGGCTCTGAGCTAATGCCACAAGGTTTGTTTGTGCAAAAGGATTTTGCTTTTTTGTCTGTCTTTTCATAAAAACCCTTAAACACCTCCCACCCCCTCTCCCCAAATCTCAAGTCAGCAGTGTTCTTGCAAGCAAAGCAGGCAGCACATTTTCTTAAGCTTTGTTTTTTATTGGGGTCCAAGAAATTTCTGCTGAGGGCATCTAGATTGCTTATTTGCAAAACTCTCGGCATCAGTTCTGTTGATCCAATTCTGTTTTAACTGTTGTTTACTGGATAATATTTTTTTTTCCCCTTAAATACATTTGAAACTAACTCTTTGTGGTCCACAAGACCCTACCTTAATCATATATTAAGATGCTCTTGCAGATGTATTAAATAGCTAACACCAAGCGGAATGTTATTAATCCTTTCAAAGAACAGGGCATCTGAGCAAAATGACATTTAAAACTTGACGAAGAATTAGGCGGGTGTATTGTCATGAGCAACCTTGCCCTGAGCTACAGACAAGTTGGATGACCTTAGCGGGATTTTCCATCTCTCATGTCTGTGATTTACAATCTTATCACTCAGCTTTAAATGATGTATTAGAAGTCATTATTTTTATGTAATTATCGCACATTAAGAGACTTGCAGACAAATGTAATATACTGGTCCCACAGCTGATCGTCAGTCTGCTGAAAAGCACAGCTCAAAGTAACACGCTGCTCATTTCTCCATACCAAGCAAGAGCCTAGGACTGTGACTTGTGCTCTGTGGCTCCACCCATGAGGATAAGACTACCAGAACAGGCTCATTACACTTAAGAAATGGACAAAATGCATATAATCACAGACCTGACTATCCTGACCCTTGGAGCACTAATTTAGCCAACTATCTCCTTGATGGCTTGCCAGCATCTGGGATTGCTGAGGACAAGCGAGACTGCTGGGAAAGCAAGCTGCTTGCATTTTTGTGTGTGTGTGAAAGGATGTGGTGTGGGACTTGACTTTGGCCTGATCTTGTTTCTCTTGTATCAATTTCCAAAGCTTTCTTCATCCAAGAAACAGGGGGATGGGTGGCTCATTGCGCAATTGTGGATAACAAACATTGTGTGGAGCTGGTAAAAGCTCACTGTAGCAAGGCTGTGAGCTTCTTCGGAAGACAGTGTGCGTGTTTTTGGTCCTCTTCATTGCAGTACTAGTTGCATGGACAGTAATGCCCAAAGCAGTGGCTTATGACTAGAGCAGAACCTTTTGGTGGAGAGGGGACAACAATATAACTATCAGAATCCACCTTGGCACGTAACCGTGGACATTAAGACCCTGCGGGGGGAATGGAGGAAGACAGCACAGGCTGGCCAGACAGTTTTAATGAGGTGGTGAATAAAGAGCGCTTTGGATAAACACAGGCAGGAGGCTCCCTAGACAGTCTGCATCTTGATCTCCTGCCCGGTACTGCTCAGTAGCCCTTAAGCCTCGCTCCCTCTGGCCATGTGTGTCTAAGCACTTTTGTTGGGACAAGGTGTCAGTTTAAAAGGTTAACACAAATGTTAATGACTTAATTGCTCCGTGGCAAAGGTAAGGGCTGAGCAAGTCCAAGGATCACTCTGGAACGTGCCAGCATTACCAACAGTTGCAGCTGAAGCATTTGGAAATTGGTTTTCTTGTACGACCTGCGTTCAACCCAAGCGCTAGGGTGGGCATCTCACACTTAACACTTCTCAACACCATAGCTAACATTTGCTGTTAGCTACGACAACAAGTGAAAGAGCCCGACCGGAGATGCTTTGGTTGTCAACCAGATACCCCTGAGTATATCTAACTCCCTAGGTGGTGGCACTTCAGCCTAAAGGGAGCGCAGGAGCTTCGTTATCATGGAAGATTAGAGAAATATATGCTTCACATTCATAACCCTTTCTGAAATCTCTACCTAATTGTATTGCACATGATACCAGATTCACTTCTGACACCACAACACAAAGCATTGGTCTCGATCTCCGCTGGTAAACTGTATGTCAAAATCACTTTGTTTTTTTTAAGCCTGTTCATATACCAGATGGAACAGTCACCGCTGCCCACAAATAAATTGCAGTATTATACCTCTTCATCACAACTAGACACACAAAAGAAAGTTACCCAGAATAACATAACGTGGTGATACAAACTTTAAGAGGGACTCAGCTATATCAAAACAAGTTTGCCCTGCATTGGGTGCTACTCCTGCAGGCACCAAAGGGCATCTTCCTCTTGGTAGAGGAAGGGCATCAAGAGTAAGCCAGCATGTATTTTGCTATCTGGATACCAGGCACCTGGGCTGAGTGCTGAGGCAGTTCCTTCCCATCCCACATTCCTAGACACGCAAAGCACCAGCCATGTTATGTTGCAGACAGTTCAGGATTAGCCACTGCAATGCAAACAGGTGACAGACAGGCACTTTCTTACCTAGTGCATCGTGAAGATACTTCTGTCCTACCAACTTCAGGTATTCCTCTATAGCTTTGGTAGCAAGTGTGTTCTCCCTGAAGATCAAGACATCATGCTCCCCACAACGATCTACCTCGGACATCACCAAATCAGTCAAGAAGTCCTGAAGAAAAAGGTCAAATGGCAAGAAGTTATTTTAACAAGACTAGTCATGCCAGGCTAACTGCAGAAGCCAAGAAGGAAGGATAAACAGGGGAGCGAAAGGATTACTGAAATAGTTGCTCAGCTTGGGACAAGGGGTGCAGATGCTACATGTAGTATGGGCCAAGGAAACAGCCAGGGCTCCTCTTGGATTTATTATACTTGTAAAATGACACAGATCACAAATTATAAAGGGAGAAGCAAAAGTCTCTAAAACCTTTACAGCCAAGCTTGTGTTTCAGTTTACATCCTGAACAGAACCCCTCCCCAGTTTGTCAGTGGCTTTGTCTGCTTAAAGAAACTGTGCTATCATCTTTTAATGCTGAATATTCCATACAAACTTGGATTTAAAAATCCAAAATAGAAGTTACGCAGAAGTTCTTATAGATTGGTGAAGTTTAAATAAGAAGAACGGCTTATATAAATTAAATCCACAAACCAAAAGTGGTTCAGGATTTGGGAAAAAAGTTAACATACTTGCTGTGGATCTATGTGGCTTAATTTAAACTACATTCAAATGCCCAGGCAGCAACTATCAGCAAGTCTTGGATACAGTGAATAACTTCTTGATACAGGGTCTAATTCTACAGTAATACTTATTTCCTGAAGTAATAACTTCATGTGAATCAAGGACACTCAGCATTTCACAAGAAATACTTGGCTGTTTGCAAGATCCAATTTCAGCCACTGTAAACTTCTCCCAGAGAGGAAGCATATTTCTCCTTTTACTTCATTATTTTTAAACTGTTACAAAACAATAAAAAAGAACCTCCAAAAGCCAAAACCAAACCACCACCCTGAATGAGGGCTGAGTGAGAAATGTGACTTGCTGGTTCTGCTGCAAACAGCAGCATCCTCCAAATAGCTCGAAGAGTGCTGTAGCAAGGTTTCATAACCCCATTAACTACAGAAGCCATAATGCACTGCTAGCATATGACTGTAAAATACGTGGAACAAATTATATATGATAAATATAGATCAAAAATACATTTAGTACTCTTGTTTTTTTCAATCCATTATTGCTGTTTCTCTTCAGCAGAATCTGAGAGAATAATTTTCACCTGGTGCAAACTGGGAACATCCAGCTGCATCTCCACCAATACAGGGCGAACTGGAAACATACCGTCTTTGCAGCTTTGGGTTACAGCAGCCTAGAGTGCTCAAACACTTCCAGTAAACAGACGTCCAAACGCTCAGGCAACAGAAAAGCAAAGTTGTAATGCTAATTTATCTACCTGTTGCAGCTAGCACAGTCCAGAACCTGTTTTCCAGCAGGATTTCAACACAACCCTACAGAGGCTATCTCAGCTACCAGCTTCTCTCGATCAGACAAGCGACTTGACAAGGAATGAGGTCCTATCACACACTGTCACAGAGCACCAGCCCTTCCAAGACGTATGTCAAGGGGAGAACAGTAGAGAGTGGCATACAATTATGCAAACATGAAAGATCTTTTTGGAATAGTTAAATTAGGCTGTCCCTCGGATGTAGCTTATGGCCATCTTTCCGCATCTCTAACTCTCTAACTTGTGCCTGGTCGTGCTTAACTTGCTCTAGCTGGCATTACTGGAAGAGGCTGACTCCAGCTCTGGACTACTCACACACCCACTTGACAGGCAGCATCCTGATAAATCAATGCTTATTAATGCTTCTCAGAATTTCCCAAGACCTACAGGATATTCTCCCACGATCTATTAGAAAAAACCGAGGATCGCTCCAACTGCTGCCTCAGAGAACCATCAGTGTGCATGAAGTCCTAATAACATCCTTGGGGCAGGTGTGATCATCATTAACTGAGTATAGATTCTCCAAATGGCTGTTCAAATGCTGACCAAATCAATGTTAGCATTGACTAGCTGACTTGGCACCCTGCTGCTCATCGTATCAGAGATTTATTTATAGAAGTAATTCTCCGGTTTACCAATCTCTTGCTTAATTATCTCTTATCCTGTATCATGATTTTAGAAATACAGAAAAGGTTCCTGAGCACTCAAGTGCAGGCCCCAATTTTTAGAATAACATGAAGTCAGGATAATAATATATAGTCCTCCCACTTGCACTATGTACACAGCACCTTTAATCTTTGTCTTATCTCTTATTCATTGTTGGTACTGTGCCTGTCTACATGCTTTCCCAGTAGATGCAATTGCCCAAGTCTTTTCAAATATTTTTGAGATCTTTTTCTTAGCCTTACCCCATCAGGCACCTTCTGCTGCTGCTTATGGTCGTGGGCTTCCTAGTTTCTAGCTGAAAAGATACCACCTACCAGCAGTGAGAGGGAGTAGTTTTGACAGGAGCTGGTTTTTCTTACCTTAGCTCTCCCAGTGCTCTGCAGAATGTGCACCAAAGCACAAGCCATCTCTTCCTTATTCCTTACGCTGATCACAGGTTCCAGCACAGAGCACAACATAGTGTAGTTGCTGGTAACGAACTCTGCAAATTCTTTGTATTGCTCCATGGGTAAGATGGTGATGGTCTGGTAACGGGATTTTATTCGAATGGAAGGTCCCCCTGATTTCCCTTTGTTGGGTGTAGGCGTGCTGACTGGGTACCATTTTTCCACAAACTGGCGACCGGTTACACTAGCCATGGGAATGTTGACCAGGCCTACGTAATTGTTCTTGTCCTTTTTCTTCTTCTTCTCCACATCCTTGTAGATGTGAACTGTGATGCTGTGAAGAGGTGGGAGCCCGTAGAACTCAAAGTGTTCTCCCCAGAAAATGTTATCTGCTTTTGTTTTGCTGGTGGTGCGGGCAAAGAGAGTGTCATCAAGGCACAGCTCACAGAAGTATTTCTTCTTGGGGGCCAGGTCCTTTGCCTCAATGATCCAGAGACGGAGCACATTTTCAGCTCGACGGCAGTTGTCCTGTGCAGAAGAAAGAGCTCAGCTTTCATTCAAAAAACCCTAACAATTGAATAATTTGTCTTCTAAAGCAGCAGCAAAGGGCTACCTTCTGTGTCCAAGGTAGAGACGGAGCCAGAATTCAGAATCGGATTCTCTGATTTTCAGACATTCAGAATCTCTAGAAAACCAGACATTTTCTAACATAGAGGCAAAGGGCTGTCTTTTGTATGTCAAAGGTGGGGACTAGAACATTTTTCTTCTCAAAAAGATGTATTTGAAATGCTTTAGAAAACAAACACTCTGCACAGGAGCCCATCCAAAGCTGCCAGCCTGGTGTGGCACACTGCATTGTTTACGCTTGTGAATTAGCTCCCAGAGCACTCACTGTTAGCCTGTCCTTCGAAGGTTACTAGTATGCCAGCTATGGAGGTGACTTATCAAATATTTCTAGCTGATCAATAACTTGACATCCCTTCTCACTCCGCCTCAAATTCCTTTTGGTTTTTTCCCCCCAGACTGTGCACCCACAACAAAACATGAAACCTATGAAGCCATGTCCCATCCTTCTGAGACACAGGATATCACAAACCCAGTCTGAAACATCATAAGCAGGCACTGGGGCAGGGATCAGGAAGCACGCCGACATGTATTTATTCATTAAAGGTTTGACCTACTGCACTCACTAGAATAGCACACAGCAGCTTTTGATACACTGATGAGTGGACATCGCCCCAGACTAAATTAATTGAGGATGCATCTGCGGGAAGCCGTGGTACACTGGACTTAAATCCAATCCTGCCACCTCCATTCCCCCAGTAATCTTATTGCTGCAGTTTCTATTACCTTATTCGGTTGCACTGTCCTGCGTAGGTTTTCCATCCACTTGTCTCTCTCTGCTGCAGAGGAACAACTGAAGCATTTACTGCCGCTGGAGTAGGTCACCTGGAACATATAAACAACAGGCTGAGTTCAGGCAAGCCTAGGAGACACATAAGAGGCTGCAAAATGCAGGAAGGCAGATTCACAATGCTTGAGCAGCAAAGTAAATAGGAAAAAGGCAGAAAAACAATACGGGAGCCTAGAAGGCAGAGAAGTTAAAAGGCCCACAAAATGCAGAGAGAAAAAAGTCAGTTCAAATTAATATAAAACTACAGAAACATATGAGAAGCACCAGAGGCTCCTCTTAAAAGACTTTTTAAACCAGGCTTTAATCAACCAGTTAATTTATTTTTTTAGAACACTTGTTAATTGATCCATAGCTATTAAATGCTCGCAGTTTTCCCCGCTAAGTCCCAGAGGCAGATGATTTGGTTACTAACAGTGTAAAGACAGACAGAACTAACAACGTATTAATATAAGGCACAACACACTGGAAATGGTGTCTTCAGTAAATACAAAGTATTTCCAAAGGTCCATACATACAGCAACAGTCTAAAACAAACCGAAGGAGTTGTGCTCTGATCCAGCCCTGACACTCGATGCCGTACACAACGCTGCTTTCACACAGGAGGGAACCACCTTGGTTTCTTTCACTTCTACGTGGCCTGACAAGCTTCGTTTACTCTTTCCATTCATTTGTGCACAGAATTAAAAAGCAGTTTGAGGCAACAGTCTCAGAGCTAAGTCACTGCCAGTTTTCTCACTCAACTCTCCAGACCTAGGCAAGCTGGAAAGCGCTTCCAACCAGAAGAACGAGACTGAAGCGAACAGGAACAGCTCCTGGATACATCCCGGGGGAGAAGAGCCTGATACGCTGGTTTTCTGCCAGAGCAGTTTTCCAGGTTGTAAATAGATCTTTGTTCCAGAAGTTTAGATGCATCTGACTAATCCTGCTGAAGACAGACTGGCACCCACCCCTGCCACGACAGATTATGACGGCCTTAGATGCATCCAAATAGCACACACAAATATGCTGCTGGTCCTGCAAAGTAAGGACTGTGCTCAGTCAGCCTGTTTCTGAAGCAAAACTAGGAGCCGTGTAGTGCTGTGCTGCAGCCTGTGCTGAAACAACAAGAGGATCTTTGCATCCTGGTCCATGGTGCAATGGATGCACACGCAGTTACTAGAGCTTCTCCTTTCGCAACTGGAAAGCAGGCTGAGCTAATGGAAGGGGGCTCTGACTGGAAATCACGTTTCTCAGTTACGGTATATTTTCTAAATTTAATTTTAGGTGAATTTGGAGAGGATGAATACACAGCTTATCAGCAATAGTATGTTTCAACCATACATTTGCATGCAAATTACAAATGCTTAGATATTTATCAAATTAAAGAGATTTTTCAATTAGAAGACGCGGTAATTGAGAAAGATTTCTCTCCATGGAGAGACTGATGCCATTAGCCTCAAGGACTTTGAAATCGCATGCTGGTTAGACAGCCCCCACCCAAACCTCAGGATAGCAGCGGCTGCCGATCTGTTCTCCAATTACAAAGTCACAGAGCAGCAAACCGCAAGGATTCAGACCGACTGACAGCATATAATCGGCAGTGTGTTTGGAGAGCCTTCTTTACCTCAAAGCAGAAGTCTTGTCCAAGGATACTGCTGTGAAGTGGTTTGACAAAGACTTTTTCTTCTGACCCAAGATCCAGGGCCTCCACGGCGCTGCCAGGGCTCAGTAAAGACTCATGGGAACGGGACTCTTTCAGCTTTGGCAATCCACGTGACCTGCAGGAGAGCAAGGGGGAAAGGAAACATTATTTTTCTCAAAATTACCACAAGAGCTGGCAAGATCCCAGAGAAAGCTGCAAGTCGTTGGTGTTGCTTCAGAACAGCTTCTACAATTAGTCTGTAAACCTTACGAAAATAACATTAGGCTGGTAATCCCAGACTTCTAAGGAAATATCCAGCTACACCAGCCTAGGAAGTCCATTCCCACTGACCTAGAAATTGTAGCTGCTGAGCCGTCAGTGAAAGAACAGCAGCAAACCAAAAAGTGCAGAACTTAACTGCTGAAATTTAAAGAAAACCCATAGATATGTTTGGATATGTTACTGAAAATATTTACTACTGTCTAGATTACTAAATAAATGTTGTCTATTAACAGCAAAAAGCACACCAATTTCTAAGCCAATGCAAAATGATAACTACTCTCATTAGAGATGACATCCTGCCCCGCAACACACTTTATTTTTCTTAATATACAAAGCCTTTACACTAAAGTCAAATATACAAATTATTTCCCACTTCACAATGCCCAAGTCAGTTACCTACATTTAAATTTTGTATTTCCTTCTTCAGTTGCTTCTTCCAGTTTTAACAGTTTCCAATTTTTCCGGATACCTCCATTCTCTTTTAACTTCCCCTCGCTAACACGTACCACTTCTCTTTCTCAGCTGACTGCCCTGTAAATCCCTGAGCTCCACCTGAGCTGGCACCTCCCAAATTCCCAGCACCTTTTCACCAAGGCAGTCTTCTCTTTGCCCCCACCAGTTTTTGAACACTTCTCAAAGACATATCCCTGCCTCCACTATGCCGTAGCTTTTTGCAACCAACAGCACCATTATAAAATGCACTCTAACACGTTCTGTATGCTCCCAATTTGATTCAATCCAGCATTTGTGCGTAGTAGGGAGCTCTGCTGTCAAACAGCATTCTAAAACGTGCTCAGTTTATAGGTGACAGTGGTTTCACCTGTGCTCCTTTAACTCCAAACTGACACGTAGACTATAAGCTTCTGCAATAAAGTCCTGTGATACTTCAGGCACAACCAGCACTTCTATACCTCAGAAGGTAAACACTACATGCACACACATCTTGTTTTTCCTCTAGCTGGAACTCGGTCAAAGCCTTCACAGATGACCAACAAGGAGGAAGAGCACAGAGTCCCAGCTTAGCAGTAAAGGAGCTGTTTCTTTAGATTCTGTTAAGATATTGAAGCTCATGCTGGTCCCTATGCCTGTTCCGTGATCCATGAAAGTGTGTCCATAAATATGGCTGCACACTCAGCAAGATGGAGCACAAAGAACAGATGTGAAAGTAGAAAGGCATCGGTTGTCTACACATTACGCAGAGGAAAGCGAAGCTCTGAAGTGATGCTCTCTCACCTGTGTTTGTTCTCACAGTATTTCTTCTAGTATTCAATTCCCAGTATCAAGGCTCAGAAAATGTTTTAAAATAATATATTTATGGAGGAGTGAAAACCACAGCTACCTGCAAGAGCTTCCTTAATTTTGAAAAGTAAGTATTTTTGTATACTTCCCTCACATATCTTATACAAAAAAAATCCTTGCATTTTCTATCCTTAGCAAATCAAATCCCTCCTACCCTTCTGCAATTCTGTGGGGTAACAGAGAGGGGAAAAAATAACCCCAACAAATATTTGGAAAAGGCATCTTCAGTACTACTAAGGCTTCTTAACAAAAACCTGGGTATCACAAAGGATACATGTAAAGCAACAAGCAGAGCTCATTTGACTGCTCTTTTGTACAAAAAATGCTGAAGGTATTCTAGTAGATTCACACATGATAAGATTTATTAAACAGTAAGGGAGAACTTTGTTCCCATTTAATATATTGGATGACCTAAGTGCAGGCAGCAGAAACCTTTCATAAAAGGAATATTATAAAGACATTGATTTCAAATGCAAAACAGCAGCACTGGTACAAATGTGTTGGCTGCACTGTGTATGCTTTGTTATAACAGGTTACAGCAGCAGCTGTTCCAACGCAAACCTAAAACCTCAGCGCTGTATAATTGAATACTTGCTGAAGTTAAGGTAGGGCAAGTCTAAAATAAACACACCACAATACACCACTTTAATATCATCTCTGCAAAATCCTCTCTAATTTCTCCTCTCAAGAAAGCACTGCTGAGGTCACTTGGCTTCTGTCCCTTGCCCAAACTCTCAGCAATTCCAGTCCTAACAAAGTACTTTGGTGCATGATGGAGGGGAGCTGGCTGGGAGCCTGCAGCCAACTCCCGCCTTAGCTCCTTGTCAGAGAAGGAAAGCATGGAGTGGTCACAAAGAGGGGGAAAAGGAGGGAAAGAAAATTAATTACCAAGTAAAGGAGAAAGAAAAAGAGATTTTACAAATCCCAGTTAAGCACAGGCTGCACTCGGAGTAAGACAAATCAAGCAGACCTACATGAAACAATTGTACAGCCACTTAGCAGTGCATCCCCAAATCATAGCGGTGCCACATGTCACAGCCCTTTCTTTCAAACTTCGTTCTCTGGGCTACATCTCAGACAATAAATCCTGCCGGGAGAGGAAGAACGGCACAGATATCCAGGAGGAGTTCTTCCTCAAGCCTTAGGTTACAAATTTCAGGTGAGCATCATGCCAGGCAGATATGCTGGGGCAAGAAGAAAAGTCACAGCCGCACCGATACAGAAATCTCTCTCCTCATCGGCTGTGCTCCCACCCGGCCCCGCGGGTGACACGATGAGGCTCCCGGGTGCGTGTTGCCATGGTGCAGCCTCCTGTAAGGAGATTAGGGGGGGCCAGCAGACGTGGCAAAGGTGACCTTTCCAGAAAGAAAAAAGTCCCTCCTCTTCCTTCCCTACAAGGAGTTTACCGAGACCCGGACAGCTAAAGACAGCGAGAGCAAGTGAGGCATCTCCCAAGCATGCCTGCGAACAGCCTCTGGGGACAGGGCGCGGGCAAAGGCAGGTACACACAGCAATTGTACTCCATGCCTCCACAGGCCAACTTGCAGGTTAAATCCTTCAGTAGCATCTATTCTGCTTCACTGCTCTTTAACTCATCAGCTTTGCACATTTTGTTTGGTTGCAGATCAGCTGGAGCATGGTTAGTTTCGTTGACTCACAGTCCTGGGGCAGAGGAACGTCTATCTGTTCGAGCAATCCCTTGAAGTTACCATATTTTAAACAGCTCAATAAAATGATTAAGTGGCTTAGAATTGGCACTTTATCTTCCATAAACACCACGGCAATGTCGCAAAGTTGTTGGTTAGATGCAACCACATGCATTTACAAACACAAGTACATGCATTTGTAAGCACCGTGGTATATATTGCATCTATTGATAGATCTGCTAAGCAAATCATTGACTTGTGCCTAAATCAGCAGCATCCCAATCAATATAGGCAATAATTATCCAGAAATAACAGTCTTCTGCTGCTTTAAAATCTCATCTGATATTCTGAAACTGTAACTAACAATGAAAGAAAATGGCTTGCTGGCTTTCCTTCTGCATAGATGCCACTAACTTACTTCCCAATGTCCAGCAAAGGCTGGATTAACAGTCTTTCCTGTATTAGGTATGAAGCTACTGATAAAACGCATATTGCTTGGAGTCTCTGTTAAGAGAGAGGTAATCCCAGAGAAGCAGATTACTGTAAACAGGAAGATCACACATGCAAAAGGTGGGGGAAGGGTTGTTTGTACAAATCTGTTTCTGTTAAACAGCTCCATTAACAACACAAATCCTGTTTTAAATTACAATTAACCTTCGATGATCAATTTTTTTCCTGCTGCTTTTTCTTTCTACTACTGCACGCAAGAAAAAGATTGCAAAGGAACGACATACAAGCTCAGAGCAAATAGTTACCAACAGCACCAAACAATTCTTAGACAGGTATTCTCCATAATTTCTTTCTCATAGGAAAAGCAGGTAGAGGAAGAGCATGTCAGGGAACATTTTAAACTTCTCACCTCTTTTCACATGTTTTGGAGTACTGATCTTCAGAGCTGCATAATTTCCTTCTAAATCAGAGCCCAGCCAATGCCCCAAACCACTGGCCTGGCAGCATCATGCGACTGCTACTGAAAAAGATCTCTTCAACAATACCATCTTGCTGGCCCAGCCGCAAGCTGACCCTCTCTCCTTGCATACCATAATTCAGTAATTTTCCACTACGGGAAGATTTCGGTTGTAAGCCAGGAACTTGCAAGCTCTTTCAGTGGCTGCCCATGGCACACAGCAGCCTATTAGCCGACTTCTGTTATGTTCTACTGTCTATAAGGCATGTAGGATAAAGGGTTAAAATCCTAATTGCTCTGGTTATGAAGCTCTCCTGCTGATTTTGACCTATTTAAAAGCCAACCTACAAAGCACAAAAGACTTTCAATTACTGCACTTACCAGGGAGAGCACTATATTGCTTGGAAAACAAGCCTATGGACATCAATAATCCAAAACATTAATTAAAAAAAAAAAAAAAAGTCTAGAAATGAATGACCAAGGAACAGAATCCCATAATCTGTTTCCTTTACCAAACTGGTGTGAAGGCAAAGAATTCTGAAAAGCGTTTTTTGTTCAGCCCAAGCACCCGGCTAAAGCCATGCCCTCACTGGTCTTACGCGAAGCTGTACGTCTGCACGCTTCAAATAATTCCAGCACAATACGCGTGTGTTGAGA
This sequence comes from Ibycter americanus, assembly GCA_035590275.1. NCBI lineage: Eukaryota > Metazoa > Chordata > Aves > Falconiformes > Falconidae > Ibycter > Ibycter americanus. The sequence continues at coordinate 6,328,325 of JAVJGI010000032.1, read as the reverse complement.
GACACTCCCCGAGATGAGAAAGCTGAATTCAATACTTAGCCACTCGCAAAGTCACAGGAGAGAGCTTGGACTGTAATGCAGTGAACTTTCTGCTCAGCGCTGCGATTCAAAATCCCAGCCCTGCCGAACTGGACCCTAACGTCGGCAACATCATCTGCAATACAGGTGCGCTCGACCAGTGCTGCAGCATCAGGTTTCCCTGTGCAAGTGTTCATTTTGCAGGCACCACACCCCACTTCATTTTCCAACTGCCAATTAACAGAACATCCTATTACTTGGTCAACAATTCTACAAGTCTAACCAGTTTCATTATTAATTTTTCTTTTAAATCAGAAACTTAGGGTAGCTTATTTAGATGCAAGTTCTCCTCTGCTGCAATTAAATGCTGGCTTTTTCCGAGCACATTGTTTTAGCCTTCCGTTGAGATTCTGGTCCTTTCTTGCAAGGCCCTACCCCAAAGCCTCATTGTTTGAATCCCGGTTTTGCAAAGCCCTTCCCTGCCTGCCTGCTCTCCCTACAGATCACAGCTTGTCTAACAGACACCTCACACGGTGCAGCCAAGCAGGCTGCTGAATTTCACAGTGGTAGCATTCTCCTCGCTCTACTGTAACCACGGTCTCTGCTATTAACGTTTCAAATTCTTTTGTTTTACTGGACCAGAGATGCTTAACTGATTCAGTTTCATTTCACTGCTAAGCAATTTATAGGTGAGCACGATGTGGAAGAGCCCGGGGTTTGCAGAAAAGCATCAGCCATTAAGAAGCGTGTTCTTATAAAGGGGTCAAGTGAGCTTGCAGGTGGGACAGAGCCATCTAACACCAAAGGTAAAGGTTTGTGACAATAGGCTTAACATTGAGACTCAGTTCTCAGTGAAAAACAAGCAACTGAATGAAGGTTGAAAAAACTGGCTGAAAGAAATATGTTCACCAAAATAGGAGTGAGACATCTCTCCGGAAACAAACCACTCCTCCCCTTTCCCCATACTCCAGTATGCAGATAGAAACAGATACGCTGAATGAATACAAGCTCCGAGTGAGTCAAGCCTTAATAACGCATTGTGTAACAAAGATTTTTATCCTTACGTCTAAATCAAGATGAAAATCACCACCCTTTTTTTGAAAACTGGCATTAAGTTAAAATGAATCAATATGAAACAGCAAGATTTGCTTCTATTATTTATATGGTCTGTGCTATTTTCATACTACAAAGAAATCAGAAGGGAGGAGTGAGAACTTACCGAAAGTAGAAAAAGCTGTCGTTGGAACAGCGATAGCGTTTCACCATGAACCCCAGAGCCATGGCTACCCGCCTCCCTGCAACCTGCCGGAACCCATTCTGAGTGAGCACACAGCGGATCCTGTGCTCGTCTACGACTATCTGATAATGCCATAAAATGACTTTTAGTAAAGCAGGAGGATTCCCACGTGGCAGTAAATCCCAACAGGGCAAAACCCTCCCAGCTGTCTGCAGAGCTTTATTGCAGTCGCTGAGACCATATGCAGCCAGTCTCAACCATCTTCGCTCCCTCACCGTAAACAAAATTGAGGCAAGAACTGTTGGTCCGCTTGGAAATACTCTCAAATTCCTGGCTGCAAACTGAAAAATATTGATTTGGTCCCTCCTTTCAAACGTAATTTTCCTTAAGTCTTTTCTCATGCTTTTTTCACATGTTTTATATATTACTGACACCGAGGAGATGTGAGAGACAAATGTGTGGGTTGAAGAGCTCAAAGAATGCAGTGGGAAACAGGCTAGGAAAGCTGTAAAAGATGATGCGGTAACACGGTGCCAGATAGCCTCATGGCGACAGCTGTGGATAACCTGGTGAGGTGCCGGACTGGCCACGTGTCTGAAAAGCTTCATTCACACCTGGTGCCAGTCACAACTGAGCAGAGTCTAAATCTTCTCACGTTAGTGCCTCGTAAAGACAAGTGCGGGTTTTCCAGTACAACAGACTACCCAGCAAACAACCGAACCTGGAGTGATAGAAGCGATGCGAATTACAGACCGAGAGGGTTTGAATTTCTACAGGACACCTGGCTGCTGGCCCACAGTAGACTCATTTCTGGAGGGGCACCTCAGGTCTCTCCTCTCCCCATCCACTAACTTAGTCACACTGACACAAAGTGAAGAGCCAAAAAAAGCAGGCTGGCCAACTGCTTTCTGCTGAAACAGAAAATTTGATTATGAAAAAAATCTGCAACTTATCTCCATCACTCCTTCCTACAGCATCCCTGAATCCTTTCTATTTTAAACCAACTCTGAACAGACAGCATCCATCCTCTGTCACCATCCAGCATGGCACGCAGTGTTACAGTATCCCAAATCTTGATGTGCACCAGGGTAACTAATCTTCCTTATTCCAGAATTTTGTAGGTATTTATCTATAAACATCTCCTGTTTCTTAACAGGATCCGAACACCTCAAAAGCATGAGAAAGCAACATGACAGCAGCCTCTATTTCCTTCTAATCCTTACAGGGTTTTAATTTATAAAGCTGTATAATACTTTCTTTGAAGGCAGGGCTCTTGTATTTGTCAGAGCAAGAAAAAGTAGATGCTATCAGTTACCCTGGCCCTGAAAACCTGTATAACACCATGACATCACCTAGCATCACCTGCTTAAAATGGGAAAGGGCTGACTCACCAGCATAGAACAGGAAAGTTTTTACTGCAACGGATTAAGACTCATGCAGAAAGCAGGGAGAGCAGAAGGTGAGAGAATGGCAATTCCCTCTCATGAATTAAGAGTCAGCTGCTATGTGTTATCTTCTTTCAGGCAGAAACAGTTGCCGCTGATTTGTCCCATTGGAAAAAATCCCAAACAACAGCATAATTCTGAACACAAATCAATCTTTTTAGCCTCCTCTTTCTTCCAGCCCATCTCCTCCCAGTATACTAATCTGTTCCTCATCTTCAGTGCTTCATTCCCACATGGTTTCTGAGTTGTTTTTCCTGCTGTTCTACCCACCAATTGCAATTTCAGGCACCCTTAGATACAGAGCGAAACATATGGGAGGAAAGGGAGAAATTGTTGGCAAGTTTCCCTTTACAGTGGAACTGAACTTCCTTTATGGTTTTATTTATCAAATACCATTAGAAAAGTAGTAGCTTTAATCCTAAACTTTCAAAGTTGGTATATTCCATTGGTGTGCTGTCTGATTAGACCACAAATGCAAAGAGAACTCCATTAAACCTTCAATCTTGCCAACAAAAGTTAACTACAAGCTTGAGTGGTGCTGTTATGCTTTCTTTCCAAAAAGAACTTAGCAGCAATTTGTGATGCCCACCTGCAGCACGAGGCTTCAAACAGAGCTTGCGGTGAGGCTCATGCTTTTGAAGAGCAACACTCATTTGTACAAAGATTTATCTCCAAATAAACTTAATCTCCGCTTGCTTTCCACATAGCTTGGCTACTCCCAAATGATCCCCCCTTGCCTCCAAACTGTGCCCTCTGTTTACTTCAGCACATGTACCTCTGAAAGGAGGAAGATCACATGGGGTGGTATCAAACATGCTTTGTTCCATTAGCAGCAAAACGATGGCATCAAGTCAAAAAAACCCCCAAACACTGTCCCATCTCATGCCCTACAGATGCAAGATGCATTGCTATAAGGCTGGCAGTGTAGAAGGCCTAAGGAGGAGGGTGACCAGATGGAAAGTAAAGAGCAGCCACCGGCTTGTCCCTGTCTAACATCCTGCACATCACTGGCTTCCCAGGGCTCTGTGCCCCAGACCTCTGCATGAACTCTGCCACCGGGACCTCTCAGTTCATTTGCTCCCGGATCCTCCTTTTTAACCCATGCCAAGGAGACTTAAGAGGACTGACAGAACAGACCAGCTACGCCTAATGCCATCACTGCATGCAATGGATTTTATGCTTTGCAAGCCATTAGAGAAAATCCACGTTTCATTCAAGTCTAGTTGACAATTTGTGCCCACACCGGCAGAGAGCAGAGGGGGATCCAGTTTTAAAGAGGAGGCGGCTTTTAGTTGACAATTTGTGCCCACACTGGCAGAGAGCAGAGGGGGTCCGGTTTTAAAGAGAAGGCGGCTTTGCTGTGTATAATATCATGTCTTAAACCAAAGCTGCAGGGATTAATTATAGCTAAATTTATTGGCTTTCCCAGAACGACAGCACTTCCCTTACACGGCAAAGAATGTTATCATCAGTCCACATCCAGCATGACTATCAAGGTAGGGAAAGACAAATACATTATTTACAGCAAAGAGATTTTTGCATTACAAAACTTCAAGCAAAGCTGGTTACAAACAAGGGTGAAAACAACAGGTACTTTATCACGTGCTGGCATTATTTAACATGCTTAGGCTCACTGAGTTGCCTTTTATAGCCACATTGCAACTCCCCGAATATAGGGGTTTATAACAAAACTTAACTCAAAATAGACTGGGTGGACATTACTATGACTACAGGAGCAACATCATCCACATCGTTAGTCACGTTTGGTAAGCAGCAGTCTTTTCTGTAACTTGTGAGGTTAACAAGACTTCTAACATCCGAAGCCTTGCTATCTCCATGATTTTATGGTGCTGCCTTTCAGATGGAGAAGATAGTACAACTGATTGAAACAGCACAGCGTGACAGATACAACTAATGAATTCAGCTCAGCTAAAGGAGAAGGGAAAATGCACTAAACAATGCAAAAATCACAGAAGCCTGCCGTGGCCTTAAGTACAGGGCCACCTATTTTTCACTCAATCTAGTTCTCCTGCTGGGCTACTGTGGCATCTAACAGAGTAATGTTTAATAAAAACAATTAAGAGACTTTACAAATAGTTAGGAAAAACTGTGCATGAGAGCTTTTGCTTGCCTCATATACAATCCATTCCCAGCCTGAATCGCCAGCCAAAAACTAAACAAGCAAGAATATACCAAATGGAGCACTAAGATGGTCCAAAGTTACTGCGTTTTCCAGTTTTCTGAAGAATAGACCATCTGTTCGTTGTAGTAACTATACAACTGACTGACAATAGCAAGGATTCTTCGTGTGCCTGAACTGCACTGCAGATCTCTGGGCTTTGCCAGTGCTAGCTGAACTGATCTGCTCACACCAACACAATTCCTCATATTTGGCCACTGTACTGATCTGCAGATAAGTATTGCATATATCAAGGCAGGTTTCTCTAAAGCTGATCAATCCAACGGTTTTGTATCATGAAATTTAAAGTCTGCGGCTTATTTGAAACAGATGCAGAAAAAGGTATTTGAGTCCATATGCTTAACCCGAACTTTTCGTCAGCTGTTAAGAGCAGTAAAATTTTCCAGTCCTGTGTCAGCAGTACACTCACTCTAAATAACTTCTAGCATACTAGAGTCGGCCCAAAAAACCACCCATGCGCCTGTAAATTGGCAAAGTGCCTCTGGATGAGGAGATTGTTTGGGAGATGCATTGAACCTTACCTGTCATCAGTATTGCGGAGAGATGGGAGACGAAAACTTGTGTTCCTGTCCAACTTTGACTGACTCTTCGTCCTCTTGATGGACCCTTTCAGACGTTTACTGAAGAAGCCCTAAAATGAGAGGTTGCAGAAGTGAAACAGGGAAACTGGTGCCAGTAATAAATCAATCAATGCACTGTCATCAAACCCAAACTCAGCAGCGATTCCTGCCGACAACGATTACAGAACGTGCTGTATTGGGATTCCTCTGAGCAGGAAGAAAGGCAGGGCTAGATTGTCAATGACAGTTCCAGTATGTGATAACTTCAAATCACAATAATTAGCACTACTGACATTACAAGTGCACTTCAATGCATTCCAGCTATTATACAAGACACCCAAACCGCCACAATTATCATTTAATAATTAGATGTCAGTATTTGTTCCTAGTTCTCCTTTACAGGCCATGTTTTTAATTCTTGGTCATATTAAGGGTACAAGATGTCTTTTATTATGAGCATCTATTGCACCCACAGCTGGAGCCAGGTTTTCCAATTTAGATATAGCACGCTAAGTCTTACAACAATTTGTAATTTCAATAGTCTCACTAGCCAAAATTGAAAATTTCAAAAGATTTCACATGCTAGCGACTTCACATACCTATTCTAGTCTTCCTTTGAAGCAAAGCTCAACTCAAAAAGCTACTTATGATCTAAAAATACTAAATCTTCAAGTAATCTGTCCTCTGAATGACAATTGTTCACCAAACAATCACGGACCAAAGCCACATTAGTTGGAAGGAGCCTCTGGGGATCACCTAGCCAGCCTCCTGCTTGATGTGGGTATCTGCCAACACTCGGGCAGCCTAACTCTGTCTAGTTAAGTCTCAAAAAACCTCTGGCGATGGAGATTTTGCCACTTCTCTGTGTAATTCAGTCCAGTGCTGCACTACCTTTCCAGTGAGGAAAAAAAAAAGTCCTTGTGTTCAATAAAATCCTCCCAAGCAGCAATCTTCAGCTGCTGCCTCATTACAGCATCTGCCACTATTGGGAAAAGTTTGGCTCCATCACCTTTGTAATTCCCCTCTCCATTGCAGTAGGCTGCCTTATATCATCCCTTATCAGCTTCTCTCCCAGATAAACAAGTCCTCAACCTCTCCTCATAGTTCTCTCCTTGTTGATATCAAGAGCTACTGGTGTGTTACCAGTAGTGAAACGCAAGTACGCCTGACCACTGATATACAAAGGGGTGTGTGCATCCATACCTGTGGGGAAACAGAAATATTTCGGCATCTGCACATTTGATTTCCTCCTATAGCCCTTTAAGTTACTTTGAGCATAATACACATTTTAAACAAACCATCTTGTGTCAAAATATTTCCAGGGCTTGCAAATGTACATGCACATACATTCTTTGGCATAATCAAAGCAAACACAGAGGTTCTTAATCCAATAGGATTGAGCAACATTTTACTGGCTGAATGTGTTCTGCTCCTTCGCGCAGAACAGCTACACAGAGCCACCTCACACTGTGCACTGCTGTCGGGAGACTCACCAAACGCACGTGAATGAAACCATGTTTGTTAAGAATATTACACACTGGTTATAGGCTGGTAGAATTTGCTTAAAATGAATGTTCTTTTGGTGTGGATTGAACCAGCAGGTTGCTTTAGTAAGGGTCTAGTAACAGCTATATCCAGCTGGGGCCAGCCCTCTCTCCCATCATCCGTGTTTTGCTAGGATAGAAGTCAAGTACAGCTAATTTTGAACACATTTGCAAGGCAAACCTCCACAAACTGCATTTGGGACAGGTGACAGATGCTGCCCACAGCTGCCTCCTGTAGTACAGGTATCAGCAAATTGGAGACAAACAAGGTCTCCTGTTCTTTCCTTTGCAGGACACCGACAGAGCAGGAGTGTTTTATTGGCTCCAGGTGACGCAGTCAGGCTGAAGTATGTGACTTTGTTCATCTCTCAGACTCCCAAGAATTAGGCCATCACAACAAAAGATGACTTCATCTGTAATCTTTTACTCTGAAAAATCTCACATCTCTTTCACCTCTTCAGGAAGAAAATGAGGTTGATCGATGAATAGACAGGGTGCTATGTGATTTCTCTAGGCTTCATTTCCCCCCGAAAGGTTGGACCAGGTGACATTTTGAGGTCCCTTCCAACCTGGGCTGCTCTATGATTCTCCAGCATTCAAAGGAAAGGGCTATCACCCTCTTCTCATCAGTGCATGATGCCAGGTTAATTGCTGGAAAAGAAGTTGCTACCAAACAGCAAAGCCTGCATTTGGTCAGGTTCAAGACACATACAGTGCAAGCATCCCTAACTAATTTTCTAGTTTCATAATTGCCTTTATCTTCCCATACTTTCAGTGTTCCTTTCGCAACAAAACGTATTCTCTTCCCTTTAAACAAGCACACCCTTCAACCCCTCTCTACCTTTCCTCATTCTGTTATTCTTGGTCCCTTTACATGTTTGTCCCTCCTTTTCCACACAATTCACTCCTGCATCCTAACCCTTCTTGAAACTGCACAGTTCCCCTCTCTGTACACACTGGTAGGTGGGTTCTCTCCCTCCTCACGCTCGTTCTCACTCTGCTTCTTTCCACAAATGACCAAGCGAGTCCTGCTCAGTTGTCACCTGACAACATTTTTTAAAAAAAAAACCACCGAATCCACAGTTCCTCATGCCCCCCTACATGACACCCTCAGCAAACGCAGCAAGATGGCCCGTCTCCTCTCTTGCACTGAGATCTGGATGGTGATGTGTTGCTGAAAGCCTATCCATACCCCATACTGACTGTAGGATCTTTCCAGCACGTGCAGATCATCCTCTCCCAAGTACTTGTGTAGGAAACAACCTGCTCGCACACACCAGAGCCTGACACGCGCCTGTCCATGGGCAGCGCAGAGAAATTGGGATCCCTGCGGGATGGTGCTGCAGGGCACAAAGGAAGAGGGAATCTGTTTTCCGCATCTGAAGGCAGTGCTGCATTTAAGGCTGCCCTTCGATTTCTGAGGCTTGCCAGCCAGCTGGCTCCTCAGGGGTGAAAGCTGCTATGTTCTCCTGAAATAGGAAACAAAGTGGAAAAGGCCCGATATCTAAATACTGCAAAAAAAACCCCACAAATCTACATAGCGTGCTGGGTGAAAAGGTACTGTCAAAAGGGAAGAAGTGTTTTTAGCTGTGTGTGCCATTCAAACTGTACCCGTATTCCTGCACTTTTCTTGGTCTTGGTATTGAAAAAGTGCCTTTGAAAGAACCCTGTAATCAATAGATGCTCTTGGGCTTCTCTTGGGGCCATTGCTGGAATTCAAGCAGAGAATGTATAGCACTTTCAAAGGCACTTTCATATATTCTGACCTCTCAGCATAAAAAGTAACAAACCCAACTACAGGGATTCAGATCTGGTGGACCCTGGCTTCGTTCCAGTACCTCTCAGGCTACTCAAATTGCAAACACGAAATAACATGGCTTTTCTCCCTTTAAGGGCAAATAAGACAAAGGTGACCCAATTCAGCAGAGGTCCAAAAGTATTTATATTGAATCATTCCAAATCCCGCTCAGAGAGGGACCATGAATATTCATTTCTGTGTGCATGCACAATTTTAAATTGGCATTGCTTTAACATTAGTGAAACATGTTCTTGGTTTAATTGAACATAATCTACTCCCTTACGAAATAAATATACTATCTGGGGTTGAATAAGGCTATCCAGAGTTGACTATACCAACCCCACTCCACCCCCCACCCCCCAAAATTAAGGGAAGAATATACTTAAGGATAGAAATTATTCCAAGAGTGTACTTATTGGCCATCCTCAGAAGACTTGAAAACGTTTGCAATATTTGCTCTCTGCACCTTGCTGGCAGTTCATGCGGGGCCAGTGCTTACAGATGGACAACCTGGGAGCAGCATGAAAAATTCACGTGTGCCAGAACTGAGCAGTTTTTTGACTTCCATTTGCCAAAGGAAATGCTTTTAAATACTGAATGCAGATACAAAAAAAGATATAGTGATGAAAAATAAACTTCTATCTGCAACAACACCATCTAACTGGAAGTTTTATTTCCTTTCCTTCTATAGAGAAGAAATCCCTGCCAATGCCATTCAAAAGACAAAACTACCCTCACTTCTTTTCCTGTCGTCTAGGTATTTCTCTTAAGTACCTATTTCAACACAAAATACACTGCTGTTTGGTTCTTACACCTAAATGAAATGAAGTGCCTGAGCTTTAAGAATCATCATGGAATATTTTCAAGAACAGTGTGAATTTTACTGCTTAAGCAAACACCCTCAGACAAAAAGATATGAACTTATTACCTAAACTGGCAGAAATTATGAGACTAATTTCTTAATAAAAAAGTACAACATATTTGGTAGGATAAATTACCTAGCTAGGATGAAATCTGAAAAGATCAATACCGTGTAAAAACAGTATTTTAAGAGGAGTCCAGTGAGAGAATTATCTGTAAAATAATTGTGCCTCAAGAGATAGACTCGACGGTCCACACCTAACAGGTCAAAGCTCAGTATAAATTCCCCTCAGAACCACAGGTTGAGGTGCACAGGGATGGAAAAGAGAGCCAGGGAAGAGAGCAAGTGAGAGCACAGAAGCATGCACTCAGCCAGGCATGTGGAATAGGTTCAGAGCAGGTTCATCATCTCAGCCAAAAGCATCAAACGCTGGGGTAAGAAATCCCAACGATACAACATCTAAAAATAATTCAATCCCACTGAGAATTCTATTCATCTCATTTGTAAGTTAAGCAACTCAAACTCTCTCCCTCTGCCAAGAAGAAATCGCCACAGGAGAAGTGATAAATTCAGCAGGCTTCTGTAACCCCCCTCCACAGCTGTGCAGGGAAGGTATAGAAACTCTGACCCCCAAGTATTTTAAACTCAGGGATGGTGATTGTTCAGGGCAGCTTTGGCTTTAGGAGATGTTGACTCTGTGCCAAAGATGACAGGTGTCTGTCTGTCTGTCCTTAACCTCAGCAAAGCAGCACATGAACCACCCGACAAATGCAAAGACAGCCCAAAGATGAACTACTCGACTCTTTGACTATTACTCCCTACAGACACACTGATTCTTCACTCTGGAGAGAGCAGCCCATGCATAATAAATAATGATTGTCTTTGCTGTTTTGAAAGCGAAAGGTTAATTCAGCCATGAACTAGTAAAACTATATATTTAACTGTAACACAAATTATCCATCGACAAAATGCAACAGTATTAGTGGCAATTTCAAAGCACAAAAACTAGGGTAAAATGGGTGACAAAAGTTCATCTTATGTACAGGGCTGTGGTTTGCAGCACTGTTACCTACATTATGTATTTCTGGGGAAAAACACATTGCCTTTTGGAGGGTTGCAACGCATCTTGAACATCTATAATTCTAGATGAGGAGCACTAATGTATTATTAATAACAGCAGGTGGGTAACTTCATTTACAGAGTGGTGAGACTTGTTCTCTCAGAGGGGAAGGACTGGGCGGGTACAAAGATAATGCTCAAGTGACTATGGACGACCGCAGAACTGCCTCCCAACTACTGCGCGTTGTTGGTACACAAAGCATTTTCTTTCTTAAGTTGCTCACAGGCAGCTATTAAGAAAAAAAAATAATATCATAGCCAAGTGGAAAGGGTCTCCTGTGCCAGTAACGTTGTAAAGCTACGGGAAGCAAAGAAGCAAGGGAAGATAGCCAGGTCATAAAATTGAAAGATAGAACTAGCAGGATATTCCACGGATTAGAAGCAAACATGGTGAAGTTTACTGTCCCCTGCAGAACAACAACAAAATGCCAATGTAACTAGCAAAGAGGTGGAGAAGTTTGCTGATGAGCCCAATAACAGTCATTATTAAAGTATTAGCAGTGACTACCTTTGAAGAGGCTCTCAGCCACTCACGCAGTAGAAAAGCAGATGGAAACAACTGTACATACACCTTGGCGGTAACACAAAGAACAAGACAGTGACTTACAACAGTCAAATTCCACCATCAACTCATCCAACAAGCATGGCACTATGTCACTGAGGAGGTGGTTTATGCACCGGCAGAGAACAATAAAAAACATGTTTGAATGCATAAACAAAGGATAAAGCACAATAAAAGTCAAGTGGTATTATGTAAGTCTGCCATAGCTTTCACACTAATGTACCACTCTCTGCTGATCTTTTCATCTCAGCAAGAAAACTAGAACAAAACTAAACTCCAGAAGTATAAACTGATTAAAAGCAGACAAGAGGGGGGATTTACAAATGATATGCTTTAAAGACCGACTATTTATTTTAGAAACAAAAGCAAGAAGGGATTGTAGATGTATAAAACAAATAGCATGGAAATTAACTAAGCTCCTCATGCACCCTGTTACATAAGAAAACCAAGGGGCAATTTAACATGAGAGGCAGCACATTTCCCTGATTGTCAAGAGACCTTCTCTAATGCTATCTGCAAATCAGCCCCTAGAATTCTCCACCGCAAGATATTATACAGACAAATTTTTTCAGCAAGATTAAAAAAGGATTATGTGTTTATATAAGGAAGAATAACATATGTAGCTGCATTAGTCAGGTTTAAAAATAACAAGCGTGAGCAATAATCATGCTTCAGGACACAAGCTGATCAACAGCAAGGATCAGGAAGATATTTTTCCCCTGATGGGACAGCACTGCAGATTTGGCCAGATAACAATTTCAACTTTCCAATGAAAAATTGTCTACAGCCACAGGAGGGAAGCATGAGAGGATGAACAAGTTTAAGAACAGTAATAAGAAAACCAAGGAAATGGAAAGGATACCAGAACAGGGATACATCGATAATACATCTATTAATAAAATGGATCATAAGATTGCACGTACTCTGCACGATACGTAGTCAAAAGCACTAAAGGAATCAAATTTCCAAGTCACAGGGAATCATACTAAAATATTCATGAAGAAACAAAAGCTACCCGATAGCTGGGGAGAGCTACATCAGCTTTTCAGATCACAATTCAGCAAGGTGTTCAGCATGGACGCGACTGGGAGCACAGAGCCTGGCTGCCTTCACAGGGGCTGCCCACATCAGGCACCAGCATAGGAAAAGAGCATCCTTAAAAGCCCCTATCCAGGAATTAAGGAACAAAGGTCAGAAGCCTGTCTAGAGAACAACAAAACAACGGTGCCAAACAATAAATATTGTAAGAAACAGGTCACCTGAGTCTATCAGAGTGTTTAATCAAACAACAGTTATGGGCTGAAGTTCGTGGAGAAGCGATGGCCTCCAGCCTACCTCACTGCGATTCAAGCGGCTGCATTTTTGTCTTTTCCTCACGTCAGGAAGGAGGCAGTAATTTTCATGACCCTGGCTCTTTAGTGCCCTGGCACACAGCCAGTAAGCAGCTCAACACTTCAGAATACCTTTTGATAATACACTGCACATACTAATTAGAAAAATTAATGGAAACGAGCTTTGCCAAAGCTAGTAACACAAACCTGAGAACTGGCTGCAGGAATATCTAAAAAGAGTAATTACAACAAGTGATAAGGTATCAAGGTAGAAGAAAAGGTCCAATGGGATGTGGTAGGGACAGTGGCATGACTGCTTCTGTTTAACATCTTTGTTAATGATCTGGAAGAAAAGTTAAACAGCACATTAATTACACTGAGCTATATTAAATTAGGAGGTGAAGCGAGGGCCAGGGAGGACAGAGAAATAACACAAAGGGTTGTGAGCAATTAGAAACTGATATCACACATTCCTGTGAACTTTAGTACCAGAACTTGGCGAATCAATTGAAGGGAATTAAAAACAGAAGCGCAAGAAAAGTGATAAAAGGGCCAGAAGGACTGATTTGCAGAGGAAGCATTAATTAAACCCTGCATAACTTGAGTAAGCCATGATTTGGAGGTGAAGAGTAGAGTGAGCTGGTACAAATTTAAATACTCTTAAACCAAGGACAACCGGAATGTGACCACTTTTTTTTTTTGTTTAAAGCTATATACATCCATAGTTCCCCTACATTAATTGCAGGGGAATTAGATACTAAGTCAAGTTTACAGCAAACATGAGAAAAATGTTCCTGCTGTTGAGGTCCACCAGTCAGTGTCACAGACTGGATATACCCATCATCTGACTCAATGCTGAAGTTTGATCTAATGACCAAATCCTCTTTGGCAGAAAGACAGTGTGAAGCTTATAGAGCCTATGAACCGTATTACCCCAGGATAAAGATATGGATGAGAACTTGGTGTGCATCCTGGAGATAGCCAAGCACCCATTTATGCCTTCCGACACAAATCCACAGTGTAAGAGCCAGCATACCTAAGCCAACACACCACAGGCAAATGATAAAAAAATTAAAGCAGATTCAAAAAAACACGTTATGGTAAGAAAAGAGTGGAAAGTGGAAGGAAAAACGTTAGTCTTACAATAGGGAGGCCAGATCTGAGCACAGCCAGTTTTTCATGAAGGATGCTGTGATGCCTCACACTAATGTAAATCAACAATTCCATCTCTGCATTGGCGCTGAAGCAGAATTAAAAATATGTACTTGTGTGCCATCAGGTCACATGGCCAGAAAAGATCAGACTTGTCCTAACCTGGCAGCACAATGGTAGCGGAGCAGTGCTCTGGAGAAGCAACAATCTTGCTGACTGCATAAAAGATGAGGCTGGGCAGCCGCAAGATCTCATCAAGCTTTGACCTTCACTTAGGCTGGCTGCATTGTCTTCTGTTCCATTTAGCAGTACTCTTAAAGAGCAAAGAGGCAGACAGTATTTCTATAGATCCAATTATACTCTTGACTAGAAACAAACCATGGAAGGCAATCTGTAAGTATCAGCCTTCCCATCATGTGCACACAGGGTTCCTATAAAAATAATTTTATTTACTGTAAAGATTGTGTCCTGGCTTTCCTATCTCATTTGCACTTGTTTCTTTGCCTCTTTCTCATCCTTTTCCTCACCCCCTCCCCCACCCCCAATAGCCATCAGACATAGACGAATCATGTATTATTTGTAATAACAACTCACAAACTATCCTATCCCAAAGAAGCAAAAATCAGAGAGCACAATCCGAGTCTGAAGACTGGTTTAGCAATTCCTCTCTACCCTGCCACTGCAGGAGGTTTGAAGATTTTGATTTTCTCATATTTACCCTGGTCCCTCAATTCCAATGGCAGAGCAATGACAGAATACGGTAGGTTGCCGCAGTGCTACCGGGCCTCAACAGTGCAACAGTAGGGAACGGGATGCACTGAGACTGAGACACTCTGCCAGGACATAGTGTGTGTGGGAAGGGAAAAGCTGGTTTCTCGCCCACCTATGCGTCATGATGCCTACTTCTAGCCAGTTCTGTCTGCCTTCCTATTTGTTCAGTCAAATATTCATTATTAAAAATACGACTTTTCCCATATATGCGTATCTATAAACATCACACATCTGTCTATATGTGAGAAGACACACTTAGACACTTCCTCATTTCAATTTTCCTACTTTTCATGCCCTTCCGCACTCTCTCTCTGTATTCCAGATACACTTGGAAATTGTCAAACAGCAATTAACGCAACTAAACCTAGATGGAGACTAATATTTAACTGCAGACGAGTATTTGGGGAATTGGGGAAGAAAAAGAAAGGACAAGCACCAAGAGCTCTTATCTCTGTACGCATGCCTTGTGCTGTGCCATGTCAGCATTAGCAGAATCCACTTTATTCCCCTTGGTGGGAGATAACCAGAACAAACACGTTGCACATGCTGGTCCACGTAGTGGTTAGTGCTGAGAAAAGAGTATGTTTATAACCACTGAAATTCTACTTTTCACACAACAGTAAATTTAAACATATGTCTTTTCCTCCAGTGTACATGCAGGAGGTAGGAAGGCAAATTTCCTGAACTTTATGCCTCAGCCCCTCAAAAGAAATCCTTCACTGACCACTGCCCCTGAAGAGACTACTTAAAAAATGCCTCGTCAAGGAAATGTTCGCTTAAAGGCCATTATGCTGTTATGAATCAAAATTCCAGATGCTAAACAAATGCCAATTAGCAGTATTAAAAAAGCAGATGCCTTGTTCTGAGTAAGTACCACTGCCTGGTGTTTGAAAGGAAAAAAAACCTGCACGGAACATGCTGGAAGCCACCGTCCTATTGAGAAGACAGCTTTTAAATAGCATTTCTGAGAGGCAAACTTAAAAAGCTGTAAAAGCAACTTATTATGAAAGTCTCAGCATAATTTTCCATCAGTATGGAAGAAGGTTAAGCTGTCCCCTGCCTTAAGCTGCTTTCTGTTAGAAATCCAAGCAGTCAGGAGCAGAGGTATGGCACAGAGTCAGGGCCACGGCAAGAATAACTGAGACAGCACTACACTGCAGCTGCCTGGAGCCCTCCAACCTGCACCATACGTGTCAATGTCAGGAAAAACAAAAACACAGGTTCTCTTATAGTAAGTTTCTTTTACATGTATGGTACATCCCTGTCAAATAAAGATAACCACAAACACACACACACACACACACACACGTTTAATGCCATTAGAGGCACCACTCACAACCTTCACCTGAAGCTCTTCTCAGACCACTGATCCCAGACTTCCTCCATGAGGTGCCCAAGTCACCTTATCCACTTCTGAGAGCTGGGAAATTCTCAATATAAATCAAAGGAAGAAACACGATTCCTCTCCACCTTATCACCCACCTCTTAGATGCATGCCAACCCACAAAGTTAACAGTGTATTTTATTTCGGTAGTTTTGGCTTGAGCTCATCCGTATTCTTAAGCAATCTAATTGCAGTTTGCTCTTTTAAACAGAGCAGAAGTTGGCATGTTTTAAAACGGGGTGATCTCAGCCCCCACCTGCACTGCAACCTGCTAAGGAATAACAGCATACAAATGGCTTATTCAGAGCAAAACCTACAAAGCCTGGTCCCTGTGAGAAAGGCAGGAGGGTGCATTATGCTCCTGGGTATACAGGTGGCCAGGCAGACAAAGAAGTGTAATACCAGCTACACGTGGCACAAATAGCTTCTAGGTTTTTTTGCTGGTTTATGCCCAAGAAGGGCAGCCGTATACTGCTTCCTCAGCCTATTTGCCAGAGTCCTAAAAGTCCTGAAATACACTGCCAGGGGGAACGAGAAACATTCTGCAAGGTTCTTTTTTGAAGGGGAGCAGGAGCTAAGAAGTATTAGAGGACTGTTAGAGAAGAATTAGAGAAACATCAAAACATTACTTAAAAGATAGGATCGACATTAAAAAAATTGTACAAAAAGGAGGAATTGAGAAAAAAGGAGGCATATGAAATAAACAATACAGACAGTAATCAAACACTTCTGATACGTCGCTTGCAGTTGTTAGACAAAGACTACGACAATGCGTGCATACTTCTAGAGGCTAGGGCAATTACTTATAGATGAAGACAAAGTAGACAGAGAATTTCTCACAAAGGAAGAAGAGAATAGCTAGGTCTTTTGAAGGCTCTCGAGTTCAGAAATCCTTCTGGAACTGTGTGGACCATGGGCTCAGCATAAAAAGCTCAGAACTTGACATAACAGAATATTCTTGTGACAACTTCACATGCAAATAGACCAAGACCCTTTTCCCCCAACAAGTACCACCCAGAAAACAGGTCACTGAAGTGATAGAGGACAGTTCATAGAATCGCAGAATAGCAGAGGTGGGAGGGCACCTCTGGAGATTGTCTAGTCCAACCCCCTGCTCAAAGCAGGGTAAACTAGAGCAAGATGCTTAGGACACTGTGTCCAGTCTGCTTTGGAGTGTATCTCCAAGGATGGAGACTCTATAACCTCTCCAGGCAACCTGTTTCAGTGTTTGATCACCCTCACAGTGAAAAAAGGTTTTTCTTCTGTTTGAATAGAATTTCATGTATTTCTGTTTGTGCTCACAGCCTCTTGTCCAGAGAGCCTGGCTCCATCATCTTTATTCTCTTCCATCAGGTATTTATACACATTGCTAAGATTTCCCTCAGAGCTTTCTTTTCTCAAGGCTAAGCAATATATTCTGCTTTAACTGCTACTTCAGATATTTTTTTGAACTAGAGGAAAATGTGATTCATGGTATTTCAATAGACATTAGAAGTTCAAGTTTTATTCTGACAAGAAAGCCTTTACAAAAGAAATATTCTTCACAATGAGGATAGTCAAACGCCAGAACAGGTTGTCCAGCAAGGCTGTGCAATCTGCATCCTTGGAGGTTTTCAACACCTGACTGGAGAACACCCTGAGCAATCTGATATAAATTGGTCCAGCTTTGAAGACAGGGATAGATCAGAGACTTTCGGAGCTCCCTTCCAATCTATATCATTCTACGACTTTGAAAAGTGACCAAGTGTGGATACCCAGCACATTCAACTGCTTCCTCCGTCCCTTTTTCAATTCCAATAAATCACAAGTTTACAGGTTGTTTTAAACACCATATATTCTATACACTCTGACCAACCTTAATCCTTTTATGATTTAACTGGCTGTCATTAAACTCCTGCCTGTTTTTATTTTATTTTTAAAATGACGCAATGTAGTATTTAATCAAATCCAAGTTTCACACACATTTGGATCTAAAGCAAGCTAGGAAGTGTACTTAAAAGGGATGAGTGCTATCTAAAGCAAAGCAAGAACTTATACACTAAGGTACAGAAATGGTACTCATGTCTGTAGGAAATATACAAAGAACTCCAACGTTCACTAGACAATTCTGTTTTTCCTCAGGTTTTAAACTAGGCAGATTGCTTGCCAAAAACAAAGAGGGGTATGAAAATACTTGCAATATTCAAGTTAGATATTTTAAAACACAAACAAATATTGTTAAAAACTACTGAGCACCTCATTTTAACTTGAAGCATTTGCCCTCAGTCTAATAATAGAAAGGCCTTTGTGCTCTTGGATACACTGACCAAAGACTGGCACAAGCAAGAAAATCCAGACCCTAGCTGAAATAGCCTCATGCAGACTCAGAGACAACCAAATTCATGACAAAAGCTGAAGAGCTAAAGAGCAATTACACACCTGCACAAATTTCATCAGCTTCTGAATAAACTATAAAGCCATTTCAATTTTCTATGTACTTCAGTGGCATGAGGGAAAAAAAACCCCAACATGCTATCACCAAGCTAAAGGAACTTTTTTCCTAGTCAAAATTGAATATGTAATGCAATCCTTGGCAGCGACTTCAAAAGTATTTATATAGGTTGCTGCCCACATTAACACTGATGTTTCACTATTTGCAACTTTAGATCAAGGCAATGAAAATAAGCAAGTTACGGATTTACCAGAAATCTCATTGATAATACATGACAGTTGATAGCAATACTTCTTGGTCAACTGGAAATATTAACTAAATACCCTTTTTTTTCCTTCCTCCCCGCCCCCCCCGAGCTTAGTTGTACACTGTGATATTTTAATCTCCTCTTCCTATTCAATTTGAAAAATTCCTCTTTCGCAGGAAAGGCACACTTACTGGCACTTTGAAAGGAGAAGTATTCGAAGCATCCATGGAGTTGGTTTTCTCAGAAGTGCTGGTCCCGGAGATACTCCGTCTGCGAGGAGATCTCTCTGCTGGGACCTCTAAGGAAGAGAAGAAAAAGAAGGTGAATGGGTGCAGGGGGGTGGGGAATAATCAGATTTTATGCTCTATAGGACAGGTGCCACAAAGTTTCAAGTGCATTACCAAACTGCTGAATTACACTCACCTATTTTTCTATATCTTATTTACTTCCTAAATCACAATAGCATTTCCACTGACATTCAAGGTTGTGAATCTGACTTGACTGTAGGCAACAGGCAATTAAAATCAAAAACACTGGTAAAGATCAATACCTAAACATATTCAGTATTCTACTGCTGTTTGTGAGATAGTATTTAAAGAACTTTTTTTTTTTTTTAACATAAGCAATGCAGTAATTAACAGGTAACTAAAGTCAAGACACAGGGAAGCTAATTTTAGTTATAGCTGAATACAATTTGACAAAGGTCAAAGTTCGATCTTATATGATCACACTACTTGTTCAAACCATGCTACCAGCAGAAGACTTATAACTGCCCGGGTAATATGACATGTATCTCTCTGCAGATGAAAAAAAAAATAGGTCAACTTCTCCTCATTCTGGCAATATGACCTTACTAAGATACGACTTTGGCATCTTAAATCCACGCAGGCTGATCTGACTAGCACAAATATTCATAAAAGATGCACTTACATCTTTTTGTAGTGTAAACACTAGCATAATAGCATAATAAAAGTATACACACTATTAAAAATCTCTACACATACACACATATACTGTACCTATATGCATTTTTATATATAGCTAGAAACACATACATATACATACAGATACCTTTATCGCAACTGCTGCCCATCTCCAGCTCAATTGCCAGACTTAAAGGAATCCAGCTTCACAAAACATCCCCCAACGCGGGGAGGGAAAAAATCACTTCCTAGCAGAAAGTCCATTGTTATCTTCTGAGTCTTAAAGAAAAGGAGTAAGCCGTGACTCCAGACAGTGACATTTTGACTCCTGCCGTTTTCCTTTCAAGAGACAGATGCAGCTTAAACTTCCATTTCTGGCCGCCTGGCCCTGGGGATCCGTGCTACTTCCACTTAAGAGAAAGCTGGGTCTCTCCGTTCCCCCTCCCTTCCCACAGCTTGCAGAGAGCGAGCGAGCGAGCAAAAAAGAAACACACAGGACTGCAGCTATTCAATCAATCGCTCCGACTGCACATCCTCATTAGTTACTTTCAGGCTATTAACAGACGCCCAACTGCCGGCTTCCCTCTGCTACAGAAAATTTCACTGTATATCCTGATTCACAGCAGCAAAAAAGGTTTCCAGAGATAGACAGCCAGCTGGTGCCACGAGAGCAGCGTTTTCCTCAAAATAACTGAAGAAAAAATGAGAAAAGCCTTCTTCGGGGATAACATTACTTGTGATGCCTTTGCATACCGGCTTTTGATTTCACCAGAGTTATAATACGTATCTCCCACGGATCCTTGAGGCACGACAAAATGGAGCATACTGAACGAGAGGCTAAGAAATCTGGACCCTGCAGTATTAGTGTCTCACACTGTAGATATTTATCTTTTAAAAAACCACGCCGCTAACATTCAGCCTCTCCATCTGCTTGTAACCATCCATGGGGAAAGAACTGCTAAGAGGGGAACAGCCTCCCAAACTGGGCAAACAAAGTCTAACACACAATGTAGTTGCCACTGGAAAATGGGCAGGGCAGAGCCGCTCGCTGCCGACCGTGAGGACGATGCACGAGCCTCGCTCGCACCGACCACGTAAATCACGGTCTGCCAGAGCTCACCATAACTGTGATAGAGCAATACCACTTTGGGGGAGATTTCTCCTTCGGGCTGATGAGCAGCATCAGACACTTTTACAGCTAAGGAGGCATCACCTGTTCCAGTGCTGGAAGGTAAGTCCCCATCAGGGCACCTTTAGAGAACAAAGCGCTGGAGCGGGGCCAGTGCTAGACCAAGGTTTTTGAGTAACGGTCAGTCCCACCGTCTCAGGAGCCTTTGGGGAGGCTGCTGGTCTTATCTGAAGATGCTTTCTTTTATACCATCAGCCTTCTCCCCCTGCCTCTACGAAGGGAAACTTAGTTTCTGCAGCACCTGTAAGTACTGCTCTCCCAGAGAGCTGTATTACGTTGGATTTAAATGATTGCTTCTGCTGTTCTCACTGTAAATGTAATGAAAGCAAACAGGACTGATATATTCACTTCGAACTGGGGATTAAGGCGAGCATCTTTTATTTTACATTGAATAGTAATGCGTAACATAATAGGTTTGGCTTTCTCCACTTCTCACACGCAGGAAATCACATCAAAGCTGCTTCAGTCATTTAACACAGTCCGTTAACTTCGCTGAGTCATAAATGAAAACAGGAGCCTGAATTCCCCACTATTTCCAACAATAGGTTCTGCAGAAGGGGCAGTTTAGGAAAAAGTTTATGTTTAAACCAAATGGAGTTGAAAAGCTACAACAAGGAACACGCCTGGCTCTCCTTGCCTTCCCTCTTCCCCCCACATCCACCCAGCAGCAATTCAGGTTCTCTGCAAACAAAACACTGCGATTCCATCAATAAGAGGGATTTCTTCCATCCTCAGACCATCAGAGAAGTGTACCAAGTGGGGAAGGAAAATAAAATATTCACAAGGTGCCTGCAATGAACTAAAAATAAAACCACCTTTCCCTCTCTTCTCCTCCCAAAAAACACGAGCAAATAAACAACGTGCTCAGTCCCCAGGAAAAAAAAAAAGACCTAGATATAGCAAAATTGTCGAGACATGTTAACTGGAAATCAAAAACTAAAGCAGCCTGCTTATGATGCCTGTAGAACAGCATTTTTGCTGAGTCGCGTAAAAAAATCTATACTGTCACCACCAGGCAAAAAATTAAGACAGTTCCCTCCCCTGCTCCACAAGTAATGCTAGAGGCTACTCTTGCATAATCTTCACCTGCTGTAAAAATCAATGCATCTCTCATCGGCTTAGTATTAAATTACAACTGCTTTCTCCATTGCTCACTCTCAGGGACCAAGACTACAGATAAATCACATTGTTTATCCATAGAAACAATCTGAAAATCTTTTCATCCACTCTCAATTTTGGGGAAGAAAAGGAAAAAAAACCAAAACCCAAACCCAGAAGGCAGACAGACCTTCCCCTTTTCAACCCTAAACAAATAATCCATCAAACGAATTCTAAACACCCCTATGGGGCACTTTTAATTCATCACCTCATATATTGGTGATATGCAGTAATACTTAAGTAAATATTTATGCAAATAAATATTTACACGCTACACAGTAATAGTTACAAATTAGCTGAGCCAATTACTCAGCAATGGCAGATGCCTCTGACGAGGGAACTGCCCAAGGATATAACGAAGGTAGGTCTCTCTTCGCATCACATTGCATCACTCTACCCTCTGCAACACCAAAGCCTGTTTTGCTGGCCAGAAGGCAGGTTTATGTGAGACAGGTGCCACTTACTACTCTGAGCAGTGGTGAACTGCCACAGTGGCACAGCCCCAATGACCTCCAGTTTAGTATGTGGCTCTCGCACTTGATCTCAATTTCCTACTGCTGGGTGCTCTGGCCATTTGAAGCCCAAAACTTTGCTGCTGTTGGAATGTGCAATTCTGCTGTGAAGAGCTTGTTCTCAGGGTGGGAGAAGCAGAGATGAACAAACCTCTCAGCTTTGCAGGACAGTGCTTGCTACTCTATCTCCTTTTTTCTGAATTAGAAATGGATTGGAGAAGGGCAGGAAAAACAACCAGGAGCAAAGAAACATCCTCAGGGGTTAGTGTGAAAAGAATTAAGTTACTGAACTTGCAAATAAGGTCACAGAAACAAAGACTGCAAAATCACGGGCACCCCTGTAAAGGGCAATGTAATGAAACTACTGCACAGTCTCAGTGGGACTTGCATCAAGACTGTGGCACCTTCCAGAGCACACTCGTGTCCTCCCAGGACCGGCAAGAACATCTCCAGATCCGAGTTCCTGCTTACGAAGTCCAGAAAGTGACTCTAAAGCAGTCCCAAAGACCTACCTGGAAACGCAAGGAAGGGGTAAGCACACTGGCAAGCAGAACTCTTGTCTGTCCTTACTCATAAGGGGCTGGTGCTGGTCTCTGTCACAGTGAACAACAGATCAGACCATCTACTCCAGGCTGGCAGGTCCTATGTTTCTGTGATAAAGTTCTCCGCCTGGTCATGTTCTGCACACCACCTTTTTATCAACTGTAACTTTTAGCACTTTATAATAATCAATGAAAAGTCAAAATTGATGATTAAAGTCACCATTTTATCAGTTGTCACTTTTAACAGTTCATAATAATGCACAGCTTAGCACTGCCCAATTACCTGCTACAACATCCTTCACTCTGATGTGCAAGAAAGAATCAGATTTCTGAAAGGCTGCATTTACCATCCACTGAAAAAAAAAAAATCATACTACTGACAAAAAAATTAATATTTTTTCCCAAGACATAGCTTCTGTTGAGGAAAAAAAAAATCCATCCTCAAATTAATTCTCCAAATACCTCCCTTTGGTATCTTTGTGTTGTCTTTACTAGGAAGGGGGCAGACTGCTGGTGTGTATTATCTACTGATTATGAAAATGAAAGATACAATCACATCTCAGGGATTGGGACTTCCTCGTGTTTTGTCTCCATGCATCCCAATATGATGGGCCTGTGACTAGAGGGAACAGAGAATGTGAATCATAGAAAGAATCAATTCATTCTGCCTCTCAAGTCTAGCTTAATTACAGACATTGGAAAAATACAAAACCAGTTCAACACCACCAGCTACCCACCCAGAGCCAAGCGTTCCCCAAGACTGCCTCTCAGGTGTACTTGCATTAAAGTGTCACCAGCTGAAACCAAACAAAACCCCACCCAAATATTTCCACCCCCTATACAGAGCTACCTGGCCACTCCCCAGGAGAAAAATGGTAATTGCTGCTGGTCAGAGCACTGGCTGAACCATCGAGCAATCCTGTCATTAGCCTCTCGTCCGAAGGAAGGCTCAATGAAACACACATACTATACCACTCCCCCCCCCTCCCCTTTTTTTTTTAATTTGTTGTTGTTTTGAACATGGTAGCACTCACGCAGCAATAGTCAGCACAGTGGACAAATGATCTAAATATTTACCTTATAGCTCTGCCATTTTAGAACTTCATCTGCCTGGATGGGTAATTACACATTTCAGATACGGTAACGCCTAGAGGCCTCTCACCAGGATGCAGCACGGCCAGACTAAGTAGTGAACAGGTACCACGTCTGCCCAAAGAGTTCACAGCCTTAACCTGGAACAACCAGGCATGGCCAGGGCGATAAACCCTATGCGGGAGGCAGGAGGGAAGAAGGAGATTAAGAATAAGACCTGCAAATTAATTAAGTTACCCTTTATGGGTCTCTGGGTAACTAGTTTTAAAATAATTAACCCCAGATAAATAACTGAATCCTAGGGGGTGGAAATAAAACAGTATCTTCAAGAAAGATTTGGGGAAAAAAAATAATAATCTTAGATATGGAAGATTTGTAAGAACAGGAAAGACAAATGTTTCTCTCAAAGGGGACAGAGAGAAGAGACACTACTGGGAATGTGGCAATGGACTAGAGAGGACTAAAGGATTTCCAGGCCTCCTTCAGCACTATTTTCTACTCTGTCAAAAGGCCAATTAGTCTCACAGATTAACTACAAAAGACATACACAATAAAAACCTGCAGCACCTGACTTTTTGTGACTTAGTATTTCTTTTACAAACAGACACAAAGAGATAATGGGCTCGAATGTAAGCTTCAAAGAGGAGTTGGGAGCACTGATGGGTTTGCCGGTGCAGCGTTTGAAGCTTTTGAAGATGATATTCATAGATGTAACCACCAGTCAAGTGGTTTACTAGAGAGATAAACAGTGATTCAATAGTTGTTTCATGGACAACAGGAACTACAGAGCTTGTTTCTTATTTTATAAAGACAGTACACTAAAACTTTTATAGCTTGTAGGGCAAGAAAACAAGCCAAAACAAAGATACTGCCTTTCTACTCTGCTACATTTTTATTAACTGTTTTTATTAACTGCATTGTAAGTTGCTGATCACCTACCACAGCCCACAGTGAAAGGTGTGTATTTGACCCTGATGGTTTGGTCTCATCCTATATGCAAATATTAAAAACCCCCTAACATACATACATAAGTAATTAAAAAAATATAGTTTTATATGCATGAATGAATGTTCATCAAGTGACAATATTCAGTGGGCTGCAAATTCAAGTACTTTCATTCCAAATAAAGCTACTGCATTGAGCCTGTTAGAAAGGGAGTATCTAATTCCCTTTTAGAGCCTTTTAAAAATAAGTAAGTGGAAAAATAAATAAGCATTTCAACAAGTACAAAAATTCAGCATGCTCCAAGGCGGTTTATGATACATCAGTACAGCATATACATGCAGTAACATTATGGCATTCACAGCTTCGTTACGACAGAAGAGACTATTTTTGTCTCATTGTCTCTTTAGGGTTGTTTCAGAGCGCTCATGTGACAGCACTAACGAGAAAGAGACCTCGCTGGGTGCAGTCAGTGTTTACTGTTTACTTCTACCCTGGTAAAAATACATACCAGCTGACAAAATTAGAGACAGTAATAAAAAGCAGACAGATAGAAAGTGTTAGAAGACCTATCAGAAGGAATAATAATAATATTAAGAAATTTCTGAACAGCACCTTTCAGATGAGTATTACTTAATGAAATAGGAAGCCTCATATAAAAATAAACAAAAACATTAATATTTTATCCTGGAGTAAGCGTTTTGCTCACTTACGGAGAATTCAGACTTGGGCCCAATTTACAGACTGTCATAAAAATTTAATTAAATGCCTGTGTAAGACATTTAGGGTAAAAGCAAACTCAACCCCCCAGTCTGTTTTAAGTCCTGAAGTCCAAGTTGATGTTCTGACTAGAATACATTATGCAAATTCTGCAAGGTATAACTTACAGGAGAAAACTGAAATGTGGAGTGACAGGTCTTTCACATTTATTAAGACAACTAAGACAGGGAAAAAAAGCCACAAGAAGATACATCAGAAAGAATGCAACCAAGTCACAGTATACTGAAGTGCACCAAAGCTACCAAGCCTGGAAAGTGAAATACAAAGGAAACTCTGCAAAGCTCACTGGCTATAGAACTCCATCATCAAACAACTGTCAGATACCAATTACAATCAAAAACTCTCCCAGTCCATTAGCAGGGATTTTAAAAGAAGATACTGTGCTTTACTAGGGATTGAGTTGATCAGACAAGTCTTACAAGATGATCCAAGTAAATATCAAAGATTTTTAATTTACAGACAAGTAATTCTGTTGGTGTTAGACGCTTGCATTGTGCTGGCATATAAAAAAAGTATAATCGAATTAGTGGCCAGCTCAGAAGATGCATAGCAAGCAACCTAAACGATAGTTTAAGTCACTTAAAAGACATTTAAGTCATTGATTCCTAAAGGACTTCACAGTCTGAAAGACAAGACCTAACATGCAAAGCAAATGAATACAGAGAAGGCTGGAAGAAAGGGCACAAATGTCATAGGAGATGGTAATTTTTGGCTTTCAAGTATTGACTCTCACAATTTCTTTTTGCAGAATGTTCTGAGGAAACTGTACGTGGCATTTAGTGAGTACAGCATCAGCTGTTATTAGACTGATAGCATTCACTTTGAGGTGGGGGAACGAATCCTCCGGCTCTGCAAATATGAGTCAGAAAGGAAACAGATGCACGTCCCTAAACTGTTCAACATATCCTCTGCACGATGAGTGTGGCCATACAAAATTTGGAATAGTTGCCCCTTTTTAACCTCCTCATGCACCAGCCTCTGAAACCTCCTTTAATGTTTGACTCTACACACAGCAATACAAATTGCCTGGACAACTGCGCCAACACAAAAGCAGACACCAGGAGCTACTGCACATGACCTGGAGACACTGATGTCCTCGTTAGTTCCTAATGATCTTGGACTGCCTCTGCTAATTCAAATTACCTTGTGTTTGCTGCAGAGAGATTGCACACAGACAATTAACACAGATCAGCTGATGCATGGTAACTTGTTCCCGCAACATAATTTGTTTAGAGGCTTATGACTTAGACACACATGAGTATGATATCAATATTTATTATCCTCATTATTAAACAACAGCCTTGAGCCACAGCTTTCAAAACCATTCTTTTTACCCTCTGCAAAAGGGCTGTGAATCAAGGCATTCTCTAAAAAGCAATCCTTTGCTCTGGTTATTGGGATATTCTCACAAGTGACTGGCTCTTGGACATGTCAAAGCTCGACAGCTCTTTCCCATCCCTCTAAGGCTGCTCTAAGCTTCAGCACCTCTTGCTCACTATGGCAGGATTTTGCCCTTGAGCAATAAGAATTATTGTTACACACACAAAAAGAGAAAGTCCCAACGTACTGTAGGCATCCGAGGGATGTCACTGAACATGAAATATGGACCCAGAGTTAAAACACCATTTGGGAATAGATTTCTCTTTAAGATAAAAGAAAGAAAGAAAAATAAAAAAGATAATTTCAGTACTTGGAGGCAAAAAAATGCTACCTTAAATAGCTCTGCTTTATGACACCCTTCATACTCTGGTCTGGATAAATACTTCCTGGTGTTCCAGGGTGAGATTTAGGACACATCTTGAGGATCTCTCGGTTTGGAACAAAATGTGAATGCAGGCATAAGTGTAAAGGGAAGAAAGTCAGTCTCCTGAAGAGCAGCACCAGTGCCCAGCCCATGCACACTCTTGTCCCCGTTCACATCTGGTATGATATTCCCAAAAATGGCCACACCACATCGTGATGAAGTGTTAGCAAATAAAAACAGACTCAGTGGGAGTCCCTCACCTTCCATATTCTGTACTGTTCTGGACCTACTAAGTAAGAAAACTACTAACTGTAGAGAGACCAGCATAAAGTCCATCTACTGAAAAGAGCACAGCCACACCAGGTACCTGCCTGTGGTCTGGACAGAGGACAACACTGGGGAAAAAATGGCATCTGGACTGGCTGTCACCTACTTGACTTACATAGTCCATAATGGTGACTACTATATTGGGGGTGGGGTTGGGGGGTGGTGGAGGAGGGGAAGATGATGACACGAGATGAACATATTACAGCAGATATTATAACAAACATTATTTTAAATAGTCCATAGAAAGGAAAAGGGGCATACATATCAAGCAGCCCAGCTGAGCAACTCAGTACCCAAAAATTATCAAAATAGAACGAAAACAGACTGCATCCTGAGAACAACAGAGACCATTAACGAGAGAGACAGAATGATTTGTGAAGATGGGATTAAAAGAACAAAAACAAACAACAGCAGTTTGACATAGCGACAGCTCGAAGGAAAAGGCGAAACAATAATCAGCTTCTATGTGTGAATTCTCTTTAAAACGTTTTCAACCTCTTAGTGGTATTTAGGCTGGACTATAAATAAAAGAATAGTTTTAATTTTCTACCTGAATGCCATTAAACTGATGTGTAAGTATGCAGAAACAGCACAGGATTGTCTGATAGTGCTTCCTAGATTTAATTTCTAGGCTAGAGAAGTACTTGATCCCTTGGCTGAAATTTTTATTCTAAATGCATCTAAATATTTCTCTTAAGAGGCAAAACTTTCAGCAGTCTCCTCTGATTTATCTTGGTGCCATCACACAGTTGAGAAGTTGTAGGCAAGCTGACAGAAATGAGTGGAAGTAGACTGAACACAGGGATTGGCTCATCAAATGGCACAGAGAAGAAAAACAGACGGGTAAGTAACATTGTTCAGTCCAGAAACGATTTTTCTGCGTGGCACATGCCCATTTATAACTCAACCTTTAGCCCCATGTGTTTGCAACTATTTCAAACAGATTGTAACCAAGTTTAATTAACAATTGCATACCACTTAAAAAGCTTTAAAAAAGAATAAGGTCAGGTAACTGAAGGACTGAAGAAATTAAGCACCAGTGAAAGTAGTAAAGGCTTCCCAGTAAAGTGTTAAAAAAAAAATAAAATAATACAGTTAGTACCCTACCGTACCAAGAAACGAGAGAAGGCTTTTCTCATCTTCTGTGCTGCTATCCAGCCATTCGGCCACATCACCAGGAGAAAGAAGACTCATTCTCCAGCCAGAAAACTTTTCCATACAGAAAACAGTAAGTGAACGAAGCAGGGTAGGAAGGGTGGGGAGGAGCTGATGGTCTTGGGATTCCAGTACTCCAGTTATTGTCTACACTGACAACATGAGAGCGTGATCCTGCCCAGTTCTCTCAACCCAACACCTGATAGCCCATACTGACCAAGCAGGTATGGGTAGGAGCAGTAAGTGGGATCTGCACTTGTTGTCCCTTTGTGTCAGGTTTCAGTCCAAGCAGGAACAGAAAAAGGCAAAAAAGGGGAGCAGGGGAAACCGAAGTTTTAAAATCCAAAAGAGGTAGCAGGTTATGATTGAATCAGTTTAAGTAAAAAGAAGAAATAGGTGTCAGTGCTGAAGAAGCTCAAGTAAGTCAGCACAATAGCTCATCAGCTAAGTGTAATATATCCCTATCGTTCCTTGTAGTGTTGGCTTTGTTTGAAGGCTCAGGTATTATGCTTTATGCCAAAAGAAAAAACAGCAAGCTTAGAGACAATTTAAATACCCTCCCATTACTGAAGAGCCTGCATTCCCCTGTTTACAAGCCCTTTCCTGCTCCTGCTATTATAACAGTATCCCAGCCCTTCTTACAATGAATTTGTTCATGCAATGGCAGGTTGATCAATCTGTGAATAGGAAGCTCCCACCCCTCCCTCTCTCCCCTCCTCCTGCATGGCGGCGGCATTGATCGGCAATAATGGAATCTGCTGCTGACTGCCAACAGCAGCATTAGAGAGGAGGGAACTGCTCTTCTTCATCAGCACGAAGCAGCAGTCACAGCCCCGCCGGGCTGCAGCCTCCACTGCAACAGGGCAAATGAGAGAGGTAAGGAGAGAGCAGCGCTCTTGGGGGCTCGAAGAAGTCATCAACGCTAACAGTCGGTTATTTATTTAACAAAACAAAACACAAAAAGATAAATGGGAAATAATTCTGCTCTGTCTAGACAGCGAGCTTGCTCTGCACAGCTTTGCAGTGAAGACTTGTCATTGTGACTAGGAAGGGTCACATTTAATTGTACAGGATTTATAGCATATGATTTATTCTACACAAAAGAGCATTTTACAGGTTTACACATGCACGAACAGAGACGAATCCCGGTAAGTGAGGGACTCCTGGGCCCCACAAATCAAAATTGCCTTTGTCCTCAGGGGATGGAGCTGATGCTCTGATCAAACTGCACTCTTTAAAGAGACAGCTGCCTTTTGTTCATCATTTTCTGAACCTGTCTTTATTTTAAATAATTTATACAGTTGCCAATCCCTATTACAAACAAGGACACTTGCTGACCACTGGCTAAAACCCAAGCCAAAACAGCAAAACCAAAAAGCCATTAGATCAGCAAAGCAAACAATTAGATAACAACCAACAAATGAAGAAAAAAAAGAGCCATCAAGTCCCAGCAGGGAAGAAAATTCCAATTACTAAGACAAACTGTAGCAAGTATTGTTTGTGCAGGACAGATATTTTCATAAAACACCTGCCAAGCAGGGCAAATGCTCTGCAGAATTCACAATTAATGAGGGAACACAGGACAGACAGTTCAGGAGAGAGGTACCACAGCAGCATGGAAGACTTAACTGAGCAGTCCTCCTGTTCACACTGAAAAAGTACGTGCCTCCACCCCCAGCATGAACGAGGGATAAGAAACCAGAAACATTTCCTACATAATATAAAATGCCACGACAGAAAGACACCACATATATTTCCCATCTCTGCAAAAAATAGCTGATTTTTTTGACAAAATGAGCTTTTCCAACAAATTTTACTGTGTGTGTGGGAGGATCACATTTTATCCAACTTCTACAAGTAGAATATTTTCTTTGAGTTAATACTGTGCAAATTGATGACATAAATCCACTTGCAATAAGAACGGAATTAAAAAACTTTTAGAGAAAGGATTAGACAGCTATTTTCTTCTGCCTGGATGGTAGAAGAAACAAAAATTTCATGTCCTTCTAGTTTTCCGTGAAACAAATAACTGTGCCCACAACCACCTGACTATCCCTCCTTTAAAAACTGGTGTAATTTGCAATATTAACTATCAACTCCATAAATAATAGGTTCTAGAGAAAACAAAGTTATGAGTATTGATTTCCCATGAATGCTCACCAATTTTGCATCATTTGTAAGAGTACAGATTGTGTACAGATCCTGTTTTCCTTCCTAGCTGCCTCATCTTACATCGTAATTTAGCTTTATTCATCCCTTTCAATGTTTTCTAATGTACATGATAAACAGGGGAAGTACATTAAATATCTAATATGAAAATGGCTTACAGGAGTATTTTAAAATAGGGGGAAGACAAAAACTTTGTAAAAAAAAGGAGGCAGAACTGGCAAAGACTTTAGTCAGGAGGACTTAACTAGGAACTGAAAGGGCACTGAAGTTCTTCATCTGCAGACTTCTCCTGTGCATTAGAATTCCTGGGGCAACACACAGAGGGGAAAAAGGCTGCATGAATACTTCCCGACTATTTATCTCCTTTTTGTGTGGTTTAACAGGTCACAGTACCATGCTGGAAGCCTGTCTGCAGTGGACTGTCAGAAGGCAGAGACAGGCATCAGAACAAAACCGTGAATTGAAAAGTCCTTCTAAGAAAGTCAGTCATGAACACACCCCCTTCAGAAAGCCAGGAAATTTACAGCAATAGATAAATGTAGAAGAACCAGCGACATTTAGAAACAATGAATCCATCAAATTTAAAAGCAGAAATAATGATTACAATAATCTAACCTGACTTGAAACACCTTTAGAACATCACCCAGTGACTCATCCATTCACTGCATTATTTCTAGTTGAACACAGACACGTCTTCCAGAAAAAAAAAAAGACATCCGATTGTAAACAGACACAGCAAAGACATAAAGAGCCAGTCTGTTCTCTTGGTAAGCTGTTCCAATGGTTAACTCCACTCATCCTTAGCAATTTTCCCTTAGTTCCAAGGATTAATTTATCAAGCCTCATCTCCCAACCACTGGGCACTGGCTGACATTTGTACGCTTTGATACTCTCTGTTATCAAACTCTGGTATCAGAAACGTCCTCCCCATTTACATCCTTTGACTACCTAGTTTCAAACAATCACTTCAAAAATATCTTGAAACTCCTCTGTAGCACTGATTTTATTTCTTAAACCTTTTGCTGTGCAAGAAAACCAGAGACTAAACTTGCTCCACAACTGCAGGAGGGATGTAGTGCTGGTCTCCCACTAAAGCTTGCCACAGGCAGAAAAAACACTAGAAATAGCTTCTTAAATTTGTCTTTCTCCATCTTAAAGCAGGTCTTGTCCTCCAGAGCTTACCAAAAGCTTTCAGTCTCGTCCAAATTTTCGAGGGCAGCCAGGTTTTGAGATAAGCTACAAGTACGAAAGGAATATTCAAAACATGACTAACTTACTTCCATGCTGTGAGACCCACCTACACTGGAAAAAAAAGGTTGTTGAACCAATGCAGATACAGATTCAAATTGCTCAACCAGAGTGGAAGCACGCAAAATGTGAAAATATTGAAAGGTGGGAGAGATCAGCAAAGCAGTAATAAAAAAACACCCAAAAGCCAGGAGTAAGCAGCAGGTAATCTCTGCCTTGAGAGACCACTGCTTTCCAAAATTAGCACCGGTAGCCATACAGAATATCAGGTGAAAACATGAGAAACCTCCTTCAAAGGGTTCGGGTTCACCTCCCTCACCCCCAAGTTCCAAAAGCAGATGAGTCCACAAGGCTGAAAATTAAACCAAGCCCTTATGTTTTGGAACCTCTTATATAAACGAATTATTTAAAACTTGTATACATCCCCAACTAGTAATTCTTTGCATTACCGTCAGTGAATGAGCTTCTGCTCCTTTCTGCAGTTGCCAGAAATGTCACCCTCCTACAGTTATGATTTTGAAACCTATGAAGCTAAGCAGCTTTGCCATCCCGTGGATTTAAAAATTAGCATTCTTGATAAGTGGAACTACACAGAAGCATGAGTGCTCAGAGTTTTCTACAGGAATTTTAGTAAATGATAATTCATAATATATGCAAATAATAAAGCACAGATGCCTTCTGATGCAGATGCTTTGTAAGCACAAAGTCGCAGTAGTATTATAAATCATAATGTATTAATGTTCTCTGCATGAGGCACTTACAAGAAAAGGAAAAATGGATCTTACTTGCACTAGGGACAGACTCTGAGGGACTGATTGATGGATATTGCTATAGTCAGTAGATGATGTCTTCACAGCAATATACAGTAGACATTGTACACCCAAGTCATTCTTATTAAAATGTTTTACACTTAATTGAGGAGTGGATAAAGACAGGATATTGGTGCACTTGAAAAATGAAATGCTGTCTTCAGAACAGGGGCATAGTAGGTAGGGAGAGGGCAAATGCTTTTTGCAAGAAACAGGCAGGCAGAGACATATAAAATAGCTTGCTGATGCTGCAGCACTAGTTAATCCACAAGAAACAATAAACATCCATTTCTCCAACTCCTGGATCAATGTCATACGTACCAGACAAAGCTATTCTCCTCTATACCTGTCTGTTAGGAAAAGTTATTTGAGTCACTTTGCCCCAGAAAAACACAAAGCAGTAGTAATGCTCCAACCCTATTCAACGGCACAGCATGGAACAAGCAAGCTAGCTTGAAAAGAAGTTTCCCAGACATCTAAAAATGTCAATTCTATATGCAAAAGGCTCTGTTTCCTGCATTAAATTATTTTAAATGCCTATCTATAATGAAAGTCATTTTGCTTTGAGACGCAGTGTTACAATGTAAGAGCCTTCCAAGCACGCTATAATCTAGTCAAGAGCATCCAGATGGACAACGCCAAGTAACTCATCTTGCATTATAGAATCATGGTGGAAGGATCTGCAATTATTCTGTGACATAGATAACTTTTTGGCTTAAGCTACATAAGCAAATCCAGTGTGTAATACCATGACACAAACCTATGAACAAGCGATGAATGGCAGAACAGAATCATTCTGTTGCAATATAAATCAATAGCAGATTTACGTCAGACACAAGAAGACGCGGATAGTCCTGTTGGAGCATGGCAAAGTACACACACAGATCTTTTTATCAGAAAAAAAAATTGATGGACACTCGGGTCTCTCTTTAAGTGAGTCCATTCTGTTGTGGAAAGTGAAACCGTGCTCATGAAGTACCAGCCCACACTTACACATTATCGTCTATCGTCTAGTACTTTATCCTTTCAGATTGCTTAATGAAGTGCATTTAGCACAGTCAGTGATCTTTAGCACTCACTCTCAACAGCTCTCATCTAGCTGAAGATGACAACCTCTACATGCCACAGCACTGATGCAATGTTATCTTTTACCAGGGTAATAGTTCTCTTTACTTTCCAGAGTGAACACCACTAGCCTTCCAAACCCAACTGAGATCAGAGATGTTAATCTAGTGGTTACTCAGGAGGCAGGCAGAGCAAAGAAAAGTCCTAAATAACAACGGCTGGAGCAGTGAGGAACCCAGCGGCAGCGCAAGCTGTGCCTGCTGACAGTCTGCAAAGATAAATAGGGAGAGAAAGGCTCAAAATGAAGGTGAGAAAAACAAACCTTGAAGTTCTCTAGTATGTAATAATATAGGCAAGAGCTCCCTTGCACAAGTGACATTAAATAATGTCAGAAAGCTATTTCCACATTTAGTTTTGACAGGACATTGGAGACAAACAGGTCAGCAATTGAAAATTTAAACTAAACCCAAAGGGGCTAGCCTTTATAAAGCTCCTCCATGTCCACGGTGCCTCCCTAGCAAAAGCACCTGGCCTCTTGGCTGGCTATTCATTTTTCACCTTTATGGAAACCAAGCACCAAGTCCCTACCACCAACTCTCCAAAAAAGGCTAAATACATAAATCTAGTCACAGGCCTCTCAGACAAAATTCACTTACATGTCAGTTTACTTGGACACAAAGAAGGACCAATGCCAGCACAAAAGCTGGCTTATACTTCTCTTGCAATATAAAGATACACCTAACTGCCTATACGAATCTAATCAATGCTTCAAAATATTTTCCATAATAGCAAGCTATGTCTTAAGAGGTCTCCCATTACATTGTGTGTCCTTGGTGCATATAAACTATTTTGAGTGTATCTTAGAATTATAGACATGCTTTTCAGGTTAAAGAAAAAAAAGCCGTCAGAAGCCTGTGAAGCTACTTGCTAAGGAGGTGAATTTTAAACTACTTTTAAAACAGGTCTTCAATTTTTACATAATGTTTTCCTCCTGAACATTCTAACACAACATAAACAAGGTGGCTTTTTTTAGAAGGATGTCTGCCCCAGTTCCCTCCCTCTCTAGATCCCAGTACTGTGTTTTCCTGGCAAAACTGATGCAAGACTGTAATGCTGTAGGGGCTAGAGAGAAATCCCTCATGCTGCTGCCTGTATGTGCCCACAAAATCAAGTTTTGCCGAGTCTAAGACTGTACACCCCTATACCTTTTTCCTCCAGGTTGTATCAATAAGGAGATGCTTGAGGAGAGCAGGAAGACTGGGAATCAAACCACCAGCTGAAGATCAGAGTGAGCCAGACATGTACCTGCACCCACATCCCAGAGAATGTCCAGCATCTTACAAGGGACGAAACTTGGCTTTATCTAGAGGCTGAGGAGGTAAGCACAGAAGGATCCATCATGCTGCTCATGTATAGCAAGAAAGATGCAGTACTAAAAGATTTTTAAAAAACTACTGTAATTGAACAATAAGCTAATTACTGTGATTTTGATTCTTGGGCATGGTCACCCTAAGCAAGCCAGTTCCAAAAATCAGAAGAACTATCAACAGGAAAGTTTTACTACTGCAGGTCAAACCTTTCTGTTACTGTTGTCCACTTTCCCATGGAAAAACACTTCGCCGATGTTGCAGAACAGTGACCTAACCAGAAGCGCCAAGAGCTCTGACACAAGTGTTTCTGCTGGGGAGGACTGCTGGATTTCCAAAACTTCACTGATGAAGCAACCACGGGTTTTTTTCCCCACTTCCAAGCCAACTTGATCACATTTTTGTAGTCAATCCAGCTTCAGGTATCCTCAGCATCGCCAAGGGATTTGGCTAAGTTATGCTGCTAGCAGGATGGTAGTTTGTAAGTACCTATTAATGACTACTCTAAAAACATTAAGCTAGTTTAATTCCTAATTAGGGTCAAGACATTATTTAGAGTCATCCAGCCCGGACTGCCTTTCCAAACTGTGAACCATATGCCTCATACGAATAGACATCCTGTATTAAAGTATGAATACATCCAGCTATATATTTAACGAGCAGTATGTAAAGACTACTTAATTTCTGATGCTGGTATTCACACGATGACTTTTTCCCCCAAGAATGTGTTCATGAAGAATACCTTCTGTATTCCTTCCCTCCAACCAAAACCATTGGGTGTTCAGAACAAAGAGCAGACTGAAAATGTCCTGAAAACATGGAGCTGTGAAAACAAAACAAACCCCACACTTTCCCAGATTTGCCAAGCACAAAGACTGATATGGAAGCCCTTGCTCAGTAACACTGTAGAAGTGACAGCTTGAAATGAATTGAGTCTCAAGCACTTCAATTTAAAAAAGGATTTCTGAGCTAGCATCTTTGCTAGAAGTGCTATGTTAGTTCTAAAGCTATTTAGCATTAGAAATGTTACTTTAATGCTAAGACTGAAAGAAAAATAAAGAAGCCCCGAGAGGTGCCAAACCTTCAAGAATGGATGAAGAACATTAAAAAGATAACATTCAGGATCTGATCCCCTGCCCACTGAGCCCAGTTATATCGCCTGCTCCACACATCTGAAGATCCAACCCAGAAATCCAAGAGCTCTTCTGTCTTTTATAGTAGTATGAAAGAGGAATGATTTTTTTTTTTTTTTCCCCCCAAGTTTGATACTGTGAGGACTAAAATGGCCAGTGTCTCAAGGGATGTTGTCATCACTCTGGTTTTCTGAATAATAATTTCCAAGAAATGCAAACTTCAAGTACAGCTTAAACATGACCAAGACAACAGTTAACAAGAAGGAACACTATTTTCATAGAGCTATTGGAAGGAAAATAGCAAAACACCAAATACAAACATTTGCTGACAAAAAAAGCTTCCTTTTATCCCCTAAACCTGCATCACCTAGCAGTAATCCTAGAAAAAACAACCTTTCCAAGCAAGGAAGCTTTGCTGGCTGTACTTCCAAGTCTCCCAGGTATTAAGAAGAAGAAAAAAAATGAACTTCCCAGAAACCACACAGTAGGCAGGCAGTAAGCTGATGTACCCGCTCCTCCCTGCCCTGTCTCTAAAGGCACAAATCTTGCTTAAGCAGTTCAGGTACAGCACCACCACTACTTCACAGACAACCTTAAGGAGCCTTCAGATTTTATCTGTTCGAAATCATTATAAAGGAGCTTTATTAGAAAGACAGGCAAGGAGAAGCACTTAACATATGATGGTTTTATTGGAAATTATATTGGAACACCATGGAAAAAGTATCTTTTATATTACAAGCACTGGGAAGAATTATTTAACTGACAGGGACAGGTACAATACAAAGGGTCAGGAATCTGACAGCTTATTACTATCCTTGAGGACTCAACTGCTTGATCCTCTGCACTTCAAGACGCTGACGTGCTGTGAATTGTCAGAAAGAGAAAACAAGCAGGCAGGTTTTGTGGAAAGGGGACACCTTGCACTAAGCTGTCCTTCAAGTTTCTATTGGGACAGCAAAGCGCTTCCCCATGAATGCTGTGGTCAGGCATGGAAAAGGAAAACAACTTTTCTTGCTCACCCTGCAGTCCACATAGTTTGCACAACTCACATCTTCACAAGTGCTGATTTTTGCCCAAATTCAGAAAAAGGTGCCGGTGAAAATAACAGATTAAAGGCAGTTTTGTTGGAATACTACCATCATTCATGTCAGTTTCTACTATTACTTTCTGACCTACTGTTTTTCCTTGGGCATATACTGTCAACCAAAGCAGGGGAACAGCCAGGAATGATTTTTCTTATTTAGACTAAGTTATTCGGATGACATCTCCAACAAGCAAACAAATGAAAGAACCAGCTTAGTGAGGGCTGGGGTTTGGGTGGTGGTTGGCCTGGGTTTTTTTGCCTTCTATGACTAGACATGATCACATAGATCATAGAGAACTATAATTTTGAGAAAAACACTTTCAGATGAGAGAGAGAACTAAACGTCTTATCATTCAGTCTGCAACATTCTGGTGCCATCAAAACATGTAAGACCCACACAGATGGCTTCAAAGGATTTTGCAAAGTGATTCAACATGATCAATATATGATATTCTACTGACCATATGACTTCTTAAGCTTCTGGTCAGATCACACAGGAATTGCCACAACACCCCATCAACTTAAGCATTAGTTACCCTCTTCCTACAAGGTTTAGTACAAGGTAACAGCTTTATGCAGCACTCCCACAACGAGTTCAACTTGCTTGTTTTCAGCACAAACTAAATACCAGCGATTCTTGCAGAGCAGGGTTGAGGGTGCTGTGCCAATAGGGAGCTTTACTCCACCCTCAGGTCACTGCTTGCTCCCTTTAGATGTCAAGAAACCGCAGCTTTGCCGACATCATCAGGTGGGAGTTAACTCTCCTCGATTGGCACAGACACAAAAAAAAAAAAAAGAAAAAGGAAAGAAAAAAGACTAATTCACAATATCCTGCACTTCTAACGCCAGATAACGAGACAGAAAACTAGTCTAGTAGCCCACAAGCATGCAGCTTGCACTCACCAGGTATGCAGCAGCAAAGCAGGAGCATTCTGGAGAACGAGTGACTACGACCAGCAATATGATTTCCTACCCCTGCCTATGGATCATGTGGTCTCCCTCCCTCTTACTACTCACTTCCACCTGTGTTTATAGGAATACTATGTTAATCTCTATGTAAGCATCAAAATAAGGTGACTGCCAAAGCCCAAGGCCTTTCCAAACACTAGAGATCAGTACATGAAGGTTTGTTTTTTTTTTTTAAACTGTTCCCAAATTAGGGACCAAATTTACTGGTGAAACAAGAAAACATAGCAATGTAAGAGACTGTATAGTTTGGGGAATTTTTACAAGGACATACCAAGTCCTCCATCTTGTGGACGTGGGCTTAATTTCTGACTGATGCAATACCTTAAGTATTCTTCTTGGACACTCTGGTGATAGTTCCCCTGGAGAATATAGCTGACATTTTAGAATGACCTTAGGACATACCAGGACAGGGCTTTCACATGCTGTGAAAGCTGGCATCGGAATTAGGGTGTATTTTGTACCTTTGGCATTTTTTCTGTAGCCGTTATGGTGGATTCAAACAAATGTGGAGACAATTACAGCCTCTATTCTAAAAAAAGGACCTAGCCTTCACAGTTGGAGTGCAACTGAGCTTGAAAATCCGACTGAAGCCTACTCCGAAAAGGATGAAACCAAGGAGGAAAATAAACCAAAAAAGTTAATATTTCCATCTCCTCTTTTCTAAGCCAGACTTGCATTTTTGAATGCTTATGGTTGCCACCACTTTTGAAGGTTGCCCAGAGGCCTACTGTAAGCAAACGCGGCAGCGGAGCTGTTTCGCATCCCTGGCAGGCGTCCCCGGCACAGCACTGCCCTCCCTAAGTCCCTGCTGAGCACGCTGCAGGTGCAAGAGAGAAAAAATGGAACGTTGCGTGTCATCCCAGCAGATCCACTGCCTGACTAAGGATTCAGCTATGGAAGGAAACTCTGCACAGACTCACCATAGCTATTCGTGGCTGCCATCACCTGCTCAGATAACCAGCTACTGCGCAACTCCGCAACCCGATTTTTGCAGTTACGTACCATGACAATTTCGGCATCATTTTCCATAAAATCTGTAATATATATAGCCAAAGTCTGATGACCATTTAACAGTGGGGACAGTACTGTTGAAGCTGTAAGCACTGACTGTAGTTGCATCATTTGCTTGCTGACTTCTCATGCAGATTTCCCTCTCCCTTACTAGAAGCAGTCACCCGTATATGCAGAATACTAAATGGAAAGGGATCATTAGGTCTCCCTTCTGCCATTGGCCCAGTTTCAAATCCCACCATTATTAGCTCTCCTAAAAAACATTTGTGCTGTCTGATGCCAATTAGCCAAGAAATCTAGATAAAAGGAAGTATTCCCTTTGTGGAGAACTAAAGCTTTGAAAAGGTACGTACCTCTACAGGCTGGAAAATTAATCTGTCTCTTGATGCCAACAGGCCATTTACAAATGCCGTCCACAGCCTGTATTTTGCTGCATCACAGAATTCTCTGACTTCCAGTATTTCATAGCTGGTGCAATACCTACTCCCAGAAAATGGCAAGGAGCAGGTCAAGCCTCAGTATACCAGAATGCCCCTTCCTCCTGCTTATATATAAATGAAGCTCATTTGTTCCCATGAGCTTTAAGGAGCTGTGACAGATCTTTCTGACAGAAGTCACCTCAAGTATCCATTACAATTACACTGTTTTCCCCTCCCCATAGATTTTAGGGAGAGAAGGATCGAGAGCACCCATGGAGTATCAGATAAAGCTAGGCACAATGTGAAGAATTTGCAGGAACGTAAGTTGCTGCTCACGTTTGCAGTTGAGAACTCCCCAGTATTGTACTTTTAATTCACTACCCTATTAACATGTTAATTGTATGAAAGAGCCCCCAAAAAGAGACAGGAAATTCTAAAGGGTACCTCTGGGTAACCACCCCAAAATCACCTCAATGAAACTTGGAAGGGATCAGGATTGTGTTGCCTTGAGCTTTTCTGCTCAGTTTGCCAAAAGTTTTCTTGTTTTTGAAAGAAACACATGTTTGTCCAAAAAAAGCTAAAGCAGGAGGTTTTCATTTTCTGATCATGTAATTCAAAAGCAGCTGCAGAACAGCCTCATTGGTTCAGGCTAACAAAAACAGTCTCTCCAAGTTAGCAAATTAGTATTCTCCCTGGTCAACAGATGAGGAGGAAAATGACAAAGAAGGACTTCATAATTGGTACCTATTAAAGGATGCTTCCAAGGTAGAAAAAAAAATTTCAGTCAGGAGATTCCATTCCCGGTTTTCTTACACAACATTTATTGCTTTTGTAGCTACTGAAAAATGTTTATATCAAAAGGCATGAAATCTAAATGCTTTCCAGCTTTCTATCACTTAACAATACATTTTAAGACACAGGCTGCTAGAAAAGCAAGCAACATTACTAAGTGCCCTTTATACTGAAAAGAAAAGAAATCCTCTTGGTTTTGTGAGCAACCTGTAGGATTCCCTGAACTGCTATGATTTATCACCACTTGCTGGAGGACAGGAAGCAAGGTTGGCAGTATCATATGCTGAAAACATCACGCAGTGCCAGCCACAAGTAAACACTGAAAAATATTCCCACAGTGTGCCCTTGAAGAATGATGTCTGGCCTTCTCCAGAAATCCAATGTCATACAAAAATGTACTGACTTATGTTAGGTAAGTAAAGGCTTTCAGGGAGAGGAAGAAAAATAAACCTAATGATTTAAATAGCAATAAACTAGATCTTTAACTTTGAAGGCCGTTACAAAAATTTTTCTCATCTTTGCGTCTACACGAGGTTTGAATACTAATATCTAATTTCTGTAGTAGTGAGCAGAAAAGCACCAATAATCCACTTTTCCACTAATTACATTAAATTCATCTAAGTATCTCTTTAAAAACCTGCGTATAAAACTGAAATAACGAGGAGTTGATAAATACATGCAACACAGAAAAAAACCCTTACAATGTCTAAGTTGCTTTAAGTCTCATCACTTTAAATTTCCAGCAAAATACCTATGTGCCTCCTTCCCGATCCTGCCTCACTGGAAATATTGCAGCAATACAGTCCCCTATTTGCATGGACCGTGTCAGGAGGGATCTCTCTCACCTGTGAACTGCATTCTGCGGTAATCCTAATACCTCTACCATGGTCCTGCCACCATGCCAACCAGAAAGTCAGTGTAGCCTCTGCACACTTCTCTCCCGCGCTCCGTTTTCTCTGCCTCAGCCGGTTTGGAATGCAGAAAAGCCAGAGCCGAAGCCCGTCAAGCGCAAGACTCTCTATTCAGCTCCTTGGCTCAAGTTGAACAATAGCCGCCCTTCGGTCGCTCGCCTTCCCTCTCAGCGTATGGGATGCACGCCGTCCTCCCCACAAACAGCGACATGATCTACCCGGGATGGGTAGCCACTTCATTTTTCCTGTCCCAAGGGAGGGTGGGAGAGCGGAGAGGCAGCGCAAGCACTCAGGGTGGGGTGGAAGGGGGTGTGGGCAGGAGGAGACTCCAGTTAAGTGAAAGTATGTCCAATGCCGAGAAAATCCAGTGATTTCAAGCAGCTGACTTCAAGCCTAAAATCAGTTACAGGGAAACTTAGGAGGCTGATATAACTGCATACACTGTCCGGACTACAAGCAGTCAGTCAAAATGAAAACACGGTTTTGTCAGCTGAACAAGGAACTACGTCTGAATGTGCCTGATAAAACTACACTTTATTTGAAGACCTGTTCCCACTTCAAATGTTTCTACAGCTTAGGAAATATGCAGTACCAAAACAAGCCCTGGAGAGTCACTTAAACAATGAACTCCCCCCACCCCTGCCCCCCGCCCCCCCCCTTTGTTTCGTGCTTCCTCCCACCCCCACCCCCCGTTTAAATTCAATCTAAGATCTATGGCTTTGAAAGTGAAATGGTGAAGTCTGATACCAAAAGTCTTTCCCTGAGCTCTGTTCTTTTTTATTTTAGCAGTGCTGAGAGCTGAACTTCCAGGTATAGCTCTGGTCTAAAATAAAAAGACAAAAGTTGCTCTGTAAGGCTCAGAAGCGAAAACATACAGAGTCCGGTTACTGCTGCTGTCGTAACGTCCCTTATACATTATAATGCTCCTGCTGAGAGTAGCGTGTCAAGTTGGATCAGTTTAAAAGTCCACGGTTTTGATTCCCAGCAGATCCCACCTGCCAGTCGGGGACCAGAGCAGACAGGCACGCACACAAGAGGAATGCAAAGTTGTTCAGCCTGTTGCTAAACAGGCTAAAATTGCTCACGACGAGCCGAGAGGCTGCACGCTGCCTCCCACCTTCTGCCGTTCCTGAGTGTGCATGAGTGTGTGGGGTTGAACACACCTATTTCACTCTAGTTTTGCCACTTGTTTGCAATACAGTGTCCTCCTCTGATTTAGTCCTTTTGTTCCACTAATCCTACCCATCTCCTTTTTTTTCTTGCTGGATTACTTAAGATGAGCTTCTGTACATTCTCTTAGCGAACAACCTTCCACTCCCTCACAGCGTTTCCCCTGGCAGAAACAGCAGCTTTGGTCACCCTACCCCCTGCCAAGGCTCATGTGAGAAATCTGCATGAAAAGCACAGCGTAACCCTTGGGAAAGAAACCTGTTGAATGCATGCTCAAACAATACCGACTGCGAAATAAATAATAGAAAATTATACTTGCTCCCTCGCCCTCTAAAGCCAATCACTGAACGATACCCAGGGATCTTGCACCAAGATTAGCACTAGAACAGAACAGCAGCTCAAAAAAACCACCACCACCCCCTGCAAAAAAAACAAACACCCCGTGTCACTAACATCAGTGTAAAAAAATAAACAGTCCCTCTGAAAGACAAATTGGTTTGACCTGCTGCTTAGAAATGCCTAATTACCGGAAACAGTGGGGCAAAACGGTCTCATGATCTCAGCTGAGCCAGATTCTGCAAAAAAGCAGTTACAGCTTATAAGAGATTGCAATCTCCTCTCCCTTACCACCCTTGCTCCACAAAAAAACCAAATGCTATGGTAATTATATAGAACACCTCATTCCAGAGCACTGTACCAGCTACATTCGCAGCACCACAGAAAAGCATCTTTCTGGAGGGTGGAGCAACATCAGACTGTTTATGTATACCACAGAGCATGATAGAAAAGATGGAAAAATTAAGGACTGGGACATTAAAGGTAGTCTGTACATCTCTTCAAAGAGTTCTAATTCTTTTATGGGCAAACCCCGGCTTTTTTCTTTTTTTTCTTTGTTTGTCTCATTACATTTCTGGGTTTTGTTTCCATGTTTTGCTTTTTCATTTCACATAATTTATAATCCTCTTTTTTTTAAATCAGGTTCAAACAGAAGGGTTAAAACTTTGGACCCAGCTCTAAAATAAGGCCATAATGTGCCTATTTCTTCCAAAGAAGCCATTTTTAGTGATGCGGGAAGATTCAGTCCTGGTATCTATTTTTGTAAACGCTAAAGCCTGCTGTATCGACCTCAAAAAAAGATTACCGAAATGCCAAAGGAGCTGTCCGACTCCAGCAACTACACCTGCTGAAGACTTAGAAAGAGACAGTGAATTTCAAAGATATTAAAAAAAAAAAAAAAAAATCAAAAAATCAGGGTGGGGGGGGTATGGTGTGGGGAACACAAACCATACAAGTACTCTAGAAATCCACCCAGTCTCAGGAATCTGAAATGCAATTTGCCAAGTCTAGGAATAAAAGTTATTTCCAAAAGACTATGACACTGAACAAAGATTATAAAATTAAAACCCTGA
This sequence comes from Ibycter americanus, assembly GCA_035590275.1. NCBI lineage: Eukaryota > Metazoa > Chordata > Aves > Falconiformes > Falconidae > Ibycter > Ibycter americanus. Next base: position 6,283,744 of record JAVJGI010000032.1, on the reverse strand, counting down.
TATTACCATGTGACTTTTGTTCAAATAACCAATCTTCTGACAAATACAAGATTCTGCTTCTCATAAAAAAAGGCCCATTAAGTTGGAAGAACAGGAGGTTGCCTCTGTTCAAACCAGGCATGTTCACAGCTTATGACTCTGGAAGCAGCTGCTGAAGAAACCTATTTGCAGAGCAGAAGCACTAGTGCAGAACAGATAAAAAGAAAACAACTGAGGCTTGGACCTTTTTTTTAAAAAAAATGAATCTAAATTTTAAATGTAAATCCATTTCTTTTAGTATAAATCATTTACAATTAAAGGCAAGATGTCGACTTAAGGTCTACCTTCCTACGATCTATGTGAACTACTTAAAATTAGAAATACATATGGGAACACTCAGCTTGCAGAAGATTTTGAAAATGCCAAATTAGGCAGGGAGAGAAGCTACTAGAAAAAGGTTTTAATAAACACTCCCTTCATATATCCAGCACATTCCAGATTATCTAAAAACCAGTTGTCTGTATTCAGCAAAGTTTCCATTACTTAGTCTGATGCAAAGGACTCTGAAATTAATTTAAAAACTAAGACACATCATTAGGTTTTCTAACATCTTAGAGAACTGATAATCTGAATAAATTTATATTATTGTAATACATGCTGAGTACAGTCTCTTTATCAGGAAAAAGTACTGAATTCAGCTCGTACGCCTGTATTGATCACATTACCACCAAGAGAATGAGGGAGAAGTGATGCGACATGAAGATGGTATTTCAGTGCGGATCCTCTTTTTCCCACAAATATCGGGACTGCTGGCAGCACAGAGAAAAGCAATGCTTTCCCTACATGCCCGCGTATCCAGAAATGCCATGCTGAGCCCTGGCTGCCTCCGAGGTACCCATGCAGGGTGCTGGCGACAACACGCTGGCAACTGGAGGCTCTCTGGGAGGAGAAACTGGGGCTGCCCCAGGTCAGGAATGAAGGTGTGAAGGTGTAAAAAGGGGCAGAAGAAGGTGGCGGTTTAGGTTTTGTTCCTCCAAACTTATTGTAATTGGCAATAAATTGAATTAATTTTCTCGAAGTCAAGCCTGGTTTGCCTGTGATCATGACTGGTAAGTGGTTTCCCTGTTGTTCTCTTGACCCATGAGCTTACTGATCTTATTTTCTCCGTGTCCTGTTGAGGAGGGGGTTGAGAGTGGATGGATAGCAGCCAGCAGCTGGCCAAGGTCAACCCACCACCAGATGCTTTGCCAGGAGCAGGAATAAAACATCTCTTCCAAAATTCAGGCTCTCAGAAATCCACAAAAAACATTCCTTAAATCCTTCCTGTTTGCTCCTAGGTGGAATGGCTACCACCACACCCTCACTGTCAAAGCAAGACCAGAGCACTAATCTACCACCGATCAAAAGCGACCATCCGTTAGAGGCTCCATGAGGGTTTCCCAGCCTTTAGACCAGCAATCCCCAACACCACCTGCAGCCAAAGGGTGATGAAGTTGACTGTAAAAGCAAGCCCTAGTTATCCGCACAACATTGGCATCTTTGGGTCAGCAAGGTTGGTGACCGCTGCTCTAGACCTTCCTGCTATCGTTTTAGCCCATACACGCTACAGAGCAGTGAGAAAGGACCATTGGTGAGGAATAAGTGAGATGACTGGCATTTTCAATGGTCAGATTCTCACCTGAACTACATCCAGCCTGCTGAAAAAAAAAGGTTGTGAGGTCAAGAAAATATTTGCAGTTCCATCTGAGATTTAAAAAAAAAAAAAAAAGAAAAAAAAAGAAAATTCAGTTCTTCAATGGGTAACGCACAAGATGAAGCAGTCTAAAATATGCATCAAGAATTATTAGCTTGTAGTCAAAAGCACTTTACTGGACACCGAGTTGAATCTTAATGGACACTAATCGCTGCTAGAACGTACGGTCCTCTCCATCTCCAAGGCTGCTTTTGGGAATTGGGGATTTGCTTGCGACACAGAGGTGCCTGTTAGAAGAGTTTCTGATGAACTCCAGCGGAGTTCAACAGCCCACTTTTCCTCTGTGGCTTTATTATTTTTCTTTTAAGTAAATTATCTCTCTGCTGTGCTGCCAAAACATTTTTGTCTGTTTTGCAGATAAAAATCATATAAAAAGTTATAATTCTTTCCTCCCCTTGTGCTATGAAATAGTGATCATTTACAAAAGGGGGAGCAGGTTAGCAAAATATCCAGTGCACGCTTGGGTAAGTCTAATTTAATACCTAAGCCACCTTATATATTATAAGGCTTTTTATTTATGCATCAATAAAAAGTAGTTCACCCACAGGTGTGTCACCGCCCAATAATGTGTAAATATCAAAAGATGGTACAGGAAATACTGAAAACTCTGCTTCTTTTATTTATTTATTTTTAAACTCTACATCTCTACTTCCCAGAGGTATCATGGAGATTAATTAGCTCATGTTCATAGACTATTTTGAAGATGTAAGAATTATTACTGCCTGATGGAAAACAAATCTCCTGAGGTCTTGCATGGAAAAACCCAATATATAATTGACAATGGATTTCTTGCCCCACTATAGCAAGTTCTGCCATCCTCAATCAGAATTAATTATTGAGAAAGAAAACCGCTCCAAATTTTGGATCCTAAGGCAGCAATGACAGAAAGTTCTTCAGCACTTTTCATGCAGATGCACAAACCCCTTCCACTGAATACCTTCAGAGGCATTTCAGCACGGGCAGCTCAGATGCACAGATGGAAACCTGCCAAAGGCCACAACAACAATCCATAACGCCAAAACAAAAATACAAGGATTCACCAGTTTTCAGCGCTCTAGAGATAAGATACAGGGCAGCTCACTGATTGTTATAGTTCAATACCAGCCAGCCCTGCTTGTCCATATTTGCTTGTTATGAGAATGTCCAACACATCATGACATGGAGAAAAGGGAGAGATATGAGAGGAGAAAAGACCAGTTCAAACCCCCCAGAAACAACACAAAACCAAGGGGTGGGGGGAAATAAAAAAAAAGCAGAAGTGACAGTCCCAAGCTTCATTAAAATAAAAACATGTCATGGTTTTACTACTCAGCATAGTGCACTTATTTAAAACAAATCTATTTCTTTACAGCTCCTGGAAGCATGACTTGAATGGTCCTCCAGAAGGTCTCCATGTTTTTCCCACTGTTTGTACAGGCTTGTCTGTCAAATACTGTGCATGGATTTTTCTTGAAGTCTGGACTATAAAAAGGTTACAGAAACACATGAATGCTACAGAAGTGGATGAACTTGTAACACAATGTATGCATTGCCAGCATGAGATACGGAACTTACGGCTGTGCCTAGGACAGAAAAATGTGCAACCCTAATGAAATAGTTTTCAAAAGTGAGGCATGAGCCCTAACTGCAATACACAAAGACATACCAGAAGTAGTTCAAGTAACAGGAGCTTTAAGAATGTGAGAGCACAAACTTCAGCCGTGGCAGAAGTGGGTAGTAACACAAGCTCTTCTGAAAATCTCACACAGCCCTTGTTCAAATTTCTGCTGCCCTGGCTCCACTCTTACTGTAAGTGCACTGGCTAGATCAAAGCTAACAGAGCAGCTTCATATTACACCCAAGCCACTATAACTCCAGGCTGCTACTAGGGGTGAGAGCAGAAGTGGAAACAATTTGGCTCTCCTACCGTCCTTAAGCAACACGCTCCCAGCACCTCCCTTGTGCTGGAGCCACCACATGGCTGCAGGGTTATTTGGAACACCTACCAGGTCAGATTCAAAACTAATCCTTCAACACTGCCTTGTACGTGAACACGATTTTGCTGCGAGAAGTCGAATCGATTCACCTGGCAAGCACATGATAGAACCGGCACCAAGAAGGGTGGTAAAGCAGGGACACAAGAATGTGTACACCTCTGCACAGTGAAGAGAACTTTGTACATTTAATTTCATAGAAACTTCAAATTAGAAGCACTTAATCCAATTTCATAAATATTTACATTGTCAAGTATCAATTTATGCTAAAACAATAAACTGATCAGCAACTAATTCCGTAACAAATACCAAAGTCTGAACCAGATTTAATTACATCAACATTTTAAAATTTAGTTCAACAGTTCAAATTAACTCAAGACAACCCTTAAGATAAGGAAATTCAGGCTGTAGGAAGGAAGGGTAATTCTCCGTTAAGTGCTAAGTCGGTTGTTACTGAAGGAAGAAAGGCAAGTATACATGGTTGGGTGAAGTGTAATTACTTTTTACCACAAGATCAAACAATTATAAAAGAGAAGCTACAAAAATTAACAATTCGCAGTAAGTTCATGCATGATTTGAGGTAGATTTCTCTAAAGACTTTCATAAATAACTTTTTATTGTTGTTTTGAGAAACTAAGGAAAAGGATAGCTTCCTTCATAATAAACCAAAGTTTGGTTAGAACACAGTCAACAAATCTGCCCTAGAAGGTCCAAGAGCTACCAGTTCTCAGCAATTATGACATTGCACAACGTGCTCTACTTATAAAGTGTTCTTTATGCTCACATAACAACGTTTTAAAATCTCTAAAGCGATTTTTTTGTGTGTGCTGGAAGTAGTGGGCAGGGATGTAAAAATACATTTCCAAGGGAAAAAAAAGAAAACCCTAATAGATTACGTGTCAATACTAGAAAGTTATGATTATGTGTTCATACCCCTGTTAATCCCTGCTCTAAAAAAGTGTAAGATCTAAACAGATAAAATTTGCTTCATGATGAAACTTGGCTTTCAGCACAGATGATCTGTGTGCAAGGGAATAAAGTTTCAGCAGCATTCAGAACAAAACGAAATTCTTTGGCTTCGCTTGTGTTATGGAAGAAGAAAAAGATAGCAGCTTGGCAATTTTCTGTAGACAAGTAACTCCAATTGCCCAGGGGGAATGTCACTGAGATCCAGGCATCCTGTTTTGTTACATCTAGCCTCCCTGGAGTCAGTTTTAATTTCAAGCAGAGTTGTCTAAATTCTTCATCCTTCCAAGGCAGGCAAATTGCACTGTACATTGTCCAAATTTCAGATTACTTCAGGGCTTTTCCCAAAGTTTCCTAACCTCTTTTCTGGATGCAAAAGCCAGCAGGACACTTTTCACACAGTAGGTTTTTCCCTATGTAGACGTTTGTTCTTTAACAATGCCCAAAAGCAGCTGTATTTCACAAGAGATTTTTAAAAATGCAACTCACAGTTTGCATTTATTTGCATTTTGGGATAGAACTCGATGGGTAAATAATGTAAGCTAAAGACAGCTAAAGTTTTAGAATTTCAATTGATCTTGGCATGGCTACAATCCCTACTAATCATATCCAACAGTCACAGCACTAGGAGATTGTGACCCAATGCACTAGGACAGCGAAGCAGGCAAAGGATAAAGTCTTTAGCAAACCCTCATTTGCGCTATTATGTGAGCCAAAGGCTTCAGACCTTAGCTCACAAAAGGCTCCCACACTTGGGTTCTGGCAACAGTGTCAGGTCAGGGCTGAAGCGCAGCGAAGAATGGAGCTTTGGGGCTAAACGCACACAGTGCCCACCTCAGCCTACAGAAACACAGCCAGTTCTTCGGCCACCACCAAGCAGGGTCAAACCACACAAGTGCAGAACGGTGCTTTCTGTACTGATCTCATTAGGGTATCACCTTTCAGCTGTTGGGGACCTTCCAATTTAGATTTTTGTTACAAAGCACTTACAGGTCAAAAAGAAAAGAAAAGAAAAAATATCCCTAAACCACTCATCAGGGGTTGCTAAATTAAACAATAAAGGCAACGGATAGTAATGCATCTAATCCTTCAGACTCCTGGGTCTGCAGAGAGGAGGATGTGAGTCTCTCACACATGTATATTGTGTACGTATACACAAACATGCTCATGCAAGCCTGAATCGGGCAAACCCAAAGACCTGCAAACAAGTCAGCACATCTGAATCCATCTTCCTGCCAGAGATATTGCTATACAACACTCCCCTCAATTTGAGGGCTAAACCCAAAGCTCTGTTTTGCATCCCTGCCATGCATAATAGTTGACAGGAGATGGATATTTTGCACATAGTGACACAGTGAAAAAGCAGACAGTGCTACTGGGAAAATTATTTCATCAAGACACATCATAAATCCCTACAGCTGAGATACAGGGAGCTGTAAACTGCATTTGTCATCCTCACTTTCTAACAAATACTCTTTGTAGGGAAAGTTCAGTGGTGGAAGGTGAAAGGACAGCCCTCTTTTCAGCACACAGTTTTGTTAGGAGTTACATGAAGACCATTATTTCAAATTCCTGCACTTCCCTCAATAGATCTTTACCAAATATGTAAAGACTGGTGCATTGCAGATTCTTTCATCGACCAGGTCACAACCAACCTCTCTTCTTCCAAAACAGACTATCCATACCCACCCCTATCCTCCTCCCCTCCAAAAAAGTAGTCACCCTTTTCAGGTATTCATCCTAAACATTAGTAGCACAGGGATTGTAATTATGTGGTGAGCACACAGTAAATCTATTTGTTCTTTCATCACAAAGTACTCATTCCAACTGGAATACACAGAAAGCAAGGCTCAGCTTCGACTGTTTTAGTTGCAAACAACCTTGTCTCAGAAGCAGCAGTTATTGAAATAACCCAGAAATCTTTTTAGCTAACGTTTGTTCTCTCCTGCCAAGTTTTTACCTGAAGGAAGAGCAAGGGCTGTGTATTTTCTTGGTGCAATCATCCCCACGTAGGAGGGCTCAGCAGCGGCTTGCAGGAACTCTTAAGAGGTACATGCCAGACAGCAATGAAACCAGACATCACTTAACTAATCTTCTGTTGCTCACCCCATTTCCAAGCCTCTGGACACAACCTTTTAAAACAGTACAGAGGCAGGATTCCTGCACAGCTAACTGGTCACCTGATAGCAATGCAGTACGGATCTGGCACCAAAACAGATTGATGCTTCATTTTTATCACTTCCTCCCTTGTTTGTGTGATCAGAGCATCTTCTCAATTCAGTGGAATATTTACTGAAAAAATGAGCTTGAGGGAATGCAAAGGGGGTGATCACTAAGATGAAAATCTATCAACTGTGCAAGGAAGCCAGAGGATCAGGAAGTTAAAAGTCATATTTGAAGCTCAAAATTCTACCTTCACCAAATTTCAAAATTGTACATGTAGTTCACCACAGTACAGAAGGTATATTTTATTTATTAGCTCTAAAGTATACTCCTGAAGTTGTTTAGAGATCTAAAATCAATTTTAGCAGCCTCAGTCTTTCTGAAAAAGGTAGAAATAGCTGCACTTGCTTTGAAACTCAGTCCTCTCACTTAGGTGCTTAACTTGAAGAAATTCAGGTTTGAAAAAAATCTGACTTGGGTGATTTACCACAGAGCTAGAATTCCAGATTAGGTGCCCACTCTAACAGTTGTGTGATCAGGAAAGTAAGGGTGACCAGTTTCCCATCTGTTTGCATTTTAGTGCTGGTGCCCCAACCAGAGTACACGTTGCAATACTGTTTTCACCAGAAGTTGTCCAGTCCTTCCTGTAGGATCACTAGGTCATGCGTTTTTATGAAAGTTGTAGCAACTTAGTACCTCTGAGACCTTTATCTGTCTGAAATTCAGTATTTCTTGGCTGGGAGACACTAATTATTGGAGAAAGGGACACACACAGATACAGCATCAGTTTTACTTCACTCAAATAACAGGCTGTAAACAATCAGAGAAGTCTCTGCGCAAGACAAGTTACAGTTGCTTTATCACGATGGGCAGGTAACACACATGCTAGGAAGAGAAAGTCAAAAAGGGACAGAAAATAAAACAGAGAACCAGTGAAACACTGGCTGTAAGGAACCCCCAGTGGTTATCTCATCCTATTTTGCACTCAGAGAAGGGCCTTGCCAGCACCTGATGAGGTCAGCTGTGGCTTTGTCCAGCTGAGCCATGAAAGCCTTGAAGGATGGTTTCTACAGCCTTGCTGGGCAACCTGCTTTAGTGCTACATTACCCTCCCAGTGCCAAACTTTCCCTTAATCTCTCAATCTGAATCTCCCAAAGTGCAACTTGTGGCCATGCCCCCTTGTTTTATCATTTACCACTATTGGGAAGGGTTTGGCTCCATTATCACTAACTCTTTCAAGTAGCCATAGACTATCACATCACTCCCTTAGGCTCCTCTTATGCCAGCCTAAGCAAGTGCAGCTCTGTCAGCCTCTTTTCATGGGCCACACGCTCCTGAACAAAATGACCTTGGCAGGTGTCTGCTGGACCGTCTCCAGATTCTTAACAACCTTCTTGAAGTGATGGGCCCAACACTGGACCCAGTATTCTCGGTACGTCAGCAGCACTGAGTACAAGGCAGAAGCATGACTGCTCTTCCATCGCCATGTTACTGGTTGCAAAGGCAATCTCCACAGAGACATCCAGAGAATGGCAATGCATCAGGGCACAGGAGATTTGTTCCAAGGAGGAGAACAGATGATAACAGTAGGTTGCATGGATCAAATTGTACCAAAAGACGGCGAGAAGAGCTGCAGAGCTGCAATGTGAGTCAGCAGCTGAGTAACAGCTATTAATGCCCTGCAGAGAGAGCTAAGGCACTAAAGGCCAGTTGGTTCTCCGATGTGAAAAGTGAAGATGACTCCAGCACAAAAGTTTGGAAGATGAGCTAGAGACCTATGCAAGGGTGAATAGACATTGACATGCAGTAGACACTGTATACGCAGAGTTGACTGCTCCTGAAAGGTGTAAGACTTGTTTAGCCAGATTGTCCTCAATCTTGGTGGCTATTCTCTCTCCAGCCAAGAAACTGGAGTATATTTTCAGGGGGTGGGGAAAGAAAGGAAAAAAAAAAAAAAGAAAAGAAAGGAAAGAAGAAAAGACAAGAAAAAGAAGCAGCTGCTTTAATTGTGTGCTTCCAGACATGTTTGTCAGCAACAAAGGTAGTTTAAGGAGTCCCGGCATTCTCTCCTTTCACCTTTGGCTGCTTGTTTCTATTGCAAGAACCATTCCAGCAGAGCCCTCCTCATCCACATGCCCTGTTAATATTGTTTAGAACAATTAGATCAGCAAGGGCAATAATCAGCAAGTACTAGTACTAGTTCAAAACCACTAGTACTGAGCACAGGTAGAGGGTACAAATCATGTTTTCCCATTGATTAGATCAAGTAACTGGATACAAACCAGAATTTCTCAATGTTAGTGACTCAAGGTGAGGACAAAACAAAAATTTGCGAAGAGCATCCTCACCTCTGACCTGCTTTCAGCAATCTTTTCTCAAGAGCCTTCATAAGCAACAGTCATAGATGCGACTGAGAAAAAACAGGGTTAACTAGTTTCAACAAATGAAACAGTCTTTATTTTCTTCTCAGGTGATTTCATCTCCAGATATACAAAGAAAAATCCATTTGCATCAATACTAGCCTTTCTAAGCATCAGAGAATCTCAAAAAAGTCTCTCCCTGGTGATGCTCTTTCCTAATAATTTATAAATAAATACATAAATAAACCCCCCAACCCCCCCCCCAAACCATTTCCCCACTTTCAATCCCTCCTGATAATTTCACATTTGCAGGCAAAACATCCCTTATTAATGTCACCAAGATGCACTCAGATACCAGAATCAAAATTTTTGCTACACATTCTCCTTAACAAGTCTTATTTAGTGTGAGCAGGTGGTGAGAAGGAAGCAGAGTAAGAGAGAAGAGGATTATTTTGGGAAAGGAAGCAGTAACTGTTACTAGTCTGTCAACTAATATGAATGGTGGAAATCTGAATCATGCTTTTACTGCATGAATGGTTAATTCCAATATGCTCTTAAAAACATGATCCTTTACAAAGATATAATCTCCCTAACACAAAAAAATAGAAAAAGAGCAGGATCCAAAGCAGAAATGGAGGCAATAGAGTGATGGACCACCTTCAGTTTTCTTCATCTTACCCCTTCCTACAACATTTTAGGTGCTGGTCTCCATGGCCTAGATCACACTTCGTAACAGAATTAGACCATTGAAAGTAACGCTTGAAAAGAAGGAAGGAGGCTGTCAACCTGGAGTTAGGGAGAAATTACAGATGCATTTCTAGCTTCCCTGAATGGAAGCACCTCTGAATAAGTGCTGCCAAGATGAAATCCTAGCAAGTAAATGACATATTTAGAGTGTGCTTATTCATTCACAGAGAGGTATTAATACAATGGTACAGATCACATACCAAGGAAATTTCATGGCATATATTCAACGTATGGCTTGCTGACACAACTCTGGGTACAGTGTGCCTTCCAGATAGGAATTAAGAATTTGAACATCAGAAACAGCCTCTCCATTGTCTGCACGCAGACGGCAAGCTCCTAAGCTAGCAGCAGTAAATGGTGAATGTCCTCTGGAGTTACAGTTTTTAAATGATCTTATTAGTTTTCACTGTTTAAACAAGTCACTTTCTGTCTTGTGTTATATCTTTGTGTCCACCCCTCCGGCTCTCATTCAAGGGTGACCACAGTGGTTTTTGCCTGCATGGAAGGGATGGCTCAGCTGCTCTTCTAGCAGCTGCTGAACCATTGCAAATTACAGCTTACTGTACTGAAGTATGTGGAAATTAGTGTCTATCTTAGTACATGGGACTGTAAACCATGGTGGTTCAGCAGCTGCCTCACAAACAGCTGAGCCAACCCTGCAGCAAGGGTAAAAATGAAAGAGACAGCAAGAATGACTACAACAGCCCTTGGGTAAAGCACACTTTACTTAATGTTGACCTTTGGTGAGTTACACATTTCTTGCTTCAACTTCTCAGCTGTAGCGTGGGTAGTTTCTCTCCCACACACTTCCTAGGAATGGTGCTGCAAGGACATGTGCACAATGCTATTAAAAATGCCACAAAAAAGAACGCAAAATGGGTGCTACTGCTGATTATACAAAGCCCCTGAAGAACACACACCATTCCAGTTGCTCCATTAACGAAAAGATTGACCTTGTACAATACTCTTGATGTTTTGTACAAGGTATAACTATAGCACTACAGATGCAAAAGAGTTCCATCACCTGATTTTTCCCTTTTTTTTTAAAAAAATGTATCAATAAATCACAGTAAGGTTGCCATACCTCCCTTTAAGGAAAAAAACAAATGTCATTGCTACGCCTTAACCTCTGCAGTACAGCCAGCCCTAAGAAGTTCCTCTGCAAGTAGTAATTTCAGATATCATCCTAAGATGCAACGCCTGCTGTTGCCATGTTATGCACATGCTTCCCTAGGACAAGCTAGATATTCTTATCAGCTCTGCATAGCAATTTCTCAACTAGATATTTTAGCTGCCTCTACTGTGCTTTTCAGCTTTTGGTGTCCATTCCAAAGCTATTTTAGTCCAGTTGTTATCTGTACTGCTGGTGATGCATCCTGGCTGCCACCATCTGTTTCTTTCTTTATAAAGATGTTCAATGGCTTCCTTCATTGGTTTGTCCTCTGTCTCAACATCTTGACACAAAGCTATTCCCACTGCAACCTACTTTTTGCCATTAGCAGGAATTCTGTAATCATGCAAGAAACATTTCTAACCAGGATGTGAAAACAAGGGAACTACCTAGGGTGCTGCAATCAGAGATTATATATAACCTTCCCTCCTGCTTACCCTCATCCTTCCTCACAGTACGGGCATTGCTCAATTTTTCTCCAGCTCTTGTCTGTCTTCCCCTCCCACTGCATGCCCACTTCCTTTAGCTACACACTTTGCGACATCTATATTCACTACAGTTGCAGCTCTCATATGGAGAGGGCCACGCGGATACACGCTTCGCTTGTACTTTTAATATATTCTTGTCAGGCGTACATGAAGTAGCATGCTACAAGATGCCACACGCCTCTTAAATTCTACCAAACACATAGTAAGGCACATACCCAAATAGCACAGTCATCCATTCTGTATGGAAATTCAAGAAAAATGAAGAAGGTTACAAGGTTACATTTAAAAACATAACAATGGGATTTCCAGCTATTCAGATGCTCAGTGAAATCTAGAAATCCTTCTACACATTTTTTTCACATAGTATAGAAAAAGAAGGCATTTAAATCCTAGATTTTACAGGTCTTTCTAGCTTGCAAATAATATTCACGGCCTACTGCAGACTGGTTACAATATGGATCTTTATTCATCTCACTAGCCACACACCTGGAGGAGAGTACTTTGCCTATAATACCATGTAAACATGTTTAATACTGGTTTTAGTTCCAAACAAAAATGAGTATTTGTTCATATGACAAAACAAGATGACCATTTAGAGCTGCATTTGAAACGCCACACACAAATCCAATAGGAGTTCTGTTCATGGCACTCATCCGCAAGTATTTAGCGGTTTCCTCTCCTATATCCCCAACCTATCCTGTTTCTTTTCAGACTTCTAACCCAGAAATCAAACAAATCCAAAAAATAACCAAAACCAACCAAGAATGCTGCCTGCCTTCCTCAAATAAGGAAGAGTTAAGTAGTGTTATTGGCAAGTACAAATAAGCAAGTACTACAGTTGCAATGTGTTAATCAGCTATCTAGAAGAGCAGGATTTTAATTACTTGTGTGCAATATACTCACAGAATAAAATTCTTTGGCATAAAAAACAGCTGAGCCTGTGAAATGAAAAATACCTTACCTGCTCTTCACCTTTAATAACAATGTTATCAAGGCTGCTTTACTATCTAGAGATACATGCTACTTTTTTCCTCACAGCTCACTCTCTGCCAGGATTGGTATTTTTTAACAGCTGAACTAAGGAAGAATTGCTCCTATATTCTATCAGGCTATGCCAAGGAAACCTTGCATAGATTGGGAATAGAAAGAGGGATTCGCTTGTGTGTAGCTGCTGCCTCCCTTCACTCTTTGTTTCTTCTGGAAAGAGTTGGAATGATGCTCTTTATGCAACCACACGTAGGGTGGAATAAAGAGGGGGAACTGGGCCAAATCTGGACTTGGGAAAGTACTGCAACAGAACTTTTCTCTGTCATTTTTAATACCTGCCCTTTCTTTTGCTTTCCCTAGATTTCAACATGTATAATTACAGCCAACAGCAGCAGGCAGTTGGTTGGTTCTTTCAGAAACTGCACCCTGAACACACATGAGCTAAGTTACAGAAAAACCTGTTATCCAGTACTCGTTAAGAAAATATGAAGCAAAGGAAATTCCAGAGAGACTCAAAAGTGAGGCAAAACATAACCAACCTAATAGTTCTAAAAAACCAGTGGGAACCACTTATCTCTATCTGCAAAAGCTGCATTCCTATTGACCTGCATTCAGCAGCCCTCTGTTGTAAATCCCAGGGCTGTCAGGTAATCTTACAAACGCAGCTACAAACCTTCCCGCGTGCAACTGCCCAGCTTCTCTGGTACCCCATAACAACCTCACTGATGACTGGATAAATCCTGATGTTTGGAAGTCATTTTGCCAGAGGCATTTACAAACAGCACCACAGTCACACGACCTCCACCACCACCACCGCCTAGCTGTGACGCCACCCACCTCAGCAGGTTCCTTTGCAAGGAGGCTGCCTAGGAAGCAGCTGCCGCTGGTACAGCCTGCGGCTATCAATTAAAATTAATTTATTGCTGCCGAGGTTTCGACTTACCGAGTTTGGCGGCCCCCTCTGGCGGGTACTCGGGGAACTGGCCCTCGGAGGGGACACTCACTGTCCGGCGCAGGCACCGTCCTTTGGTGGCATCTGGCTGCGGTTCCTGGACCCCATCGACAGGCACCTGCACAAAAAGGTTGCCGACAGCTGTTAATTTGTCGCTGGACCACGCTGTTAATATGTCATACTGATAAAAAACCGCTGCTTTTCTACTCATCCAGTAATAACTTTCAGATGCAGATCGGCGCGCCTGGCCTTACCACGGAATTGCTGAGGCTTACCAGGAAAAGTGTTGGGAAGCGTTAGCACACCTGCAGCCTGGAAAGGGCTGCGTGCAGGTGTGCAGCAACCCGCGCCCCAGCAGCATCAAGGCAACGCAGCCCACCCATCTGACTAACAAGGCAGTCCCTGCCTTTCCAAACTGGTTCTCCAATGCCAGACCCACTGCTACCCAGCCTTGCCCACTTCCACGCTGGGAAGACAGGCGAGAGACTGCTGGTTGGATAGCTACATGTGAAACTTGGAGATTACAAAAGCATTTTTGCAGTCTTGGCACACGTTCAGCGATCAGCTACAGCATGTCAGAGAAAAATGGACATTTTGCTGGTCATAATGGACACATGGAGAAGGGGGATATCTTCTATGATTAAGTCAAACTCATCCTGAAAGTGGGACCTCAGAAAGCTCTAAGAAAGGCTTGGGGTCCTCACTATTTCATAGTGACAAAATTCTGTATGCTAATTCTCTTTAAAAGCACTGAATGTATAAAGATCTTGTTTCTCTTCCGAAATTCTGGCAGAACTTAAGCCCCCAGGGTTTGCTCCCTGCCTAACTTTGCCTTTAAACACCTGCCTGGACAACTGCATTTTGCTAGAGAGGTGCTTATGCTGGGAAAAAAAGTGGTAAATTATGCTACCTATCACTACAGCTGCAGGGCATTTAGATAACAGCTAAGAGCTCTAAAAGAGCCTAAGCAATACAGTCTCTTTGTACAACAGCACATATGTCTGGGAACAAGAAATGAGCCTGATGCACTCCTAATCCAATCCCCAAAAACGTAAAGAGGGATGTGGAGGATAAGGAACAGAATCCAACTATTTCATGAATTTACATGGACACCTTTGTGTATGCTGATTTTGTTTATATGATCAGCATGAGTTAATTCAAGCATCAGTTAACTTGCATATAGAAAAGCAGAGAGACAACAACTTCAGACAGCTAACTGCTCGCCAGAGGTGCGACTCCGATTGCCGCAGCCTATAGACCACCACCTTCCCCTGGCAGGCAACATTGCTGCTCAGCAGGAGAAATACTTCGTCCACTTTCCCATTCTGAAGATCGTACATACAATTCTGAAGAGGTTTAAAAGTCAAGACAGCAAAGATCCTTCAAGCTGGTGAAAGGCTGGTCACCAGAGACTGGAGACTGGATCTCTGGAAGTGTCTGGAACCCCAGGTTCTCAGCCCCTGGCAACCACCGTTACCTCAGCTGGGTAACAACGGGCAGGCAGCTGGGGCCAGTACTGTCTTACACAGTGTTTCTGGGCCCCATGCACCCCAAACTGGCACAGAGTGGGGGGAAGCAGTGGGATATGATGGTTGATAAACAAGTCCAGATGGCGTTTCCATCTCTCAACAAGATGACACCCCAATCAGGGAATTGGGAATTCCCTGAGCCTGCTGGCTGGTCCGAGTGGCTGTTCTGAGGAAGCCATACCCTGCTCCTTGCTGGCCTGCCTGATAACCATGGTTGTGACCATGTATTTGCAGCTCTTTATGTGCTCAGATATTAAGTTAGCTCAGTAGTGGTGAATTACTCCGCTGTCATTTCAACCGGGATAGTTGTGCTACTGAGTTACTGCATTTCTTGTTTTAACGACCCAAATAATCATACTCCTGATGTGTATTTCTTACCGCAACGTTATTTAGAGATAAATTGTTTATCCCTGAAGCTGTTAGTCTGGTCTCTGTTACTGTATCTGGAACCTGGAACCTGGTGGGGCTGCCTTAAGCCTTTATATTCAACAGCTGGAAAAACCCCAGGGATGAAGGAGAGATGTAGCATCCAGGGGCTGGAAGCAAGCACAACCCCTCAGTGCCCAAAACATCTCAGTGCACTTTTGATGAGGGCACTGGCTTCAACAGTACAACTGCAATGCATGCCATACAGCAATTTATTTTCATATAGCTACGTAAAAGACAGCTTGCAGCTAAAGCAATAGAAGCCCCTGTCATATTTCCTGTGCTGCTTATCCTTTCATATCTTCAATCATCTCTGAAGAGCGAGTATTAATAGCAAACAAAAAGTTATTATTCATTTTTACTGAAGGTTGTAAAAGATGTACAAGATACTGTACTATTTTAGAAACAGGCTGCACTACAATGGCTCTCACAAACTAGTTTTGGTATTTCCTGACTTTTAAGCACTTAACATTCTCTTAAGGTCATTTTTTAATGCTATTTATTACCAGGCTAGTCTATTTGTCTCCTTCAAGCAGTGCTCATTTTTCAAAACAAATTTCCCAAATCCCTAGTGGTTATTCTGTTAGGGCTATTTTCTTTGCTGGTAGATTTTTACAGCAGCTCCTTTGCCGAATGATCTCTGTGCAAAAGCACATTAGGAAGTTAGGCAGAGACTAATTTTGTTAGTTTGTGCCACATTCATTCAATCAGGTTCACATAGTAGATTTTCAGTATCATCTGGAGGCTCCATTTAGTCTTATTCCCTTCTAAACACTCTTCTGCTCTATCACATCTACTGCCTCTGCTGATTTCCTTCAGAGCATTTTTTTGCCGGGATGCTGCAAGCTGTATTTCCAGAACAGCTATTACCAGTCACACCACACACTTGCTTCAGCATACCTTAAAAACGTCAAGCTACCACCCTGTGATCCTCCTTTCACAGTGAACTTGTTGCATCTACACCCAACTGCTAGCTCTACACCAATACAGCTCCCGCAGGGTAAATTTCTCCACTATTAATTATTTTTTTTTTAGCTGAGAAATTAATATAGTCCCTTTTCTTTCAAGTATACCTCTTCAGCATCTGTGTGTGCTTTCAGACATATGATGACAGAAACATTCTTTTAATCCATCAACACAAAAAAAGTACTACTACCACCCTGATAACAGCGTATGTAAGAACAGCGACAACAGCCAAGAGGACGTTATGGATGTACTGACTTGCTGCCGAGGGCGAGGAAGAGAACAGTGATTTGAGGCCATGCTGTCCTTTGTGTCCTTGGGGAAAGCAAACAGGCTGCAGCACACCGGAGTTGGTGTCAAAAACAAATCTACTTCTGCATACCAGAGATAGGATTTATCTTCAAAGAGGAACTGAGCCATTAACAGGAAGACTGACTGAGAGCTCAGGTCCTAATTCTGGGTCACTTGGCCTTTTGTACTTAACATTTGCCCAGACTAGGAAAACACCGTTAGGCTGCACACTAAAAAAGGTTCATGGGTGTAGCTATGTTCACCTAGCACAGTACAGTCCACACCAGCAAAAGACCTGCTTTTGTTAGTGATCAGAGAAAAACCTGATACTGTTTATTTCACTCAATAATTCTATAAAATGTATAAGGAACAACATTTTAATGCTACACAGCTTGATCTACACCAGAGAATATACAAACATCCCACAAGTTCATAGACAAGATTAAAGTAGCTAAAAAAGATCTCCCCTAAGTCTGACTTACAAGCACCACGTTATTTTAAGTAAAACTCCTTCAAAACCATAGCCTCAGTCTATCTTGATAAAAAAGAACTAACTCCAAGACTGCAGGACCGGTATTTTTTATTACGTAGCATAAGATCAGCCGGCTCTTAGAAATACAGCTTCATGAAGATGGAAAATGAACTTGGTCAGCAGCTCTGCACCCTGTGTGGCTGGACTCGGTTTTAAACAGGTGTATAAACTGCTCCATGACAGGCCAAACAGCTTCACGGATGGGGTGGCACCAAAACACAAGGAAGCGCCCAACTAAATACTGTGTAAACACCAAGTCAGACATCCGCAATCTTCCCGACCCTCCTCCAGCCCCTGCCATTCCAGCGAGCAGTTCAGCAAAGGATCAAAGAGAACACAAAGTCTTGCAGAGTCAGGACTCTAATGGCAGTTCAGGCTTTCAGCTCTTCCCCCGCCTCATCCACGTTTGTTATCTTGTTCTTTGCCCTGCTGAGACTCTACCAACCTGTGAACCATCTGACCCTGAGCCAACGTGCTGAAGGTGCTGATTCAGGGCTGGACTCCAAGCAGCGTCACTCTGGGACAAGAAGGTACGCAGGAACAGTCCAACTGCCGGTAATTTTGGCAATCTGGACAATTTTGATCGCAGGCCATATTTCAGTGGCAAATTTCACAACTTAATGAGCACAGTTTCAGAGCTCGAACTCTAAATTCTTGAACTCAATTCACAGCTCACCTGCCACTGAACATGCTTTCTAAGTATAAAATGCCTTTTTTATAATATAATTATTTATTATATTATATATATAAAAATAAACATAATAATAAAATTCTGGTAGATGATGAAGAGATTTCAGAAGAAATAGGATAATAGCTTTACAAGCATGTAGTGCCTCTTACAGACAAACAGAGCTAGGCTCTTAAAAAAAAAAAAGAAAAAAGTTTCTTCATTGCAGATAGATTTTTCAAGATTGGAAAGACTGATTCAACACAAAAACTGGAGAACTGGCAACCTCTTCCGACCTCATAGGAACTCTGGAAGCTTGTCAACAAAACAGTTAAATAATTCATATAATTTTTACTTTCCTCCAGAAACTTATAAGCTGGCTAAAATTCTAACATAGAAATCCACTTCAAAAATGTTGGCAACGAGTGTTTATTTGGCCTTTTGGAAAATAAATAATTAAATTCATTTGGGAATTGAAGCAAATCTTTTCTTACAACTGGGTTAAGCTTTAACAAACTCCTAGTTACAGGTAAAACATATCTGCTGTAAGACACCAATGTAACAAGCCTTTTGAGAACGGCAGTGGGCATTTCTGAAGAACCTCCCCTGGGGCCCCATGCATCAGTGTTTGCTCTTGCTATTTTCTCTTGGGATCACCGCTGCCACTCCACTTCTGGCGTCAGTCACAGGAGATGGAAGAATAGGAAAGTACATCATAGATGTCCTGCTGCTGGCCACTGTCACCAGCACTAGTAGATCTTGTCACAGTGAACGCAGGTCTTTACTATCCTTTGCCCTTGATTAAAACCACCTCTAAATCCAAAGAAAGATGAGGTTTTGGGTAAAGGGAAGAAAAAGGAGTCTAACACAGTGAGAAGTGTTGCTCATCTTCATTTCCAACTGAACACAAAATTAAAAGATTTTGCAAGACGTGAGCCAAGCTACAAAGACTACCTAAAAAGCAGCCCAAAACCAGATGCAGCCATTTGTCATATACCTCATGAAAGTGCAATGGATTATCTATCTGAAACTATTCTTCATAAACACTAACTCATTCCCTTTCCCTGTTTACATGGCACTGATTTTACAGACACTTTTACTGTGCCCTCACAGCTCTTACCCTATGGAACAGATTTCACAAATGATGAAAACATCTACACCTTCCTGACAGCAGGAAACTGTCTTCCTCGTAGAAAAAAACCCCACCTGATTCGCAAATGAATCAATCTAGACCTGTTCTCCTAGTCTTGGAAGATGGTGCTAGGTATTACCACACCATGATGTGTTGTAGTAATTGCACATCTCCTGTCACTCATGACGCTGTATTTGCAAAGTCATCTCTCATGTCCTTACAGAGATTCATTTTCTTTCTACTTACTTTTTGGGCATCAATCCCTTCTCTTCATTAATAATCTCCATTCTTCAGTCTCACCTATTTTCATTTTATAAAGTTGACAAGGTGTCAAGTAATAAATATTTTTCTACCCTGCACAAAGTGCTACTGTCAGACTACTGCTGCCTAAGTAATTACAGATATTTTTGAATCAAGTTGTACGTCAGAATTTCCCTGATTTCCAACCTACTCTTGTGCTTGCACAGCACAAAAATCTCTTTTGCACATACTCTATCCGAACTGCCTTGACAATAAATCCATGGTGGTGGGATGCTATAAGAAAAGAGTTTTCTTACTGCTCTGTTTATTTCTGTACTGTTCCCTCAGTCTTAAAAATCTGTGCAATTCGTAACGCTGTATTTTAACAGCATGAACTGAAAGAAACCAAACTTTGCATTATACCTGAAACAATCAAGAAATCTTTCATGTACCTGTTTGCATTTTGTACATGTTTTCTTACTTTTTGGCTTTGACATACATACTTGCATAATTATTTTTAAAAGTATTTTTAACATCAAACATTTCTGTTCCCTTTCAATTTCACACAGGCTAAGCTTCTTGGATTTTTATTCCATGAAGTAACAAAGCAGATGCACAGAGAATAGAATAAGATGCTTCAGACTTACAGTTTTCAAGTTACACCAGCCTTGTGATGATGCAAATGCTCTCCTTCAACTGCAAGGGCATTCTGCTGTTAACATCTCTTCCTTCTTCCCCCACACTCACCACCCTACTGATGGGTATCAATCTGTTCCTCACATCATTTCTCAGATCCTCTTCAGCAGTCCAAAGGCATTCTGACCTATCCACTCAATCAGCAATTTCCACGTTCAGAGCATGAACCTCTCCATCTTCAACTTCTGTTGCCTATCACCTTGCTTCGGGTTAACAAAAAACCTCCTCCAGCATTACCTTTCCAATTCCACTACCTTTAAGTAACCTCCCCCTTCCTCATTCACCTGGTCTTTTGCTTAGGCTCCCTGTACCTGTGGACTTTTTGTGATCCCCCTCCTACATACTTTTCAATCGTTATGCTCTTCCCAAGCATCTCTCCCACTGCCGCCTTAGGCCTTTGTTGATTCTTACTTCTAGATCACATTTCATAGAGCCTCTTTCAACTCTGAATGACTTGCCAAGTAAAATTTAACCAAGTTGCCTCCCCTTCCCTTTCTCATGAAAGCTACCAGGGAAATTTCTGTTTCAGAAAAATTAGAAGAAGGTGCAAATCCAGAGTATCAGCTCTGTGCCTCTCTCAGCTAGCAGTTCTACTCCTATAGGTTTTGTGTTTCTATAAGGGATTGTATGTACACTACCATGTGTACAGACTCAGAAGCTAGATCAGCCTTTTATTTTCCTACAGAGTACTCTTGACTCTGCAAGGAGTTCCTTTTTTCCTTTCAGTTGACAGTAGTGCCAATTGCTTGAAAATCAGAATGGCAAATCTGACTCCAGCTACTAGCTTCTGAAACAGATCACATTATCAGCAAGTGGAGTCACACCTGCACCAAAGGCATGTCTCCTTGGCCCATCTGCATGCAGCGTTTCCCAAAACAAGTTATTTCTCATTGTGATAGTGCAGGCAGGCTCCTTTGATAGCATGCTGCAAAGATTTACTCTACTGCTTGATTTTTTGGGGCTACTCTGTACTTAGAACCCAGGCTCTACATAGCCTGATATTGAATTTCTCCAGCTTCTGAAAAAAAACCAAAGTGTATTTAAAAATAGTGTGTAATGACTTAACACACCAGTGATACATCAGACTTCCCATATTTACTCCTCAGGATCTAAGCAAAAGACTCATCTTACTCCCAGCAAAATGCTTTCAGCTGTATGTAGCGGGAAAAATTACAAACCCAGAAGTGCCTGATTACCACCTTCAGTTAATTATTTGTGATATAAGCCAGTGTTGTTTTCAATTGCATTTCTTTAATGAGATGCATCCCTTTAGCCCAGCTGTGCTGGTACAGTACAGTTTTAGGAATAATTCTCACATGTCCTTAAGTTTCTTGAGTACATACTTTAATTTATTAGGTGACAGTCCTGTCAGACTAGAAAAAGAATTAGAGTAAACAAACATCATGATACGAGCCTTCCATTTTCCCTGTGTTTGATCACAGTATCTCCTACACATTAGCGTTGATGTTGTTCCCTTCTAATAACTCAAGTCCTTCTCTAAAACCATTTCCTCCTACTCTCCCTATGCACGGAAATATTTCAGCCCTTGTAAATAAATCTGATCACAGCTGAAGATGAAGAATATTTAGTGTTACACCAGAAACAGGTCTCATACTCTCAAGCCTGTACACAGCCTTAAACAGAAGCTTCAAAAGAATCAAGGAAAAACACAAAAACTCAGGTTATCTCCAAGTGTAGGGAGCCATGGTATTCACCCAAATTCATGGGCATTTACATGTAATAAAATCTACTTCAGTAATTTGAAAAGATTCCTATTTTCTAGCACCTCCTGAAATATTTATTTTTAAACAGGGTAAATCTACAGCAGAATAATTCAACAAACAAATCCAGGAGCATTATCAAATGCTTCTAAAGCTCACGTATTTGTGGCAGTTTGTAGACATGAAATATCACAGTAAAAATCATAGCATGCTCTAGGAGAAGGGAATTATCAGCATTTGTTTGTTCAGCATTTCAGTTAACTAAAACAGGCCTATTCTTTAACCACATTGACATTACCTTCATGGCTAGGCACAATGCCAAGTATTACATGCTATACACACACACATCATACACACATTCATTTTATAATTAAAGTAAAGATGATTGCAATAGCTTTGAGTATCCATGTCAAGAGGCACCCAGTCTTCCTTGCTGCATTTAGCAAGAGAGGGCAAAGCTCTGTCTCAAACAATTTACGCTGTGACTGCAGCAAGGTGAAGGTAGCACACACCTTCTCTGCCCAGCACTCCAATACAGACACAAACAGACCCCTTTTTCCCTACCTTTACTGCACTTTTCCCTACCTTTATGTCTGCACTGATGTGTGAGGAGGTAGGTTTACATAGTTGTGGTGGCTTTAACTACTGTTAAAAGCAGCAATAACACAGGAAGATGTAGTGGCACACTTAAACACAGGCTGTAAAACTCCAGGAGGGAGTTCTGGATGCACACAGTTTGCTGTCACCTCTTCCATGCAACCGGCATCTGGACCAGCTGGATTATAACCATGCACGCCATGCCATCCATACACAGAATAGGTTAGCTCCCCTTTCCCCGCCTTTCACATCTTCCGCTAGACTCACGGACAAAATAAAGGGGAGATGAAAAAAGCTGCCTTCTCTTTTTACCAAGAAAGGCCAAAAGGTAAATTCTGAGTAGCCAACGTGAACTTCTCTCACCTCTTTCTCCCTGTTGAGCAGTACCAGCTGGCTGTCTGTCAGGATGCAGTATTTCCTCTCCCATGTTGTCGTTTCAGTGTAGGGGGACTGGCCGCAGGACAGTCTGTGTGTAGGTGGTCCTTTCACATCTGTGAACAGAAAACAGTGGCGCCAGAATCGTTAGCATATGTCATTAACCTCCTCCTTTGCTTTTGCTGTTCTGCAGCTAGATGCGAAACAAAACTGCAATCCCTACTTCACAGTGCCTGTTTCAGCATATTAAAAGACAAAATGCTAATCCTGGGAGGCACTCATGTGAAACGCTACGTAAGGTACACTATGAATACTTATCTATAGCATGGCTTACAAAAATGGCAATACCTAAGATGAATATAAATGTCTTTGTCAAAGACTGAAATACAACCAAAGGACAGGACCAAGAGCTCTCATGAAAACTTAATCTTCCCTCCACTCCCTTCTCAAAACCTAAAACAGGTAAGGGCCTTGAAGGTGCTTTAAATCTTAATAAACGAGATTATTTGAGACGAAGTACAGAGAGACATAGGAAGCAGGATGGGGATCAAGGAAGGCAGACTTGAAAAAGGAAGGGAAAAATTAAAGGGATGATTGTTTAATTGAGAAGTGCTTACTAGCATCTTTTGGTAGGGAATCTCTTTGATTAAATTGTGACAGATAGCAGCCTTCCAGCATTTTTATGTAGTCACTGCCACTATAGTGACAAAAAACTCAAAGAAACCAACCAACCAACACAAAGCAAAAAAACCACCCCCCCCCAAAAAAAAACCCCAACCCCAAAACAAAACAAAAAACCCCCACCAAAAAACCAAAATAAAATCCAACTTGTTTGGCTCCCAGTGCTGATCTTTTAAAAATTATTTTAAAATTCAATTTCCATTAAGTCTCTCAGGCTTGAGCTACATATCACATTGTACCTCTTCCTACTAAGAAGTTTTCTCCAAGACTGGGAAAGGAAAGCATATGAACAAGTGCAGCACACAGACTTCACTGCCCAGCAGCCAAACCCAAAAGTAGAGAAAGCTGTGGAGCAGCCAGGTACTCTGTCACTGTGACGAGAAGACTGGGTGCAAAGGTGGCCACCCTGGGAATTCAAGTGTGCAGTCAACTTATAAAAATCTCTTTAGAGGAGATAGCAACGCTACAGGGATAACAGAAAAAAGGATGTATGCAACAGAGCCACAGGTGGCACCATTTATATAAATTTAGAAAACAGTTTCAAGTCATCTCTTTCTGAAGAGTTTTGAGATTAAGTTCTGGTTGCTTTGTAACATTAAATTTCATTTTTATCTTGCATTCTAGTTTTATACAACTTTACTTGCATCGATCTAAAAATCAACCATTCTCAGTGTACATTGCTGTAGATTCCTCAAGTCCCTGGAGTACCTCTAAGGGGTCTAAAACAGGCGCTACAAAAATCCAGGGACCTGCTGCAGAGGCACCCGGGCCCTCCACGTATTTCAGGAGCCCATTAGGCAAAATGAACGTTCAAAACCAAAGTGTGTTGCAATGTTGGCTTCCTTTTAGTATGCAGACTAACCCAGTGCTTGCACAGAGCTAAGCACAGATGCTTCTCGTACCTTCTACCCAGCTTCACCACTAGAGGCCAGCGAATCCTCAAACACCCAGCACCTCCCCGGCTGCAGGGAAGAGTGCAACTCCCAACACAAGCACTAAGCCTTGAGTAACGAACCCCTCCAACTGACTGCACTCCTTGCAGACCTTGTGTATGCCAAATCCCACTTAGCTGCTAAAAAAGCTGCAACATCTTCATGCTCTTCCCCCACATATAATAGCAACTTTTCCTCTGCATGTAAAGGAATGTGTCAACTTCTAAAACTGGAGAATTAACTCAAAAGATGGCTTTCAGTACCTTTTTCAACCTCATGTTGCATTAGGATTTTTGTGATCATTCACAAGAATGCTTGAAGCAAGCAATTAATACTTTTAAGCAAGAAAAAGAGAACTGCATGGCTCCTACCGCTCTGAATAATAAATGCACCTTTGCTCCCTTCATTTCAGGTGAGATAATTCAGGGAAGAAGCTGCAAATCAGAATCAGGCTCCACACTGCTACCCCTCCTAACGAAGCTTGGTTTCCAATAGTGACAAGCAACACCATGTGTCTTGAAATTGCCTAAAACCCTGTTTAGGTGTAACCATAATTAAGGGAAACCACCACAATCTCCGTGAAGCAAAAGTGGATTTGTGTAAAATGCTGAAACATATCTTTCTCACAAGTTACGTATTTGTCCATCTTACGGACATTAACCCTCCAGGCAGATTTTTGGCACAACTGCCACTCCTATTTATCATGGCATCCAACCAAAACCCTAACAAGATACAAAATAAAACCACTGTTGTTCCTGCTTAGACCTTGGTTTCCCAAACAGCAGCACACAAACCCTACCCATGCCTAAGCAAGACAAACCTACGAGCAACGGGGCTGACAGAGGGAAGACAAGCGAGAAGGATGAAGCCACGGGCTCCTAGCACAAGTGTGCAACAGAAATGTGAAGGCCAGAGCTCTGGGGATTTAGTCTTTTGGGTAACGAAAGCACATGCTAAATCACCAAGGGAATAAAAGGATGAAGGCATGCCCTGTCCTGCTTATGTGGGTGGGCTAGCAGCAGGAGAGTGCCTCCAGCTGCTACACTGAGCGATAACCACGTAAACTGTATTTTGAACTGCTGGTAGACTTTCTCATGGCAAAACCCCAAACCTTCTGGACCATCAGCTCCAACGCAGAATCTACAGTCACGACTCACCCAGCCCCCAAAGACTTTAACATTATAATTTCTACTAACTACAGGCCTTGGCAGGATACCATCCAACTGATGTATGGGCTGCACAAAGGAATTAAAGAACAGAACGACTTCTTCTACTGCAATAACAACTCCAGGACTTAACTGAGTCATCAGGCGCTGCAGGCCAGCCACGACTCTGCTGCCAAGTGGGTTGGCTACGTTGGAACAGCCTTCCACAGGCTGCTGGCAGAGTAACATGCCATCTCTGTGTCTGGAGCTGTCAATCACCACTACAGAACACACAGCATTAATATTTTGTGTTTGTATTGGTATCCTTTTGAATACATGTTGGGACACAGCCCCACCACCCCTGTAGGCTGACCAAGCACTCTCTTCAAGAAAGAGAAGCAACTGCAAGCTGGTTTTCTGATGTAGCAGATCCCATGACTTCAGTCCTCTCCCCAAGGCTGATGCTGCAAGCCCATCTCACAAACTAGATGGATGTTGAATACACGTTACAAGAAAACTCACTGCAACAAAAATCACAGGATAGCTTTGGTGCATTTCTCCCACCTATTTAAATTATTTCTCCGCTAGCCCTCCTGTGTGGTTGACCTCTTAAGAGCCTCTCGCAACAGCTGTAACTTCAAAACTTATTCTGAAGTATGTTACCAGTTTAGACTGAAGACTCTTTGGGACTTTACACAGTATCACATATACACTTGGTCACTTCACAAACCCTGTTCTGCTTTCCGCTACTCTTCATCGTCAGTTTTAATTTTCATTCTTGGCTCCAACTTTTCACATGAATGCAATGAAAGCCACCAACTTCTTCCGCTAATGCCCCATAAAACTAATTTACCACCACTGTTTGAATTGTTGTGGAAGTGAATGGTAAAAGTCCATGTGTAACTAGGACCACTTACACTTTTGGGAAAGACCGAAAGTCAGGGCTGTCCTTTCCCACTTTGGAGCTCATACAGGAAGGCTTGTGCTTTGAAGGGTAACTCACTGATGAATGCAATTTCGGACAGGAGCTGATCAGGGAGGTGCATCTGAAAGCTCTGAGTTCGCAGATGTTACATGTGGGATGGGCTTATGCAGCCACACACCTAAATATGCAAGTTCTGGTGACAGAAGATTTCTTTCTCTGGTCTGATGCAATCTTTTCCATTCTGCATCACTACAATGAGGCATTCAAGCAAGTAGATCAGTTAGTCTACACACAGGATTAAAGGTCATGCCTTATGTGCCTTCAAATGCTAATATCAGTTAAGTAACAGCTTGGAAAAAATCCCCTTCTCAGTACCTCCCCTGCTTGAACTGAGAAGAGCATCGCTGCCTGCCTGCTGCATAGCTAAAGATTGGAAACTGCATTGTTTTTCCTCAGGGCTCTGAAACACTATTCGGCATGTTATAAATATCCACAAAGCTCCATTTCTCTCAGCCAAATGACAACTTGTACGTTATTATTCTTTAACTACAGAGCTTATTTAAAAAAAAAAGGGG